>JALGBA010000053.1:3812500-4412500 GCA_023970755.1 Azemiops feae | reverse complement strand
TAAAATAATATATAAATACATGTTATTTGATATATATATAAAAATATGTAATTTGATATACCAAATCTTTGCAACAAATATAACCTGCATATGATTGAAACAAAACAACTTATCCATCCATAAAAATCATCCCTATAATCCAAACAAACACAAACATTTAATTATCCAAAAGAGCATGAACTCTGAAACTTTTAAAGAATATAATTTGCATATCTTCATACCTAAATGATCAAAATGTTGATCAGTTGGTCCTTTCCATTTTGTAGCAGCATACAGGTTTTTTGCAACAAAGTTTCTGCAGCATACCTTAAGAGAGAATTTTCTGATATAGTTTACAGCCTTTTCAATTAAGGTGAACAGGTTAAGTAGATGAATCTTCTTAAACATTTAAAATTAGACATTTGAAAACTGCAAAATCCCTCACTATTATTCACATTTTTTTAAAAAAGCAAAGAAATAATAAAAACCAATGTTCATTATCTAGAATGGATTATTTTCACAAAAAAAACTAAACAAAAAATAGGACATTCTTATTAACAAGCTGTGCTTGAACAACAGTACAGTATTGCCTTCGGACGAAACTTTTCAGAATTAAGTCTTACAAACTCTCATATATAGTAATCTGACCTGAGCTTCCCAAACTAATCAGAACTCACAAGACAATTCCATCATTGCAGTCCTCCTATTGTGTCAGTTCTCTTCACTATATCCAGCCCAGTTGGAAATCAAGGTGATATGCATAATCCCAAACTGGTAATCTGGTTGCTTGGCACAATAGTACGTTATCACCACAAAGTGATATGGAGGATTAGGGCTGCTTTTCACAGTCAAAAAAAAATTGAAACAGATATTTGTTAACTAATTCTGTTTTTAGAATACACTTGAGATTCAGGGAAACAAGTTTTTATTATTATTATTGTTGTTGTTGTTGTTGTTGTTGTTGTTGTTATTATTATTATTAACAACAACGAGTTGGAAGGGACCTTGGAGGTCATCTAGTCCAACACCCTGCTCAGGCAGGAAACCCTATACCATTTCAGACAAATGGTTGTCTAGTCTCTTCTTAAAAACTTCCAGTGTTTGAGCATTCACAGCTTCTGGAGGCAGGTTGTTCCACTGATTAATTGTTCTAAACGTCAGGAAATTTCTCCTTAGTTCTAGATTGCTTCTCTCCTTGATTAGTTTCTATCCATTGCTTCTTGTCCTGCCTTCAGGTGCTTTGGAGAATAGCCTGACTCCCTCTTCTTTGTGGCAGCCCCTGAGATATTGGAACACTGCTATCATGTCACTCCTCGTCCTTCTCTTCATTAAACTAGACATACCCAATTCCAGCAACCGTTCCTTATATGTTTTAGCCTCCAGTCCCTTAATCATCTTTGTTGCTCTTCTCTGCATTCTTTCTAGCTTCTCAACATCTTTTTTACATTGTGGTAACCAAAACTGGATGCAGTATTCCAAGTGTGGCCTTACCAAGGCATTGTAAAATGGTATTAACACTTCACGTGATCTTGATTCTATCCCTCTCTTAATGCAGCCTAGCACTGTGTTGGCTTTTTTGGCAGCTGAGAAAGGACAGAGAAAGAAGTTGATTCATATTGAATTCCTATTAAGCCTGCTCTTTTTACTCACTAACTAGTCTGAGAGTCAGGGTGGGTCTTCTTGTTAGAAAATGAGATTTAGAACCTACCTATTTGTCCTAGGAAAAATATCTTTAGATTAGGTATCATTTTTGTTAAGTTAGGGAAAATTTTAATGTGCCCATTTATAAACCTTTTTCAGGCAGTCCAATACATAACTAAATATTATATTCTTATATTTTTTTAAAAAATTAAACACTTCTTTAAAAATTTTAATTACAAGTTTTTTTTCTTTCTAAAACACTTCACCTTTTCTCCAGTACTAGTGATTAATTCTTCTAAACAAGACTGTGGATTATCTGAATCATAGAGTTGTTGTTTTTCCTGCAGTTGTCTCTGGGCAAACACCAACACAGGAGTTACTTGCTCTGTATATCTCTCACTAGAAAAAATTAGATGCATTTTAAAATAAATATTGTTAATAGAATTTTTAAAAATCCTTTCTTTCCCAAGTCAGTTCATGTTACTTACTGTGTAATTGTGTTAAATTGCATAGCTATGTGTACTAATGATTCCCATTTCTTCAAATGAAACAGAAACTCAAGAGTTTGCAGAATGAAATGGCGTATTCCTTGGAAATCAATAATATTCACATCATCAAGGGGATTTTCAAAAGAAAGGTTGGAACCACCTTCATCAATAGTAATGCCTCCTATGCAGCTTGGAACACCAAAATTTCCCTTGGGCTCAATAATCTGTAAATTTAAACAGAGATCATAATATCTTATCTCATTTTTGCAGGTCATCCTCAAAATTATCATACAAATATCAAGTACAAACTCAACTAGCACTTCTAATTATGTAAATTTTCTTTACATTATATCAAGCATATTGTTCATTTACACATCTAGCTGAAATACATAAACATTACAATTTTTAATATTGTATGTGTCCCTGATTTACATTAATATCAAACTCATAACATTATATTTTGTTAGTCTTTGATGTTTACCAATATACTAATGTATTTGTTAGTCTTTTATGTTTACTAACATAAGCCTCCTCTCTGAAGACATGGAACTCTCCCTGAAACAAATACAGTGGCTATATTAACTATACTGGATGTTAGAATATGAACATCTCAGAGAGAAATCCTGCTCCTTGTGACCATTCCCACATTGTGTATAGTGAAGCAGATATTATCTAAGATGGCACTAACAAGAAAGATGTTTTATATTTTTCATGAAACCCATGTTGAGCAGATAAATTAAAGACTGTTTAATTTAGCAAATCTCTCCAACTATAATGATTCCTAGACAAAGACAGAGGAAGTGGCATACATTCTAATGCACAAATTCAGAACTTCTAATTGCACAAATACTGCATTCAGTGCACTCTTGTAGATCCATGTTCCCATCCTTTCAAGATTTTCTTATGTGTTATCATAGTTTGTTTGCTTGTTTGTGTAAAAAACTCTCTTCTGGGAGCATACCAAATCTAGCACAAGAAGACTGCTGCATCAGATTTTCACAACACATTTACCTTTCTTGAGAGATTAATCCATCTCCATTTACATTAAATAAGAAAAACAGTTTCATCACATTGCACATATTTATCTTTTTCTAAATATTTCTAAATGCAAAGGCACAGAAAAAATGTACACAATTAAAATAAATTAAACATTGTTAACCTTTGTTTAGTCGCTTCAAAATATAAAAACAGTACGCATTATGTTAATCATAGAAGTAAAAATATATTTACCTTAACATAATTGCTATCTTGAAGCTCAACTATCATATCAAGCAATGTATCTGATGCCATATAGTATGGTAACCAAATGGTCTTAAGAAAAATCTCCTTGTTAACAGGAAAAGGGGCAGGAAAAGATGCTGAATGCTTAATAATCATTTGTATTTCCCGAGTATAGTTCCAAAGGTCTCGGCAGGCATTCTGAAGCAACGTCCAGTGACGACCCCGATGGGCAACAACCTGGATCATATTTATGAAATGCACAATTAATGAGTAGTAGTTGGATATTACAGTGATTTAAACAGTAAGTATAAATCATATTTTCATTTATAAAAAACTTCAAACTTAAGCATGTTTATTTGTAAGAAATCTACTGAATGAACTATTTCACTTTCTTAAGATACTAGTTGGTATATGTTTCACATAGATTATAACTGGTTTGCTAGAACTACCTAGGACAGAGATCTAAAGCAATTTTGAGCAAGATATTCGTTTATGTAAGCCAATTATTTATTTATTTATAAGCCATTCCAGTCAACCACCTACAATTGAACAATCTACAATTCCCCAAATTCATAATTTGGGCTAATATAGATAAAACACATTGACAAAAGCAGTACAATACTGACAATTAGAAACTAATTACAATAAAAAAGCATACACTGAAATGCAGCCATACATATATTGGAAATCTAATCTGCATTATGGCTATTATTCCTTTTTCCATATGATTTAGCCTCCTCTAACAGTTATGACTGCGTGAACACTCTATTATAAACTCAGGTGTTTCTTAAAACTATGATTTGTTGGATAACAATAATTGGTGGCTTTAATATTAATCCATAATGAGTGCTTAGCATAGCATGCTATATCAAAATAAAACTATAACTTTGTGTTAAATGTAAATCAGAGTTCTTGATTTCTTTTGCAATCAGCTATCTAGAAATTATTTCCAGTTGTTCACAAATTGTTCCACATTGCATTTAAGTTTTTAAAAGAAAACCCTTACAGAACAAAAGCAAATTTCATTCCACTTAATTTAGCAAAGGCATCATTTCTTACAATTCCTACTATTACAGTATATTATTAAATTAGCTTAAGCCAATAATAAATTCTACTTTTCAATCCTCTTGTGAGGATTCTGATTGAAACTATGCCTGCTTTTATGCCTCTCTCATGGCCTTTCCTTGCATCAAAACAAAAGGTAATTTATAGTTTGGCTTTATGGGAGATAATTTAAGATTTGGGGAAATCATACTTTAGGAGCCCTGATGTTTATTTCAGTTTTTTGTTATTTCATGTGAATGTTTTGTGATGTAAACACTATATTTGTACTGATTTTGCTAAGGAACTTTATTCAAACAAGCAACAAAAGCAATACATACTATATTAGGGAAAGAAGCATATTTTTTAGAATGAGTGTAACATGCTGATGAAAGTACTGACTTGAATCATGGAGACCCAGATTTTGAGACTCCACCTGACAACCAGATGACTTCAGCTAGTCATTCTCTCAGCCCAACCTAATTCATAGGGTTATCTTTAGGATAAAAGAAAGGGTCTAACCCCATGTATCTATTTTCTGCTGTTGAAAAAAGATGGGATATAAAGCCAGTGATAACAAATAAATATGCTGTTTTATCTTATACTTATTTCTGTTTTTGAGTCAGTGTCATCTTCTGGCGACTGCCTGGACAAATCCCTGCAGTTTTTTTGACAAGGTTTCAGAAATTGTTTGCCACTGCCTGCTTCCTGAGAATGTTTGACTGGCCCAAGGTCACCCAGTTGGTGTTCTGCTTACAATGGAAATTTCTAGCTTGGGGCCCTTAACCACTACACAAAACTGGCTCTCTATATTATTACATCATTTAAATTAGATGTTGATGATTGATGATTATGATGATAATGCTGTCCATTCAATCACGTCCAATTCTTCAGTGATTCTATGGATCTGCTCTCTCCCTCTCCACATTTTCTGATCTTCTGCAGCTTCTTCCAGTTGTTGTATGTTCTGGCTGGTATCATTTTTGATGGTGTAAAGCCACTGTGTTTTTTGCAGCCTCATTTCCTTTTACTGCTCACCACTCCAAACATAACTACCTTTCTCAGTGAGTTTAATTGCATATGATTGAAATAAGTGGAATTTTGTGAGTTTTGCCTTCTAGTGATATGTCTGGTTTTACACGTTCCAGTACTTGCTTGTTCATCATCTTTGCTATCCAAGGAATGAGCAGGAACCTTTTCCAACATTACAGTTTGAACAAGTTGATTTTTCTCCTGTCTAGTTTTTTTATTGTCCAATTTTTGCAACCATGGGTAACTACGGCAAATACAATTGGGAGGACTAATCTCCATTTGTTGCCAGTCTGAAGTCCTTGCTTTTCCACACTCAATTCATACTCATGATTACTGTGTAACCCAGTGCAATTCACAGCTTTATTTCTAGACTGCATGTACTACTTTGGAATTCTTCCATGTCGTCCATCTCTTCACCCTCAATTGTTATTTTAACATTTCCACTCCTCGCAGTTGTCATACGCTTGGTTTTTTTGGTATTCAAGAAGAGGCCAAATTTCTCACTTTCTTCTCCTTTGGATCAGATGTTTCAGTCCTTCTTTAATTTCTGAAAGTTGTGTTGTAAATTTATTGAAAACTGTTTATGTTTCTTCTTTCAACCATTACCCTTCTTCCATTTTCCTCAAAATCATATTGACATACAAGTTGAAAAAGAATGGTGAAAGAATGTAGCCTTGCCACACTTCTTTCTATATCTCGAACCAATCAGTGTCTCCGTGTGGACAGTGGCTACCTGATTTTGTTCAGTGACTACACCCACATGGCAGATGTGTTGGTACCCACAGGTCTTCTAGGGCTCCCCACAGCTTATCATGATCAGCTTTCGTGTAGTCAATAAAGCAGAGGTAGATGTTCTTTTGATATTCCTGAAATTTTTTCATGGTCCAGTGTAGATTTGCAATATGGCCCTGAGTGCCATGACCTCTTCTGAAGTAGCTTGAACATCTGGTTATTTCCTTGCGATAGTCAGCACCAGATGTCATATAAATTAATGAGAATTTATTTTATTTTTTATTTATTAATTTATATACTCTCTAGCTCACTGTTGAAGTGACTCTAGGCAGCTTGCTAATGTGAGGAAATAGGGCAAAAATTGGAGCTATCCTTGGAATTATCATTTTTGGCAATGGAATGAACACTGATTGTTTCCAATTCTGTGGCCGTGTGTTTGTTTTCCTAATTTTCTGGTACAGGAGTGTGATGCTTGTGGGTGATATAGGCCTCAACAATTCTGTGGGGATGGTATCAACACTTGGGACTTTGTTGCTTGGCAGATGACTCAATGCCCACATGACTTCTTCCAAAAGGATCGCGGATTCTATTCTGCTTCTCTTTCTTTATTATTCAGAGGAGACTGGGACTCTTTGTTGCTAGCATACAGTTCTTCTGTTATATTCTCACCATCTATTGTTGAAACCTTGCTGGTCAGACAGATCTTTAACTGTTTGTCTTTGGAGATGTTTTATGAGCAGTAAATGATGTTTGAATCCTTTTGACTTGCACAAAAGCATTCTGGTGCAGCCTTTCATGCAGTCCTCATCTAGCTCCTTGAAACCTTGGTTGCAGTAAAAAAAATTTATCTTTCCTTGTTGTTTTTTGGAAATTTGCATTCAATTTCCTTGCTCCCTCCTGTTTGTCTACTGTTTTGGCTGCTTTTCTTCGCTCACCTATTCTGATGGTTTCGTATGAAAACCAAGTATGCTTTTTCTCTGGCTTCTATTATGGCATATGTTCAATTGCTGTTTCAGTGATGGTTGATTTTTTATTTATTTTTTGGGCCACAGTGCACTGGGCATATTCTCAGCAGTGTCTGGCAGTTCAGACATATTTTTCAGTCCAGTTGCATACATGGAAGGTATTTGGGTGATATCAAACTTTTTGTGCTCTCTTTTTGATGTTGCACTCTGATGTTGCACTCTGACCTTAGCTGCCAACAATTTATAATATGAACTACAATGGGCACAAGATAGTCTTGACAGCGACGACTGAAATATACTGTTGATGGCTGCATAGGACATAATTGATCTTGTTATGGTGCAATTTATTTGGTGAGGTCCAAATGTAAAATCCATGTTTTGAAATCCATTTTCATGGCAAAATTAATGCAAACAAAACTGATACAATCACTTGGATCATTTCTCTTCCCAAGTCCAAAGCTTCTAGTAATTCATATTTCTGCTTGGCTGTCAACCTTTGCATTAAAATCACCAATGTATGTAAATAATGTTCTTTTTGAGCCCTTGCTTCAGAGGTTTTTTTGATGCTAGCTTAGAAAACCTTTATTTCAAGCTCTGTTGCATTAATCATTAGATGTAGACTTGGACAACTGTGATAGTTAGAAGCTTGACACAGATTTGGGTGGTTATAATGCAATCATTAACCATTAACAAGATTTCCACTGCTGCAATAAGTTTCTTCTTGTGAAAAAAGCCACTTTATTCATTTTTCTGATGTCATGTCCAAGTGAATTCCTCAATATAATGAATTCCTCAAACTGGAAATAGCCATTGTATATCCAGTATAGCTCACTGACACCAAGGAGGCTGATTTTCAACCTAGCCATTTCAGATTGCTGTCAAAGGCTTGTATCTCCAGCCCTGAAAAAAAAATCAAATTACTTTTTGTAATGATAATGCTCCCTCTTGCTCCGAAATAAAAGAGCATGTATGGAGATGAATTTAGATTGCACCTGACTGGTAATGACTTCCACGAATCACTGGAAAAAAGAGAGGCAATGAACTAAAAATAGTTTAAAATTATCCTATGTCATTTTCTTAAAGAGTTCTTATCTTCAAAAATAGAATAACAGTGCAGCAAGAAACTAGAAACTGACAGAAATATATTCTTGCCAAATGTGAAAACATTATTTGCTCAACAAAATCAGAAGAGATATGTTTACTAAAATTGTAAATATATTGTTAACATTACCACAGCTCTTCTAAAATATAGGACTGTTTTAGTGAAATGCTCCAGCACAGCAGAATAACAACTTGCTTTTTCACGTTCTTTAACAGAAATATAACCTTGAGGCAGTCGAGGAGTGTCTCTATCACTCAATTTAGAACCACGCTCAGGAGAAATAATGGGTTCTAAAATAAAAACAAACAAAAATAATTGAGTTTAACTAACAGCAATTCATTAAAAAAAATGTAAAAACAGATTCTAAACCTCTTATTAAAAGAGCAAAATCTATACAGTGAGTCTTTAATTATAATAATTTATCAAAATATTTTTTTCAAAGAAAATGCCACAGAATATTCTCTATATACATTAATCTCTTGTATATGGTTTTAAGTGAATAAGCATCACACCCACATCTCAAATCAATATGTTTTAATCAGTGAAAGATGGTCCTTGGTACAATCTGAGTTAGTCACTTCACTCAGTCTTTGGAGAATATATTCCTCACTCTGCTTTCCAGAAAAAATAAATATCAAATGCTATAGGGCATGTTACATTTCTTTGGTTACTTGATTCGTGAAAAATAAATAAAATAAATAATGATGGAAGGGGAGATATAACAAACCTTTTAGCTGACTTTGTCCAGGAAAAAGGAAAATCATTAACTTTCTTTTATAATGTTTATAACTGCTATCTGAAATCCACATTATCAAGGAAAACCAGTTGGTTTCCTTACCAGTTGCTAAGAGATTATTCTTCCTTTTAAAGTTCCTCAGTTTGTATATTGTCTTGCCTTACATAAAGATTACCATTTCCCTTTGATTATTGACAACTACTCTGATTTTGATATTTTATCCACCCATAAACTTTGCCGCATCCATATGAGACTTACAATTTTTTCAAGGTCCACAGATAGACCACTTGGCAATATGTAGTGAAAGTTTAGCTGTGAGTTAATAAATAATATTTTTGAAAGTAGATCCCTAATTTGTGAGGATATGATCAATTCAAAATTGTCAAATACCTGACATGCATGTAGCAACCCACCTGAATCTTGGCCTGAAGTTGAGAGTTGGGTCAGTTCAGTGGATTCACTCATGGCATCAATTTCAGGGGAGAGACAATTATTGTGGTCAAGTATGCTTGAGCTGGAAACAGTGCCTGAAGAAATGCTTTGTAATGTAGGGCTAGAAGCAGGCAAGGAAAGCCCACTGGTCAAGGCAGGGAAAGTAGGGTCAGGGGTGTCTGAGCAAAGAAGAGCAAGGAAGGTTATATTCATTGCAGATGAATTGCTGGCAGCAGAATATGCAGGGAAAGTAATGGTTAAGAAATTTATAACTGCTCCCAACCTAACAAAAGATCAAACTAGGGGAAAAAATCTGAAGAAATATTTTTCAGCATTTCTCTGATAGCTAGTCAGAAGATATTGTGTTTGATTACTTATCTGCTGCTAGTAATAAAGAAGATTGATGGTGCAAGAAGAATTAGCAGTGACACATTATATTGTTGCTGTAAAAATGATACTGAATGGCCATTATGTTTAAAGATATGTAGGGAAAAAAATCATAAACTCTTGTTTCCATTTCCATTAATTCCTGAAAAGTCTCAAGAAGGAAAGATACACAGTACTCAAAAATAAAAACTGAGAAAAATACATTTAAATAAGAATTGCATTACTCTTTTCAGGGTAAGCAGTTGCCATGGTCAATCATGCCTCAATATGAACTGTATTTGTTCCAAAGAAGTATCTTTAAGTCAATGAATTCTTTCGAAAATAACTTCAAGATCTGCTGTATTAACAATGTACTTTTCTACATCCAAACAATAGATCCATGTAAGTTATATTCTCTGGAATCAATTATAAGATGTTTGCCCTGGAATTTATAGATGCTCTAAGGAATTCATCAGCCATTTTTTGAAGTTAACTATCAAGGAGACCTGATTTATGCTAAGCCATGTGACTCTCTCAGCTTCCAGAGAGAAAATAATGTTTGACATCTACCTAATTCAGTTAAACAACACCAAACCCACATAATAGAATGCTGTAAATCACAGACTCCTCAGATTAGCAAACCAGCCCTGATAGACCTTTAAACATTGCCCTGTTTTCTTATTAGACTTATAACGGAAGCTGTTCTAGGCAACAATAAATTTAAGTTTCAGATAAAAAAAATAACCAAACTTATATTTGGACATAGGTATAATGCTTTTGAAAGAGAAGTTAACAATATGAAGTTTACTGTAAGGCTAGTTGTACTATCACTCCCTGTATTTCATACATACAAATGTTAATTTACAAATACTGAGTTTGAAAATATGTTGGACCAGACAGAAGAAATGGCAGAAAATAAATGCTCAATCTAGGGGGGGGAAATACTGAAATAGAATAAAGAGAGAGAGAAGGAAAAAAAATCTTTACCTATCCCATAGAGATACACAAGATCTTTTAAATATATCAAACTGGAAAAAGTCTCTTTCTACAAACAGTACAGCTACTGTTTAAGGAGTTATGGAAATCTTTCTGAGATATTTTATTAAACATTCACTGCATAAATTCTCATTTTAAAGATTTGACTATAATAACTCTGGTTTTTTAGATGCAATACTGTTACCTATTCCGTGACAAACAAGAGTCCTGTTTGTGGTAATACAGATTAAGATCAAATGACCATTTAGAAAAAAATAACTAATGGAGAGACAGAAACAGTTATATTTCTATAGTGAGCCCAAGGTGGATAATTGGAGTGAACAACCAAAACCCATTAAAATCCAGAAGCAGAAAATGTAGCAAAATAGAAAAGAGTGAGAGAGAGAAAAATAAGAGGAACAAAATAGAATGATGATTCAAAATATAATGCACATCTAGAATAAAGAATCCAGGAACAAGTATGCAAGATACAAGTAAGACTAGAGAAGATAAAATGTATAAATATATGGTTAGTCTTTAGATAACAATAGACTGAATTAAGACATTGGCCATGAAAGAGAAAACACGTACACTAGAAACGTTCCTTCAGGAATCAGAAAGTCTGCTATATCAACATAATAAAATGGTATAATAATCTATGTGTACTGAAAAACCAGATTTAGAGCACATTTTCAGACACTTCCAAAATTAGAATTCAGTGATTGGCCCAGAAGCATTCAATGTTAATGGATTATGTGTTCCATTGACTCAAACCTAACTACCAAAGATTAGCCACTCAAAAAAGATATTTTAAAATCATTTCAACATGCAACAATACCAATTTTACTGTTCCCTGTCTTAAAGTTCTGGAACCAAACATCCAAAAGGATTACTGTGGATACCTTAATGTATTTTAATAAACAGCTGCATAAAACACAATAGTTGAAAATTCACATTTTATTATCTATAGTATTACCAGTTTTTCGACTGATTTTTTCTGAAAATGTTCTTTTAAAAGACAGATGTTTAAAATCTGTGATTTCTTCCTCTTTAGTTGATGCTATCATGATTGTGCCTGAACTGCTTAATGAGAACATTTCAGGGCTGAGATCATTATAACTGCAAAACAAAAACATACACACACACAAGCACATACTTAATAATTGAAAAGTAGTAATATTACAACATTGTTATTATACACTCTTGATGCAGAACAATTCATCTAGACATGTTAACAATCCTGTGGATAATCTAAAATGTAGCAACAATAGGATAAGCTTGGACTATATTAGTTAACATTATTTTTCTTTATTGGTGTCAGAAGTTAACATTATGAACTGCATCTTTTAACAGCCAGATGACTGCAACCAGATTAAATAATTTAAGAGGTCCAACATAAATGAAAGTTTTCTAGTATTTAAATTGTCAATATACAGTAAGCAAGACAAATTTCAAATCTGAAGCAACATTCTGTTGATATACTGTATATAAAAAACATTTGAGTTTGTTGCAAAGGATGTAATAGCAGTTATGGTACTGGTAATAATTCATTTTGATCAAAGACCAGTATAGAAAAGATTGCATAAATAATTTGCATCATTTTAATTAAATTATAATTGATTCTCATTTGATGGACTAATCAAGGGAGACTGACAGTCACAAATGTCTTTTAAATTGAAAAGCATATCATGTCAAGGACATTTATATCATGTGTATGATGTCATTATACAAATATTACAAATTACTACTTTTCATTAACTGACATCATTTTCATGGTGCCATCATTACACAAATAATATAATCAGCCAATACCTGAGCCATCAGACAACCACTGGAAATACTAGGGCATTGGCTGAAAAGTGGACAGAACCTATGGAGAAATTCTCTAAAAATTCCACTTTTTAAGTGAGTTTGTTGTTATTCTCCTTGAGATATCCAGATTCTACTGAATAGAATTCAGTTCCACAATGTCAAAGTCATGAATGGACTATAGCTGTACTAATAATAAAAGCTGTTATCTTATACAAAGGCTGAAGAGTTGCCTCACTAGGTCTTTCTCTTATTGCTTCAAGATTTTTTTTCTGAAAATCTCAGCCTTAATGATCAGGTATACCACACCTGCTTCAAATGTAAATCTAAAATATGGCCTCAGCAAGCAACAATAAAGGATGTGATTATCCATAGTGGACAGGAATTTGCTTCCATAGCTCAAGTATTTCCAAATGGGTCTTCTCTATGAATTCAAAATTCTCTGAGCAATACCTTTAGTTTCTTAGAAATTACCCTGGACTTCTTTGAGACTTCCCAGAGTATTATACACCTTGTTCCTCAGGTGAACTTATTTGGTCAATCACTCCTAAGAAATGTAACTATGATGCTGAATTACCTCTATTTGTACACAATCTACCGGACAGTGGACTGGTAGTATAATGTTTTTGACTAATTTGTTTAAGTGGGTTCTCTTTAACTAGTTTTAGATCTTGTGTGAAAACATATCATTTTAGGTCATATTTATGCAGAAATACTGAAAATTCAAGCAGGTTCACAAACTTTTAAACATCACCATAGAATTAAGAGGAATCCACAGATTATACTTGAAGAAACAGTTGCTTTTCTTCAACTTTGCCCTAACAGAACAAAATATTTTGATATTAGCACTATGGCAGTTGAAATGAAATTCAGAGAAAAGCAGGAATTGGCTGAAGAGCCTATGCGGTGAGGAAATGTTTCCCACTAAAAATCTACCCCAGTTTTAGAACATTCCAATAATGACTTTCATGCAGGTGCATCATCTAACTATATGAGACAGGAGACCATGAAAATGTACAATCATTTTTATAGGAAACAGAAACAGCTAAATGAATAGCAGTTTCCAAAATGATGTTGTTTCAACACTTGAATAGTCTTCTTAATTACTTATGTCCGGTGATTATTTTTTTAATTAATACATGGAAAAGGCAAACTACAGTAGGCAAACTATAGTAGTTCTTCATATTCAGTTCTGAGAGTTGTAAGATAAAGAACTTCAAGCTGTATCCCCATTAGATAATTATTTCCCTCTTTTGGCAATACTTGCCAGACACTTAATTCTCATTAATATCTAATCTTCCCTTAGTGATGCTTAAACTAGGCAACTCGAGATGGAGGAGGAGGGAGAGACTGTAGGATTATAAAAGATGCCCAATGAATGCAACTCCTTTGTGAATCAAATTCGGGAGATCATTCCTGTCATTTGGATTCACTGAGGCAATGGGGAAAGACTCTTAGTATTGCAAATAATTAATGAGAACAATTTAAATAAAAATTATGTTTGTTTTGGTCTTGGCACTTTCTTTGATGTCTTTGGTATCCTGGTTTGATATCTGTCCTAGAAATTTTAAATAAGCCAGCAACACAAGAATTTTAGTATATATGTAAAACACATTTTTTGAAATAAAAGGCTGACACAGTTAAATTGCCTCATTAGTGATTATTCTTTTCACTTTCCACTTTTTACCTGTCTGGACTTGGTACAAAATTTTCAGTATTATAGAGCTCCTGTGTCCGTTTTTTAAACAAACTGAAGTGAACAATTGCCAGGTAAATGTTGAGCTGAGCTCGCCATGGCATTTCTTCATTATATAGCCGACGAAATCTTCTTCGTCTTATGTAGACATCAGAACATATATTTAGCTTAATTATCAGGATTTCAAAAGCAATTTTTCTTTTTTCTTCTATTTGTTTCCTAAATAAAACCATAGGGACAGCACCTTGAATGATAAGCAGTCATAGGAGAAAAATATTTTAAGATATAGAAACAATTACATTCCTAATGATATAGAGATGGATATGGACATGGATATATTTCTTTGAAACTTACTTCTTTGTAGATATCTACATTTATAAAGAAATAAGTTTCATTAAATTAATAATTGCTATCCAAGCATAAACTCCACCACTGATGAAGAATAAGAGGAAATCGAGCTCAATCTGAAATCAAGAGAACATGCAAGCAAGATGCTAATGGGTTAGAGACTGGAATCATAAAGGTGGAGACAATGAAGAAAATTCATAGTTTTGTTTTTGGTGGGGAAAATGGAACTGACTTAAGGTCACGCTGCAAACTAGAATTCATGGTCTTCCAGTTTTAGCCTGCTGTCTTAACTATTACATTAAATCTATATGGACAGATGCTTTTTGATTTCCCAGTCTATGGTTGATGGACAATAATGGCCCAAAGACACCACCATCCCCAGCCAGCCAGTTTCTGTACCTCTGGGACGACTACAACCTAGGTCCACCAATTTACACATTACATCAAATTTGCTTCCAATTGACTGTTTGACATCCTCCATTTTGTTTTGGATTGCTCAAATAATTCAAATAATTTCAAAATTTAAAAGAAATCAAACTTATTTCAAGTCACTTAAAATTCAGCCTGGAAATTTACTGAGCTTTAGTGAATATTAATGAAAGCAAAAATTATCCAGCATTCTTTTTTATTTAATTGTAATATGTCATAAATTCCTAAACATAAATACTATTGTAATTTATTTTTAAAAAATTACTTAAGTTACCGTTTTCCACCAGGTGTTTTCACCTGGCCTAATGATTTAGTAGACTGTTTAGGCAGACCTTTCTTCTTGGAACCCCTCTTCTTGGGTGTTGGTAACTCTGTCACCTAAATAAAGAAATCATTGTATCACAATAATCATAAATGTTCAAAATACTAATTTAGTTACTCAGAGCCCAGTAAGAACTCAAAAAACAAATATGCATTTATTTTATTTCTAAATAAATCCTAACAGTACCTTCATAAAATAAAATAAATTATGTTGAGAATAACAAACAATCATAATGAATTGTAATAAAATTGGAAACATGCAAGTTTTATAAATACATACATATATACAAACGTACTAGGAAGAATTTTTTTTTCCTCCTGCAGAATTTTTTTCTGGCGAATCTATTTCTAATCTGGTTGTTCAGGTATTTCAACAGTTACAATTGTAATTGAGTCCATCCACCTTGTTACTGGTCATTCTCTTCTTCTTTCCTTCTACCTTTCCCAACATTATAGACTTCAGAGAACTAAGTCTTCATATAAAATGGATCCAAATTACAGTTTGAGCCTAGGAGGATTCTGATCTATGTAGATATCAATACAAAAGTCTTTCCATAATCCATGAAGCACATGCCAATTTCTTTTTGGTATTCTTTGGGTTTCTCAATTATCCAGTGTGCATCAGCAATAATGTTTAACATTCCTTTGACTTTTCTAAAACCAGCTTGAATATCTAGCATCTCCCTCCCGCGCAGGACTCTAATTTGTGTTGTATGATGATAAGCATTATTTTGCTATAATTTTCATTTGCTAGTGTGTGAAATCAAAGATATTTTGCACACTTCGTTAAAATAGCTTCTTAAATTTGACTTTCTTTTTGTAAAATAAATGATGATATGGTGTAATATGTCATGTGTTGTTATTCATTTGAGTACCTACTTTTAAGAACTACTAAGGACCAGATGAGTTTTACTATGTTCTGATACATAAAACCATAGAACTCAAAGAAGGTATACATTCTTTTTCACATGACTGTCTAAGATATTTTTCCCATGGGCCATTATAGAAAGAAACTTGCACAAAAGTGACTGGAAAATGAAAATTCCTCTTTCACATGAATGTAGAGAGAGAAGCACAGCTGTAACAGACTGGAAAATTGTAACATTTTTCCATCAGTTAGTGTTTTTAAGGGAAATCAAGCTTCTGATAAAGTAGATTCACAACTTTTCTCAAAGAAACAGGAATCTCTGTTCTCTGCTTACTTGTCAGCAATTAACAAACAAAACTCAAATAAAGGCCAGAATGGCTGGAGAACAAGATTGCTAATGGCTTGGTTACTGAGTTGCTTGTTGGCTGGCAATGCTGATACCCTGGTGGAGCTAGAAGTATTTGAGACTAGAACATATTAGTTTATCTAAACGAGACAAAAGAGACAAGGCAGGCAAGAAAATGACAAGACATAGGAAAAGAGCTGAATTATCATACAGTGACAGAAAGAAGTAAAGTCAGCTGAAAGCTACATTATGTGGAAACAAAGGAGAAATAATTTAAGGTCTGAGATGAAATGAAGTTTACTTCTAAGTATTTCATCATTCTTGAATGTCTCAAAGAGAGAAATGCAGATCTCCCGTTTGTTGAGGCACATTAAGCCAAAAAAAGCCTCTGTAAAAAGATTTTGAAAGTGAAAGTAGTTTAGAAAGAAAGAGGAAAAACTGTACAGCACGTAAAAGAGACTGTCAGAAATAAAAGCAGACTCTATGTGATCTGAACTTAGTCTGAAAAAACTGAAAGAAGTTGTTAAAAATCTCTGTAGGTTAGCAAGTAAATAGGCTTAAAGGAAAATATTTGGGGTATAGGTCAAGTTAAAAATAAAGAAGGATTAAGACTCTAACCTAGTAAAACTTAAGTGTTATGCATGTGCCTCTAAATCAATATACTTCAATCTGTTATGTTGAAGGAAAAGTCTTCATCATGGTTCAGTCCAAGCCGGGAATAAACAACATGGCGATTGCTTTAGAAAGAAGGTTGCAGTTTATTGAAGAGGAGAGCCATTTAGAAAGATGGCTTGGAAGAAAAGAGAGAGCACATGTAGGGAGTGGGTTTTTATACCCTCTGGAGCAGACATGTCAAACTCGCAACGTCACGTGACGTCGCACAACGTATCGGGACGGTTTTCCCATTGCCTGCAATGGGGTGGGCGCGGCTTCCGCATGACGCGTCCGGCCCATGGGCCGGCAGTTTGACACCCCTGCTCTGGAGCCTTTTGTTTGGAGTTGTTCCTGTGGCATGAACTTTGACCTGAGTCTGAGTGTGCCCTTTGGCATCTGTGGGTTAATCATATTATGTCCTGTCTTAGAGTTTGGGTGGGGTATGTAGATTTTAGGTGTCTTTGTCTTCCTAAGCTTCTAGCTGGGGGCCTCCAACCTTCCTGGATTATTTATATCTGCATTTCTACAGAGCTGGTTTCTGCTTGGGGGAGGGAGACTTGGGGCTATTAAGAAAAACTGGGCATGCTTTTCTGCCTCTTTAATATTTCCTTCTCTGGGGGGGGCTGACTTCCCACAGTTACTACATGTCTGATGCACCCGTGCTGAACCATCTGACAAGAAACCTGTGACCACTCTCATGCTTAATTATTAATCTTGTAGCTCCTGCTATAACTTATCTTTATTATTTGATATAAATCCTTATTGAGATATCTTCTCAATCATCAAAGCTATAATCTTACTGTTCAGCTTAATTTAGAACTGCATTTCCACAATTTATATTCTGTACAATTACAAAATGCATTCTTGCATATGGCTTCATTTGCATCTTCCCAACATCCAAAGTATGTTATGTCAGCACAAATACCACACACATGAATAACATCAATAAATACTTCTTCATATACCTTACAAAAGTCAGAAAGTAGACATTAATATAGAACATATTCTACACGAGATTATTTTATATAGTTTTGTATTTTCACTGGTACAGTGGCCTGTTAACACAGTTATAATTTTTGACTTCAGAATTTGATTTTATACTCAACTATGACAAAAATTGTAGTTCTTACTTACTGAATTTTTATTCAGTTAATTAACAGATCCCAAAATCTGGAAAAAAAAATTCAATTAACCTTTGAAACATCTTGTGTTGTGGTCTTCTTTGTATCTGCAGATCCACGAAGCTTCTTCTTCTTTTTTGGAATTTGTTTGATACCAAGAAGAAATCTATTCCGTCTAGTAAACAAAAACAGTTAACATTACTATGTTAAGTTTTTTTCAAAAATTGGCAGCAGTTTTGAATATTTATTTTCAATATTTAGGGCATTATTCACCAATAATTTTTGACACAACTTTTTTTGAAAAAATACACGGTTTTGTTTAGATTAAGAAAGGCTGAATGTTCTGTGCTTCAAAACATTTTAGTCTGATTTTATCATAGAAAAGGTGAAACGAATAAGAAACAAGCATATACAATAAGAAGCCACTGCAATCTTAGTCTGACGATTATTGCTATAATAACTAATGTTCATTACAAATTATGGAAGTATGTCTTAGCAGCCATATTAATATGAAAAGATATTATAGTACATTTGAAGGAAGATCAACTATCATTACAGCTATAGTTTCTGCAATTGCATGGCCATAACACTGACAGAATTTTGTCAATTCAAAATACTTTACACCTACTTTTTAAGATACTCTTGAACATCATCAGCCCACTCCACTATTCGCAACAATTTTTCCTCATTTAGTGCTCTTAACACAAGCATGACAAAATATTCAAGGAAACGGGAGTTCTTCTTAAATTTCAGTACTGTGTAAATGTAAAATAAGTGCAGTTATTCCATGCCAATATGTTTAGTACTTTCAGTTTTTAGTTACTATTCTTGATAGAAGATTCCATTAATCAAACTAATTTGTATCACTTTAAAAGGAATTACATCTGAAAATAGATTTCTAAAATCTAAAATTTTTAATCTACATCCAAAACAAAAATTAAAGCTTGACATTAAAAAATAATAAAATAATGCTTGTTATAGAGAACATTCTTTAAGGTTAAAATTTAAATCACTAAGATTATTTGATATATTTTAATGATGACACCTATTTGCATTTGACATATGCCTGCATTGTGGAATGTGTCAATTTTTTGCTAGTTAAGGAAGGGTGTGCCATGATTTTAAAAATGTAAGTTTGCATGGTTAGGCAAAAATCAAAGCTCGAATGACAGAGAATCTAAAGACCATCTGTAGCAGTGATTAAGGATACTGAAGTACAGAAACACATTGCATCTAATTCCTTCCTAGACTAATCACAGGAAAGCAAATTGTTTTGAAATTTGAAAGCAAATCAACAAAAACTTATCATCAAATCTCACTGGCAATTACTGCAACACACTACTAATTACTCTGCCTTAGATCTTCAGAAATGATGATGATGATGATGATGATGGAAGGGACCTTCGAGGTCTTCTAGTCCAACACCCTGCTCAGGCAAGAAACCCTATACCATTTCAGACAAATGGCTGTCCAGACTCTTCTTAAAAACTTCCAGTGTTGGAGCATTCACAGCTTCTGGAGGCAGGTTGTTAATTATTCTAACTGTCAGGAAATTTCTCCTTAGTTCTAGGTTGCTTCTCTCTTTGGTTAGTTTCCATCCGTTACTTCTTGTCCTGCCTTCAGGTGCTTTGGAGAATAGCTTGACTCCCTCTTCGTGGCAACCCCTGAGATATTGGAACACTGTTATCATGTCCCCCCTCGTCCTTCTCTTCATTAAACTAGACATACGTAATTCCAGCAACCATTCCTTATATGTTTTAGCCTCCAGTGTCCTGATCATCTTTGTTGCTCTTCTCTGTATTCTTTCTAGAGTCTCAACATCTTTTTTACATCGTGGTGATCAAAACTGGATGCAGTAATCCAAGTGTGGCCTTACCAAGGCATTGTAAAATGGTATTAACACTTCACATGATCTTGATTCTATCCCTCTGTTAATGCAGCCTAGCACTGTGTTGGCTTTTTTGGCAGCTGCAGCACACTGCTGGCTCATATTTAAGTGATTGTCCACTAGGACTCCAAGATCCCTCTCACAGTTGCTACTATTGAGCAAGGTTCCACCTGTGCATTTGATTTTTCTTGTCTAAATGTAGAACCTTACTTTTTTCACCATTGAATTTCATTTTGTTAGATAGCGCCCAGTGTTCAAGCCTGTCAAGATCCTTCTGTATCTTTAGCCTATCTTCTGGAGTGTTGGCTATTCCTGCCAGCTTGGTGTCGTCTGCAAATTTGATGAGTTCCCCATCTATATTTCATCCCTAAAATGGCAATTAGGCTTTAGATAGATTTCTAAAAATTTATAGCACATGATATCGTGCTTAAGACCTTTAATGTCCCACATAACTTCTGGACCAAAAAGTCTACCTACTCATGTGTAAATTTCAATGCTACTAGAGGGGCTACTATCTGAACCCATTACCTTCTGCAGAATAATTTTAAAAAAGAAGCAGGACTTTTTCTGGCCACTCAAACTTTTTTGAAAATGCAATATCTTTATCTTCTGGCATTAAAAAAAACCTTGCTTCCCTCTTAAAATATAGATTCCTACAAAGTATGCTCCAATTTAGTCAACTAATGTACCAAAAACAAAATATTTACATTGAGAGATTTTCTTAAAAAGAAAACTATTTAAAAGACACATAGGCTTCTACTTAAATTTATATTCACTGCATTTTCTAATCTGTACATATATAGTGGGGGAAAACCTAATACGGTATGCTAATAATACATTTTTAAAATAATTACCTTCCTTATAAGCAGTCTTTGGTTGCCAATTTGAAACTACTGGATACAAGAATAAAGGATCTTCTTCTCCTGTAAGCTCTTGTCCTAGACAGAACAGATTAGACTAAATTCAACACAATAGCAGTTTACAGATACACTAGATACCTTTCATCAAAAAGTGGCATCACTTAAATTTTTCTCATTTTGTTAATTTTTTACTTTTCACTTGTTATATACATTTGTTCTTTTTTTTTCTTCAAAATTTTAAAATAGAGGAAGAGGAATTTTTGAAGTTCCCTGCCAACTTCCCACAAGGAAACTTAATGGGAAAGCCAGCAGGAAGTTGGAAGTCACTCCCACTGCTTTTTTATTTGACCATGGTCATTCTGTTTCTCTCTTTCAGTAATGAAATATCTCTGAATGATGACTCAACAGGGCTTGGATTGTCTAGTATTATACTAAAGTTTAGAAAGTACTTAAATAGAATCAGGATATTTAGATTATTTTATTATCTAAATACAAAGTAAGTTTCTTTGAAGACAGCAGAAATGACTGTAACTAAAAATGTTATATGCAGGATATATAGAAAAAACAGCTTTCCAGATTGACAAGATTTTAAATTCTATATTTAAAAAAGTATAAGTATACCTAACTTATTTAGGATATGTGATGAAATGCTTAATATGCTTAATGGGCTTAACATATTTAAATATATGATTATCTTAATGGCAACAGTGGAATTAGGACCAAGATATACATATTAAAAATATACCTGCTTTTATCAGTCTCAGAAGCATGTTTTCCAGAACTTCTAAATTCTCGTTAACTTTTCCAACTATACCCATTTGTGCTCTCTGCCTTTTAGAAGGAATCTATAATAATACATTAATTCACCATTTTATATAGCACATAGCTAGCTGAAGAATTAAGGCAAAAACATCAGCAGCTCAATAATAAACAAGCCAGTAAATATTTTTAGTTCACTTTAATCTAATTTCAGAACACCAATTTGTATTTCATTTGAATTCCAGACCATATGATAATGAAATCAATGGTGCACTAAATTTTAAGCCACGCAGGATTGTTGTGGGCAAATTGGAGGAGAAAGTATATTAGATATATTTGTCGTCTTGAGTTATTTATAAAAAAAAAAGGGAGGATAAAAAATAAATAAATAAACCTAGCCCTCAAAACTGTGTAAAGTGGGATTAATAAACATAAATCTATGCCATTTATTCTGGAAACATAAACCTATGAATATATCATACTCTTACCTCCATTCATATATGTATAAGTTATTGCTATGCTGGGGTTCTATTTACTCTATATAAACTATCATTCTAGTCCTGTTCAATCTGCATACTAATCTCATTCATTTCTCATCCCCCTCCACAAGTAGAGGCAATGGATAGCCCTTTGAGTTTTGTTAACTCCTTGAAGACTTAAAAAAAACTTTTATTTCTATCTACATATATCATAAATCATATAAAAAGAAAGAGAAAATGAAGAATAAGAGCAGTTACCTCTTCTTCTAGTATTTCATCTGTTCCTTCTCCAGTTATAGTCACTTGGGAGGGTGCTTGTGAGCAATCCAACAACTTTTTTCCATAGTTAATAATAACTATTGCTAATTCATATTCTTTCCATAAGCGCAGTATCTATTAAATATATATTATATAATTCTATATAATATTCACAAGTTTTTTTAATTAAAAAAAATCAAAATCTTGTGCCAACTTATAAAATAAGCCTTAGATCCAAAGAAGCTGTATACAGGGATTTATGGGGATAGTGATCAGGAGAAATACTGCTGCAAGAGGAACCCAAAATGTTTCTATTTACAGTTTCTCCTTTCCCAGCATATCCAAACATAATCAGATGAGTGCTATTTTAACATTGAGTGCTTAGCTTCTATCTGCTCAAGCCTTGTGAAAATGTTTTCCTTCCATTTTGATCTTATTCAGCAATGAGATCTTATTCTTTCTTATTAATGGCTTGTTGCCACAACACAGTAAGCTCCAAATTATACAGCTTGCTAGCAGTTTTGCCAATTTGAAGTCCATTCAAGCAGCATGCCAAGGGATTTCTCACATTCTCCCCAGTGGAACAGGGAGAGAACCCAAGGCTCTAGGGTTTGGTGGGAGGCCTGGGCTCTCTTTCCAGCACTCCGCTTAATGACTACAACTGAGAGAACTGGGATTATAGTTATTGTGCAATGTGGTCATGCGGCATCTTGCTTAATGAACATTTCATTCAATGACCATGATTCCGAGCCCAGTTATGGTCATATGTTGAGAACTATTTGTATGTTGATGATACCTAGCTTAGTATAGCCACTCTGGGTTGGACTGGAGATGATGTTTCCCAATATCTGGAGCCTGAAATTGTCTGGATGGGGCAGAACAAATAAGCCCTAGCAAGACAGAGTTACTATTTATACTTGATGGGACTATGTTATGCATCCAGTGTTGTTTCTTGACAGAGAACTATTACCTCTGAAAGATCTGATCTGTGACTTTGGGATTATCTTGGACTCATAGCTCCTGATACAAATAGCAGATGAAGGCCATGCCCAGAAAGCCTTTTCCTAATTAACAACCTGGACGGTTGCATTAGGATTTACCTCTTTTTCTATTGTATATGAGTGTGGGATCTTATCTTGTTACCTTTATTAAAGTTGATTTTTTGAATCCTGAAGTGGACCAACTGTTTTATACTTTGGCTAAGGTGTCACATCTCAAAACGTTTATTTGGTTTCCCTTCCTATAGTTTAACCAAACTTAGAATGGGGTGTGGATTTCCCCTTCAATCATCTCCTGGCTTCCTCAAAGGTGTGGTGGGAAAGACTATAACAAATGGGTGATGGCAGCAGCAAGGATATCTAATTTTCCAGTCACTGTTTACCTATGGGTACAGGTTATTTCGGAAATGAAGTATCTCAGAAGAAGGTACTGGATTGACCCTGGCATACCTTATTACACCTTGCCATTAGCAACATAAGATACTGATACTTCAGACCTTACGCTGGTTCCTAAATAGTTTCCAGGTACAATTTAAAGTGCTGGTTTTAACCTAAAAAGCTTTTCATGGCTTGGCATCTAAATATTTCCAGAACAACATACTTCAGCCTTCTTGGGAGAAACTGATACTGATACTCCATTACCAAGTGGGTTGGAGAACTATTCTCAGAAGTCAATGCTTTTCTATTGTAGTGCCAAACATATGGATCAGCTTTTCTATTGATATAAGACTTACCAACTCCCTGACAAAATTCAAGAAAAAACTAAATAAACCTCTTCTATATGGATCTTCCATAGTGTACTTGTGCAATCAGCTCTATTGTTGTTAACTTTTTAGTTTTTTAAAATTTTAAAATATTTTAAACATACTATGAATGTCCTAATGTTACATTTGTTTGAATCCTATTCCTAGAGATATTTTACTGTTCCTTACAGTGGATTTTTTATGTTTTTGCTGTAAACCGCCGTGAACCAATTTATTAAAATTGGCAGTATGTAAGCCAAATAAGTAAGTATGTCACAATATGCAGTGGTAATTAATTTTGACTGATCTTGATAAAATCAATTATGTCAGTTATGCTTTGATGTCAGGACATCAGACGTCCTAGTTGTAAATGACACTGGAAAGTTAAAAAAAATATCCTGGAAGACAATAACAAACCATTCCCATAATGTTGCAAAGAAAAGAACAAGGACATGTCCTTGTGGGTGCCCAAAGTTGAAAAAGACTTCTCTTTTATTGTTCATATACTTTAATTACAAAGTTCAACTATTTTAAACTATGTAAATAATATACTATTTTAAAAACAATAAATACCTTTGCTGTGAAAAAGCAAGAACAAGCTATCATATGCTGAATACTATCAAAGCATCCTGTTGATTTTCTTTGGAATATAATAATTGGAATTTCTTGCAGAACCACGAGATACTTAATAATGATCTGAAAACAGAATAAGAAATGTGTACCATTACAGAATATTACATGTATGAATAACTAAAAATGAATCCTTGTGCTGTAAATGTAAGCATTTAAACTTCTACAGTTCAGTTTTAATACAAAATAAACTTACGTAACTCATGTTGCCTTAATTTTCTATTAAAAATGTAACCTCCATGTTAGCATGCTCCAGTATCTATGCATTTTGTGTGATGACTTATTCTCTGAAAATCTTGCATATTCTGCTATGCTCAATAAAAGAACTCACTTTATCAGATCTTTATGCAGCTTTCTTTGAATCAATATGGTCCCAAACATATATCACCCCCAGGACTTCAATACAGTCTTACAACAGTCCTCATAATTCATAGAATCTAATTCTATTTTTGTGGCTTCCCAGCCCCTATTTTGGAACTCTAGGAATTCCTTCCCTAGGCCTGCACTATCCGATGGACAAAAATGGCAAGTTGCAACTGTGTAATTTATTACTATCACCTTTCCTTTCTGTTTGTTTTATATCTTATATTTATATTTCAACATAACTTTTTTACAATCCAACAATAAAAAAATAAACTCAAATCTGTTCCTTCAATTCCTTAAAATAGAAACAACTAGTCTTTTCCACTGTTAGAAGTGGCCCCAGGAAAGACAAAAATGTCTGCCCCTCCCATAAATGTTCTAGTCATATCAAGTTCTCATACTCTTGATGAGTCTTAGTTCTTGCTTGGTTTTAACCGAGAAATCACAATGTACTTTTTCAACCATTTGTGTCAAGTATTTTACTCTTAATTATTTTTTTATTAGAGTATTGAACTAAACATTATACATACTTGTATTTTAAGAAAAACTCTTACCTGAATGACAGGTTTGGAGGGAATCTTGTGATAGATCAGGGGAGCTACAAGGCCATAACAATTAACAACTGATTGCAGAGCATAGTGAACATCATTTAGCCAGTTACTAAGTTCAACTGCCACCAGCATTCGCCCACATTCATCTATTCTGGCAACCTAGAAAGAAAATTTTCATCTACGTATTTTTGTAACAAAACAGAAATATGAAAAATACTTTTGCCATCTAAAGCAGCATATTTTGAGTCCCTCATTTTTATATGCTTCTCATGGGTTTTATAACATTTTAAAATGCAGATTTTATGGTAGCAGCTGATTAAAATGCAGTATCACAACAAAACTGCACTTTGGAAAGTTTTAATGCAAAGTCTGCACAATGACTAATGAATGATTGGAAGAAAATACCATCATTTTAACCTCTGCCCCTTTTTTCATGAAATAGGCAAACATTTAAATATAAAAATGACATAATCGTTTGCAGATCAGAACACAATTATCACTCAGATGCCACAGTTCTTCAACTATTATGATGCAGTTCTAAACTCAAAACATATACACTAATATGTGCATTAGATAAAACTGTTTTTAAAAATAAAAAAGGAAACAGATGCATAAGAATAAATGGTAGGTCTTTTTTAACATTTGCAGATGGTTATTTGACCAAAGAAATTCATACTACTTCTCTATTATATTAGTCATTAAATTTAGGATATAAGGTCTGTAAGGACAGGAATGAATTCGAATATTTAATCACTTCTTCTTTCCTGTTTTTTTTTCCAAATTATTGTTTAGAGGCAGGAATGTCCACAGAAAGCGTCAAAAAAGTTAAGATGATGGCCATGACTATGCAATTGAAGACATCTTTTTTTAGGTATGCCATAAAAAGGGGGGAGCTTCAACTGTGCAGTCAGAACTGCCATCTTGAATTTTTTTTACCTTCCTGTTGATATCCTAGTTTTGAGTTATTAGGGAAACTAGAATTAAAGCTCTTGCAGGTTCAAACAATTTCATCTACTGAGGTGCATAATATAAGTAATTAATAATATGTAATTCATTTTTAGTTCAAAGAATTTCAGATTTGAAAATATTATGCTAAAAGTTCAAACACCTGCTTTCAGTACAAAATCGGTAGTCTCAGTGATTTTGGAAGTGCTTCAAGCATAAAGAAAGAGTATTTGGCATTCAAAACGAGTCGCTTTAAACTCAGAATGCTTCTAAAATGATTTTAAAAACACATTTTACAAAATTGGTCATTCTGAATTCATTTGCTTTAAATCTGAAATGGCTACACACCCCTGCAATTAAGCCTTAGAAAATTTAGGATATAATCTATCCAATAGAGAAATACTTATTGGAAAAGTGAGAGCATAAGGCTAAAACTGAATGGTATGTTCTGCAAATGTGTTGATTCAGTTCTAAGAAAACTGAAACACAACTAATTTGCATCTGTTCGTGTATAAGAACATGACCGTAAAAAAGTCTGCACTGAATATAAATTAAAGCCTAACTAGTAAGAATTTTGCTCTTACAGTGGTATTTCTGCATCCATGCAATAGATACAGGTAGGCATCATATAATATAGAGGGTTATATATTACTATTGTCACTAGCAGTTTTCCCCTTCAAAATCAGTCTTCAAGGTAGGTCAGGTCAGAAAAGAGACACCACAATGACTATTAGAACTCTATTGTTGTAGAGTATAATAATAGAATCTTGAAAGCCGGACAGTTTCCCTGTGTGCCCTCTTATAACAGAGAGTCAGAACAGGCTTAGCTTTCTAAGGAAGAGGAAGCACCCTCTTCCTCACCATGGCTAAGTAGATGTCTTATTTAACCAGTCTTGAAGATTAGCTCCATCCTCCTTTACATTCACTTCCACAGAATGCACAAAAATAAGCTGGCTCACTTCTGCTCAGTTGACTACAGAATGTATCTGTCATGAACATATAGAATCACTCAAAACCATTTGGGTGGGGCTAATTAAATACAAACCTAGCAACTTCATAGCTTCAAAGCTCAAAATTATTTCTCTGAAATAGTATTAAAAACATAGTATTTTTCATTAAGGTATCCTTTCAATAATGGAAAATTAGATATGAATTGTAAGATATTATAACATATAATTCTATAGATGAATTTTACTTGTGATAAGAATATTAAGAGCAAGAAAAATAGGATCACACCAAAAATATTAATGCTAAATAGCACATACTTGTCTTTTATACTTAAGCTCATTGAAACAAATAGAATCACAGAAGAGATCTCCTTCATTGACACTAATGTCACTAATGATAAAAATACTCCTCAGAAACATATATAAGAGGCTTGGAGATGCCTGTGGCAGAGCTTCAAAATTTAGCCTACAAAAAGAAAAACAACAAATAAAAACATAGTATTTATTTTGTGGATATTGTTATTGTTTTAATGTTTTTAAATTGTTTTGTTTTATATTTTTAGAAATGTAAGCTGCCCAGAGTCACTTGGTTGAGTTGGGCAGCTATGGAAATTGAATGATTGACAACAGAACAGAACAGAACAGAACAGAAATGTAATAATAGAAGATAATAACTAAAACCAACAGAGTTAACTAGCTGCAATATCTTAAAATGAAAGACAATTCTAACTCTATTATAACTGGCAAATCTTCTGCCACTATAAAAGATGATGATGATGATGATGATGACGACGATGACTGATGGTGGCTACTGCTTATGCAACTGTATTGATCAATGTTGTCATATTAAATGTGGTATATGCTGCTATACTCAAGTTGTGAAATAATGACAGCACATGGTTTACCTATATAGTTTTGGTCAGTTTTATTAATCTTAACTTACTTGTTTTACAGAAACAGTATTTCCAAAAAACCCTACATTTTTCAAAACATAATCACTGAAGAAATTTGTTATTATTAAAATATGATTGTTTTTAAGACCCTATGTTTTGATAATTGTTTCTAAGGTATTTAGAAACATTTGTCAAACTGTTTAAAATTGATACAGTATTCACTATCAACAATAATCATATAAACTGAATAATTTGAAAAACAGCTCTGTTAGTTACCTGTTCTGCGGTACAGACAAAGTGCTGCTTACAGAAACTATGGTGACATCAGTAACAGGAGCACAAGGCACTGAGACAAAATAATCCCAGAGTGGTTGAAATGTTTTTTTGCATAATGCATAGTTTTCAATCTGAAAAGCAGACTAAAAATATAGTCATATTTTGAAATACCTTTTCTATGCTTATTTGAAATTATAATACATAATCAGTAAAAATGATAAAAGCATCGATAATTAGATTCTTAGCTTTATACAAACTGAAGCAAACACATCACACAAGGTTCCTTAAAACAAAAGAGGAATTCTAGTGACATAAGGTAGCAAGATGGATAGGTTCACAATCTATTTTGTATGTCTTACAGTGGAACCTGTTGGAATGGAGGCAAAATGCGTTGATGGAATTAAATGAAATGAAGTCACAAATCCTAGGTTACTGTAAACTTGAAGAAATTGAAGAAATCAGGGATGGTAGGAATATCTCACAAGCTAAATGTCTGGCCAGGAGGGAAGAATACAGTGAAAGATATATGTTAGAGACAAAGCAATGGAAAGAATGTTCAGCAGAATTGGCTGCTGAGAATTTTTCCTATAAATTTTTGAGGGATGGGTAATTTCAATTCAGGTTAATGCAAAAAAATAAATTTGTACTTCATATAAAAACTTGCAACAATATTTTCAAAATATTAAAAATACTGGATTTGCATTAAATTAGGACCACAAAAATACTAAAATAAATAGTATTCTTTCCTTAATAGTAAAAATCTAACTGAATTACTGAGGAAAAAGATTTAGAAGGATTTTACTTTAGGGGAAAAAGTCTTGTTTTTAGAGGATATGAATCCTGAAATTGAGAGTCAGATTACAAAAGAACTGGAATTATCAAAGCAAAAGTATTATATGCTACCTGAATCAGGTATGTTCGGACAGTAGCGACAGATAGAGGAGGATATGCAAGAATTGGTTTAGTTGTTTCTCCAATGCTATCACCGATAATTTTTCCATCTGAGTCATAGGCTGCAACTGCAAATATGTAATTTTGATTGGCTTCTAAACCTTGTACTTCTAAGACACAAGTTTCATCAGCTGGTATCTGATAATAAAAATGTATTTGTTAAGATAAAAATAAGAAAAACCATGCCAATTAATATCAAAATAATATTAATACCAAGGTTTTATATTTATTATGCTTTATGCTATTCCTCTGACAAAGGCCTCAAAACAGCCCCACTCTCAAATGTTTTAAAACTAAAACCAAGGTAAACATCCATACTTTTTATGGGCATCCTTTTTTCCCCATTTTAAAATTTTTTATTCTCTACTATTATATAATTAAGCTGACACTACTCAATTAGCCCTCAGTTTGCAGCCAGAATTGAGACTGGAACCTCTGTCACTAAGTGAGGAGAAAATGAATTTAAAATGGCCTCGTTTATATAAAAGTCCATTTTTACATCACATGATTTTTTTAAGGCTCTCAAAACACTGCTCATGCCTAGCAATAGCTTTGAAGAAAACTCAGACAAATTAGCACCATCATCGTTAAAGACATTACCGCTTCTGCTGTGTTCTTGAGACTATAATTGTTTAATCGAGCTTTTGGATTGCTTCCTTCTGCTACACACCCAAAAATGCTGTACCAAAAAACCTTAAAACACAAAAACAAATACAGAACTGTTTTTAGTTCTACAGCTAAAATTCTGCATGTGTTTAAAATTAATGGTTTCAGACTCACAGTTCATGGATCATATGTGATCCTCCAGCTCGTTTTATGTGGCTCTTACCTTATTCACACACAGCATAATGGAATCTGGGCAGTAGCTTAACAATTCCTGAGCAAACAATAAAGTGGCTCTACAAGACAGGCTATGAGGTGGCTCTATCCCTACCTTCACCCCTCAGAGATATTAAAATAGCTAGGTCTGGAAACTGCTTCCTAACCACTGCAGATCTTCCATGCTCTCTGCTCAGACAACAAACTGGCAGGACTTGGACCAATGGTGCAGCGCAGAACCTGGAGAGCAGCTGCCCCCCAGCCTGTCCTTCTCAGGTGCTAAGCTGTACTTCTCACTCTCTCGAAGTGGGCTTGTTCAGATACTTAAGCTTAAATGTAAAGCTATGCCGAATGAAATGATAATTGTCCAAAAGCACACATTCCTTTTAATTATAATAAATTTTGCAAGACAAATTGAACCACAAAAATGTGATTTTTATAATTTAATACTTTACTGCTCCCGTCAAAATATATTTCATTTTCCAAAAATTGCTGCATTTTCATATATATGCAATTTAAAAAATCCTCCTGAAAGAACATTGAAAAATGATTACATTCTACCATCTAGTGGCACGTGGTTTACATTTTGGGTTTTTTATGAAAAGATGTACAAAAATAGCAACATATAGTATGTGAGCAATAATGTTCCTCTTTTAATACCTAATGAGAACAAAAAACATCAGTAAATTGTAAATGTAAAACATTTCAATATTGGAGGAAGACCTTGTAGTGTAAATTAAAATTCTAACAAATATTTTGTATACGGCATTCAAAATATTTCTCTATATAATTAGGGCATGTTCTTCTCTAGAGTAGAACAAGTTATTATATATTAAATCACAAGGAGGTTCCTCCCCCCCAAATAAATAAATAAATTACCTTTACATCTGAAGCAAATGGTGCTGGCTTAAATGCCATGGAACAATTTGTCCTAAAAAGTAGTATTGGAGGTGGTGGAACTTTGCTTTTCATGCTATTTGTGTGATTTAATAAAGTGGCATTTAATGCATTTTGTTCAATTTCAGTTTTCTGAATCAGAGTAAATGCTTCCTAGAATTTAAGGACAAATCCCAAGAAAGTATTATTTCATTTAAATTTCTTTCATATGCAAAGTATAAAAGAATCACACAGTTAAAACCAAAGACAGTTTAGTAGATAGTATTAGAATTATTAGATTATTTTTCAAATGATTATTTACATTTCTGAAAGACACAGTATCTTCTAGTCCATTGCTGTGTTTTTCGTTTTCTTTTTTTGTAAGATTTAGAATGTATTACCAAATGCAGAATTTCATTCAGTTTCCTTGAACTAAAATCTTGTTCTTTCTTTCCAGATACCGTTTGGTTCCTTCTCTTTTAATACCCTACTTATTTATGATGCTTAACTTATAACACTGAATTTCTGCCTGTATTTTTGAAAGTATTAGAAAACAATGCACATGTCCCCCTGTGGTTAGCTTGCAAGGGGCTTCAGAATTTCCGAATGGGTAACCTGCAGACCTACAAGGCTTAAGGCACAATTTTGTCCCTTAAATGGCCCTAATTCTATCCTCTACTCATTACAACATGCTATGTGAACTAGCCTATAAATCACTATTACTGCTTTACAGTAATGTAATAATTCAGTTTTCATTTACAGTAATAAAAGGGTTTTATTTTTAAGTGCCTTTATAAAGAAAGTACTAGATTTGTAGGCTATTTTTATTTTACTTTTAAAAGTACTTCTATATTGTTTTTTGATACAGAAAATCCTTGAATCATATCTGTTATTTTAAAAATTGCTATGACAATTTTCAGGAATGTTGAGTTTGTATGAATCTACAGTTCATAAATACTGTTCCAATAAACAATCATATGAATGAAAAATATAAATAACACATCAAATTTACATAGATTAAAAATATAATTTATATACCTCCAGAAGCTGATTTGCAGAAGAACAAGCTAATCCTTCTGGAAGCATCAACGTAGCTTTCTGCATCAAGTAGAGAGCTTTGGATAATTTATTCTTTTTTATTTTCTCTATTATCTCCAATTCTGTAAAAACAAATTTTGAAAGTTAATACAATTTCTTCATATAAAGTTTAATTCTGTTGGCTATTTTACAAGTACATACCTGTTAGACATTTTAACTGGCTTACATTCCTTGCAAGACCCTTGGTCTTTGGATTTTTGTTATCACTTTGAGTATCTAAAAAAAAGCATAAACGTTTGTGTATACATACTATATGCTCTATAATGATATAGAAACACAGAAGATGTAACAGTTGTACAAGTGATCCTTGCTTAACGACCATTGATTCAGCAAACATTTGATCTTGTGATTGTACTGAACAAATGGTACTTATGACTGGTTCTTGAAATCAGTCTCTGCGGTCATGTGACTGCAACCTGAGCACTCAGGGCACAGCTCACTATTACAATACTGTAACATCCTGCTGTCTCATGATCACCATCATTTGCATCATTTGCAACCTTTTTTGCCAGCTTCCTCAAGCAAAGTCAATGAGGAAGCCAGAAAGTCATAAATGGCGACCACATGATGTCCTCACTTAACAATCTACTGTAATTTGCTTAATGACAGCAAACGGGAAGTGCTGGCACTGCCATGCTTAAGCTTTATGATCATATTGGAAATTCTGCTCCAATTGCAGTTGTTAACTGAGGATTACCTGTATACTTTTATTAAGTGTTGCCTTTGGCTTTCTGATACAACCCTAGGTTTTGGAATATATCCTTTCTGATTCTTCTTGCAAGTAGAAGCCACAGATTTCAAATTCAGTTTCTTTTATATGCACTCAAAACAGATTTAGCAAATTATTCAAAATGCTTTTTAAAATAATATCTAATATCAATAGATAATCCAATATAGAAATTATTTTTTTAAATCAGAGACAGAAAAGTTTGAGCTTTATATTTTGATTATTCCCATTTGAGAATAGGTACCAAATGTCTGCTGCTTCTCAAACTATAAACCTAAATTAATGAAGGAACGAAGTCTGCTAAAATGTCAAATAAATGCTTAGGTTGTATAGAGTTCTTTCAGAAGAACTGCAAAATAGGCTCCCTTTACTATCGATGTACTGTATTTGTCTTAGTTCCATTTAAACATTATTATCACAAAACGTCAGTGACCTGAGATGAACTGAAAATAGTGAAACATTGTACCTTTTTTTTAAACAGGATTGGATGAATGTTCTAGAGCTAACTTATATACTGCAAAGCACGGTAAACTATAGTTTGCTATATTAACAATTACATGACATAAACATATAATGATACCTTAAATGGTAAGTAGCATGGTTTAGCCATCCATCAAGACTCTTTTTTTCTTTCTTTTTTCAAATGCATTTTATACTTCTTTTTCAGTATTTACTCCGGTTTGTATTTACTACTGTATTTTATTATTATTCAAGAAAGGAGGAGAAGTTGAATCCAAAACTCATAAATAATCTGGACCCATGCTTGGTGATATCTGGTCCAGCTCTATCGGCTTCTCTGTCCTAGTTTTCTTAAAATAGTCACACTACTACCCTAATGGATTGGTTGTCTAATATACCCCAAATAATTGTAGGACCCCTCCTAATGGCAGGCTTCTGGACACAAATAAAGGAAAGCCTGCTGTTTCACTGGAGTACGTACTCCAGTGTACCTTGCCGGCCATTTTTTTCTTACCCTTTGCTAGGCAGTCATCCTTTCCATTGAAGACTCAACTTGTTCTTCACACAACATCAACGTCTTTCCCAACCTAGAAATATCTGGCCACTTCCTCAACTCTGAGGCTACTCTCTAATCCAATTCTGGTCACTGATCACATAATTTTTTTAATACAAAAGACTGCAGTTGAACAAGATGGGCATTTTGATTACATAAAAGTGATGAGTCTCCATTATTCAGCTGGATTTATATATGAAAAGCATAGAAGTATCTTTATAAAAGAAAAAAGGCAATATAATTAATTTCAGACTTGTAAACACTAAGCAATAGTGACCACATTTGCAAGACTGTAATATGTGGTATAAGCAAAGCAAAAATTTACCTAGGTAGAAAAATATCATTTTTTATAACTTTATCCTGGAAATACATAAATACCATTCACTGAGAATAGTACAATAAAAAAATAATCTGGATCTATAAATAAATAATAAAAAGCATAATAAATAAATACTACACTTTTTAAAAGTTATATTTTCATCTTTGTGACACATAATAAAATTGGAATGGTCCTCCAGTATGAAATGTAGTTACCAAAAAGTATTTATATCACTTTACTTTACCTTGGGTTCCATTAAGTAATTTAATTGCTATTCGGTGCTGAGCCTGAATGAGTTCAATGTGTAGATCCATAATAAAATTGTTTCCTATTGGTGATCTCTCATTATCAGATGAGGAAGTTTTATTCAAAACTTGCTCTTCTGCAGTCATCTGATTGAAAGAAAATTTACCAATTCATCTTTATATATTTTAGGAAGCATTTTTTCAAAATGGCTATTCAGCTTTCTTTTGGAATATTTTACTAGTTCTATTAAAACAACTAAAAATAAAGAGTAATAATTAGTACAACACAAATCACAGGTATAAATAAAAACAAATCATAAAGTTTAGGGAGGGAAACTCCCACAAAAGACTACAGAAAAAAAAATCTTTTCTAATTCAGAAATGTTATTAAGTTAATAATCATCATAATTAAATACCTTATGTTTCCTTTAATATACTGTTCCAAGAATAATTAGAAGGGTTAGATTTAAAAAAAACCTGAAGTTTCAATTTGAGGCTTATTCTTAATTTTTTTTATTTTATTTTTTTATTCTTAATTGTTGTCTTGCTGAAATACCCAATTTATTTTCAGCTTTTTCACTGACTAGGGGAAATTAGTTTTTAGGATATGTTGCTATTTAATTGAATCCATTGCTTCTTCCACTTGCAGTACATTTCCTATGCTACTGGCTACCACACAATCCCAAAGCAAATAGAGCTAACCCATGTTCAATTAGTTTCTTCAAGTGCTTACCCTTTTTCTCCAAACATAAATTTGTGTTTCATCAGCTGATCAAGGTTTTCTCTTGTGTACTTTCGGATAAGGTTAGGAAAAAAGTGTCCTTCTGATCATGCTGCCCAAAAACTATAAGTAATATGTGAACAATTGCTCCAGAAACAGTTATATAGCTAATCTGCAGAGATCTATTGCTTTGAATAGCTTACCTTTTTACAATAATTATCAAGCACTGATGTTCCATCAGGTAAAACTGTTAGTACATGAGCTCGATTAATTGCTATAATTGCTCTGTCAATACACTCAGAAGCCAAAAATAATTGTTCTCGGGGAGGTTGCTGAAATATATCCATACATTTGATTAATGAAAACAAAAATGAGAGAAAGGCAACTGATTTTTGCTTCTAAGATTTTGTTTTAAGAACTACAGAGGAAACCAAAAGAAATAAAATAACATCTATTATTTCTAGTTGTTAATTTTGGGAAATTGTGAAACTGTAAGTCTTAAGCAACAGAATTACATTCTGAGAGCACCACTGTATTAAGTACAGCTGAGTTGGTTAAAATTTACCTCAAGGTAAATCAATATGCTTAAAAGACTTAATGACATAATTTCTTCCTGGACATAACTTTTAAAAAAGAGTGAGAGACAGGGTAGAGGATTTGTATGCATGGGGTCCTCCCCCAGCTGGTCAGTGGGAGAGACCAGTTACTAAGGAGGGCACATTGTAGGAATGAGGGGGTATAGAGTGTGAGGGCTCTGGTTGGTCCTGAGAGCTATTATTTAAGTGCCGCCGCCAGAGTTTCACCCTCACACTTTGCATTGATAGATTGACGTATGGGGATGGCTGGGTAAGGAACAGGGCCACCAGCCCAGGAGGAGGGAGGCCACGGTAGGAGACAGGGGATCCTGCCTCAGGGCTTGGAATGGGGCAACAAATTCAAGAGGTGACAGGCATGGGATGATATGGGAGCCCAAAGGCAGGGCTTTGCAGAGAAATATGATCCTGATACTTAATACCGGTGGCATGTTCCAGCCCTCTGAGCTCACATCCAAACCCTGGACAGTGGATCTTTGGAGGCCTGGGCCTTCAGCTGCTGCTGATGAATGCCAGATTGGTCAACAAACCCACACACACACACTTTGTGACCTCAGTGGAGAGAACAAGTGGATCTGACACGCATTACAGAGCCCTGACTGACTCAAGAGGGTGGAGTTGCCCTCTCAGAAATATGTCTAGCCAAATTAAGGCCCCAGCCCCAGCTAAGACCTCAGGGAATGGACATGCCCGATTATCAGTGAATGGTTTCACCCTGTTGAAATTGAGGAAGTGGACAGGGTCTTTGGAGCTGTCAATGCAACTAACTGCTTATTAGATCCTTGTCCTTCCTGGCTGGTGAAAACCTCCAGGATGGTGACATGCAGGTGGGTCTAGGTCAGGGGTGTCAAACTCACAACGTCACGTGACGTGTCGCGACGTATCATGCCTTTTTTTCCATTGCCAGCAATGGGATGGGCGCGGTTTCACCATGACGCATCCGGCCCACAGGCCGGCAGTTTGACACCCCTGGTCTAGGTGATGATTAATACTGCAGGAGAGGGTATTCCTGGCACCATTTAAGATTGAAATTAGATTGGCTCAAATTAGATAAGGGTAAGCGTTCTTTTGTTCTTGTTTAATAGAAGATAATTCAATTTAAAGTTTAGCTGTTTAAGCTATTCTTCTTCACAGAAGGAAAAGAATAAAATACTTCTAACTTCTCTCTTCCCCAGTCATTGAAATAGTGGGCTGTTATTACTGATTCAGCATGTGAAATTCTTAAAGGAAGAATCAGTTGGTCTCTAATCTGGGAATTCCTCTCTACTTTGAATTTTATTGGAGTTAGAAAAAAAAGAATATAACTCTTTTCTTTGAAACTAACATTTCACATGCTGAATTCTTATTTCTGGACTGAAACATAGCAAGCTTTCCCAGTATTTACAGTATCTTCTCTTCTTTGGAATAAATGTTTTTTTAACTACAGTTTTCACTTTATATTTTATCAGTGGTTTTTCAAAATTATAATCGTCTACAAATATTAATCTAGTTGTTAAGGGAAAAATACCTGTATTAATGAAGGAATGTTACTGGTACAGTATTCTGAAAAAAGAGGATCGTCTTCTGCTAAAACTGCAGGGGAGGGAAAAGTAAAAAATATTTTTAACCATAAATAAAATGTAGGCTACAATAGGCCTGTAGTCTCTCATAAAATACCTGTAGTGATACCCTGACCTGCATTCAATTACATCTTTGGGATATTGGAGAATGAATAGCCAGAAGAAAGAATCTATCATTTCTAACATACATTTCCAACTATAACATAGTCTTCTTTTAGGAGATACTGCATATGGAGAAGAAAACTACAGAGTTCAAGAAAATTATCCTGGAAGCTGTGCTTGAAGCAGCTCAATTCCCACACTTTGTGGGAATTTAGACATGCTAATTTCTACTTCCTACAGATTCATATGTTCAATGTGCAACCACTGGAATGGTATGTAGTAGAAGCTTTTCTTAAATTAATAGGAATTAACTGCTTTTATTAATTTGCCCTCGTGCTACAGTCATGGATAAAAATTCATGTAAAGTAAAATAGGAACATATATAAAAAAATTATGTAGTCCTGGTTAGTGATTTTAATATGGGATAAATGATAGGCTGTTTTTGTTAAACTTCAATGCCAGTCCCAGAACTTTCCCACTTTTACTATGTCAATCTAAAGAAGTGATCAGGAATTATAAAGACCTTTGTCTCATAAAACTTCTATAAAACTGAATTTAATTATTTGTAATGGGTCCACAAATGATGACCACCAATCAAAAACAATGGGTTGTTTCTAATTCTTTGATATATTTTATTTATTTGATTTTTATCCTGCCTTCATTACTTGATAAGTAAATCAAGGCAACAAATATTCATTATATTTCCTCCTTCCCTTCCCCCACAACAACAACCCTTTGAATCAGGTGGGCTGAGAGAGAATGACTGGCCCAAAGTAATTTAGCCAGCTTTCATGGCTAAGGCAGGACTAGAACTCAGCGTCTCCTGATTTCTAGGGCAGCATCTTAATCACTACACCAAACTGGCTCTCAGTTTGTAATTGAGTAACTCAGTAACTGAGATATTGCATAGCCTAAGCTTTAAATTGTCTTTACTTTAGACAACTGCCTTGAAAAGTATTACTTCCCCAAAATTTTATTTCTGAGAATCTTTGCCACGTTTCAGCTCCATCATACCACAATTGTAAGTGATGTTCTCTGTCTCATTTGGTTTAAATGGTCTAAATTATTTATTGGAGCCAGCTAGCTTATTCCATTGGGGAATAAGGGGAGGGAAGCATACTTGGTCCACTGGAAAGGCTATCCAGAGCCAAGAGGTTATGGGTGGCAGCAGCAGACATGGATGTGTTACAACTTGTGCAACACTTTCATGACCAATACTCTAACAAGCCCCGTCCTTGGCAACTATCAGTCTTGCAAGAGTTTGGCACCGATTAAAATGGTCATGTTCTTCTATGGCAGTGATGGAGAACCTTTTAGAGACCGACTGCCCAAATTGCAACCCAAAACCCACTTATTTATCGCAAAGTGCCAGGGCTGCATCAGCATTGTGGTGCCCTCAGGGGGGGGCATGGCCCACTGGGTGGGCGTGGCTGCAGTGGTCACAGCAGACTGGGTGAGCATGGCCAGGGCCAGGGCAGCGGGGGCCAGTCCCTCGCCATCTTCGGGGCATCCCCGAGGGGCCAACACCACTTGCTCACTTCCTGCCCTGTCACTTCCAAACGCCACGTGCTCGCTACTCTGGCAAACTCTGCTGGGGCAACGGTGCGCGTGCCCACAGAGAGGGCTCTGAGTGCTGCCTCTGGAACGCGTGCCATAGGTTCGCCACCACTGTTCTATGGGGTAGAAAGCATCTCAGGAAAAACAAGACTCCAAGGGAAAGTGACCCAGCTCCTTCCAAATCATGAATACAGGACATAAGGAGGAACAATCAACTTCCTAATGGGGAGAGGCAGTTGCCTCTACAGGTGCAGCTGAGTTGCAGAACTCCTTGTGTGATTTGGGGGAAATAAAGGCAGAAAAGGGAAGGAACAGATTTTTTTTTCTGATAGCCTGCAATCACTTTCCCCTGTGAACTTAGAAGGGGAGGCTGAATCTGATGGGGAGAGTGATGTAATCGTATGTGGGAATGACCTTGGGAGATAGGACAAAGCAATGCAGCTAAGGCAGGCATGTCAAACTCACAACATCACGTGACATTGCGCGACGTATCATGACTTTTTCCCCATTGCTGGCAATGGGGTGGGCGCGGTTTTGGCATGACGCATCCGGCCCGCAGGCCAGCAGTTTGACATGCCTGAGCTAAGGGAACAGTCAGACAAAAGGCAGCTGAGCCTGCAGCAGGAATGTGGGCATGGCAAGAGGCTCAGAAGAGCCCCTCTGTAGTTTCTTGGACTATAAAGGAGATGGGGGGGATACTTTCAAACGTGCAAGATTCCGTTAATGTACTTTTACAATAAAGTAGAATTAGCTCATCTAGTTATATTTTCTGTCTGGTCTATCACATAAGACTGACAAAAACAGATTGCAAGATATTATTAGCATACTGATGACATTTCATCCTACACTGGCAGATGGCATCTCCTAGCTTCTTCATATAGATGTTAAATAAAATAGGATGAATTTAATATTTTATAACACTACATACCATTATTACGTATTGTCAACTAAATTGTAAAAACCATGTACCTGGTATGTCTCCAGATTTGAAGTCTGCAATACTTTCCATCACTGATGTTAGCCTTAATGATACTTCAGCTATTAATACAGGATTAGTGGTTCCAAGATTAATGGTGTGAATTACTTCATTAATTACATAAAGAATGTGAAGCCACTAGGCAAACAAACAAAATTAAAGCAAGATTGTTAGAAATTTACTATAGAATTTACAAATAGGAAATAAATTAGTCTTCAACTTAAATTCACTGAGTGACCATTCAAAGTTACAAAGGCACTGAAAAAGTGACTTATGACTATTTTTCACACTTATAACTGTTGCAGCATCCCTATAGTCATGTGATCAAAATTTGGATGCTTGGCAACTGGCATGTATTTATGATGGTTGCAATATTCCAGGGTCATGTGATCAACTCTTGTGACCTTCTGAAAGGTCACAATGGAGAAGCCAGATTCACTTAATAACTGTGTAGCTAACTTAACTGCACTTAACAACTGTGGCAAGGAAAGTCGTAAAACTCACAAGTATTGTCTTGCTTAGCAATGGAAATTTTAGGCTCAACTGTGGCCTTAAGACAAGGACTACCTGTATATAGACATGAACAATGTATATACCAAGATAATTTTGCTTACCCATAACTTTTTACCAGGCAATCAGTGCAATCACACATACCAGTTCTCGCTTTCTCCAAGCAACATTTCAAATTTCCTAGCTAGGCAAAGGTTTGGGTAGGAAGTTTGCCCATCAAATTTCAGTTCACATAGTCACTGCTATCATAGCAACTATTTAACAAACCATATAAGAAATTGTATTTTAAGTGTTCATCAGTACAATGCATGTTACTTTTGACTGGTAAGATGTAAAAACTATATGGTAATTTCAAAATGGTCTCTCTGAACTTAAGTTTTCATAGAATAATGTCAGTATGTCAGTATGGCTGACCAAACTCAGTTTGGTCACACTTGTGACATACTGGCCAAACATGCCAAAACTGTCTATCATATGATTACTAAGGAGTTCAAAAGTGAATAAGGGTAACCAATCTACTTTTTTCTTTCCTAAAACTGTTATATGAAAACCTTGCTTGCCCACTACATGTGGAAGATTGTTGAAATACGAGAACATGATAAAGAACATGAATCAATGAATGAAATGTAAAAAAGAAATACAAATATATGTTTCTGATAAAAAAAGGAAGAGAAAGGATGTAATATATTTAAAAAACGTTTTTTGTTTTATGAAGTGGAACTGATAAATACATGAGAAGAACTGGAGCTACATATTTAATTATGAATGAAAAATCTAAAATACATCTAAGAAACTGTGAACCTTTGTTATTTAGAGTGATGTGGCTATGTATGAAAATAGGAATTCATAGGTTGGTATCATCTGCATATTATGCTCTAATGGGTGATAAAAAACATGAAGAACTATACAACACTCTGAATTAATCAAACTAGATCAAAACTTAGTCTGCAAGGTCACATAAATTGATAGGTGAAGACAAATTAAGATAATTATGGGGCCCCTTGGAGAATCAAAAATGAATAATCAGTGGTAAATACCAGTTGGTTTTGAATGCAGTTTGAGCATGTCTACTACTAGGAAATGAATGAAATCTGTAAGTTTTATTAATCTGATACAATAAAAATTGAGGGGATTAGTGAAGAATGAAAGCTTGATGAAAGATTTCATTCTTGGAATGTTTAGTGTATGGTTCAATATTGAATAAAACTGAAATCAAAAATAAATCACCAGTACAAAAGAAACATATTGAGGTGGTCTGGTCATATGCAAAGTATGAATCAGGCCTAAACTGTAAAAGAATTATATGAAAGAAGAATGAATAGGCTGAAAGAAAGAGGAAAACTGAGAAAGTTATGATTGGACGAAATTTGTAAGATTTTCATATGAGAAATTTGAAAAGAAAAAGGCAGTGCATGAAGTGGTATATGGATGTGATGGAAGCAACAATTCTTTACAAAAAATAGAAATATTGTATACGTAGACTGTTCAGAGAATGGTGTTGATATGAATTAAATTTACATTTCTTTCCTTTCTTCTTTTACTTGTTGCTTGCAATTTATCTTGTTTAAGCCTAAAACATATTCCTTTCCCAAATCTTCTTGTCAATTTTTTCTTTGCAAACTGTCCATAATAGCATTGCATCTTTCTTATGTTCAGTGGTGGGATTCAGCCAGTTCGCACCAGTTCGGTAGAACCGGTAGCTAAATTTTGTTGAGTTCGGAGAACCGGCTGAACCCATGCTGCTTCTGAAAGTCCATTCTAGGCCTCGGAGGCCTGGAGGAGGTCTCCCAGGCCTAGAACGGCCCACCAGAAGTGCATTGATGTCATTTCCCGAAGTCCGTTCCAGGCCTCGAAGGCCTGGAGGAGGTCTCCCAGGCCTAGACCGGCCCGCCGGAAGTGCATTGATGTCACTTCCGGAAGTCTGTTCTAGGCCTGGGAGGCCTGGAGGAGGCCTCCGAGGCCTAGAACAGCCCACAGAAAGTGCATGGATGTCACTTCCGGAAGTCCATTCTAGACCTCGGAGGCCCAGGCCTGCATCCACGCAGAGAACCAGCTGTTCAGGTATCTGAATCCCACCACTGGTTATGTTACTTTCTTCTATTTCTTCCAACTACTACTTCCTAAGGGGCTGAACTGGAGCATTTCTATATCTGCTGTCTTCTACATGCTCAGCTTCAGCTGATTACATATAGCCCCTTTGCCCAATATGGATATCATAAGCAAATTGTACTTAAATTTTCCTTACAGAAATTATCCTAGTTATACTAGGCAGAGTTAACAACCAAATATCAGGACCCACTTCAAAATCAATAAGTGAACTGATTATATTTATGTAGACTCATATTGATCTGTAAGTTTATAAGTAAAACTTTATGATAAAAGATTACCTTGGGTGTTTGGTATTTATGAAAGAACTTTAAAAAGTTATTTCCACTCATCTGGATCTTTTGAATTCCTACTTTACACTTTTGCCACAAAAACATGGTTGCATCAATTATCATTTCTCTGGCTGGCTGGTGAACCTGAAACATAAGTATTTTTCTATTTGTTGACAAATAGTTGTCAACAAGCAATAGTTTTCTATTTGATATGTTAATTTTCTCCAAATGCCCGATCCTTGTTATTCCTTCAGTAATTGAAACTCCTGCAAATTTGCATCCCTCACAAAGTACATATTTAAAATGTGCAACTTTTAAAATGTGCAAAAACTGGAGAAGTCAAAAACTTCATAAGTCCTATACTTCAATAAAAGTACTTTGCATTATGTGATTTGCATTGATTTTGTAATATCTGTAAAACATATAGTGTATTTCAACTTTAAACATAATTATTTCACTTTCTAATTTCAGATGCACTTGATATACATTGCTATCTGAAGGTAATTAGGTCACACAATTTCTTTCAAAGTTACTCAGTAGTAAGCTCAATGCATACTGAGAAAATATTGGAAAAAATCAGAACACTTTCAGGTATTCTTGTCTCCTGTCCACAGATTAACCAGTAGAATCATTAAACTGAATACAAAAATGCTAGGAGATAACTGAAATCAGACATCAATAGAAGCATAGAGATAAACCACATTTACATCCCATTAATTTAACACTTCCATTTCATATACTTAATACCAATGATCTAATTTTACTATACCTCTTCAGATTTACAGACAGAAGAATAAAGAGTCCTCGCCAGCAGAAAAAGATCATCAGTAACTTTTGTTGGTTGTACTGGTCCTTCTACAGTTGCAATTTATTTTAAACAGAAAAAAATAAATCAATATTATATTAAGATATTAGTTAAGTTCAAATTCTCAGTTTGTTAGGGTTAGGTTAAAAATAAGAATTATGAAAATGAAGTATAGTTTCAATTTTATATATTTCTTTTTGAATAAAACTAACAAATTGTGAATAAACTTATGTCTAAGAAAATGCCAACTTAAATAAGAATTCATTTTTTCTTTAATAACAGCAAATATAAAGTACAACACATCAGCAACAAAAATGTTCCTTTTCTTCCAATCTTTTTTATTTCATCTTCTCTGTGAAAATGTAAGTCTGGGATTTGGGTTTTTTTTAATGGAATGGAATGTAATTGTTTGATCAAAACTAAAGTAATAGCCTGATCCTGTTGTGCCCTCAATTCATATGTTCAAGACTTAAGAGTAAACATTACTGCAGCATTTCTAGACTATTAACACGATTTACAACAAAATGCAATACCAATATGCTAGTACTGGAAACAGGCCACTACTGCAACATATTAATTTAGAAGTGTTAAGACTTTTAGAAATCCCAAATAATGGATTATTTTATTTGACAGAAAGACCATGTTTTAACTAAATTAATGAAATTCAGCAAATCACTCTAGTGGTAATCTGTAACCCACCTAGAAATGCTATATATTTTTTCCCTGGACTACGAAAAGCAGCTGTTTCTCGGATATTATCTCCTCGAACACACAAGCCATGTCTTGCTTTTCTTATGGTCAATAAATTCTGCATTACAAGTAGTAGCTTGATTTCTGCTTCTGCTTTCTTCCATACTGGATTGCTTTGATTCTAATATATAGAGAAATAAGAATTAATATAGGGCTTATTATCATTTTTAAATAATGAAACTACATGATCTATGATTGTATTATAGAACTGAATAAAACTAATAAAATTCTTTACCTGAAGAAATGAAAAAAACAGTACAATTGCATGATCAAATGAATCCCATTCCTCATAACTGAAGATTATCTTAATAAACCTTAATGCAGCATCTGCGGAAATACCATTTTTCCCTGTAAGAGTAATATAAACAGTTTAAGAATATTTCATTCTTTGTAAACTGTAATAAAAATCTATAGAATGTTTTAAACTGTTACACAGTATATCCATATTACTAATTTTGCTGCAATAGTACATCTTCAACTGCTTTCATTTAGCATATCATGTCATAATCAATTGGAACTTTTATTCAAAGAATACATGAGAAGAGGTCATTCCTTGTAGAGGAAATAATGTTTCATTAAGGCCTAGATTAAACATATTGTGGAAGAAGTATATAATAAGGTCTGGACATAGATATATGAAACCCATATTCTATTCCATTTTATTAATGTTAATGTTATAAGGCATGGTTCACATTATAAATTCTAGAGAACAACATCTTTTCTGGTAATTAGTGATTATCAAATGTCAGCTGCACCTTTGGCATTTTTTACACTATTTTTACATCTGAGATCCATATACCTTAGATAAACTGGCTTCACAAAATACACAAAATCAACATGTGGCTTGCTTGGTTCTAATATTGCAAATTGCAACCAATCATGATAGTTTATAAATTTTGGCATATGGTATGCAAAAGCTCATCCACAAATCTATAGCAAAAAAAAAAAAAAAAGGCCAAAATTACTGATATGGGAAAACCTTTATCACATATACCAGGCATGTCAAACTGCCAACCCACAGGCCGGATGCATCATATTGAAACCGCGCCCACCACATTGCGGGCAATGGGGGAAAAGTCGCGATACGTCGCACGATGTCACATGACGTCGCGGGTTTGACATGCCTGACATATACCAAGGTCTCATCTCTTTAACTGTGAAAACACAGAACTGCAAATGAGACAAAGGATAAGAAGGACAACTGTAGAAACCACTGATACTTACAGCAAGAAACCATTGTTGCAGACTGCCTGTCAAATAAAGTTTCCGCTCAGACACAAATAGTGAATCTATGATGGCTAACCCAGAACAAAATAGAGAACCAAACACTTATTCTATACTATATGGATAATATGATTGATTCTCTGGCAAAAACAAGTATTAGTGGAAACCCTAATGACAAAGACTCAAAATAACAGCCTAGTTTGGGCAGAAAAGTATTCCTAAAACTATGGTTACAGAGCAATACTTAATGGAGGTGACCTTGGCAAGCATTAGGAAGGAAAATACCTGACTCAGATATGGAGGATGAATCTCACTAAACCTCCAGTAGAGCCGGCATAAGGAAAATGGCTGAGGATTGCAAGGTACTTCAAAAACAACTAGTCTAGGAAGAAAAACCTTGCTTGCAAAACAGCCACTTTAACTAGTTCACTATCAAATATAAGCAGATGACTAGCTAGTGATTGTGTACAGGTTATTGTTTGAATTCCTGACTGTTTTAGCCCTAGATTTCTGATCTAGAGTCTGGCTAGGTTACACAACCTGATAACCAGAATCCGGCTGGTTAGTTGTAGTTCAATACACTCTATGGTTAATCTCTGTGGTTAATTTATGATCCAGTACTATCAGCCCTTCAAGGTAGACCAGGTCAGGAGACAGCATAATAAGAATACTAGAATTCTACTTTCCTATATACAGTTATATTAGGTTATGATGACAATTATGATCAGGATTTCTCTCACTAACTGATGTTGTAAAGCACAATATTATATAGCCACATCACTTAGAAATGGCAATCCTAGACAGTTCTGGTTGCCATCATAATCCCAGATGTGTGGGTTGTAAAGAAGGAAGATGCAGGAATCTCAGGTAAGAAATGTAGGGCTACTGCAAAAGTTTGGGAAATTGCCATGGGAAGCTGGGGGAGGTTGGGAAGGGCTTGTGAAGGCTGGTGAAGGTCACATACTAGTCACAGGAGGCCAGGGAAGTGCTGGAATAGCTGATACAGGCCACAGGAGAGTCATGAGGACCCAGGGCAAAGCTTGGGAGGGCTGGTGCAAGTCATGTATGAGTTGCGGGAGGCTAGCTTTCATGCCAGCTTCCCTATTGAGCTTGCTTGTGGAAAACCAGCAGGGAAAGTTGCAAATGGCGATTACATGACTATGGCTTCCTGCAATGACATAATTGCAAGCACAGAGATTGTGATCACGTGACTGTGGGGTCATACATCCATTTTTTCAGTGAATAAATGGACATAAAGCAAGGCAATCTATATAGTAACAGTAACTTAAAATCCTGACAACTTAGACAGTCAAGGCAGAGCAATCTTAAGTCTCTTTCTCATGCTTTTGTTTTTTTTTAGGCTACATTCATATTTACTAAAAATATATTTTCTCCAACATTACTTCTGTACTCAACAATATACACTTATGTTGTGTGAATAACAGAGCTGATTCACTTGCCACTGGGCTGGCAAGATGTGCAAATACAGCTTGAAAATGAATAATGTCCTTGATCTTATTTTCCAACCTTAGCTTCATTTACACTAGGCATTACTGGAACTGGTATCTTTATTTTTGCACTAATTGTGTTTACAGTTTGTACTTAGGTTTTGCATTTTGATCCTTCAAATTTTGACTGTTGATTCTTGAACTATTATTCTCTGTGTCAACAGAATACATAATATTTTTTATGTTTCAATATACACTCAAGAGAGCAATGTGAACCAAGCAATTCAATCTACATTTACGTGCCATTAAAAAGGTGCCAACAGTGGCTTAAGCTACAAACTTAAGATATTTGGGAAATATCTACTATAAGCCAAAGCTTCCATAACACCTATACTCCAAATTACTAGTTTTGCTTGTACTGACCTGAGCATCACAAGCATGTTAAGAAATATATGACCATTGAATGAATAAGTATAATAAAGAATGGGACTCCTTTACAGAAAATACAGCAGTTAACAAATGCATGATGGTTATATAAATGTATTAGATATATATGTACATGCTTGTATGTATGCATGTACACACACATACACACACACTTGCATGTTTGCATCAAATAATTGTCTACAGAATTGTAACTGTTTTAAGGAGAGAACCAACCTAGAACTAAGAAGAAATTTCCTAACAGTTAGAACAATTAATCAGTGAAATAAGTTGTCTCCAGAAGTTGTGGGTACTCCAACACTGGAGATATTTAAGAAGAGATTGGACAATCCTTTGTCTGAAATGGTACAGGATTTCCTGCTTGAACCGGGAATTGGGCTACAAGACCTCCAAGGTCCCTTCCAATTCTATTATTCGGTTTATTATAGCAACATATTATATTTTATATTATGGGTTTTTTTGGTTTTTTTCTGCTGTATCTTTTTAATTTTTTTTGAAGCTCTACTCATTTATTTTTAATAATGTATGTATGTTTGTGTTTTGTTCCTTTTGTTCTTTTTCTGTTATTATTTTAAAAGCTATAAACATTTACAAAACATTTATTTTTCTTTAAAAGGGGGGGTAGAAGTTAATTTAGAAGGTGTCAAAACATTTTTATCTGCAGTAAAATTATAATTATTATGACTTGTCTTATAAATCATTATCTTACATAAACATTTTGTCATTTTAATTAATTAAGCACTGTAAAATTAAACATGTAAATACCTGCTAATATCTGTTGCATAAGTGATGAGGTAGTTATTATTGAAGAAACCTCAGAAGTGTTACTTGGAACACTGATACCACCACCTAAAAAAAACCCACAAATCTCTTTAAATACTATATATTATTTAATACCTGTTCAACTCCTTCACTTGACAAACCTGCTGCAGGAATGTCATTCCTCAAAATAGCCATGGAAGTTCCATTTATTTAATTGATGCTAAAGTAAGGTTCATTGGACTTAAGGTGTACCATTTCTGGAGCTAATTTCACATTAAGGGTAGGGCTTAGCACAAACAGTTTCATCTCTAAGACCCCACACGTACCAGGGAAAACTAATTCAACACTGTAGCAGTCAGTCCTGAAAAATAAATCTCTAGAATTTTTATCATGATGAAAAACGTCTGAGTTGTGCTGTAAACTGGTTGTTGCTAACAGGCTTGAGGACCTGAGACAATGAGATCATTTCCCAATAAGCACTTTTTCATTCTTCTATAACATGGCAATTGAAAGCCAAAGTGTATTTTTCAAGTCTGAATTGCTTTCTCTTCTCCCACAGAGGTAGAAATTAGGTTTCAGTTTACCCACAATTCTAAGCAGGCAACACTTATTTAAATGTTAGGTACCTGGAAAATAATTTCCTATCCTTTCACAATTACTAATATTTCTGACTTTGTCTGCCATAGAAAACTGATCAAACCTCTGTCTCTTCTAACACTGAAGATGTTACCTAGTCTGGTGATGAAACATCTGCAAACAAACAACCAAGCTCAGAGAGCACCGAGGACTCTACAGATCAACCCTGAGTTATATATATTTTCTTCTATTGGTATCAGTCTGATTTCCCTAGAATATATAATATTCAATTCCCTAACTATCATAGTTATTGCTAAAAACCTGAAAATCGAAGTCCATACGTCTGGAAAGTGGCCAGATTGGAGAAAGTTAACCTCTGTTAATTTTGTATAGAGCACTGAACTTGTATTTTTTTTCCTATCATACTATCATATATCATATATATTCAATTACCATCAAGAATATCCGTGCCTGCAAAACAGAGTTCTGAAATAATATCACGCACTTCTATTTCATCAGGAACAGAAGGTCCAGGAATAAGAGTCCGTCTGTTTTTATCAAACAGAGCTTCCATAATGGCAAAAAAAAATGATGAATTGCAATCAAATATTTCCATCAGCAACCGTTCTGTGATGGTACGAGGCCAAGGCAGCTAAAATAAAATAAAAATATCAAGGATCATGTTGTATTTCAAATAAATTGAACTATAGTAATACATTTCTATAAAACAGTTACCATGACTGCTGAATGTTGTATTGTAGAATTCGGTGTCAAGTGAAACCTAGCTGCCATTTTTAATCCATTATAAGAAGCAAAATGTTATAAACCCAATTCTTTAAAAAAATGAATTGTTGGGGGAGAAAGCTAAAACATGCTGCAAATAGTGTGCATACGTATAACACACTATGCCATTTAATTATTAAAGATCATGACTCTGGCCTTTATACCAATGAGAGAGGCAAATTAGTAAGATTCAAAAGGCTAATAGTAAAAGTTTCAGTGGCCAGGTACTGACAGCAACTGGGTTCTCAATAAAAATTACTTTCCAGAGATACAGCCTTCTAAAAGCCAGATTCCCCTGAGAAATCTATACATCAGGTAGTGGTTTCAAATACATTAGTACTTATTTGCAATTTCAGACAGCACAAAAAAACAAGACCAGGCAGAATAAAGAGTTAGGTTCCAATGTAAAGATCTCTTCTTAAAGACAGAATCTGGAAGCATAAATAATATAAACCCCTCAAGTTGAGCCCCAAATCTTTTCAAAACAGGTATTCTAATGGTACAATCTCTAAGTAGACAGACAGACAGACAGACAATATGAAGGAAAGTCACCTTCATGATTTCCTATTCCGACCAGGACAAGCCAACATTCCTAAAACTTACATGCTGTGCTTCTTTCAGATTAGCTTTTATTCTTGGTCTCAGAACTCCTTTTGGTCGCCTTCTTGGTTCAAATGCTGTTCTTTTAAAAATCATTGCTGCCATCTGGCTCAAAATGAAGAAATGCATGATTATTATATTACTTCTGTTTTTAAATGCAGTAATCTTTATGAGAAACATGTACCTTTACAGTTGCTTCTTTGAATTTTTTCTTTGTTTCTATACTCAGAGGTGATGAACTCATAATCTCCATTTGCTTTAGTTCATCAATTTTAATCAAACCACGCCGTGCAAATACCTACAATATAATATATTCATTCATTTAATTTATTATAGGCACTCTGAAACTCTCACATAAAAATATTTTTGAAATAGCAATACTGTCTGTCCATTTTAACCTAGCTGTCCAATTGATGTTATAGATGCAACACTCCAAACTCTATCACAGAGTCAGATTGCAAGTACTAAAGGGAGCAAAGTTGGGAAAGGATTTTGGAAACACTGGCAATACCTGGGATGCAAATGTCATTCAGTGTTTCTGTTCAAATGTCACAACTTTTGATTTGAGCCAATGAGTAAATAGACAGCAACATTGGAAACACAATGTAGAGACTACATTGGGTATATAACAAATAATGAATGGGGAAAAGGCAGATGAGAATTTAACCTATAGGCAGGATAGAAAAAACTTGTTTGATTAGTAATACCAAAAATAATTGATGCCCCATGGTAGCAAGAAATTAGAAGGGACAAATAAAATAAAAATGATGGCCTTTATAAAAATAGTAATACGTTGGTTGTGCACTTAAACCCAAATCTGATAACCCTTATAATTCAAAAGATTGGGGAGCAGAAAAAGGAAAAACTGCCAGAGGCAGTTAATCAATTTCCTATAAAGCACACATTAAAATCCTAAATTTTCATGTAAATAATTCCTATCCTAAATATAGACTGACAAATCTCAAATTTTAATGTAAACTATTTCTATCCTAATTGAGGAATATAAAAGCAAAGAAACTCCTTTTAGCTATGCTTTAGAGAGAGCAGCTCAAATAGCAGTATCTTTTATATCTTTTAATAAAAATTAAAATAGAGATTATTACCTCTCCATGAATACCAGATTGACAATCATAGTAACACTGACAAACAGCAGCATACAGAGTGGCTCTCCATGTCAAATAGTGTACAGCTAAAAGTGGAATTGATGATTCCATACATACTGATGCCCACAATAAGTATTCCAGCACCTATTAAAAAAGTGTCCCTTTATTAATAAGCCAGACTGTGATTATTTTTCTTTGATATTTTAATATATGTATTTCAAGTTATAGATCAAATTTTGACTACCTTTGGCTACCAACCTTGAGTGTATAAATCACATACCTTCTCCAAGAGTTAATTGTTTGCTGTTTAAATTAATAACCTTACAATCAGAGACCATCCTCTCTTCCCAGTTTCAAGCATAAAATTAGGAGTAGTTTTTTCACATAAAGAAAGTCCTAAATCACATCTCAAACTTCAGTTTTAAATTGGAGTGAGGGACTGAAGGCTTGCTTTATTGTATTTGCTTTATTTGCTTTATTTATTTACGCCAGGGGTCTTCAAACTTGGCCCTTTTATGACTTGCGGACTTCAACTCCCAGAATTCCTCAGCCAGGCACACTGGCTGAGGAATTCTGGGAGTTGAAGTCCGCAAGTCATAAAAGGGCCAAGTCTGAAGACCCCTGATTTACGCCCTTGGAATATCTAGAATACAGGAGTATATTTATTCAAATTCTTCACTTAGAGCAGGTACAAAGTACAAAGAACAAAGATAAGCTGATGGTTACTATTAACAAAGTAATCTATCAATACAGAAACATCTCTTTTTCTAGTGCATCTCTTTCTCTAATTCATTAATTAAGATATCAGAGAATGATATAATTTAAATTGTCCTGCCTGGCCAAGAAAACTATAGGAACTAGACAAGGCAGTTACCAGAAGTCAATACAGAATCAAAGTCACACACCCACAGCCACAAACATATATATGCATGTATGCATATATTAATCATTACTAAATGAGAATGTTTTTCATAAAATATTATTATAGCGAACACAGATTGATCAGAAAAAAATACTAATTTTGCTACTTTCAAAATATAATTTCAAGAAAGTTAATTTAATTTCCTCGTACACATTTAGATACTAAAAAGAGAAAAATCTATCATGCTTGTTAAAAGCAGCTGCCTGATCCCCAAAGGCAAATTAAAAGTTAGGTACTGGAAGAGAACTGATAACATTTTTCCTTTTATAATGAAAATTTATTGGTTTGGCTGATGTTTCTAAAATTAATCTTTTTTGTTTTAAAGTATCCTGCATAGTAATGAAGGAGACTACAGTACAGTATCTTTTTAACCAACTCTTTTAAAAGAAAAAATGTAACTGTGAAAAATAGCCACTAGATGTCCCTGGAATTCAACCTAATACAATAAAAGTCCTCTATATAACCATGTAATTTTTATACTGCAAATAGCTACATTATATTTTTATATCCTAAGCTTATCTTGAACATGTGAAAGGACAAAATAGTAAAAATATGTGCAAGACTATATATAGAGTATATTTTATAAATATTCCATGATCATATCTTTATAGTTCTGAACCCATCTTAGTTCTCACACTCTTAAGGCAAGCTTTATACTCTTATTTAAATATTATGATTTGCCTTTGAACTTCCCCCGAGAACTACCAGCCTTATATAATTAGCAAAAAAAGGAAAAAGAAAAACAGATAATTGCTTTTAAAGAAAAGGGATCCGTAATCAAGTCCTAATTTGACTTTTTGTTCACAAATCAAATACAAATCAAAAGGGGCAAGATAAAATATTCTGTATCAGGTTTTTCCATAGCTTTGTTGATAATAACATGCTTTCTCCCAGCATAAGAACTCTCTCAACAGTCACAAAGGACAAATACATATTCTTATAACAGAAAACAGCAATACAAGTCATTTAGCCCACAGATCCCCAGCCTTTCCAGCTTTGCAGACCAGCGGGGGGGGGGGGGAGGCGGGCATGCTTGCATGCGCAGCTCCATTTGTATAAGCATCAGGCAGAAATGAAGTTTCATGCGCACTCACGAGTACCTGCTGCTCACGCAAATGGAGCTGCGCACACAAGTGCCCGCGCTTGCCGCTCACACAGCCCAGTTCCAAACGAGCCACGGCCCAGTACTTTAGCCCTTAAAGAACATTCCAATGATGCACAAGACCCGTTTGGAGCTTTCCTCTAAGTTCAGGTAATCCATATTTAAATACAAAGACCATAAAAATGTTTAATAAATCATACATTAAAATGACAAGGCAGTCATTTTGAAAATGGATTCCCAATTTTCTTACCTGTTTCTAAACCTGATCCCTGCCAAAGCGCCTCCTCCCCCTTTTATAAGTGAATTTTCTCTTCTAGAGGAAACATTTCTCTCTTCCTAATTATCTCTATAGGTGTGTGGGTTAAAAGTTCCCTTTTCGAAAAATAAGTTTTGATTTCTTATTATTATTTAAGGAATGCATTTTAATAATACATATTTGTAATGCAAATAAAAGTTTAAACATTCCCCAACACACAACGAACAGTAATTTTAAAAGACAATTTTATTTTGACAAAGAACTAGCAGCAGACAGACAAATGCTTATACTTTATTTTAGGTACCTTAGCTGATTGGCCTATAATCATCAAGTGCCTGCATATGGTATACATATGAACTGTACCTATAAGAAAAAATACTTTTAACATATAAATGCCATAGTTCTTTATTGTGATGAATTTTGTGAATAAATTAGAAACTTTCTTTACTGTTACCCAGCCTCATGTTCATTTATTAATGAAACAAAAAGATTAATTAAAATTGTGCAATGTTTTACACTCTAATTGTATCATTTCAATTCAAAGACCTTATGAACAATGTGCACAATCTTATATGTAATAAAATCATTGATACTATATAATGTATCAACCCCTTAAAATATCTCAATAGTAGTTTTATGAATGCTTTTCCTAAATATTAGTAATTCCAAAATAAGAACTATCCTCTTAGATGTATACATTTTACATACTAGTGTTAATATTTTAAAAAAACAAAGTATCCCATTATATTTCCATCGATATTGAAAAGATAGGATAGGATAGGATAGGACTTTATTGTCATTTTAAATGTACACTAATGCATTAAAATGAAATTTTGTTGCATTCAGCTCTCAAATTACCATTATGCATATACCCATATACACACTCATATATGACACAGAGAAATATCATAGTCTAGTTTGAATGTATACATATATATGGGGGGTGGGGGAGGAGAATCCTGCGAATTTACAAGACTTAAGGAACAAAGCTGTTGCAGAATCTAGTAGTCCTGCTAGAAATACTTTGAAACTTCCTCCAGAGGGGAGCAACAGAAACAGACCATGAAGTGGCTGCATGGAGTCTCTAACAATGCTTCGACCTCTAAGCACATAGCACTTATAAGCAGTATCCTGAATAATGGGAAGCGAGCTTCCTATAATCTTCTCAGCTGTCCTTACCACTCTCTCTGGTAATATGATAGCTATCATACAGCAAATTATTAAAGGTAAAGAGAAATGTGAAATGCTTCATCGGATTATTTAATTGTTTAAAAAGAGTTGCTTCAAAGCAAGGTGAGTGGCAAAAAAAATTGATAAATAAATCTCTCAAAATGGAAATCTCATTGAAATTTTAAAAGATTCCTCCAATGTGGGGCAGCATAAGACAATATTTAAAACTGCATTCGGAGTTTTAAAAAGCATGGCATACCATTGTAGACAATCCAACATAAATGTTCATGGGGCAAAGTAATTTGCATGATGAGTTGCAGTATGGTTAAGATATTAAAACATGTCTTTCCAGAGTCTTGATTTAGGAGGTCACTGTCTTTATCACATACCATTTTATAAAGGCAAATATTCCTTGCTTGCAGAACATGGAGCTAAAATGAACGATAAGAAATTACTGAAATCAGAAATATATCATCAAAATGTGACAATCTGATTTCTACATCTTTTCCCAATTATTTTATTACCCCCACCAAGAGTACTCAGATCATTCTTATAGCAATCAACTTCTTTCTTGGTCCTATTGTGCAACAGTCATCCATTTACTCCGTCTTCTTTCAAGATTATTTTGCTTTTTAATCCCTCGGTATTTAAATCCTTCACTATTTGTCTAATTAACTCTTTGGTATCATCTAATGCTTGTTTTGGGCAATGGTTTTATTGATCTGTATTTAAATGTAAAGAAGGACTCAATGAAACATTGGCAATGTTGGTGCTTTGAAACAGTGTCCCAAAAGAAAACAAGCTGGCTGCTTCCTTGCTGGTTTTTCAGGAAGTGTTAAAAATATTTCAGAGAGCCTTTTCTTAGGTTTCCAGTTTGAACGCAGTAAAATCACTGCCTGAAATTTCTTACAGTTTTTTATCCAATTATCTGCTATGTTTTTTCCAACCTAATGCTTCTACATTAAAATATATTTTCCTGTACTTAAATAACTAGAAAAAAATAATATTCTTATATGACAATCAGCATTACTAGCTATTTCAGGGAAGACTTAGCAAAGATTAGAAATGGATTAGTATTAAATAAAAGCTAGGAAATACACGTAGTCCTCGACTTACAGCCACAATTGAGCCCAAACTTAATCTTGTTAAGTGAGACATTTGTTAAGTGAGTTTTGTCCCATTTTACGACCTTTCTAGCCACAGTTCTTAATTGAATCATTGCATTTGTTAAGTTAGTAACATAGTTGTTCAGTGAATATGGCTTCTCCATTGACTTTGCTTGTCAGAAGGTTGCAAAAGCTGTTCACATGACCCCAGGGCACTGCAACCCCGGGACACTGCAACCCCAGGACACTGCAACCATCATAAATATGAACCAGTTGCCAAGTATTCAAATTTTGATCATGACCACGGGGAAGCTGCAACAGTCATAAGTGTGAAAAATGGTCATAAGTCACTTTTTAAAGTGCCGTTGTAACTTTTTACGATCACTAAATGAACTGTTGTAAGTCAAGGACTACTGTAAGGTTAAACTACAAAGTAAATAAGTATTCTAAAGAGAGAAAGATAGTATTGAGAAACTTTATAAAATAATAGTAAATAATAGTAACTGAAACAATCACTGTCATTTAATTTAAAAGAGAAACTGATAAGTCTAAGAAGATATTTTTAAGCATCTAGAAGCTAAACTATTCTTTCAATATTGTTCATTTTAAAATACCCTAAACGTAGACCAAAATATTCCTTTAATCCAATAAAATGGAAATTCTGTATTGAATCAGTCTGCACTGGACTTAGTTTAATTATAATCACAAAAATGCTCTAATGTTCTAAGTATTTAGTAGCATTTAGTTATCAAAGAATTACAATAGATCTCATAATTGGAATCATGGACCAACTTATTGGAATATTTTTTTTTAAAAAAAGGGTTCAAATAGCTTATTCTTCTGTTACAAACATCTGGTTTTCAGTTATCAACTTTGAAAGTGAAATATTTTTTCTCTACCTTGAATGCATAAAAAATAGATACCATCACAAAACAGATGCATTCCTGAATAATGTACTAAACAAGTGACAACATTTTATTTCATATGTATTAGATTAAGCTGACTTTTTACAAGAAAATGTATGAATTAAAACTTTTTTCTTAAAAGATAATCATGAAGATCCCATAGTAAACAAGTATAATACATTTCAGTAATGAACTAACAAAATAAATACAGGATATTGGCAATTCAGCAATTATTTTGTCTGTATAGCCAGCTCTCTATACATATGGAGTACAGGTAGTCCTCCATTACAACCATTCATTTAATGACCGTTTAAAGTTACCATGGCTCTGAAAACAGTTACTCATGACCATTTTTCACACTTATCACTATTGCAACATCACTAAGGCCATGTGATCAAAATACGGATGCTTGGCAACTGGCTCATATTTATGATAGTTGCAATGTCCCAGGATCATGTGATCATCTTTTGTGACCTTCTGACAAGCAAAGTCAGTGTGGAAGCCAGATTCACTTTACAACTGTGATACTAACTTAACAAGTGCAGTGGTTCACTTAACTGTGACAAGAAAGGTCGTAAAATGGAAAAACTCACTTAACAACTGTCTCACTTAGCAACAAAAGTTTTGAATTCAATTGTGATCGTAAGTCAACAACTGTCTCACTTAGCAACAAAAGTTTTGAATTCAATTGTGATCGTAAGTCAAGGATTACTGTACCTACTTTACACCAATAAGCTTGAACTGGATTTTGTTAATGGCTAAAGAAGCCCAATCTGAACATTTGTTTTTCATACATGAGGTCTGACATCTTACTCATGTTCAAAAGAGAGCGCAATAGAGGATGCATTGTTGTGTAATGTGCACATGTGCTATAATTATATATACAAATGCAAATTTAAAAATTATCATAATTTAAATGAAAATTTAATACATCTTACCAATATAAAACAATGCAGGCAGTCCTTGACTTATGACAGCAATTGGGACTGGGAGAATATGGAGGTAGTAGAAATGTGCCCTGGGAGCTGGGAAAGGTCAGGAAAAAGGGAAGCCTTGGGAAGGCCAGCACAGGCCAAGCATGAGTTGGGGGAAGCTGAGAGTGTTTGGAAGACCCAATGCAGGCCGTACGTGAGTTGGGGGAGGCGGGGGAAGTGGGGGTACTGCAGCACAGCACATGCGCAAGAAGGCCAGGGGTGGATAGCAAGGCAGGGCGATGTGCAGGAAGACCAAGAGATAACAACTTGCTCTAGCGCATTTCTTTCAATCTGTATTCCCCATTGTGGGCCAGTTTATTCTCTTGTAAACCTTTCCTTTCCAATGAAGGCAAATACAAACATTAAATCCCTTCTTGCTAATTATCTAGTGCCAGCGTGAACATTCCAAAGGGCAGAAGAGTGGGGGGAAAGGAAAGCTGAAATAAATCCATAATCAGTCGTGATCACATGATTTTTCACTAAGCAACTAAATCACTTAGCAACCAAATTTTTTATCCCAACTGTGGGTTCCTAAACAAGGACTACCTATAATCCAAGACAGTTTACTATCAAAATCCAGAAATTAATTATGAGAGGGAAAGAGAAAATACATTTCTAATATTTTGCTCTCAACAATTCATGAATGGATTTCACAAAAGAAAGAAGACATTGGTTATATTTTCTTTCTGGTCTCATTTTTCTAATGCTGGAGAATAAAGTGTAATCATATTTTCTTTTCATCAAATAATACATTTGGAATATAATATGGGCCATATTCATGGCCTATTTCATGAAACCTAACTAATACCAAATTATAGAAACATTAAATAACATTAACAGCTGTTGTAAATACTTACTGTACGTGTAGCACTTTGATCTCTAAATCCATTTGGGAAAAAATTAGACTTTAATTGATGTGCATCTAATCCAGGTTTGTTTATATTTATACCACTAATTTGTTGAAGATACTGCTCATAGCAATACAAAAATGCTAGCTTATATTCCTGAAAACAAAAATAACTGTGTTTCACATATATTTTCCATAAAATTGTTATAGTTGTACACAAACAAGTAGGATAAAAATGCAATAATTATAATACTCCCTTGAAAATGAATTATACTGAATTAAGTTGTTTTACATACTTATTGAATATTTAAACTTAATACTTATTGAATATTTAAACTTAAACATTTAAAGTTCAATAAGCTCATATAACAACTGAATCCACTGGAATTCATGTTCAAATAAGCAAGTATTATAAGTTAGGAAACCGGACTGATGAATACAGTACAAAAGACATTGGGATATTTTATTTATTTAGTAGTTTTAAAAATAAGTTCTTCTTTATTCCAAATAAGAGCAGTCTCAAGTAAACTTTTTAAAATACTTTCATTGAGAAGAAACATTAATATAGACAAAATTAGTAAAATTATCCCTACTGCTCATATTTCACAGCACCTAGTACTGGTTCAGTTAATACACAGTAATAGCCATCATATGGTTCATTGGCTTTGGATCAGTATATTGCATGTATTATGTTTAAATAATTTATAATTTATGACTTGGTGTTGTGTAAACCTAAACATTTATGCTCATTTAGCAAAACAAGTTAAACTAGATTATGGTTTAGGGTAAAGCATAGACACACTAAGAGGCATAATACCTCTAATAATAATCACAAATAAACACTCAGACTGATTTCATACAAATCTGTATTAAATATCAAAAACAAATATGAATAATAGGTTAATATAGGTATCTTTAAGTAATATTAAATATATTCAGATAATCATCAATTTATGATAATTGACACCAGAATTTCCATTCTTAAGCAGTGCAGTCATAAAGTGCAACTGCATTGGTAAGTGACAACCATTACTGAACAGCAGGTTACCATTGTTAATCAAATCCCATAGTCATTAGGCAAAGCAACTTCTAACCAGATTCCCCATCCAAGTCAATGGAGAAGCCAACAAGGAACTTGCAAGTCCCAGGCCAGCATGCAGGTGAGTGGTTGCTGCTGGATGCTAGAGGGAGCAAGGGAGTGTGCTGGAGTACAGGGGATGCACAGTGAGGGTCAGAAAAGGTGCATGAAGGTACAAGGTGGTGCATGAGACATGTGGCAACAGCAAGGAAGGTGCGCAAGATTACAAGGAGCTGAGTAAGAAGCACAGCACAGGTTGGAGAGAGTGCATGAGGGTGTGGGGGAGCATGAGTGGCCAGTGAAAAGTAAGCACAAAGGGACTGGAGGAGGAGGTGCAGGTGGGCAATGAATTTCTGGGGAAGGCAGCAGGGAATGTTGCAAATGTCAATCATGAGAGCACTGAAAGTGATCATAAGTGCAAATCAATTGCCAATCACCCAGATTGCAATCGTGTGACTGTAGGGATGCTGGGATGGCCAGAATTAAGAGCCAGTCATGACCAACATTTGTTCAGTGCCACTGAAACTTTAAACAGATACTGAATAAATGTTAATAGGTCGAGGACTACCTGTAAACAGAATGGAAGACACAGGGCTCAAGATTGGGAATACAAAATCATATAGTAGTTTTCCAAAATGCACATTGTGTAAGACTAAGCTGAGGCAATTGAATCATCTTTAGGATTATAAAATGCTGAATGCAGGCAGTACAGTGTGAAATAATTTAAAATTTAAAATTATTTCAATCAATGCTTATCATTTTAAGATAGTATGTCTGCTGAAATTAATGCTTAAAATATTCCACATTACATATGTTGGACTAGTTCTAGAGTTTGTTTCTGAGAAAAAGTGGACATTCCTTTTAATGAATACCTGTGGAAGCATTGACTGGGGTAAAGTACAGTAATTTTTGTCAATTCCCTCTTCCTCTTGCAACTTTCTACCATTATTCCCATCTGTTTCAGAGTTCCCTAATATTCAATAAAACCTCATCTTTACAGCAGATTCCTGATTGCGTCTCCCAATTCCTGCTATGTAAAATTGACCTGAATTGAACTCAACTGAATTAAAATATTATATACAGAACATCATTTTGCACAAGTTGATGAACACTCATGCCTATTAACATGTAACAGAAATCTGATAAAAGTGATTCATCAGAATCATTACTTACTTTCATTTCCATAAGCTGATCACCAATTTTCACAAGAGTTTCATTATAATACCAATCTGGCAGTCGAGGCCTGTAGTTGTTCCAGATATTAAACAAAGAAGTGGTTCTAAATAAAAATCACCACAGGAAATCACTTACTGAGGTATGGTAATAATCTTGTCGGATTAATATTTTTAGAATGGCAATAAGACAGTAGTGCTATATTTTACTGGATACCCTAAGTATTCTAAGAACGAAAACTGTTTATAAATGTTTATAAAGTAACAGGTATTTAATTCATAAATATTAACACCAGTTTCATGTAATGGCTAAGTTTCAAGCTAGAAACCAACAGACAGTGAATTCTACTCGTGGCTGAGACACAATGCTAGTGGAGTGATTTTGGGTCAATTGCTTTCTCTCAGCCTTAGAAAGTGGCAAACCACTACTGAAAAATGTTGCCAAGATAACTGCAGGGTCTATTCCAAGCGGTTACCAGGAGTTTTGAAGACCAAAAAAATGTTATAAATAACAGTAACATTTATAAGATATCTGAAATATTTTAACCTATTAAACTATTGTTTGATTGATATATTGCCTGTAGAAGTTTTAAACACCATAAAATATCAAAATATTATTTCCATAAAACCTCCTTGAGATCTAATAGTAAATTATAATGTAGAAATCTTATTACACTAATACAATAACAAAAGCTGGAAAAACAACAGAAACAATCAAAGAGATCCAACAGAAACAAATACACTGCTTGAACCCTGAAATCAAGAGATACTATTTTATGTTGATATGCACCACATAAACTAAAGATTAAATCAAACCAGGAAGCAGAAAATGAAGATTAAAAGAGAATAGCAAATAAAAAGATGCAACATATAAAATACTTCCCAATTATATTACTGTAACATGCTCTCCATGAGACCTTTGTGAAAGCAATCATGAAGCTACAACTGCATGTGCAGTTCTGGGCACTCTGCAGTTTGCCATCTTATACCACTGTGTGAGCTGATTTAGCTTCCAATTGCTTTTCAGGTGCAATTCAAGATGCTGGTTATTATTTTTAAAGCCCTACAAAGCACAGGGTCAGATTATTAGAGGGACAATCCCTTCCTGAGAATGTCTGCTATTCCACTAAATTAGATAAGAGTGAGCACGCTCCAAATATCTTCCCTCAAATGTTATAACCTCCTAGTGGGACCTAGGAAGCATGACTGTAGCTGACTTGGCCATTTGGAATAGTCTCTTACCTGAAATTGGGAGAGGGTAACTAGTTTTTAGTTTTCCAAAAAGCCATGAAAACACTGCTTTTCCCCCAAGCATTGAACTAAGATGGGGTTAACTCAGAGGGTTCCGATGCTGTGGTGGGAAGGGCATGGTATGTAAATTAATTAGTTGCAGTGAGATCAGTGGGTGAGATAAGTGGTCATATACGTTTTTAAATAAATAAACTAATAAACTATATTATAAAATGGATAATATAAAATGGGAGAAAACTGCAAGTTATCCAAATAACATCTGCTCTATAAAATAAACTTAAAATAAGTGACTTTTAACCTAATGACAGTTGTGAAAGGGGAAAAAAGGAAATGTTACTGAAAGTAATCTTATCTCTCCCATTATTTTAACTTCATTCTTGCTGAAACTCTGATAAAGGGGTCTGTCTATTACTTTTTTCCTGTTTAGGTAGCAAACAGAAGTTTTCACCTTGCTATCAAAGCTGCAAGTCCCTGTACCTAGGGCAAAGGAATATTCTATTTCCCTTAGTAACAGCTGTATATACCTAAGGAAATATTTTGCTAGAAGGAAAACACAATGCAAAAGGAGCGAATACATGTTGCCATAAGACAATGGTTCTACAGATTTCAACATTTAAACCGCAGGATATACTAGCAGATGATGTATATAACTTGGGCTTTCATAGTGACTACTGAATAGAGATTTCTTTCTTACTGGCTGTTTTCATTAAGAATTTATCAAGTTTTAAAAATAATAATAAATGGGATAAAAAATTAAGTGTATGTTGGAGGAAATGAAATGGGGAGATTTGTCTGTCCTTCCTAACAGCATATTTGCAAATATTCACTGAGCAATTAAGTACAGTTTCTGAAAGCTGTAAAGCAAGCTATCTCAGCCTAGCAACATCCATATCTCCTGAACAATAATTTCCATCAGTTTGCAGCTATTTTAAATCAGGTTTCCATAATTTGCTCTTTCATTTCTAAAAGTTTATACATTTTTTCCTATAAGCCAATTACTACAGCAACTCTTAAAGAAAAAAAATGAATACAAAAAGAAGCTGCTTAAATATCAATTTTATTCTGGTGGTTTTGTACACTCTGACAATTGATACAAATGTTATTCCAACCAGCTTACTCATGCAAATGCTGCTCATTTGAACAAACAACTAGTATGATCAGAATGTCATAAGAGAAGTTCATAGAAGATCTGGGGGGGGGGGGACTCTCTGTAAACCATAACCAGGAGACATGATATTCTGTGATCTCATTCCTCATTGGCCTCACAAAAGTAAACATATCAGCTGCATTTGAAGAAGTCCTTAGTATTATTAGTTTGTTAATTCACCCAATTCATCTCTATGGTACATGTTTATATCAGGAAAGCTTTCCTATCTGTGGTTTGCAACTTCTATGAAGAATCCAGCTTCTAAAAACTAAAAGCTTCCTTGTTCTACTTCAACAAATAAAAAATATAACTGTAATTGGAGCTGTGAAAAATTGTAAGTCTTCATGTGCAAATACAGCCAAACCTTATAAGAAATACCTAATATGGCTTTAGTAACCATACTGAATGCAGTAATCAAATAAATTAATTTTAATAAAAAATCAATTTATCTTTCTTTCATCCTCCCCTTGTAAGCTCCTCTGCCTTTGGAACAGCTTCACGATAGAGCAGACCAAAACAATATTTCTCCAGAATGGAGATGCACTGATGGGAGAAACATCATTTGATAAATTCCTCTTCCTGCCTAAATATTCCAGGCAGGAGAGGAGGGGAAATGGCAATCACAGTATCACACTTTCAAAATTGTTTTTTTCCATATTGTTAAAGATAAAGTCTCCCTTGAGTCATGCTGAACTCCTGATGTTTATCTAGATGTCTTGTTTTCCGGACAACAATAAACGGGTTTGCCACAACCTTTTCCGGAAGGTTTTTTCGCTTCCCCGGGGACGCTTAGAGTCCGGGGATTATTTGGTACTTTCCCACCCGAATACTAACGAGATCCGACCCTGCTTAGTTTTTCGACAGCCGCCATAACAGGCTCCCTCATAGTCGGACATAAAGTAAAATACAAATGCAGGTGAGTTATGTTGAATCCACACAGTAATCAGAAATTGCTACAGGGAAGGACGGGAAAGGAGGGAGTAGCCCAGGAGGAAGGCGAGGGAGGCGAGACGCTTTGGTCGCCTTGGATCAGTGGGGAAAGAAGCAGAAGGTTCCCTCTCCGCTTTACCCTCGCCTGTGCAGCTCCTGATCCTTGGAGCTCGCGCCCCCCGCTTCCCGTTTCCGCTGGAGGAAGCCCAGGCAATCGCTCAGGTCGGACTCGAATCGGTGAACCACTGGGTTTCTTGGATCCACAGAGCCATAGAAAATGGCGGGGGCCGAGGGAGGCAGAGTCGGGGAACGCGCTCTGCTTTTGGGAAGCTCAGCCATAGCGCTCCCTCGCTTTCGCCCTTTCTGCTCAAGCGGCGGCGGCGGCTGCGGCACGCGGACGGTTGCTAGGAGACAGGCCAACAGGCCGAGCGAGCAGAGGGGGAGGCGGGGGCAGGAGGATATCGAGGGGGAGGAAGCGAACGGAGAGGCGGGCGCTCGCGCTTTCTTTGTCCTCCCGGGTGCTCGCGGGGCTCCTTTGGTTTTCAGGGGGGGGGGGAGCATCGCTTCCCGGCATTTCAAACTATGGTAGTGGGGTGATCGCCCAAGTCTTTGTCTATGATCATCCAGTGGACTCATGGCAGAAGAACGTTTGCCTTCCCACCTTGTGTGAGAAATGCGAAGCAGCGTGTTTCATTTAAAATTTCCCTGCTGTTTTAGAAGTTGCTTCAATAATACTGTTATATACCAGGATATCTTCCCCACTAACGGGACACAGGAATGATTTTTTGTTCACCAAATCGTTCATCTATTTTTTTTTTCTAGATTTTCTCGAAAATGAACACTAAGCTCCACAATGCAGTGTTAAAAGTTAGTGGGGAAATCTTTGATGTGTAAAAAATGCATTACAGGTAGTCCTCAACTTACAAACACAACAGCCCAAAATTTCCATTGCTAAGCAAGACAATTGTTAAATGAAGTTTGCCCTATTTTATGATATTTCTTGCCACAGTTGTTGAGTGAATCACTGCAGTAGTTGTGTGGGAAGTCAGCTCCCCAGAGAAGGAAATATTAAAAGGGCAGAAAAATATATTTTCTCAAAAGGATTTTAAAAGCAGAAGCCAACCCTGCCCCCAGGTCTCTCTTCCCCAGGCAGAAAGCAGTTCTATAGAGATGCAGATGTAAACCATCAGAAAGGCTCCGGCTAGGAGATCAAGAAGACAAAGACCTAAAATCTGCATACCCCACCTGAGATGGGACATAATAGGACTAACCCATCACCATCAAGAATACCAGAGAGGCACACCTAAACTCAGGTCAGAATATGTGACACAGGAAATAGCCTCAAAGTTCATGCCACAGGAACAGGAAACTATTCCAAACAAAAGGCTTTCAGAGGGTATAAAAACCTACTCCACATGTGTTCAGCCCTTGATTTCTCTCCTCCTTCCTGCCAGAACCATCTTTCAGTCTGGCTCTTCAATAAACTGCAACCTTCTTCCCAAAGCAGTCGCCATGTTGTTTATTTATCCCCGGCTTGAACCAGAATGAAGACTTTTCTTCCCACAGTTGGTTGCAAGGTTGTTAAGTGAATCTGGCTTCTCCATTGACTTTGCTTGTCAGAAGGTCACAAAAGGTGATCACATGACCCCCCAGAAACTATATACATGCCAATTGCCAAGCATCTGAATTTTGATCATGTGACCACGGGACTGCTGCAACAGTCATAAGTGTAAAAAATGACCATAAGTCACTTTTTTCAGTGCTGTTGTAACTTCAAATGGTCACTGAATGATTGTAAGTCGGGTCAAACCAGAGCTATGTATTTGGCTTTGTTACTGGTTCTAAAGTTTTATATTGTGAAATGCTCTTAAAATATTTCCTACAGATCAATCTTTATAAGCAGGACACAGGTGAGAAAGCCATGGGAGAATGAAATGAAATAGCTTTCATCTAAATTTCCTAGACAGGAGTCTGCAACTGAAGACCACACAAGGCCAAGCAGATTTTTAAGCCATGGTAAATAAAACTAGCACAGCATTATTTTCTATCTAATGATGATGATAAATAGAACCACACTGTACTGAAAGCACAGTAACCCTGAGTACCATAGGATCAAAGAAATCATATAGGATGACATCTTTGTGTGCCCTCATTTTTTCCATAACAGGCACAAATGTTCCATGAGTCTAATATTATTCTTAAGCAAAGAAGCAGACCTGGCTGCCACTCAGAAGTTAAAATTGTTTCTTCTTACCCAAAAGGGAGGGGAAAATATTTCATGAAAAGATAATGGGCTATTGGGACATTTGATGGATAAAGGGAAAATAGGAGAAAAAAATAGCTCCGATTTCAGGAGTTATTTTGAATGAAGATCTGTAAGTGTAGTTATTCCAGAATAGAATTTGCTACCAAAATAAAGTTGTAGAAGCATTAGGTGATATTTTTGATTAAATTCCTTTAGTTTTATGTACAGCAGCAAATTTGCTTTTATACAGTAATAAGAAATATTTTTTATTTTTGAACTGCTCATTGGGGCTAGTATTTTGCATATAACTGTTAACAGCAAGAACCAACCATCAGGTTTTCCATTATACTGTAATCTGAAAGAAGTCTGAAAATAAAATATAAAGAATTTCTTCTTTTGTTTGGTGTGGATGACTGACATGTATTAGAATAGACAATGGCAGCAAATAGTTGCAACTAATTGTGTAGAAAACTGGGATGGCATCCCTGCTCTTGATTGGCACATGGCCAGAAAAAAAGCTAGAATTTCTGGGAAGCCCAGAAAATAGGTGGGGTTTGAGCCAGAGAACATAGGCTTCACCCCAATACTGGAGACACAGGCTTTTTTGCCTTTGGCATTTCATGCCAGCAGTGCAATTCCATGCTGTGAGTAAAGAGAAGACCCAAGCTAAAATTTTGATTTAGTTTCATTTTATTTTAATTAAAATTAGTTCAAAACTATTAATATGATTATTGCCTATGTATTTAATAACTTCCCCATATCGCTTTCAAAACTTCAGTTCAGCAGCAACTTCTAGTTATCATCTCTATGAATATGTATTTATTTGTTAATATTTCATATTTTTATATTTCTCATATTCATATATTTCATATTAACTGCCCATCACCCTCAGAGAGGGGAATATATGATATATATGACTGGATCATATCCCAACCCAGCTACAGATTTTTTCAAAAGTGGATCAATCAACAACAAGCATCTTGTCTTCACAGTAGCTGAAAAATAACTGAATAAATCTATGCAGTGAGTTACTGCGATACATTTTGCCATAAGATTGCCACAATGATATCACTTGATACATGCACAATGTCAGTAGTTCCTAATCTTGAATTTCCATTTATAGCAGTCCCTCTGAAGTTGTGACAAAAGGCAGCATATGAATGTTGTAAATAAATAAATGAAATATCCTGAATAGTATCATGATATAAACAGTACATTTATTGTGTTATATATATTTACAAGCATGTTATTTTATATATAATATATATTACACACTTGAATGTTTCAATGACTTATTCTGTATCCTATACTACAGGGTTCATCCAGTGGTATGCATTTTCCCTGAAGCGAACCGGGCATTAAATGGCATAATTTAAGCTGCAAAAAAGATTTGTATATTCAATCAAAAATTAGGCCTGAAACTTTGCAAAAATTTGTCTAATTTTTGCTGGAAGTATATTTTGAGTGATTTCTTTCAAAAAGCAACAACTATAAAGTAGCGTTTATTTTTTTCCAACAATGCCAATATAGTGCGTATGTATGTATGTACAGCATACGTATGGATAGAGGGAGGGAGTAGAAGAGTATTTTAACTGAAATGTGTATGGTCAAACATTCCTAGGTCATTCTATTACTCAACATTTACTTTATAATTTTCAGGTTTTTTAACAGGTTTTTTAACAACCTACTTCCTGTATTATTTTTTATTTGAGATCAGCTTAATCAATATATTTCACAAAATACAGTATAATTAACTATAAATAGTAAAATAAGTTAGATGATATTTGTGTTCTATAAATACAGGGAAATATTAAATGGCACAGATTTCTTTGTTTTGGTTCTTGTTATTCTGTAAGATTTCTTCATTTCAAAGTTAGGTTATCCACAATTATTTTATTGTTATACAGAAATTAATTTTTCATTGGCTAGGTTCACACACTGCAATAAGTCATTACATGGTCTTTTAACTGGCACATACTGTATTGTGTTAATCTGTCAACCATGATATACAAACTGCAAAGTTTGGGTTTACACAATACATTAAGCCACTAGAGTACAGGATTGTAAAAAGAGAATTTTTTAGTACAGCAGCGAAGTATTGGACTAGAAATGATCCAAATTCTCTCACAGAATCTCACCAGGAGGACTTTGGGCCATTTGCTATTTTTCAGTTCAACACATCTCACAGTGTTAATATTAAATAAAATTGGTAAAGAGAGCCCCATCTTTGCCACTTCATGCTTTTGAAGTGAAAGCAAAATATAATTTTAATAAAGAAATAATTAACACCAATCAAAGAAACTATATTAGGACTTAATGCAATGTGTGAGTACAATCAGTGTTGAAATAGTCTACATGTAGGACACATATAATTTCTTCTAAAATTATATCCAAGCAATTATACCCTGCTTCTTGGAATATAACTTGAATTAACCTATAAGTAAGGAACCAGGAAATTATACATATTTGTTTGCATATCCATTTTCATTAAAATAAATAAAATGCTTAAAATTTGAGAATCCACCCATAAAGTTCTGCCTTAAAACGAAACTCCTAAAATTTTTATGTTGATAAAAATTGTTCATTTAAGAAGAAGGAATTCACTGAAAGACTCCTAATGGACTGGTTTGGTTTTTTTAATCAGAGCACTCTTCAGTAATGGCTGAAGATTAACATTGCTTACCAGACCAGGCACAAAAGATTGCTCTTTAAATATATAATGCCCATGAATATTTTTTTCTTTCTTTTTTACATAGTATAGTTATAGTATAGAGTAGACTTAGCATCAGGCACAGTAATAAATATCAGTTCTGCAAAAGTTCGATCTTACATTCATCATCAGTATTTCCAAGTTCTTGGTATTATCGTAATTCTGAATTACAGAAGTAATATTGCCCTAACCCATGTTTTAAATCTCAACCTTTTCCTAGGATTCAAGTCAATAGATTGTTAGCTATTCTTTTTCCAGTCTGCACAGTTAGAGCTATTTGTTTCATGAGTACATAATGGTTCTGGCTGGCCTTAGCAGTGCTAATTCCCATCTCATCAGCTTCAATCCTTACAAGTAATAACCAAATAATTGTAACTCATTTTAATTTACCATCTCCAGATGAAGATACCAAAATAAAAATACATTTATATTAACAGTTTTTCTAACATACTGAATAATGCTGTATTGTTAAGTTATTATTTTCCAATAGTCATCTTGTTATTTCCTGCAGCTGCAAAAATTTGCTGGAGGTGAACTGGGTAGCATGAAAGGGCCAACAATATATCCTTCCCAAACAGTTTGTGGATAACTACAGGAAGGAAAGAAAAACTGGAGTCACATAGTCTATTATTACTAGAGAAAGAAAACCATGATTCTCTAAGACAGATCTATGCAACTCACAAATAGCAATGCTGAGGGCATTAGCCATGTATTATGAACTGCCAGATATTTGACAACTACCACTTGATAGCAATCCCTTTTCTTTTTCATTCCAGACAAGTGTCAAGAACAATAAACTGCTGGTGGGATATCAAGATAATGGGAAGGCCCATCTTAGGATCTAAAGAATATAAATGTGCTTATCTACCTTTTAATTATTCCATGATTAAACAGAACTAAAATTAGTATAAATAATAAAGCTGATGTTTTGCTTTCCTATTATGATTATTCATTTTTTATTTCTTCATTTTTGAACCCAGGGATATAATGTAGTATGCATATTAAAGCTGTATAATTCTCTGAAAGGCACAAGTACAAAGGAACTCAGAAGCTCCTTAACAAAGGTAGATGAAAGTGCAGGCAGCTTCCCACAGGAATGCTCGCAAGCTTTCTTGGCAGCAGGCAGCTTATTGCCTGGGGAACATGACATATTGGGCTGTAGAAAAAACCTGGGTAAGGAGGAATGGGCTGTATCAGGCTGTTTGTAATCAGCTTCCTCCAATATAACAGGTGAAGGCAAAATTCAGAAATCCATACTTTTGAGTCCTATTTTAATAGCACAATCTGATTCTAGAAAACAATAGATAAAACAGAAGAAAAGGTATGTTCAGCCCAGTCTGTCTACTTCAATTGCTGCTATGCAAATCTAAGAACTAACACTTTTCTGTCCCTTTGTAGATTAACTTGTTAAAAATGGCATTAATTTGGTAAATCATTGGCCAGGAGGTGAGGGGAAAACTAGTAGTATGATGGAGTTTATACTTTATCCAAGTGCTGTTCTGAAAGTTACTGCCATCCGGTGCATTTTCCAGTTACAATATTTTGTTTTACTGTATCTTAACATTCTGTTCATCTGGGATATATCTTTGATAAATACCACAGAGTTTAAATAAGCAGTCTCTATTTCTACCTCTAGACCAGGGGTGTCAAACTCGCAATGTCACATGACATGTCGCGACGTATCGTGACTTTTTTTCCATTGCTGGCAACGGGGTGGGCGTGGTTTCAGTATGACGCATCCGGCCCACGGGCCAGCAGTTGGACACCCCTGCTTTTACATTGATAATACAAAATCAATTTACAACAGTTCATTTAATGACTGTTCAAAGTTACAACAGCACGAAAAAAGTGACCTATGACCGTTTTTCACATGTACAACTATTGCAGCATCCCCATGGTCACATGATCAAAATTCAGATGCTTTGCATCTGGTTCATATAATGGTTGCAATGTTCTGGGGTCCTGTGATCACCTTGTGTGTGAGCTGACAAGCAAAGTCAATGGGGAAGCCAGATTCACTTAACCATGTTACTAACTTAACAACTGCAGTGATTAACTTAACAACTGTGGCAGGAAAGGTCATAAATTAGGGCAAAACTGACTTAACAAATGTCTCACTTAACAACAGAAATTTTGGTCGAGGACTATCTGTATAGCAATATGCAAATATTTCCTGTATGGATATAAATAAAAATATGTTAATAGTGCTTCAAAGATAATATTTTGAAGGATACCAGTTGTTTTGTATATGTCATTTATTTCACCAGGTGTATTGAGATTTCTCAGAAATTTGGATAAATCTTCAATATCAAGCACTTTTTCAGCATTATAGAACATGGCAATAGGATCAAAAATAAAGAAAGCTTGCCTCCAGTGAAGAACAGAATTTGATTGATAGGTAAAAAATGTACAGAAGAAGCTGTGCCAGGAAAACAATATAGGCTTGAGGTATGTGCCTCTAGCAAGACCAAGAATGCATAGAACCTAGAAAAAAACTCTGCTTGAGAGCAGCAAAAGCCTTTAGCCAATGAAATCACAGAAATAAAGAATGATTGCCATTTGTTCTATTTTACCAATGGAAGAAAATCAGTTCAACTAGTTTTTAAGATAAAGTTTGTGATGAATTGTACTGTATATTTCTTGCCTGATCATTCTAGGAAATGCACTCTCAATTTTTATGGGAAATATTGTTAGGGTTTTTTTTCATTTCTGCAGCAAAATGGAGAATAATATTTTTCTTATTGTTTTTTAAGCTATTGAAGTGTCAGCTCTGCATTACTACATTCTGAGATAGTGGCTGCCTGTGACATCCCTTTCGAGTATTTATTTCTTATGGCAAAGAACTTTATTCAAGATTCCAGTGCCTGGACATTATTGCCAACATAAATATTCAGTGGAGAACCAGTGAACAATTATTAGGTTTGTGCTATATAAAATAATCTGGAAGCCACTCTTCTGACAAGGAATTTTTTTCTCATTTCTGAAATACTCGCATAAAATACACTTATTCACCACTGAGAGAAAGCTATTAGTCACATGGCTCAGTACTCTGTACTCAGTACTCAGTTCTCTGTGTTCTAAAGCTCTGTCGTGTCATGTGTTCTAAAGCTCTGTCAAGATCACGTAAAGTGTTAATGCCACTTTACAATGCCTTGGTAAGGCCACACTTGGAATACTGCATCCAGTTTTGGTCACCACGATGTAAAAAAGATGTTGAGACTCTAGAAATTTCTAGAGTACAGAGAAGAGCAACAAAGATGATTAGGGGACTGGAGGCTAAAACATATAAGGAATGGTTGCTGGAATTGGGTATGTCTAGTTTAATGAAGAGAAGGACAAGGGGTGACATGATAGCTGTGTTCCAATATCTCAGGGGCTGCCACATAGAAGAGAGAGTCAAGCTATTCTCCAAAGCACCTGAAGGCAGGACAAGAAGCAACAGATGGAAATTAATCAAAGAGAGAAGCAATCTAGAACTAAGGAGAAATTTCCTGAGAGAACAATTAATCAGTGGAACAACCTGCCTCCAGAAGCTGTGAATGCTCCAGCACTGGAAATTTTTAAGAAGAGACTGGACAGCCATTTGTCTGAAATAGTATAGAGTTTCCTGCCAGAGCAAGAGGTTGGATTAGATGACCTCCAAGGCCCCTTCCAACTTTATTATTATTATTATTATTATTATTATTATTATTATTATTATTATTATTATTATTATTATTATTATTATTATTATTATTATTATTATTATTATTCATTAAACATGAACCTCAGTCAACTGAACATTCAAATTGGCTGGCGCTGATGGTTGACATGGGTTGCTACCAGCATCCCAGGTACTTTCTTAAAATATAAGATGTTCCGAGTAGTGCAGTTTTTTGTAACATTGCTGGAGTTATTGCAGGAAGCTGCAGTTTCTTGATGTATTTTGCAAAGTTTTTGGATATAGTTCCCAGTGCCCCGATGACAATGGGTACCACTGTTTCATCCATAATTGCGCAGTTTCAATGGCTATTATTATTATTATTATTATTATTATTATTATTATTATTATTATTATTATTATTATTATTATTATTATTATTATTATTATTATTATTATCATCATCATCATTATCATTATCATTATCATTATCATTATTATATAATATTTTAATCATAGGTGAGGATTATAGAGTCAAAATTCTAGCTGAAGAAATTTTGTATCTGAACCAAGGAAGGAATGGATGCACTCTTACACCTATGTTAAAATGCACTGCATCCAAAATGAAAGAACTAATTTTGGACAAAACTTCTGATGAACAGCTCTTTACTCCTACTGCCATAATATGACCCCATATCTCCTAAGGCAGCTATCTCCTCTCTTTATTGGTAAGGCTGTCCCTGCTAATGATTAAAGAAGCTGCTTTATCCTTGTGCTTTATTCTGTTTTAAGACAGTTACTGGTAAAATCAGGTAGCTCAGTATTAAATCAGAATATTCTACTGAATTACAAACAAAATTTTACTTTTGTTTACTATTATTTTAATGTGTGAATATATCTAGGTGACCTTTCATTGCTAAACTTTCCTTAGCAATAAAAATGATAAAAACAAAAGAAAAAAGTTCTTTTTTTGCAACTTTCAATGAACAATTGAAAGTGTTTATTTTTCATGCAGTTTTCTTAATGGTACTCACTTGCCTTTCGTATATGGCTGTCATTGCAACCCACACACTTTCCGTTGCTAAGTGCTTTAGACAGCTGCCTGCAGTACATGGTTTCTGAAGCTCACCGATTTCCAAATCTGCTTGTACTTATCCTGTGGGGAGCAAAGAGTTGCGTATAGTAGGTTATTTAATTGGCTTATCAATCATTTGACCCCAGGCAAATGGACAGGATCAAACTTGTACCATGGAAAAGCTGAAACATATATTATGGAGATGATTAGAAAAAAAAGAAAAGAATTCTGTCTTAGAATTCTATCCCAGCTTTTGTAATACAATCAACTTGGCACACTCATTTCATATCTATATCTGTAAGTGACCATTATTCAACTGTAATGTTTCCTTGGTTCTTTACTAGTTGTATACCACTGTTGGTTCTTGCACATGCCCAGAACTTGTGATCAGTCCATTCCTGCCTAGTTGTTCTATAATCAAGCATTTGAGTTACTGTATGTTGCTAGTTTACCAGTTTTTCTTTTAGAATCAATGTACAAATATTTCTGGAATCTTCATTGTCTGTTCTCCATCTAATATTACATACAATCCTTACATTCCTATTTCGATAATTTTCTTTACCTGTAGAAAAATATAATTGCCCGCATCATTTGGGAGGATTTTGGATAACTGATAAAAGAGAGTATTTGTAGTTTAGGATTGAACTGTGGAGTCCTTGGTGCTCTCTGAGCTTAACTGTTTTCTTGCAGACATTTTATTACCAAACTAGATAACATCATTACTACAAGCATGATGATAACACAAACATCTGCAAGAAAACAATCAAGCTCCGAGAGCAACAAGGGCCCTACGATTTTGAATAAGCTTGCCAGAAACCAGATACAAAGCTATGCCTAGCAGTCATGATTTGAGTAGCTTTTAAAATAAAAGTAAAGATTCAAATCTGAACCCTTTTGAGGAGGTGGCATCTAATGTATCAAATATCATATTATAAACGCATTGCTAATAATGAGAAAAGATAAAGAGTCTTGAAAATGAGATAAAGTTTTGATATTTTTAAAAGCTTTAAAAAATAATTATAAGGAAATTAAGGACATTTTAGAAAGTAAAACAGTTTTTAATGTGTATTTATTATCCCCAACTCTGCCTTTTCAGTCAGCAATTGATACTGAAAGGACATCATCATAGGTGTGAACCTTGCCCAAGGCACCATATGAGCATTCCAAATGCATTATTTATCTGACAATCACTTCCCAGAGCTTCCAGCATTTAATGAATACATAAGCATTAACAAAAGAAGAAATAAAGATATCTACGGTATTTTCTACTATAAACACATGGTAGAAACCTCTACTTTTGTATTTTTTGTGTTTCTTCTCTTTAAATGCTTTCTCCACAGACTGGACTGGATGAGTACAACGAGAAACGGCAAGTGTTGCAGACCATCAGGCTAATGAACATTGAAAGAGAATAAAAACACCTATTCAAGCTGGCATTGAAGCAACAAGAGGGAAAAAAGAAGCTAGTTTTCTGGAAGCAGAATTTTCCAGTGTTTATAAAGTGCCAGTGCTGTTTTGCAGCCAACATAATGTGTCTGTTGTAAGCATGTCTAGCAATAAACCTGAGGCATAATATCACTATAGTAGAGCTCATTATATGCTAGTAATAGTTTGAAAAAGTATAAAATACACCAGAATGCTTAATGCTATTAAAAATATTTCTGAAGTCTTTATAATTATAACATTACATAATATGGTATACCCATCAGAACAGTACACCATTGATTATATTGCTATCTCCCTGTTTCCGTTAATATTTTTTACATCCTTTCCCCTTTTACCTGAATTCTGTTTTCCACTGAATGATCGAAACTACTTATGCAACAACAAAGACCAGAGAAGAATGCAGGAACTGCAAATTAAGAAAGATATGAAAGAAAAATATGACAACTATATTTTGTATAAATGAATTCCCTATTTCATTATACTTGTCTATACAAAGTCTATATCTATAGGCAATGCGGCTGTACATTTATCTTTTTAATGCTGCAATATCAATTCTTTTGGTCATAATAAGGGTGTCATGGTTCCGACAGACAGAGACGAATAAAGCAGAACTCCGAGGCTTGCAAATTCCTCAAAGAACATGTTTATTAGTTACAAAGTATCAGCACGTCAAAAGTGAAACCAAGTCTGGAGACACATGTAACAATTCCCCAATACAAAATTTAAAAATCCCACCCCTAAAACTGCAAGCAACTACGTTCCCCAATTCATCTTCTTGGCGGGCTTTTTTTGCAACGCCCAGCCTGCAGTCTCGGGAGCAGCCGATGACCTTGGTTCCCACAGGACAAAAGATTATTTTGACTAGCAAAGCACCTGGGCAACCCCCCACCCTCCATTCTATGTGGCAACCGAAAATGAGTAGGAAAAAATGACTGCAGCCATGCTCATTTGTAGAGTTGACAAAGGGCACAGTGAATCCATTTATGTTATTCAGTTGTCCTGTTAACAATTTCCATGTAATAGGTATATAATTTAAAAAATGTTATCCTCTGAAAATTTTAATTTTTCACAGTTATATAATCCATTACTTTTTCCCAAAATATAGTAAGAATAGGACACTGTAAAAGCATGTGTTTTAAAGAAGCATTATCCTTATTACATTTCTAACAAAATGATGTCTTAGATATATATTTTCTATTCCAATGCAATGGAGTCCAATAAATTCTAAACATTAAATTTAGTTGTATAAGTTGTAGTGTAAGATCCATTGACATGCTTGGTATAGAAGTTAATACATTGTCCCATTGTCTAGGGGCAATAAAGGAATCTATAATTCGTTATTCCACTCATTTCTTAGTATCTGCATATCAAATTGATTTATTGATAACAAATACATATAAAAATAATAGTACGTTTCTTAATTTTAAAGGCTATAACAAAATGTTCTGGTATCTCAAGTGTATTCAAAGCTGAAAATGCTGTTGGTTCAAATACAGTTGTTAACAAATACTGTAGCTATAAACTGCAATTGGGCTACATATGACAGGTGATAGTTGTCTCTTAACACAATGTATTAAAAATTCATCTCCATCATCTATCAGTTGGTCCATAGTCAACTACAAAAAGGCACCAGGGTAGAAACTGGGAAGTTCTAATCCCACCTTAGCCATGAATGCCAGCTCGGTGACCACTCTCTTTCAACCCAACTCACGTCATAGGGTTGTTGTTGTGGGGAAAATATGAAGAGGAAGGTGTATGAGTTATTTTTAAAAAATAATAAAGGCAGAAAGCAAATAAATAAAAAATAGCCAATATTCCTATTTCATCCCATTTTTCCACATTGTCATCTTTTTCTTAATTTTAAAGGTTGAGTTTCCCATAGTCAGTTTATCATTGAAAAAGGGATCAAATCTTCAATTAGACATTCCATTCCATAATTTTCTGATACAATTGTTTCCAGAGATACTTATGTTCTACTGTATTTTGACTCTAATGCTATCCTTCCAACCAAAGCTACTATATAGATATGTATATTCCAAAGTTGCCCAATTCAGAAAATTAACAGCAAGTGTTGGTTTCCAGTAATTAGTACTGACAATAAGAAAGCATGATGATATAGCTCTCAATTCAGAAAACTGAATTCTCATTGACCAACTGAAGCCTCTGCTTCTTCAAAATGTGAAATAAACGAAGATGTTAGAAACTTTTATGAAGAAATAAAATCTTCACTTAATTGAACATGAACTTCTTAATACTGCAGTTTAAATATATCATCACACGTAAATCTATATATTTTGGAATGGAACTTTTAACATGGTATAGATTTTTAACTTTAAGCAAGTCCTGAAACACTCAAAATTAGAATAATTTCATAATATATTGTTTCACCCATCACGCAAATACTTCCTCTTCCTAATGCATGCTTTACCAGTCAGTGAAAAAAAAAGGATGATGTTCAGGATGAGGAAGCACTGCTGCTTTCTATTTATCCTAATTATCCATCTAGATCACTTTGCAAACTATCCCCTATGCTCCCTTGCAATCCATTGATCTGCTCTATTAGCAGGCCTGGGAAGCTCTGCTATTGCCCAGGGAATTTCCTTGGTATGGACAACACTCCCTATCAGCCTGACAATCACTTGAATGACAACCAAGAACCATAGAACAGAGCATCAGCATTCACAATGGGTTGCTCAGATAGCCAAACTTGCTCTGCAGCATATGAAAAATTAGAAGGAAAAGCAAAAAAAGTAAATAGAAGAGGCAGGACCAAAGAGGTGCCTCTGACCACCTGCAGGTCCCCTTACCTCATCAGTGAGAAACCAATTTGGTAGTACTACTTATCATGTTGATACAGAGTTAGATGTAAAATTATTGCGTGCACTGATGCATTCCATGACACACCTCTTCAGTCTATTCTTGGCGTGTTACTAAGATACAGCTGTTTCTATAGAGAATTTATCTGCTAGCAATAGCAGCAGATTAAACTACGACCATTTGGAAAAACAATTAATTAAAATGCAAATGAAATGTCAGGACTGAAAAATGTTTAAAATTCCTAGGTAATGGCATCATGTGTTGAGAATGCCTGAGCGTTTCAATCTTTAGCTCTATTTTGGATAAATTCTTCTCTTTTTCTCCCTGCCCCCATCATGAATGGATTAACTTTCCTAGCCAGGCATGGTGCAGTAATCATTGGTTTTGAGTTTCACATGTTGTTCTAAAATCTTTTGTGAGCTTAAAACTTACAAGGCGGTTATAAACTGGGTGCTCTACAAAAGAATCACAAAAATATGAACTGCAAAATACAATGGTATAAATAAAAGTTACTTGTTTTAAATTCAATAAAATATTTGTATAAAGTTCTGACTACAAGAATTGAGCAGCAGAGATTTAGGATAAAAACCAAAATAAGTGAAAACTGTACTCTTACAAATGGAGCAATGCTCTACATTATTCAAAAAGTTATATGTAGTAGTTCTTCTTGGGACTCCAGCACACTAAAAACCCAACTACTTTACTTTCTCCTTAATCTTTCTGGACTTTTTTTCCAAATCCCTCTCCTTCTCTTGCTTTCTTTCAGCATTCCTCTATAGCAGGGGTGTCAAACTGCTGGCCCATGGGCCGGATGCATCATAGCGAAACCATGCCCACCCCATTGCTGGCAATGGCAAAAAAGTCACAATACGTCGCAACATGTCACGTAACATTGCGAGTTTGACATCCCTGCTCTATATGTAATCCTTGACTTACAACTGGTTACTTAAGAGACTGTTCCAAGTTACCTGAAAAGGGATAGTCATTTGACCACCCCATTTTTACAACTATTACAATTTACAACTGTATTGGGCAGGCACTCCATTATGGTTGCAGTTCAAGGAATACCTATACCTTTTCTCACTGACTACATTCACACCTACGGTAGTACTAAGCCATAGTCTATGGATAACTATATCCTGGTTAAGTTTTATACATGGTTTCAGCTCATCTGTCTCTTGTTGATTACAACTGTGATTGGGTAAGCCATTTCTCTCTTTCATATTGTCGAGATTGAAATAAAAATCCCCTGAAATACTATTTATTAGGGCACCTGCTCCCTAATTTTTTCATTCTGTTGTTCCTCAAATGAGTTATCTTCCCCTATTTCACATTTCTCCAACAGTAATCCTGTAAACAAGGTTCTGTACTGAATGTCATTGTTTTGCATTGTGGTGTCTCTGATTCTAACTCAACATTCTCATTATAACCTTCTATTTCTCATATACTTTTGAACTGCACCTAAGGAGCTTAAAGAGCAGAAAAATAAATGTTTCCACATGCTTGTGTAATAGCTTGTTTACAAGTTCATATGTTGCAGTAATAGATAGTTGCTGCAATCATTCTTAAGCTTCTGCTTGGGCCTCAAGTTAAAACTAAACAAAAGAAAGACTATTCCCATTGATTAATATCCTAATAAAGTCATAAAAAAATTGAGAAAAGAAATAATACAATAGTGAAAGAGGGCTATAAAAGTTTGGTTGCAAAAGCTTGAATAAACAAAGTGTTCTGAAGATAAAATTCATGGGACCGAAAAAAAAGGAATCATCATATATATGATCCCAAGTATCCCAAGGCTTAGGGCTTTAGAAGGGAAGAGTAAAAATAATTAAATTATTGGTTTAAAAAAAAACATTTAATGCATTATGGAATTAAATAAGAATAAACTGCATATAGGAGATCATACAAGGAAAAAAGAGAAGGTATGAATAGCACCATGAAATAAAAATCTAAATGTTTGTAAATAAAACGGAATTTAAAATGAGTTAGTGCCATGTGAATTAGAATGATAATTCTATGTGAGAGGAGTATCTTTCTGCTAAAAGAAACAACATGGAAGGGAATGTTAGTTTTCAAAAATGACACAATCTCTGTCCAGACAAGAGTTCTTTACAATGTTTTTGTAGCAAACAAAACTTTTCAGAATTTTTCAGTCATCCATTCCATGGTGCCACTATTAAGCACCATGCAGATGTGCTTTTGCTGCTCTCCTTTGGAATAGCGCTCCATCAAGGGCCAGATAACCACCAAGCCTACTGGGATCAGAAAAGCTGTCAAGGCCTAACTTTCACAGATTTGTTAAATAGTTGGCCCCATCCTGCAGTAATGAATGTAAAGATGGTGGCAGTAGTGATGATGATGATGATGATGATGGTTAATTGTTTTGCACTGTTTTATTTAGTTTTTTGTTTACGCTATAGAGCAGGGTGTCAAACTCGCAACATTACGTGATGTGTCGCGAGTATTGCGACTTTTTTGCCATTGCCGGCAATGGGGTGGGCGCGGTTTTGCTATGATGCATCTGGCCACGGGCCAGCAGTTTGACACCCCTGCTATAGAGATGTGCTGCTGAAGAAATTTGGAAACCCAGAAAAAATGAAGAAAAATGGAACTGGCATTCCAGATGGAGAAAAGAATTTTTAAAAATTGAGCTGAATTTTAGAAGATTGGAGTTGTAGGGAGCAGAAAATGAATGAATGGTCTCATCAGTTGGAGACAGAGAAGCTGAATAGCAATGTGTCTTCTACCACAACATTCCCAGTAATTCTCATGGAAAGGTACAAGCTTTCAGAATAAAAGGAGGTTAAGGTTTTCAACCATTTTCTGGGCTACTCTGAATATTTAACTGGTCCCCTATTATCAGTGGCCTGCAACATGTCTAAGATCAATATTAATATTTATGTATTATTTAAGACCAAGGATAAAGACCCTACAAGAAAATGCCAGACAGAACTAAAGATCTTTATGGCAAAAGCTGTCCAATTTCTATCAGGCTTTTGTTCTCAAAGTGAACATGACATACTGTCTGCTATCTGGTATGAATGCACAGGAACCAGCACAGTTGAGGAAGTATTGAGCTGATGCAACTTGAGCAGTTCATGGCCCAATTACTTGAACAGCTCTACAATCAAATCTTCCTGACATAAACCATGATCATATAGGTAATGGGCTGGCAGCCCAGAAGGTGGAGGATTCCGAAGTTTGAGCTCAAAGAATTATTGAGGTGAGAGGAAACCCAGCCAGGCAGGATTAACTTAGGAGCCACACTATTATACATCTGCAACAGTATCACATCAAGTATCACCCAACCCACCATAGAGGGCAGACTTTCTGACAGACCAGCCTCCAAATGCTTCCAATATAAAGAACACGTGTCTTAAGAAACACTTTCCCAAAATGAAAATTCAAGTGAATCTAAATCTAAAAGTCATAGGTCAGAGAAATTTCTCAGTAAAGACTTCCCTAAATTCAGTAAGGATATGTAAATGTGATAGTGGATGGTATTAGAGAGAATGATTATTGTTGACTCAATTGAAGGTGTGTTCCTGTCTCTGTGAAGTAGGCAATGAATTATCTGGGTTAATGTGAAGCAACAAATTGAAGTACACCATCTGAAATGGACAGGAACCTCAAAGCTACTTAACATGAGGAAGAATTCATTGGAAGTGGAGCAGCAAACTGCACCCTGAGCAGTCCCGGATTTAGGCATAAAGTAAACAAGCTATACGGCCTAACAATCTGCAGGGCCACCGAAAATGTCAGAATATCAGTTTGCTCATTTTGTGAACAAGTTCATTATTTATATTATAAAACATATTACTTGTTAGCATTGTGTGTGTATATATACACACATACATACATACATACATTCATACATACATACATACATATGTGTCCTTTATAACACTAAAAATGCGAATCCTGGGAATACACATGTTGATAAAATTCTTACAAGAAAAAAGCGAACACCAGGATAAAAATAAACAAGGCTGTTTAATATAAACAGGCCTGTAGATAAAAGAGCACTTAGCTTTCGTCGGCCAAACTGCCGACGTCCTCAGAGTTGGAGTGGGAGGCATTCTGGGAGCTGGCCTATATAGCCTCCTGCCTCTGCGCCCGGCTTCTCGAGCGCGTCATTGGCCCATTGGTTGTAATAGTCCACAATGTGCTGAGTTGGTCTACACCTGGCAATCTGTCAGTGGCCTTGCTGGTTGCCTTCAGATCCTCCTTCGCTTTCCTTGAGCGCGTACATGCACTCGGGGGGTGGCTGTCCAGCTGCCTTTGCTCCTTATCTCCTTCCCCTCCCGTTTTGGAGCGATCTCTCAACCTACAATTAAGATGCCCTGTGAGGCTGTCACTCTCCCCCAAGGCCGCTGTTGTCTCACCCGTAGCTCCGATGACACGCTTGAGAAGCCGGGCGCAGAGGCAGGAGGCTATATAGGCCAGCTCCCAGAATGCCTCCCACTCCAACTCTGAGGACGTCGGCAGTTTGGCCGACGAAAGGTAAGTGCTCTTTTATCTACAGGCCTATTTATATTAAACAGCCTTGTTTATTTTTATCCTGTGTTCGCTTTTTTCTTGTAAGAATTTTATCAACATACCTACATATATATATATATATATGTCCTTTATAACACTAAAAATGCGAATCCTGGGAATACACATGTTGATAAAATTCTTACAAGAAAAAAGCGAACGCCAGGATAAAAATAAACAATAAACATATCTGTGTGTATATATAAATGTATCTTGAAATTATTTTAACTATTTTAAAATTATATTTAAGCACTGATTTTCAGAATATACAGTACTATTGTCAAGGTTCCGACTAATGGACCCAAACAAATCAGAACTTCGAGGTTTGAAGTTTCCTGAAAGAACATGTTTATTGGATGCATAATATCAGCAGGGTCCAACTCTAACTTTCCCCCCCAGGAATGCAATGTAACTAAATGTAACACTTCCCTCCCCCTATTATGCTATTGAACATGCTACCCAATGAGGCCAATTGGCGGGTTCCGTAACATTTCTTCTCTCCACCTTCCAGCACCTGTGGAATTGACCGTGGTTTCCACATGATCACTCTGTGTTTAGTCTAGCAATCCTTTTCGGTTTCTCCCCCCCTTCCTCTCAATCTGTATGGCAACTGAGAAAGACAAAGATGGCTACAGCCAGGTTCATTTCAGAAGTTGACAACTATATTATAATCTATGAGAGAGATCCCAGCCAGCCAAATGATAAATATGTAATCACTAAATGCATTCATGTGAAAATTATTTTTATTTTTCACTTTAAATATCTATTAAATAATTAATAGAAATTAATTTTGTGGTGAGCCAAGATCCTCATTTTGGTACATACTTTAATGAAACCTTCTGGTGTAATTTCTTAACAAGGGACCTTCAACCTTTATATAGCTTAAGACTTCACCAAGTCTAAATTCATCACTGCCTGAAATTTTGGGGGGGGGGGCTTTAATGAAGGACAACATATGTTTCTGGCTTAGAAGATGGTCACCGAATGTAAAAAAGATGTTGAGACTCTAGAAAGAGTACAGAGAAGAGCAACAAAGATGATTAGGGGACTGGATATATAAAGAACGGTTGCTGGAATTGGGTATGTCTAATTTTATGAAGAGAAGGACTAAGGGTGACATGATAGCAATGTTCCAATATCTCAGGGGTTGCCACAGAGAAGAGGGAGTCAAGCTATTCTACAAAACACCTGAAGGCAGGACAAGAAGCAATGGATGGAAACTAATCAAAGAGAAAAGCAACCTAGAACTAAGAAGAAATTTCCTGACAGTTAGAACAATTAATCAGTGGAACAACCTATCTCCAGAAGTTGTGAATGCTTCAACACTGGAAGTTTTTAAGAAGAGACTGGACAGCCATTTGTCTGAAATGGTATAGGGTTTCCTGCCTGAACAGGGGGTTGGACTAGATGACCTCCAAGGTTCCTTCCAACTTTTTTATTTTTATTTTTATTTTATTATCATTATTATCATTATCATTATCATCATCATCATCATCATTATTATTATCTTTTGTTCATTAGACATGAACCTCAGTCAACTGAACATTCAAATTGGCTGGCGCTGATGGTTGACATGAGTTGCTACCAGCATCCTAGGTGTCAACCAGGTACCTGGTTGTACCTCCTTAAAATATAAGATGTTCCGAGTAGCACAGTTTTTTGTAACATTGCTGGAATTATTGCAGGAAGCTGCAATATTATTATTATTATCATTATCATTATTGTTATTGTTATTATTATTATAGTCTGTAACCCACAGGTGATAGAATAGGACCAGAGCGGCATTATTATATGCTTCTCTGTCTTCTGGCCCTTGGCATGTCCCATGTGAAACCTTAATTGCCATCAGAGAGGTGCTGTTTAATCAAACACCAAATGCCAGATCACAGGGAAGTGATGCAACATCTAGCCTGTAGGAAAACATCTGGAGATCCTTTAGTTGAGGAAGCATGCACAAGGGCCAAGCTGTAGCCTTTTCCTGCCTACAGAATGCATGAAATCATTCCAGTGTAGTTTCATGTTGGTTAAACCAATGAAAAGCAGCAATCAACAGACAGAAAATACATGCTGGGTATATATTGTTTCCTTTCATCTCCACAATTGGTTCTAGGAGACTATCACCTCTGTGGGTTCACACAATTGTCTTCAGGATACTGAACTAACAATTATTCACAACCAGCAGGCTGGCATTGGAATAATGTGCTTCCCAAACCAGCAAAGAACAGAATTTGAGGCTGGAGTACTAGTGATTGTGCCATGTAACAGCCTTTTGCATGCTTCTTTGGACAAGGGAGACCTACATGGACTAAGCACAAATGTTAGACCACTCTAGCATTAAATGTATATTTTTACTTCCAAGGAATGGAAAATATCACCAACATACAAGTCTGTGATCTCCATCCTCAGCCAACAACCATGGGAACCTGTAACTTGATTTTCTTTATTTTTGTCAAGAACAGTCAGAAAATGTAAACTTTGCATTTTAGTGTAAGCTGTGATTTCAGTCATGTTTTTGAGTATGTGATGTATAACAACAAATGTCCGTACCTCTGCTGATTTTAATAGTTCCTATTCAAACACGCTCAGCAATCTTTAGTTTATAGCTAGGATACACAATGGAAAAATGCATAAAAAAACAAAACAAAAATGAAGAGCTCTTCGAATTAGAAACAGGTACAATACAGGAGTTGTTCCCGGCAAACAGAATTGGCAGGAATATATAGATAAAATATAGGTAAAGTCTGAGTATCTAATCCCGGCCCGGATTTCCTTCAGCAAGGTTAAGTGTTCTAAAGAAAGCCTACTTCAACTTTAAATTTGAGTCGAGGAAGGCCATGGGCGCTCTTTCCACCCTAGTCCCATATCTGCAGCAGCAGCCGAGGCAGCAAATCGCTCGCCAGCCGCTAGCTGTCGCACTGGTTCGGATCTGCGCTGCGGCTGCTTCGCAGGGATCTGGTGCTCCTGGGCGGCCGCTCGGTCGTTCTTATTTGGCAACTACGCGCAGGGCGGCGGAATCGTCAGGCAGCATCCGGAGTCGTACCGAGCAAAGGAAGTAACGCAGCGACGGCAAAGGCCGAACGGCGCGATCCCCGATCTATCTAGCTGTTAGCGGTCGGGCGGGATGAGGGGAGCAGCCATGTTGGCGAGGGGTATAAAGTGACTCTTTGAGCCGGGAAAAAACCGGGCAGAACAGGAAGCGTGTTTGGGGCGGCGGAGGCATTAGCTGGTGGGGGCTCGCCTGCGGAAGAAGAGGTGGTGGCGGTGCAACGGAGCCAGCGAGGAGGGAGCTCGGAAGGCTAAGGCAGGGCGAGGACCGCCCCGGCGCGGCAGAGATTCGGCGCGGCTCCTGCTGCTGGTGAGTTCAGGGCTGCTCATTGTCTGCCGTGCGGGCAGTCAGGGGCCTGGCCCGAGGGCGACGGCGCTGCTTCCTTTCAGCCCGGAGAGGGAGCAAAGTGGTGGGGTGCGTTTTGAGCGATCTGTACAGGTCTCCGGTGGCTGGAGATGTGCTTGGGAGAAATTGGAGAGGCGGAAGGACGACGTCGGTGAAGGATCTGCTCTTTTGGCACGTGTGAGTGGGTGGGCTTTTTAAAATTCGGGCTCTGCTGAAATCGAATATGATAGCACCGTAACAAAAAAGAGCTTTAGACCTTCGACTTCGTTTGTCGCTCACTATCCTTCTTTGGGGTGCACGGGATAGGATACTCCAGACCGGATGGTAATTGCGCATGAGGGATAGGACGTGGTGAGAAGGGATTTCTTGGCTTTACAACATTTCGCTTATGTTTTCGGTGTTCATTCCTGTATGGGAGGAAGGACAGGGATTTAATAGTAAGGAATTGATTGCCCTGATTTAAACTATTCCTGCTTTCCGGGCTCTGTGCATCGGTTCACCAAGAGAATTCAGATTGTTGGCAAACGGCTTTTCAGCTAAGTGTCAATTCTGCAAAGCTGTGCAGTGATGAAGTAAGGAACACCATATTAAATATTGTTTTCTCTCTCTCTCTCTCTCTCACACACACACACACACACACACGCGCGCATCATTTTGATAATCATCAATCGCTATCTGATGTTGAGAAATAAGATTTGATATGTGCATACCATGGGTCCTCTAAGATCTGCTTTGTATTTTATTTCTCAGAAGATGGTAACCGGGTTTTTTCCTGACAATTTTCCTGTATCTTATATTTTGACATGTTTAAAATATACATTTATATTTCTATTTACTTCAACAAGCCATATTGAGAGTGCTTTAGCCATATCTTCTCACTAAATTTTTCCCCTCTCTTTAGGTTCCTCCTAACGCACTCTTAAAATGACAGGATACAAGGCGTACACTGACCCTGAACCTCTTCCCTTTTAGAATTGGTATTATCACAGATTCTGCATAAACAAAATAGCTTATTTTGTGGAAAGCAATGCAGTGTGGTGTTTTCAGAAATGAATTAGCTCCTTTTGCTCCCTGGCTAGCCTTATTCTTCTTGTTGTAAAGACTATTCAAGTGGCTTAAAACACATTTGGCATCTTGTTTACAACAGCTACTATTTGCCAGTGTTCAATAGGCCATAAGGATGAGACAAGATAGAAGATATAGCCAAATCATTCTGTTTGTACTTTTTTTAACCCTTATTTTTGTTACATGGTGCAAGTATATATGTGTAAAAGTATACATCTGGATGTGCACAGTTTGTAGTGAATATGAAATGATTTGAAAAATTATTGTTAACTAAAGGGGGACATCAAATTTCTGCTCAAAGTTTATTCTTTAGTATTTCTACCTTTAAAAAAAATAGCTCTATAGGTTATTTCAAAATAGGGCAAATGCTTTTAGCCTAGAAAAAAAGCAGATAAAATACATAAAACTGTACAGGGCATTGTGAAAGCAGACAAGCAGTTTATTATTTCTTATTACAATATACATTGTGCCCTTTCTTTGGGAGCTCAAGGTGGTGAAGATGGGTGTTGCCTGTTATTTCTTTCTCCCAACAATTACCATATGGAGGGAGGTTGGGTTAAGAAATAATGACTGGCCAATGGAAGTAGCTATGACTGTTACAAAGCTGTGACTGGCTGTAACTGCACCCTTTTTATAACCCTTATTCATTTTGCATAAAGTGAAAGCATTGAGTGCTATGAGCTTCACACTTAAACTTTGTCACTGAGCAAGGATCTGAATTCATCTTTTCAAAACTGCATCTATTATTTGTTGCAGTGTACTGGCCCCTTGCCATTTTTTCTTCCATTTACTGCAACATTAAATGTGCAAAAATATTTTTCACTAACTGGTCAAAAGCTCTAAAAGCTCACAATTTGTTTTCTTCAACAGCAGACAATGATGAGAAGTGAAGGATAAAATTCTCAAATTACATAAAAAATACACAGTACTTTTAAAAAATGAAAAATAATTAATGGTCAACATTTACTATTGCAAGTCCCATATTCGTTTAGGATTAATGTAAGTAAAAAGACATGATTTAATGGTTAGCTCAGTGCCATCCTATGCATGCTTATTCAGAGAAGCTTATTCTCCAGTAAAAATGTTTTGAATACTTTCCTGTTAGTGTTGTGGATGATTAATTCACAGGGTAATTTATACATGTCCACTTAAAGCTCTATTTATTCCCAAGCAAGTGGATTCAGACTTGCAGACTCAGGTTGCTAAAGAAAATATATGAACTCACATTGATTGGGTCATATTTCATTTCATTGACTAGTTTTGCCTGCTTATTTCTACTTTATTTCATTTATTATAATATCTTGCATTATTTTTCTAAAACTTCCTTACCTTTCTGAAACTCCCATAGAATTTATTTTTGTGTGCATCTGATTATCCTATGTTTCCTTTCTCATTTTAATCTTGCCTTTTTTCTTTGTGATCTCTTAAGGGGCAGCAGAATCTATTTGCCTCATTCCCTTTTGGTAGCTGCATCTCCCTGATGAGTTACATTTTTCTCGTAGGATGGCTTTCATGACTAACCTAACTAGATATATGCAATCCAGGTTCTTGCATCTTTTTTGGGTTGTTGGAAACATTTGAAATTGTGAGATAATATATGGATACGTTCCCAAAATGACTGCAGTGGCAATCTGATTTTGCCCAAAGACAAACTGATGAGACTATTATCCTTTTCTCTTTCCAGTATCTTTGGGTGCTTTTTATCTTGGCAATGCACTTTTTCTTTTCTTCTTTTTCCAGATCCTTTCCAGTTAGAGCACTTCTTGCATTTACATTTTACAAGAATGCCTCCTGGCCTTGTACAGGCATCCAAAGCATTTTTAATATGATAATGCATTTGGTTTTGTAATCTACCACATTTCCATTTCTTATTTTTAATGACATGCTTTCAATAGTCTAAATATGCCCAATTTCCCCCTCTCCGCAAAGTTGAGGATCCTTGAAACAGATACTAAAATGCATACAGGACACTATGGAGTTGTTAAGCCATATGCCAGTGATCATAAACGTGAATATTGCCTTCAGCAAAATGGGAGCATTGCTTTGTAGTGGTTCCAGATCTAGGTCTCAGCCAAATATCTTAGAAGGCTGTAATAATTGATGGCATCAAATGTTGCAGAGAGGTGCACCATAGCTAACAACGATATATAAACTATGTCCAATATCTATCTGTCTTGGGTCATGAACCCAAGGCTGGTTTCATGGATAAAATTGTTTACAGGGTAGTCTAGTCTCTAGTGCAAGAGATTGAAGCAGTGTATAGGGTTGTTGTAAGCTAGAATTCAAAACAATCCAGATTGTTTCATACAAATGCAACTTAACAAGATTTGTGTTGTAGATTCTGTGTAAGTGAAACTTTTTTTTGGTGCAATGCTCAGTACAGTTGAACAGTTGCATAAAACAAAATTCTTTCTTTAATGGAATTCATCTTGATAGAATATTCTTCCTACCCCCCTCACCCAAAGGATATGGGGGTTTCCTCTAAATGCTTTATAATGTAAAAAGTTTACTCCGATTATTATACACTGACCTATGATTTAGTGTGATATTTGAACACAGCTTTTAATTGACAATCATAAGAAAAACAAACCTATGGATAAATAAAACACGTATTTTTCATATGCTGAATTCGGTTCTAAACCTGTGAAGTATTTTTACAGATTTTAAGTGAACAACGTGTTAATTTAATCATGCTTGAAATATAAAAAGTAATATTGCAATACTGATTGCTTTAGGAACCTGACACAAAGCAATGGTTGTGTTTAAGTTTGGTATTTATAGTAACTAATAATTTTGTTCTTTTTTCATTTTATTGAATTCTCTTTTGAGGAGGGTTTGTTTATGATGTCATGTGTCATATTGCTTATAAACAAAAGTGACAGATGAAAATTTGATTATGTTAGTGCTTTTTAATTTCTTCAGTGAAATATTTCAGGCAATAACTTATATTTGCTTTTTCTTGGCCATTTTTTCAGACTCTACATTTCCTTTAAATTCTCTTTATGGACAGCACAAGTTTTCTTAACCTAGACACACCCTGAATATCCCTTTATAAAATATTCTGCTTTCAAACATTTTTCTTCTTATTTTCCCCATTTATGTTTTGCTGATACATTTTGCTTAGTACTTTGAATTTATATCATGTTGTTATTTGGATGTATTTTTGTAATGTTTTCATATAATAAGTATTAGGAGATACAGTAAAGTGGTTAATCAGCTTACCATATAGCACAGTAATAGTTAATTACTGCTCTAGATGGTACCGCAACATAATTAGAAGTAGTAAACTTCGATTTCTAATTTCTTATCTGAAAATTATTTCTTTTTCTTTGAATATTTGCTCTTAATGGAGTTCTCAAAATTTAAAGAACTGTAATCTCATGGACTGCATTTTGATTGGCAAGTCTCATCACACAGACTATTCTTCAATTCATTAAGACAAAGAAACAAGCTAAATGCTACTTTCTCCTGTTTTTGTGCCTTCTTACTTTTATCTGACTATATCCTGCTCTCACTTTTTGAACCTTATTCCAATTTAGATAGGTTGTTCAAACATTACCCTCATACTATAGTTCATTATGATGACAAATTTGTTCCCTGCAAGTCCTGATGAATGCTGCAAAAGGCAACAGGATACCACAATGAACAACTTATCCATATTACTGACATTTGGCATATTCAGTGGTAGTATAGCTGTCTATGGCTTTAGGCTACCGGTGTAGAATACTACAGTTAAATCTCATTAAGAAAATCAGACAATCACCTTGCAAATTCTAAATTAAGCTGTGAGAGTCTAGTTTGTTTATTGACCAATTTCCCCCCCCAATACATACACACGCACATGCTTGCATGAAGCAGAATGAAGATCATCCTTCTGAATCCCAGCTAGCTTTCTCTTTTTCTTTTAACTTTCTGCTATTATTTGCTTATCTTTTTTATTATAATAAGTATCTCCTTTTCTTTTGAAACAGATCAGTATTCTAGCTGGTATGGTGCAACCTATCATTTGAAATTATGTTGCGGGGTTCATTATGGGCTATTACTGTGCAGATAAGGATGATATATCTAAATTAAAATGATCAAAATCTCATGCAAGAATCTCTGTCTTGCGAGATATTAGCCATTCTCAAATATTTATTTTTAAAATAAATAGTCTAATAATGTGGCAGCTACTATGGCATTCAGGGTGCTTCTCCTTTTTTTAGTTCCTTAGTTTTGCCTTGTGCAAGTGATTGCCTCCAGGAGTGTTAGGAGGGGCACCAATGATCTAAAGATGGTAAGCACAACTGAGCAGTCATAGCTCTCCTCCTTTATGTGTATTTTTGCATTATATGCTTGCAAAAAAGGGCAGGGCTTCAATCACATGGTTGTGCTCAGCATTTTGACATATTTGACCCCTCCCCCATGGCAGATACAATACCCCTGTTTTCCTCTTCCAGTGAGGTCTATAGTTAAACAAGGATTTAAACCATGAGCCTTGGTCCAATTTTATGTTTTTTCTTTCATTATCTATTGTTTTTCCAAAGTGAGTTGACATGCTCACAGTATTGTTCATTTAAATCTGTTTGAGCCATTCTCAGAGTCTGCTACAAAATCTCATCAGTGTAAATCATACAAGTTTAAACTTTTTTCTTTCCTCGACTAGTTTGGAATATAAACTATGTATTGTATTCATTATGACTTGGGCCTTTACCTTGTCTAAATCTGGAAAAGAACTATGGCTTTTTACCACCTTTTTTTACTGTGTGTGAAGTTAATGAGATTCACCTCCTCCTATGAGTCAGCAGGAATGTATAATTTATTTCAGAGTTCAACAGGGTGGATCAAGAGGTGAAGTTTACCGCTCTGTTACGGAGCTTGTTTTCTAGCCTTCCAGATTCTTGATGCAGATCTTTCTTTCGTTCTTTCTCCTTCCTTTTGGAATCTCTATCATTTTGATGTACAATAATTTAAACACACTGTGATAAAATAGCACATTGCATTTTCAACTGGAAGACTTCAAATCATTCTGCTGTCATCATCAGTCTCGCAACTAATCTTGCTCATATTTTGCACAACATTAAAATAGGGCAAAGATCCTACTTGGAGGCTGGGAGTTGAAACTTAGTCTCCTGGTATTCTAATCTAAAGGACTGCAGAAGGCCATATAGTGATGTCATCAAAAATGAGGGTTCCCCCCCCCCTTCTCTCTGTGTCTCTGTCCTGAGGTTTGTCAGGCAAGGGAAAATAGAGGCTAGGACTAATAACTTCTGGGAGTGCATGGAATTGCATGGAAAAAATCATATCTGTCTCTCTAACAGAAACAGTCCCTTAACACAACCTAACAGGAATAGCTATTAAGCTGAATATTAAAAAAGAAATGTTTTTTAATAAATACCTGGAGCTGCTATATAGAGTATATTTGAAGGTTTTGGAGCCACCTTGGAGAAATTCTGACTGCTAGCCCATACAACTCTTGCTTCCTATGCAGGCAGAATCCTAAGCATTCCGTCTGGATCAGGGCCCCCCACCCCCAGTGTGTGGACCAGCACCGGGCTGCGGCATGGCAGAAACTGGGCCGCACAAACAAGCAAAACCCCATCCGCAGAATGCAGGCAGCATTTGAAACCACGCCTCCTTCGGTCTGCGGAAAAATCTCTCTCCACGGAACCGGTCCCTGGTGCCCAAAAGATTGGGGGCTGCTGGTCTAGGCCTGACAGAATGAGCAGATTCATTTTAGACAAGATGTATTAAATAGATTTATAATACTTCATTGCTCCTAACAAAGCTGATCCCAGTGATTTACAATATAACTCCTAATAAACATAGCAAATATCATAAAGCTAATAATATTATACAACCATAATTAATAAAGTTAAAAATAAGGGTAGAAACATGATATCAATATTTAAAAGTCCAATACATATCATTAAAATAAGATGATTGTGGGGGAAAAAATCTAACATAGAAAAGCAAGTTTAAAATTTTCTTAGAATACAGACCAACCAAACTGGGGAAAGGAATTTCTTGGTGTTGGCATTACCACCAAAGGCCTGTACGGTCAGCCAAACTAGGAAACCAGAATTGTGAATGCTAGTAATACTTTTGATATAACATTGCAGAAACAGTCTTGCAAGTCCGGATGTGTTTCCCCCCTCCCTCCCTTTATCTTTGTGAGAACTAAAGACGGTCTTGCCTGAGGCGCTTACTCAGATTACAGTTTTGCCCCAACCTCAATATTTTTTTTATCTGACCATTGTAGCAGCTCTTCCTCCTTTTCTTGAAGGCAATTCCTTCTGCCTGTGACTCTTACCTTTGTAGTGGTCTGTTTATTGACATCTCAGGAGAGCACACACTAAGCATCTTTCTCCAAAGAACACATCATAGGCTACACTGCATAAAGAAGAAGAAGCTGTTTGTCCAGTTAAGCAGGGTCCAAACCCTCTAGGGATTTGGCATATCGGCTTGTACTGTATTGTTCTAATACATTTCTTCCCACAACCTTCATTCATATAACTTGTCTGAAGGATTTCTACTCTTTTAGCAATTTATTTTTTGTCTTTTCTTGTATTTATGTATGTAATTGCCATGCAACATCCTTTTCTCATTTCTTTACATTTCATTCTCAATCCTACCTTTTTATTTGTTTAATTTTTGAAACTAGGTACAGTGCTTGTGTGTGTCCCAAGCTTTAGTATGAATTGAATTTTAAAAAATGGATTTGGAGGGGGAAATGCCATGTAATGGATTTGGAGTAAGACAATGCCTGGTAAAATAACTTTTGTAAGCAAAAAACATATTGACAGTGCATTTGTCAATTTTGACATCTTGAAAGCACTTTTAATCATAAACTTTCCCATACTCATTACTGATCACTATCACACTTCTGTTGTTCTTGCTTCCAAACTGCTATCAAACCATGTTTTCCTGATGTGTGGTTATGCTACATATGTCTTCTTCAGTTTTAGTATATCAGTAGCCAGCAAAGAAAACATCTGCTAGTCTAGGCACTCTGGCAGGAATAAGTGGGGTTTACATCAGGATACTGTCTGTCCTCCTCCCATGTTCCATGTGGGCACTTCTCAAATTAAAATAAAGTGAAAGAGAAATGTATGGGAAGATACCAGGGCAAAAATATCTCAGAAAGGAGGAAGCAGACCCTCCATGATAATGCAGCTAGCTAAGTCCTGCACAGCTAGTGACTAGCTGCTAGGCAACCAGGTCTCTTCCTTGGAAATGGGGTGGGGAAGTGGTTGAAATATAAAGAAAATGGTATATAAACACAAGAGCCAGATATAACATCCCTTGTTTTTAAGATACGGCAGTACAAAAATCTCGGTACGAGTCAGAATATATTATACATTATAATACTGTACGTTATAATACACATTATAAATTCTTATTCATCATCTACTTGAGTTCCCTTTCCTTCCCTAAATAGTGGACTTCTGACCATTTCAAGAGTGCAGAACAATGTTAGTATGATCCTTTTTTCACTAAATAAAACAGTGGAGTTTTCTTCCCATCTTCCTTATTGGAGTCCTAAAGTACCCATTGAAGTCAAAATTAGGAAGGAGAAGAATGAAGGATACAAAAAGAACTCAGGAAAGGAAAGCATAATAGAAAGGGCAAACATTGGGAGTAAAATGGCTGCAGTGGAGGCTGGCTAGCGATAGGGGAAAAGGTTAGGGTTAACCTTTTCCAACACTTCTAAGGCATAGTTCTGCCATTTTCACTTATGAGCTGGTGATGGTATAAAAGCAGTATTGTGGGGACATGAGGGAAGATTGGTATTGTTAGAGCATGGTTATTCCTTGTTAAAAATGCAAGTGGGAGCAGTAGGGTTAGAAACTTTGATATAATTCAGCAATCTCCAATCTTTGTGGCTTGCCGACCCGGCAGGAGGGAGGAGAACCGGGTCACATGAGCGGTGGCTGGTGCACATGTGCACGTAGCACAACTTGCACAAGTTGAGCTGTGCATGTGTGTGCATGCACATTGGCCCGCCATTCGCTCAAGTTGAGTTATGCACGTATGCTGAGGCCTACCACTCAGGGGACCCAGTTCCAAATAGGCCAGGCCCAATAGTGGGCCGCAGCCCAGGGTGGGTGGGGCCCCTGATCTAATTGGTTTATGTGCCATGCTAAATTTATTAAAGAAGGAGCTCCTGTGGTTTTCTACTCCACTATTGTTTGTAAGGAAAGCTCATTCAGTGTGAGCAGAGTACATTACATGGAAATACGGATTGTTTGTGTTTAAAATGGTTATCTCAACTTTATGGTAGATAATGAGCAGTTTCTAGTAGTATTTAAATATGTAAAATGATATGAAAGTTTGTTAAAGAGCAAAGTTGCATATAGCCTTTAGAAAAGATTACTTTAAATAAAACACAGGTACTGTCCTCTCTTTTTGTTTGCCCCATTGATTAAATAAATAGTCCACCTTGAAATTTCTACAAGTGGAGAAAAGGATCCCTGCAAATTTTAGTTAATAGTTATTAATGTATACCATGTTTATGGCCAACGTTAGTGTAGGAATAATCAACCAATCAAGAATGAAAATTATATCTTAAGAGAATCCTGATAAGTTCATTTTGAAATTTATGGCACAGTAGTGGTTAAAGCATCAAGTTAGAAACTGAGAAGCCGTGAGTTTATAGTGCTGCCTTAGTTACGTGACCCAGGCCTGTCCCCTATCTTAACCCTAGGAAGGAAGCAAAAGCAAGCCACTTTTGAAAAACCTTGCCAAGAAAACTGCAGTGATTTGTCCAGGCAGTCTCTTAGAATTTAACATAATTGAACAGAAGAAAATGTTTATCAGTATTTTGTAAAGAAATTGTTCTTGTTGTTCAGATCCCTATTCTACAGTGGCATGTAATGTTTTGTGTGTTTCATGTCATCGAAAACACCACTTGGTTCACAAATTCTGAAGAGCTTAGATCTTTGTAGTACTGATTGGGCATTTAAGAATGCATGTAAGACTTTTGATTTTAAACTGTTAAAAGTCCCCAGTGCAAAATGCTTTAATGAAGCAGACTAACATTATTGTAGATCTGTCATGTCAGTGAAAGTCCTTTGATTTGAGTCAACCAGTTTATGAATTTTATGTAGGTAGCAGATGGTTCTTGCAATAGTATGAAGATCTGTTTGTTGAAGGAGAGTTCATGCATGTCTTTGTTTAAAAATTAAAACAATCTGTCTCTGTTAAACATACATTAAACTATAATTTGTAAGGATACATGAAAATGGTACCTTACACAAAGTACAGCTTATTGAATAAATTACTACTGGTTGTGCTGACACAATATATTAAATCATAAATCTGAGGTGAGCAACTACAAATGTCAGAGATTACAACTCCTGAACTAGTAGGCTAGTGGTGTTCATTTACTCATATGTTTAATTTTTTTTAAGGATTTAAACTTAAGTTTTAGATGGTATGGAATGAGAGCCCTTTAAAAGGGAAACCTTTTTACCCCCACATTTAAATTCCCCAGTTTCTGATAAATGGCCTGAAATTGGACCACCAAAATTAGGCTCATTTGTCAATACATTTTGGTAGCATAGTGTTAATGTTCTGTGGGATACATATATGTACATCGCTCATTTCTGCCATAAAACATGGGTTTGCAAGCCATGATAGTTGGGTTCATCTATTATAATAAGTCAAAAGCAAACTGTCCATATTATGGCCTAATGTGCTAGCTGAATCAGAATATGAACAATACATAATGGAACATATGTAGAATAATTGTGAATTTTTCATCATGTATACAAGCAATACATGTAGGAGATGAATTGTCCCCATGATACTTTTTGCATGCTTGCATAATGTACATTGAGCTTGTTATAAATTCATGTTGGGACTATGAGAATATGATTTATGCTGTGTAAACCATAAATATTTTATTCAGTATTTTCACTGTTCATTTAACAGAATCTTCTGGCAATAATTGAAAAGAAAGCCAATCCCCTGAAGAACTTGCATCTCTTGTCAGCATTATCTCCTCATTAATGCTGTCTGCAGTCAGCACTCTGCTTGGTCGCTTTTGAAATAATGTTTTACATGATGAATAAAGGATCCTCTGTCTTAGTTGTTTCTAAGTACCAGGCTTTTGTCAGGAACTGAACAAGAGTAGTATTTAAGGAAGTATTTGCTAAATATTTGTTAAACTCTTATTTTAAAAGCTATATTTCTAACTTGAATAGCTGTTAAACAAGAAATGTGATTTGTTTGTACGTGTGCAAAGTAGAATTCCTGCAGGCGTTTTAGCTAAGTGAGGGCAAAATATTAGGCGAATTTGAAAATCAGAAATGTAAAACTAATAATTGTATACATCTATAAACATTCAGGTAATCTTCACTAATTTTCATCTAGTGACTGTTATCCATTATTTGTGTATTAAGTAGACTTAATATAATTTTAAATATGCTTTTTATACCATCTGTTTCCACTTTAAATATAATCTGGATTTAGCTGAATTATACATATTATGCTCACTCTGTTTAATATGCTGGATTAGTGGCCTGATTGAGAGCTGTCTCCATCTCTTTTATTTCTTCACTTTGTAAGGTTGAAATAGGAAAGCAACCAAAGTGATAGTTGAAAATAGGAATCAATGGTCAGCTATAAATTTGCTGTCCTTCATTTGATGTTCCTTCTCTTATTTGCTTTACCTCCTCTGTTATTTAAATATTATATAAAGACATATTTTTGATTTATCATATCAACCTCCACTCCTCCCACACCTACTCCTTCCTTGCTGTATGTGGACTCTCCATCCTGAGACCCCTGTTGGTCTGAGAAGATTACTTTGAGAATTTTGCTCCCTATTATAAATTTGAACAGTTGCTGGCAAATCACCAAATCAAAAATTATGATTATTTAAAGAAACTTCTACATTATATTTGGGAGATAGTCTTTTGAATCTCAACAACTGAAAATGCATAATGTATATAAATATTCTTAGAATGCTTTTAGAGAAGTGCAGTGACTATTTTTAGTTTCTCTGTTCAAGAGGCAACTGTTATTTCCCAGTTAGGTGGAAGGTTTTTGACATGAAGGTGCTATCGCAGCTGTAATACTTCACATAGGAACTGCAGATCTTTATGGACAGAACTGTCTAGATTTGTACAGTGAATCCTTGCACTCTTCAAATGTGTCCATAATGTGGTATTATGCCTGCAGATGGGATCTATGCCAGGGAAGGTGCAATTTTGGTTCCTTTTCATCAAGTTGTGGCTGGATCTTGTCTTTCCTCAGGTAGGTTTGACTGTGCTAATTCTTCCTATAATTTAAAATTTGCCTTCAAGATGATGCTGGAAAGTAAACCTCCCCCCAATTATGAAGGAAATAATCTCATAAATTAAGGTTCTTCAGTTGTATGTATCCCTATGTTGAATCCTGGAAGTGCTAAGAGGAGTACAAATCTGGAACATGGAGCTACAAAAAAGACTCAAGCCTAATTTCCCATCATTCACAATTAAGGGTACCCATGAATAGAGTTACCCAAATAACTTACTTATCCAGTATTACACTGTAGAAATGTCAAACTTTTATGTTAGTCCATTTTTTCTTACAGCATTATTAACAAGTTCAAAAAAAACTTCTTTATGTAGTTTACAATATAGTGCAGTTCAGACAATTCTTGTAAACCAATTCTCTGTAACCCATCTGGATATACCATTGCCTTCTTTCTGGTTAGGTGGGCACTTGAGGAATAAAGTACTGGGTTCTAACCATATACCTTTTTAATTTTCTAAGAATTCCTTTAGGATGAATATTTTATAAGTAAGGATTATGCTTGAAGTTGGTGTTTTGCTTTTCATGGAGCTATCTTCCTATTTTTCTGAAATTAAAATATTTTTTGAAATTAAAATCAGCATATATGCCAGGGAGGTGTTCATGGGAACCTTGCTCGTAAGCTAATTAAGGCAGAGAGTCTTTGAGTGGCATAAAACACTTCTGCCCAGGCTTCTTTCCACCTGTTCTAAGTTACCATTTATGAAAGTTGTCTCCCGACTCACTTGCAGTGTTTTGTTTGTTTATGTCTACTTTCTGTTCCATTTGTTTTTTTTCATCATCCCACAATTTTTCACAGTAGGCAAGAAAATACAATTATGGATGTCCAAGACCTCTTGTTCTCAACCTTTTATAGCTGACTGAACTGAAATTTTCCCCCAATATAAATTTCACTGAGTATTTTAAAGCAAGATTAATTCAAATGAAATAGCAGAGATCCTCCAGCAAGTGAACTATTTTTAATTTATAACCAGTGTACCTATGTGTACATTAGAACAGGCACATTCTGATAAAGGAAGAACATTCAGCTTGGATTGGTTATTCATCAATCTGTTACAACTTCTAGAAATGCTATGTTCCAGAACACTACAAATGTTCAGCTGCCTTTCTTAGCACATTTGAATTTCTCAGGTACTTGATGTTGCACAGCTGTTAAGAAACCGTTATTATACATCTGAACAAAACCTTTGCAAACTGTTGATACGTCTCAGAGAATGAACCTCTAGACTCTTCTATATTTTCTTAAGTTTAAACTCAGAAGCTCTTTTTCAGTCCTTAATGGGCCTTCTGCTTTGTGTTTCTTATATTCTCCAGCATGACAATGGAGAATCCACAATAGATGGATTGATCTTGTCTTCCTGCCCAGAGACTAAGTCAATCAACCTTTGCCACGCCTCTCTCCTTGGGCTAGAGGACCCAGTCTCGACTTAGTCTTCGCCCAAAAAGACGTGGAAGTTTGCTCTTAGTCCTAGGACAAGAAGCAGGAATCAGGTTGTACCTTTCCTTTCTCCTTTTTTTTCTCCCATCTGTGGATTCTGTTCCCTTGCTGTGCTTCTGGACGCGCAGCGTTAAATTGCCCGGTTTCTAACAGCTTGCAGGCTTCGGCTGAAGCCTCGGGCTTCGTTGACCTGGTAGGCTGAGTCACAGCGGTCGCCGTTTTGGTGTCGCGTGGAGGGCTCCCTATGTTCATCCCCCTCTCGGCTACGCTCGTTTCTGAGCGATTTCAGAGTGGATTGGAGCCGCTTGGGTCTTTTCGCGGTACCGGCTGGTTTCACAGGACTGCAGGCTTCGGCGGAAGCCTCGAGCCTTGTTTGGTTGGGAAGACCGGTTTTGCTGCAGGCGCCATTCTCCAGCATGAGGATGGAGACTCCACAAATGGGTTAACTTCATCCTCCTGCCCAATCAGACTAAGTTAAACAATTGCCACGCCTCCTGCTGGGCTGGATCCTAACCCAGTTACGACTTAGTCTTCAGCCCATCAGGACGCTCTTCGTTGGCTCCTCAGTTGTAGGCAGGTTGTATTCCCATTTGTGGACTCTCTATTCTAATAATTTATTGCTGTAATTACAGCAAATATTACAACTTTCCTGGGGCAGTCGGTGCTGTCAGCCATATTAGATAGCCAGACAGCCAGGAAAGCCCGATCGTCTCCAGACGATCAGCGGGCCGGCGGGCTCCGTGTGGGAGGGGGGTCGCCGATCCAAGCAGCATGGCAAAAAAGGCCCCTTCCCCAACCCAAACCAAACCAAGCCAAATTGTTGCTTCAGAGCCCCTGAACGAGACTCAGCAAGCGGCGCGATCGTCCCCCGACGATCAGCTGAGCCACGGAGTTTCTGGGAGGCCGCTGATCGTTTCAGCGCGGCCTGAAGCTCCAACAAAAAAAAAAATTCTGGTCGCCTGGAGGGAGCAGCGAGCTCATACGGCGCTCCCAAATCATTAAAAAGGCTGCTCCTCCGTTCCCTGCCTCGGCTGAGGCTTTCAGGGAGATAGGCACACGGAATTGGGCTCATTGCGGCCGCCATTTTGGCCACTATAACGGTTTTGCTAGCCATTCATGAGACCGCAGGGAGAGTCTCCCCTGCTACCTCCCCATTTGCATAACGCCTGTTGGTTGACCCACAACTTGGGGAGTGCTGAACCAGGCTCAACTGAAAGGTCTTTCTGGGCTACTAGGCCTACTCTGCAGGGCCCCAGGTGCCCGGCCGCCATTTTGTAAACCTCATTTGCTGCCTCTTTCTGTCCGGCCGCCATTTTGTACAGCCTCATTGCACACCTGCCGCCATTTCTGCACAAGGCAGTTAAAACCTATTATCCTCAGCGGCATTGGAGCGGCAACGACTATTTGAGCAGTGACCAGCCTTGCTGGTAGCTCCCCAGTGCGCAAGGGCCAGTGTCTGGTCCAGTCGCCAACACCAACAGGAGCCATAACCGGCCTAGCCGGTTCTGGGGCTAAAGAATCCCAGCGCTCCATCTAATATTGTCTGAATTCTCGGCTTCTGCTGAGAGGCTCCAATAGTGATGGCAGACAATTCCGATCCTAAGGCCACCCACGGTGGTCCAGCGTCCCCAGCAAAGAAGAGGCGCAAGTCCTCAAAGCTGGAAGCTGCTGGCAAGCTGAAGGCCAAGGCCAAGGCCATCTCAAAAAAGGCCCCTTCCAAAGCAGCTGAGAAGGAGGCCAACAGGTGGCATTTGGCATTGGAGAGACAGTTTTCAAGAGCTCAGCAACAACAGCCAGGCCCAGACGTTGCTGCTTTCTCTGCGGGGAATCTGTTCGAGCCTCTTTCTGCTCCTTCCGTCCCTCCATCCCAGAGCGCATGGTCTCCCGAAGCTGAGACCGCGCAGGGGCAGGAAATACTGAGTCACTCAACTTGCCCTCAATGGCCAGCTCAGCCACATGTGGCACGGTCCGCACCTGAGGCCACATTTACACCGACTGCAGCAGGGCTCCGCTCTGTGGGTCCTCAGGAATTCTCATCTGAGCAGTTCCAGGCCTTGATAGCCCAGGCTGTCTCCCAGGGTTTGGCCTCTGCTCTTCAGAAAACCAGGTCAGAATCGGCTGTCCCTTCTGTTCCACCCCAATATCAACCAGAGCTGGCGGATTATGCCCAATCCATCATCTCTGACCATTCCTCCCAGGGTGTAGACAACTACCCAGAGGAATATGAGCCGGGTGAGATCCACCTTTCTGAGGAGGAGGAGACAAACACCTGATCCTGTTCCATTTGTTGGGCTCTTTGACCCATCCTTATTCAAAGCCCTTTTAAATAAGGCAATTGCTTCGGCTAATATTGAGCCGGAACAAGAGGACCCCCCTCCCTCCACTGATCAGGTCTCAAATCCGTTGTTTACAGAGCCTTCTGTCTCTCAAAAGAGAATCCCTTGTCCTCCCTTGTTCCTGAACACTATTAAGAAGCAATGGTCAGCTCTGGGGTCACCGCCCTCGCTGACCACTTCAGACAAGAGATTATTTAATGTGGCCTCTTCTCTGTCTGATTTGCTTGAGGTCCCAGTGGTAGACCAGGCCATCACTCCTCTAGTCTCTCCATCCACCGTATCCGGTGACATGGCTGAGGCTTTAAAACCAGAGGACAGGAGGTCTGAGTTTTCCCTTCGCAGGTCACACCAAGCCTCGGCGTGGTCAGTGAAGGCGTCCACGGCTACCTCCTTTTTCGCCAGGACCTCCATAATGTGGCTACGTGCGCTCCGAGCCACGATACCCCAGGACCAGGTGCGCGTACACCAAACCTTGGGTAAGCTCCTGGCGGCATCGGAATTTATGGCTGACGCCTCCCTACACGCAGCCAGATTTTCTGCGCGGACCATGGGCTACAATGTGGCCGTTCGCAGACTGTTGTGGTTGAAACAGTGGAGGGCGGACCAAAAGGCAAAGTGGCGTCTGGCCAACGCCCCTTACACTGGCGGCCAACTGTTTGGTGAGACTCTCTCTCTATACCTAGTGGAGAACCGTGATAAACGTAAGGTTATATCTCACCTCAACAAACGCGGGGACAGATGCGCTCCTTCGGACTACTGAAGAGCGCCCTTTCGTGCATACACGGGTCCAGAGTGGGGCCCGCCCGCTCGGCCTTTTCCTCCCAGACCCGACCGACCATGGGAGCGACCTGGACCCAGACCCAGACAACAGGCACAAAGCAAGCGGCCCTTTCGTGGGGGCGGAGGCCGTCCTTTCAGACGGACTAAATGACTCCAGGGACAGGATTCCCATAGGAGGCAGACTCTCCCTGTTTGCAGACCACTGGGAGAGCATTACAACAGACTCCTGGGTGCTCCGAACGATCAAGGAGGGTCTGTCCCTAACCTTTCTCTCCGCACCCCCGGATCGATTCATAGCTTGCCCGAGGCCTCGGCGGCTGGACAAAAAGAGGCTCATGCAACAGGCCATTCGTCATCTTCTGGACATAAGGGCCATAGAGCCGGTTCCCACTGTCCAGAGAGGGCAGGGATTCTACTCCATCCTCTTTGTGGTACCCAAGTCCTCAGGAGGATGGAGAGCAATCCTGGACCTCAAGGGTCTCAATTCCCATGTCAAATACGAGAGGTTCAAAATGCAGACGCTCCAGTCCATTCTGGCCGGCATCAGACGGGGCGACCTCTTGACATCAATAGACCTCACGGAGGCCTACTTGCATATCCCCATTATTCCCAGCCATCGCAGGTTCCTCAGGTTTTATTTTGCCGGGCACCATTTCCAATACCGAGCCCTACCATTCGGCCTTACTTCCGCCCCAAGAGTGTTTACGAAAATCTTGGCGGCATTAACAGCCCACCTGAGGCAAATACCTGTGCGAATACAGTGTTACCTGGACGACATCCTAATTCAGTCATCGTCCGTCCAGGCAGCCCAATGGGATCTCAACCACACCATTGGGGTACTACAGGCCCACGGGTTTTCCATAGATTTCCCGAAGAGCCACACTGTTCCATCCACCCGTCTGTTGCACCTGGGGGCGATCATAGACACGATACAGTGCATGGTCTACCTGTCTCCGGAGCGTCAAGACAGCATCCGGTCTCTGGTGCTCCAGATACAGGAAGATCGATTAGTGTCACTGGCCACTCTCTCCAAGCTCCTAGGGAAGATGGTCTCGTGCATGTCAATCGTTCCATGGTCCAGATTGCACTCCAGGCACCTGCAATGGCTCCTCCTACCATTTCAGAGGCTGGGCACGAGCTCCTCCACTCGCAAGGTCAGGGTTCCCATTCAGACCTTGCACTCCCTACAATGGTGGTTATCTCCGGCATTGGCAAAGGGGTCCTTATTCAAGGAACCTCCTCGTATCACCCTAACCACAGACGCCAGTCTGTTTGGATGGGGAGCTCACCTCCAGTCTCAGTTGGCTCAGGGCCGGTGGTCTCAACCGGAGCTGCAGCACAACATAAACTGGTTGGAGCTCAGGGCCATACATCTTGCCCTCCTACACTTCAGGAGCAGGATAGCAGGGCAACATGTGCTGGTCCTTACGGACAATGTCGCAGCCAAGGCTCACGTGAATCGCCAGGGGGGTACCCGGTCCAGAGACCTCATGACAGAGGCCCAGCTGCTAGCTTCTTGGGCAGAGTCCAACCTCTCCTCCCTCAGGGTGGAACACATCTCGGGGGTAGCGAACCGGCAGGCGGACTCCTTGAGCAGATCGACGTTAGATCACTCAGAGTGGCGCCTGGATCCCTCCATCTTCAAGGAGGTCTCGAACCAATTTGGACAACCAGTGATAGATCTGTTCGCCTCGCTGCTGAACGCTCAGCTCCCGAGATTCTTCTCCCAGTTCCCTTCCAGCGGGGCGGAGAGGGTGGATGCGCTCCGCAGCCCTTGGCCCAGGGAGCGGCTTTACGCCTTCCCTCCCCTTCCCCTGATCCCGGCAGTCATCCGCAAGCTGCTGCTGGAACGGGCGGAGTTAATATTGATTGCTCCATACTGGCCCAGACGTCCTTGGTTCGCAGATCTTGTGGATCTCTCCGTCTCTTCCCCGTGGAGAATCCCCCCCAATCGCATTGCCCTGAGCCAGGGAACCTTACAGCACCCAGAACCTCAGTGGCTCCAGTTAGCCGCCTGGCACTTGAGCGGCAACTGCTAACAAGGGGATCCTATTCACTGAGGGTCATAAAGATGATTCAAGCCTGCAGGCGCCCCTCCACGAATAGGATATATGACTCCACCTGGAAAAATTTTAGCCTCTGGTGCGCTAAGAGCCAATTAGATTTTTCCTCACTTACCATTCCAAAGGTATTAGAATACCTGTTGGAGGGATTGGACAAGGGCCTATCGCCCAGCACAATCCGTCGACAAGTCGCAGCACTGTCAACCGTGTTACAATGCGAAGACTCAACCTCTCTATCCCAGCACCCCATGGTACACTCTTTCCTCAAAGGGGCGACCAATACCAGGCCACCGGTGGTACACCGTTATCCCTCTTGGGATTTGCCAAAGGTTCTACAAGCCCACACATCGGGGCCGTTTGAACCCATAGGAGCATGCAATCTCCGCCTCTTGTCTATGAAAGTCGCCTTCCTGGTAGCTGTAACATCGGCCAGGCGCATATCGGAACTGGCGGCTCTCTCGGTAAGGGAAGATCTGTGCACCTTTCATACCGATCGGGTGGTTCTTCGGCTGGACCCTTCATTTGTCCCCAAGGTTAATACATTGTTCCACAGGGCCCAGGAGATAGTCCTTCCTAACTTTTCTCCCAATCCGTCCCATGATTTGGAACGTAAGTGGCATACTCTGGATGTGCGCAGAGCACTGAAACATTACATCAAGCGCACAGCCGCTGTTCGAAAGTCGGAGGCGCTTTTTGTTTCTTTCCACCCCTCTTCCATGGGTCAGAAGTGTCTGCTTCAACGATTGGTAGATGGATTAAAGCTTGCATAGCGCGGGCTTATCAGGCACACTCTTTGCCCGCACCTAGCCGCATCACGGTCCATTCCACACGCAGCGCTGCAACATCGGCAGCTTGGGCCACGCAAGCTTCCATCACTGAAATTTGTAAGGCGGCAACCTGGTCCTCGCCTTCTCCCTTTATTAGTCACTAGAAGATGGACAAATATGCCTCCTCAGACGCCTCCTTTGGCCGGAGGGTTTTACAACAGGTGGTCACGTCCACCGGGACACAGGCCCAGGCTGCTTCCCTCCCTTAGGGACAGTAGGCTTTGGTATGTCCCATTTGTGGAGTCTCCATCCTCATGCTGGAGAAGGGGCGTTGTCTTACCTGAACGCCTTTTCTCAGCATGACGATGGAGACTCCACCCCCATCCCCTCGAAGGGCTGTCTGGTCCTGTGTAGGGGGCAGGAGGAGCCAACGCGTCCAGCTATGTCTTTGTGCTTCGCCTCGTCGTAACTGGGTTAGGATCCAGCCCAGCAGGAGGCGTGGCAATTGTTTAACTTAGTCTGATTGGGCAGGAGGATGAAGTTAATCCATTTGTGGAGTCTCCATCATCATGCTGAGAAAAGGCGTTCAGGTAAGACCGCCCCTTTTGGACGCCGCTTGGGGGTGCATTAGAATCGTCCCGTTTGTTTCTGTGCTCGGTTTAGGGAGGCTTCAGTGCATTGCCCTTCGCTCGCTTCAGAGTGAATTACAGCTGCTTGTTCTGTTGCTTTTTGTTTAGTAGCTTTCGGCTCCTATCTTAGCATTCCTTTCTCGCTCGGCAGCGGTCGCCATTTTGGGCGCCGCTCGTGCCGCTTTTCTGCTGGAAGCGAAAAGCTTATTATTCTAAGTCCATTTACTGGGGAGAACAGCTGCCTCGCGGCATTGCAGTTTAGCTTAAATTGCCCAGCGATCGGCAAATTCGGCCACAATGTTTCAGCACAGAAACCAGGGCTGCCTTAGCGGCGGCCAATTTTAACGCCGCGGAACGCGAAGCAACACAGCTAAGGTATCAACAGTAGATTGCATTATTGACAACTTTCTATGGAGTGATCGTCTCACTCAGTGACCGCTTTGCTTCAGTTAATAAAAAATAAAATAAATAAAAAAACCGGGGGAAAAAAAGAAGAAACAACAGATACCATTTTAGCCTGCCAAGGTCCTCAATTGAGTATTGCTCATCTCTTATTCTGACTGTACTAAGTGTGCTAGCCGTACCATTAAGTTGGTTTTGCCGCCACCAACAGTCACTAGTGTGCTGGCCGTTACCATTAAGTTGGTCTTGCCGCCACTACGTGGATTGCATGTGAGCTGGCCGTTACCATTAAGTTGGTCTTGCCGCCACAGTAGATCTGACCAGAGCACTGGCCGTGCCCTTACTGGTCCTGCTGCCATCAGGAGCATTGCATGAGTGAGGGCAGTACCATTAATTTGGTCCTGCAGCCACCTTTAACCCTTGAGTACACTGTTTCTTCCATTGTGTGGCCCTGCCACTATCAGTACTCTGCTCCTTACTATTGAGATCCCTCTCAGCACACCACTGAGATATCTCTGTTGAGATCCCTCTCAGCATACCACTGAGATATCTCTGTTGAGATCCCTCTCAGCACACCACTGAGATATCTCTGATTACAATGGCAGACAACTTGGCATCTCAGACTTCTCAAGATGCCTCCAGCAGCACTTCTAGTCATATGAAGTTCCAGTCCTCAAAACAAGACAGCACTTCTAGATGCAAGAAGCCCAAATCCTCCAATCAGGAGGGGGCAAAAATCTTCCAAAGCGGCTGAGAGGCAGTCCAGCAGGAGGCATTACCAGGAGCAACTTCCAACGCTTCAGAGCGTCACTAGACCCTCTTCACGGGCCGCCATTCCAGCTCCTGCACGAAGGCCTACAACTCACAGCTTTGATTGCCTATGTCTCCTCTGTTTACAATGTGTTGCCATTAAATTGGTCTTGCCGCCTCTAAAGGAATTTCAATTGTGCTGCCATTCCCACTAAGTTGGCCTTGTCACCACTAAGTGGATTACACGTGTGCTGGCCGTTACCATTAAGTTGGTCTTGCCATCACTAAGTGGACTGCATGTGGGCTGGCTGTTACCATTGAGTTGGCCTGGCCGCCCCTAAGTGGATTGCATGTGTGCTGGTCGTTGCGATTAATATGGTCTTGCCACCACTGTGAGGTTTACCAGGGCACTAGCCGTGCCATTACTGGTTTTTGCTACCATCAAGAGCAGTGCAGTGCGCTGGCCGTTCCATTATGTCAGCCTTGCAGCCACTATTAAACTTAAGGGTACTGGCTATTCCATTAAGTTGGTTCACAGCCACTATCAGGATTGTGATCGTGCAGGCTATTGCAGCCACCACCACTATCCAGTACTTGGCCTCTTACTGTTGAGATCCCTCTCAGCTCTCCACTGAGATATCTCTTATTTGCAATGGCAGACAACACTGCATCTCTGACTTCTCAAAGTGCCTCCAGCAGTCCTCCCAGGTGCAAAAAGTCCAAGTCATATAAGCAGGAGGCTGCCGGGAAGCTCAAGGCCAAAACTATCTCTGGCAACAATTCTCCAAAGCGAAAAAGCGACAAGGCAAGGCAGCAGCCGGACAGGCCTCCCCTGTTCCCATGGAGGCATCAGTTTTTGGCCCACAACACGCTCCTTCAACCTTGACTATCCCAAGTGACTGGTCTCCAGAAAGGGAAAACAGGTCAGTTTGTTTTTCCCAGGGCAGAGCAGGTGGAGATGGCCCCTCCCATCGAGGGGTCTGATCTTCGGATTTCTGCCCCTGCAACATGGGTTAGGCCTCTGAGTCCAGAGGCTAGAGTTTTGCCAGAAGAGGTACGGATGCACCACAACTGGACAAATTAGTGGCTGCATCAGAGAATATGGCGGATGCGTCTCCACACGCCGCCAGATTTTCATCTCGAACAATAGCGCTCATTGTCACAGCTCTCAGACTCTGGTAGTTCAAACAGTGGCGAGCAGGGGTTTGGTCCAAGTGACGTTTAGCGGCTGCCCCATTCAGAGGCGGACAGTTATTTGGAGAGGCCTTAAATCCATATCTAATTGAAAATAAAGATAAACGCAACATCATGTTCCATTTTTCAGGAGGGTAGATAGGAGATCTACCCCTTATGACTGCAGGCAGTCCTTTCGTTCAGGGACAGGATCAGAGTTGCTCAGGTCTCCCAGCCTTTTCCCCTAGACCAGGCAGTCAATTTGACAGATCTGGTAATAGGGACAGACCCAGACAGCAATTTCAGGCCAAGCGGCCCTTCGAGGCGTGGGAGGCCGCCCTTTCAACAGTCCAAGTGACTGCAGGGGGGCCTCTCTCATTGGGGGTAGGTTGGCTATCTTCATGTGCGAATGGGAAGCCACCACCACGGACCTCTGGGTCCTCACCACCATTAGATTCGGCCTATCTTTGGAGTTCATCTCCAACCCCCCGAGGCATTTTTGTTTCTTGCCCATCGCCCAAATAATCCGGTCTAAAGTGGCCTCATGAAGGAGGCCATTCGACATCTCCCAGAGATCCGAGCCATAGAGCCGGTACTGGCAGGGCAGAAGGGACAGGGGTTCTACTTCATTCTGTTTGTGGTTCCAAGGCCTCGGGAGGTTGGAGGGCAATCCTCGATTTAAAAGGATTAAATACACACTTGGCGTACAAGAGGTTCGGATGCAAACGCTCCAATCCATATTGGCCGGCATCAGAAAGGGGGACCTCCTGAGATCCTTTGACCTGATGGGAGGCCTACCTACACATTCCATCCTTCCCGGGCACCGGAAATTCCTCAGGTTCTGCTACGCAGGCCAACACTTTCAATACAGGGCTCTACCCTTCGGCCTCTCATCGGCCCCCAGGGTGTTCATAAAGGTCCTGGCGGCGCTGGCCGCGCATTTAGGGACCGTTCCGGTGCGTATCCAGTGTTATGTGGACGACATCCTCATCCAATCCTCCTTGGTTCAGTCGGCTCAGTCAGACCTGGCATGGTCTGTCAAGAGCCTCCAAGACCATGGGTTTTCAGTAAATTTTCAGTAAAGCCAGACAGTTCCCTCCACCTGCCTCCCTCACCTGGGCACGGTGATAGACACAAGGAGGTGCAAGGTCTATCTATCTCGGGAACGTCAGGACAGCATCAGATCCCTGGTCAACCAGGTCCAAAGGGAGCGTGTAGTCACTCTGGCTATGTCTTCCCAATTAATGGGAAAGTTGGTTTCCTGCATAGCAATAGTACCTTGGGCCAGACTACACTCCAGCAACCTGCAACGGTTCTTGCTCCCGTTCCGGAGACTGGGCACCAGCTCTTCCAACCAGAGGGTAAGGGTTCTGTCACAGACCCTAAAATCCCTCCAGTGGCGGGTCTCCCCAGCGGTGGCCAAGGGGCCCTTATTCAAGGAACCCACCCGGCTCATCCTGACTCGGATGCCAGTCTGTTCGACAGGGGAGCACACCTGCATGCACAGTTGGCTCAGGATCGGTGGTCCCGGTCAGATCGGAAGTACAACTTAAACTGGTTGGAGCTCAGAGCTATACACCTGACTCTATGCCACTTTCGCAGCACAGTAGCAAGACAACATGTTCTAATCCTCACGGACCACGTGGCGGCGACAACCCATGTCAACCGCAAGGGGGTACCCAATCCAGGTTCCTTATGGCCGAGGCTCAGTTGTTGGGAACCTGGGCAGAGACCAACCTCTCCTCCATCAAGGCCGAGCACATCTCAGGAGAGACGAATCGGCAAGCGGATTTCTTGAGCAGGGCAACAGTGGACCACTCCGAGTGGCACCTACATCCAGATCTCTTCAAGGAGATATCGGAGAGGTTTGGTCATCCAGTGCTGGACTTGTTCGCTACTCCGGCGAACTCTCAGCTCCCGAGATTCTTTTCCCGGTCCCCATCTCAAGGGGCAGAGAGGGTAGATGCCGTCCGCAGCCCGTGGCCCAGAGGGCTTCTCTATGCGTTCCCTCCTCTCCCTCTGGTCCAGGCAGTTATCCGAAAGATACTGCAGGAATGGGCAGAGTTGATACTAGTTGCTCCACACTGGCCAAAACAGCCGTGGTTTGCCAACCTTGTGGGCCTTTCGATCTCTCCTCCGTGGAGGATACCTCCTGATTGAATCTCCCTCAGCCAGGGGATTCTACAACACCTCAGCCCCAGTGGCTCCAGTTAACCGCCTGGCATTTGAACGGTGGCTCCTGACGCAAGAGTCCTACTCATCAGACATCATTACTGTGATTCAGGCTTCAAGAAGGCCTACAACTAACAGGATTTATGATTCCACATGGAAAAATTTCTGTACCTGGTGTGGGAAGCAACAGTTAGGTCCATCGACGATCACTATTCCAAAGATATTGGATTATTTGTTGGAGGGACTCAAGAAGGGCCTGGCGCCCAATACAATCCGCAGACAAGTGGCTGCTCTGTCCACGGTGCTTACATATGGCAATTCAGAGCCCTTGGCTCAGCATCCCATGGTGCGTTCCTTTCTTAAGGGAGCAACCAACACCAGACCGCCCGTGGTTCACAGATATCCTTCTTGGGATCTGTCTAGGGTCTTACAGGCCCTTACTTCACCTCCATTTGAGCCCGTCAGAACCTGCTCTCTACGGTTCCTGACACTTAAGGTGGCCTTCTTAGTAGCCGTTACATCGGCTAGGCGCATTTCTGAACTGGCAGCTCTATCTATCAGGGTTGACTTATGCATCTTTCATGCCGACAGGGTAGTCCTACGATTGGATCCCGAAGGAGTTCCCAAAATCAATTCATTGTTTCACAGAGCGCGGGAGGTTGTGCTGCCAGATTTTTGCCCTCAGCCATCTCACGACTTGGAACATAAATGGCACACCTTGGACATTCGCAGAGTCTTACGTCACTACATTAAGCAAATTGCACCCTTTCGCATATCTGAAGCCCTCTTCGTTTCATTCCAGCCCTTTTCAATGGGCCAGAAGGTGTCTGCCTCTACCATTGGCAGATGGATTAGGGCTTGCATAGCAGGGGCGTACCAGACACACTCCTTGCCAGTTCCAAGTCAGATCACCGCGCACTCGACTTGCAGTGCTGCAACCTCAGCGGCGTGGGCGACATAGGCGTCGATCGAGGAAATATGTAAGGCAGCGACGTGGTCGTCGCCTTCCCCTTTCGTGAGGCATTATAAACTAGATAAGTTTGCCTCGGCGGATGCCTCATTTGGTAGGAGAGTACTCCAAAGAGTAGTTCCAGAAGGTGGGACACAGGCCCAGACTACTCCCCACCCATAGGGACAGTGCGGCTTTGGTATGTCCCATCTATTGTGGATTCTCCATTGTCATGCTGGAGAAGGGGCATTGTCTTACCTGAATGCCTTTTCTCAGCATGACGATGGAGAATCCACTCCCCCCGTTAAGGTCCATCAGGTCCTATGTCAGGGGTATTTGAGCCACCACATTGAATTGTCATCAACAGCTATGCCTTCGTCATGACTGGGTCCTCTAGCCCAGGGCTTTTCAACCTGTGGTACGCGTACCACTTGTGGTACATTAACAAGTGGCAGGTGGTACACAGCCCTGCCTAGCCAAGTGTAGTGGGGGAGGGAAAGAGCCAACACAGGAAAGGACTTACTGTGAGAGAGTCCTCTGGACCTGCAGAGTGGCTGGGGTGAGATAAAGGCCCCAGGCTCACTTCTGCTCACCCTCCCCCATGAGAAAGGAAGAGGAGGGGTGGAGACAGGAGAGGCTATAAAAGGAGGCAGTTTGGGTGGGAGAGGGAGAGAGAAAAAAAAGAAGCAGTCTTGGGAGGAGGTGGAGTCAGCTCTAGCTGCACCGAAGGGGAAGGAGGAGGGTGGGGGGAGAGGAGAGGAGAGATCATCAAGCAGGCCAGCCGGCCATGAGCCGATCTACAACTGCTGTGGCAGCCACCTGTGCTGGCAGCAACAAACAGGCAAGAAATGCAGCAGGGGAGGGGTTGCCCTCCATGAGGAATGAAGAAAGGTAGCATCAGCTGGAGGTGAGACAGAAGGAGGGAGGGAGATGGAGAGTGGAAGGATTCTTATGTGCTTTTGTGACTTTGAAGTTCTGGGATTTGTGCAATGTGGGCTTTGTGTTCTTAAAGAGTGTTTGGCAATTTCTATTTGGCTGATGGCTCATGTCTTGTGTTAGCTTCTATTGCTCTGCTATTGTTAGCTGTAAGTTTTGCTGCAAGGGATTTTGAAGTATTTTTCTCCTGAATGGATTTTGCCTGTAGCATTCCTTTACTTATGAATGAAGCCATTTGGGGAGGCTACCTTAGCCAGCAGATGGTACTTATTTACATTTTTTTTCTTCCTTAAGTGCTGGCTGCGCTCCTTAACTTTCCTTTCTAGCCAGTAGCTAATTCTTAAAGGGGAATGTGCCTTTTTAAGCTAGTTCATTCAGCAGCTTGTCTTTTCTGTCTCTGGAGGCTTTTCCTTATTTGATGAATATATGGAAGAGAGAAAATAGGGGGGGTGTCAAATTCTTCCTTCAGAAAGAGGTGGGCATGAGAAAGAGGGAGGCAGGGAAGGAGGGAGGGAGGGAAGTCCCGCCTTAGCACTTAGCCACCAGCAGCCCTGCCATTGACTTTGCTTGTCAAAAGGTTGCAAAAGGGGATCACATGACCCTGGGACACTGTGACCATCATAAATATGAATCAGTTGCCAAGCATCCAAATATAAATCACATGACCCTGGGCATGCTTCAATGGTCATAAGTGTGAAAAATGATTGTAAGTCATTTCAGTGCAGATGCAACTTTGAACAGGTGTTTTTTTTTTGGTCATCAAGTTTTTGACACCTTGCTAGGTGGTAATCGAATATTACCATATCCTAAAAGTGGTACAGTCGGTGAAAAGATTGAAAAACCCTGCTCTAGCCCAAGGAGAGAGACGTGGCAAAGGTTGATTGACTTAGTCTCTGGGCAGGAAGACAAGATCAACCCATCTATTGTGGATTCTCCATCGTCATGCTGAGAAAAGGCATTCAGGTAAGACAACGCCCCTTCAGTACTAGGTGACTGTTCATTACTGACATTTTTAGAATTCCTGCTCTTGGAAACTCTAGCTCCCAAATATGTTAAACAATAAACCACTTATGAGAAGAGGATTAATTTATGGAAAGTGGCCTATCCCAACCAAATCCAACAAAGACAAAAAGAAAAAAGAGAGATATCTCCCTTCCCATTTCTGGTTCCAGCAGCCTCAGTCTTTACTCTACTATTACTAGTTCTCCCATTAGTATATCTGATTTACACTGTCCATTCTTCAGAAATTCAGGAAAGATCCCCCTAGATCTAATTTCCAGGTCATCTTTTGTTCATCAGGATAATAGAAACCAAGACTTTTCCCCATTTATCTCAAAATCACTGAGATTGTAGTTGACCTTCTCATCCCCACTCTACTTTTTGAAGACATATTTCCTTGATTAAAATGATTAATTTCATCATGTTCCCTTCTTCTTGGGTGGTTCAATCTTTCAGAATGTTGTTTAGTAGATCCTTTCTATATGGAACATTCAAAGATGTTACATGTATTCGTCTTCTGCTCAAATTCCACTCTTTAATTCTGCCTAGGTGGGTCTTGGATAAACTATGTGATAGCCAGCTTTGGAAGACTTGTTCTCTTGTGCTTAGGACTCTTTCCTTTTCCAAGATGCTCCTTCAGGGCAGATTTCACAACTAGGCTTCAACCCAGCATTGTTTTTTTTTCCTAAAACATGATTGTTTTACCTTATGTAAATGAGACTTATGACTGCTGAAGCCACTGCCATTGAGCTGTGGGACCAGCTCCATTGATTTCCTAGAGACGCTTATGCTAAGTCTATAGATTATGCTTCTCTTTAATCTATTTGACATACAGTGCATTCAGAAAGTATTCAGACCAGCTTCACTTTTGTCAATTTTGTTATGCTGCAACCTGATTGTACAGTTGTTGAAATTCATTTTTTTCCTCATTGATCTACACGCAGTACTCCATAATGACACAGTGAAAATGGAATTTTAGAAATATCTATAAGTATTCAGACCTTTTGCAACAACACTTTAAATTTAGCTCAGGTGCTTCCCATTTCTCTTGATCGTTGCTGACATGTTTGTACACCTTTATTGGACTCCACCTGTGATAAATTAAATGGACATGAGTTGGAAAGGCACACACCTCTCTATAGAAGGCCTCACAGCTGACAATGCATACTGTAGCAGAGCAAAAGCCACGAGGGCAAAAGAACTGCCTGCAGAGCTCAGAGACAGGATTATTGCAAGGCACAGATCTGGGGAAGGCTACAATAAAATTTCTGTTGCACTGAAGGTTCCTAAGAGCACAGTGGCCTCCATCATCCTCAAATGGAAGACGTTTGCCACAACCAGGATTCTTCCAAGAGCTGGTCGCCTAGTCAAATTGAGTAATAATCGGGGAGAAGGGCTTTAGTAAGAGAGGTGACCAAGAACCCGATGGTCACTCTGACAGAGCTCCAGAAATCCTGTGTGGAGATAGGATAGAGTACCAGAAAGACAACCATCATTGCAGGCCTCCACCGGTCTGGGCTTTATGGCAGAGTGGCTATATGGAAGCCTCTCCTCAGAGCAAAACACATGAAAGCCCGCTTGGCGTTTGCAAAAAAGCACCTGAAGGACTCTCAGACTGTGAGAAACAAGATTCTATGATCTGATGAAACCAAGATGGAACTGTTTGGCCTCCATTCTAAATATTATGTCTGGAGGAAACCAGGCACCGCTCATCACCTGCCCAATATCATCCCAACAGTGAAGCGTAGTGGCAGCATCATGCTGTGGGGGTGTTTTTCAGTAGCAGGGACTGGGAGACTGGTCAGGTTGAGGAAAGCTGAATGGAGCAAAGTACAGGGTTGTCCTCAATAAAAACCTGTTCCACAGCACTCAGGACCTCAACTGGGCTGGAGGTTCACTTTCCAACATGACAATGATCCTAAGCACACAGCCAAAACAACACAGGAGTGGCTTAGGGACAACTCTGTGAATGTCCTAGAGTGTACCAGTCAGAGCCCTGACTGAACCCTATTGAACATCTCTGAAGGGACCTGAAAATGGTTGTCCACCGACGATCGCAACCTGACTGAGCTTGAGAGGATTTGCAAGGAAGAATGGCAGAAAATCCCCCAATCCAGTTGTGCAAAGCTTGTCGCATCATACCCAAAAAAGACCTGACGCTGTAATTGCTGCCAAAGATGCTTCAACCAAATACTGAGTGAAGGGTCTGAATACTTATACCAATATGATATTTCAGTTTTTTCTTTTTAATAAATTTACAGACATTTCTAAAATTCTGTTTTCATTTGTCATTATGGGGTACTGAGTGTAGATTAATGAGGGGAAAAAATCAATTTCCACTGAGGCTGCAGCATAACAAAATTGACAAAAGTAAATGTGGTCTGATTACTTTTTGAATGCACCTGTATTTTTGATATTGTCATGATTCTGATCCTTACCACATTTATTCCTGGAGTGAACAAATAGGAAAGAAGGCACATTGTCTTGGCCTTGAAGTTCAATGATCTTTTCAAATGGTAGAGAACCCACTGTATCAGCCCGAGATGCTACTGCTTTGCCATTCCTAATTCCATTGCCTACAGTTTTGTTGAAGACAGAAGAAAAGTCCTGGACCAAGTTAGTTTTCATGTCATCAACTTCTTACCATACGAATATTTATAAATGTGAAAGAAGAGAGAGGCCATTTCTTATACCAATAGCTACTCCTAACTCCTAATTTTATATAACAACAATCACATTCCTACTTTTCTCAATATTCTGCATCCAGAAATTTATTTACCCATCTCTGTGAATCACAGAGGCTACAATCAAAAAAGTTACATTTAGGAATGTGCAAAAACATTTTTGTTTGGAAACGTGAAATGTGAAATTTTTCAAAATGTAAGTTTTAAGCATAAAACAAGAAGTTCCAACTACCGTGGAAGCAGCTTGAGCTTGAGACAGAGGGATTTCAAACTCAAGGCGTGAGATGACACTAAATGATAAAAACAAAAAATCAACAGTTTTGGAATCAAGATGAATGTTTTGCAAAATTTTATACTAGAAATCTTTCAAAATAAAACATTGTGCATGCCCATTGTAACCTCTAATGAAGTTCTTCAGTGTTCAACTGTGTATTCATACAACCTGCCCTACCTGAATATCATCACTGTTGAAAACTGTTCTTTCACATCTGGAATGGCAGTGTTATGAACTGAAAGCAACTGGCAGGGATCATGCCTAGTCATGTGTTATATATGGGGTTTAGCTGCTCCTGCCAAATTAGTAAGCTGTAGAAGTTTTTGAATGAACCTGTCCATAAGAACATAACCAGTTCCAAGAACTGCAGTTGCAGATAAATAAGTAACTTCTTGCACACACATTTTAGCAATAATTTTGAGAGAACAAAAGGGAAGCATGTGCTTGTGGGAACAGTTCTCAGTTTTGCAGAATGTGATTTATCAAGTGCATAACATACTATATTCTGACATTCTGCTTGCTTATATCCTTCCTTATAAAAATTTGCCCAGAACTCCTCTGTCATGGATATAAAGACTCCCTTGACTAGATTTTCTTCCTAGACTCATCTAGGTAGTAACAATCCTTGACAACAATATAGAATTGTCTGTCTTGGTATCCTTCCACTTCCTGACTAGCATCATCTATAGCAGGGGTGTCAAACTCGCAACGTATGTGACATGTCGCAACGTATCGTGATTTTTTTGCCATTGCCAGCAATGGGATGGGCGTGGTTTCGCTATGATGCATCCGGCCCACGGGCCGGCAGTTTGACACCTCTGATCTATACCAAGCCTGATGATGACAAATACTTGATGATGTCACTGTGCAAATGAAACTTTTGTGTAATGATGATACGACATCTAACATGGGTAAGTACATCCTGCCCTTGTATTATTACATTATCATGCAGATGTCATCTGTGGGCCCTTTGCTGCCTCTGATGATTTTTTCTGACATACTGGCAATATATCTCTGTGTTGGATATATTCGCCACCTTGGGTTATTTATAAAAATAATAAAGGTTGAACAAAAATTAAATAAACCAATAAATAAATCTTTAAAAAGAATGTCCAATATGGATTACCCTAAACTATTACATGAACGTTGTCTTATTAGAAGATGGAAAAAATTCAAAGTTCCCTGACAAGATGAATCAGCTGGTGACCCAGTAAATGGAGAAAAATGTTTTTTCTAACTCCTCTACTCTTAATCTTTGCATTACTTATACTGTTGATAAATTCATTTCATATTTAGTAGTCCCTGCCAGTTCTTTTGTCCAGTTCTTTTATTTAGATTCATATCTACACAATATTGTACACCTTTGTCCTAATTGCAGGTACTATATGCTTGTTTCTAACTGCTGGTAGCCATTTCAATCTGTCTGCTTATTTATAACATTAAGCATATCTATAGTTAAACTAAATTAGCTTCTTAAATATATACATACAGTATATATTTACACGTACAGAGAAAGAATGTGTGTTAATATACAGGGATAGGCATAGGCATACCATATCTGATATTTAAAGCACAGGTTTACCATAGCTAATATTTATTATAGCATATTAAAACTCCATTATTGAAAAACACCAAAAATCTATATATAAAAGCAAAAATCTATATGAAAATACCTGGATGGCTTTCAACAATGGAAGCGTTTGTTCACCCAAACTTAAACTATGACAAAATTGTGACATATAAAGACATTTTGAATAAAGAAGGAAAATTAAAACATAGACAAGAAATAGAAGAACAGGGTATTTGACATATCATAGTGGCCATACCTGCAAATTCAAACGAGATATAAAAAAGATGTTAAAATATCTGGATTTTATAAAGAACAGACAGAATTTGATAAGATATTACTGACATCAGATGAAAAATTGATTAATAAACTTTATAAATATACTAAGTTTAAAGATGGAAGAGGAACAAGTTAAAGAAACAATGATAATAACATGGGCAAAAAACTTCGGATATAACATAGAACTAGAAAAATGGCAAAGTCTTTGGGAAAGAAATTTGAAAATAACAAAAGCAGTAGCGTATAAAGAAAATTTATATAAAATGTTCTATAGATCAGGGCTTTTCAACCTTTTCACCCATTGTACCACTTTTCAGATAAGGCAATATCCGAGTACCACCACTCGCCCAGCAAGGTATCAAAAACTTGACCCCCCCCCCAAAAAAGGAAAAAAAGATAAAGTACAAGTAGTCCTCGACTTACAACAATTCGCTTAGTGACAGTTTGAAGTTACAACGGCACTGAAAAAAGCGAATTATGACCATTTTCACACTTATGACTGTTGCAGCACCCCCAGGGTCATGTGATTTACATTCGGATGCTTGGCAACTGATTCATACTTATGACGTTCACAGTGTCCCAGGGTCATGTGATCAATGGCCGGGGGCGTGGCCAGCTGATCACTCAGGTTGTAGTGTGCCTGTGGGGGGGAATCCGTGGGTCTTTGGTGGAGGGGGATGGGACTGGGGTGGGTGCCTGCCTTCCTTCCCTCCCTCTCTCCCATTGTCCCTTCCTTCTTTCCTTCCTTTCCTTCACCTCCTTCTTTGTCCCTTCCTCCTTCCCTCCCTCTCCCATTGTCCCTTCTTTCCTTCCTTTCCTTCACCTCCCTTTGTCCCTTCCTCCTTCCCTCCCTCTCCCACTGTCCCTTCCTTCCTTCCTTCTTTTCCTTCACCTCCCTCTTTGTTCCTTCCTACTTCCCTACCACTGTCCCTTCCTTCCTTCCTTCCCTTCACCTCCCTCTTTGTCCCTTCCTCCTTCCCTCCCTCTCCCCCACTGTCCCTTCCTTCCTTCCTTCCCTTCACCTCCCTCTTTGTCCCTTCCTCCTTCCCTCCCACTGTCCCTTCCTTCACCTCCCTCTTTGTCCCTTCCTTCCTTCTTTCCTTCCTTTCCTTCACCTCCCTCTTTGTCCCTTCCTCCTTCCCTCCCTCTCTCCCTGTCAAGCCCCCGTGGGCTTGACATGAACGGGCGGGGGAGGGGTCGAGGACGACGTGCGGGGAGGCAAAGGAGACCAGCGGCCCGCGCCGTTCTACCTGGCAGCGTGAACGTCGGCTCCGTGGGCGTCCCGCCGAACAGCTGATGGGCGTGAGGCCACAGCAGGGAGCCAAGGGCCGATGGCGCGGCCTGAAGCTGAAAGGCTCTGCCTCCCCGGCCGCCGAACAGCTGATGAATGCGAGGCCGGGAGACAGAGCCTTTCAGCTTCACCTTTCAGCAGGGACGCTCACGGGACTGGAAAGCTGCAGCACTGCAGCTCCCATTGTTCCTTCCTTCCTTCCTTCCTTCCTTCCTTCCTTCCTTCCTTCCTTCCTTCCTTCCTTCCTTCCTTCCTTCCTTCCTTCCTTCCCTCCCTCTTTGTCCCTTCCTCCTTCCCTCCCTCCCTCAGGTTGCAGGGGGAGGAGAGCGCAGGCAGCGGAGGAGCACAGGGGGGTGGGGAAAGAGCCTTGGCTGCCGGACTCCCTCTGGTGCGTTGCGCACAGCCACAGCCGGAGAAAAGCCGGCTCATTCATTGCTGCAGCCAGCCCCGAGGAAGAGCCGGCACAACCCCCAGGCGAATCCCGCCTGGCTACATTCTTTGCGGCCGAAAGAAGGACTTTGATCCCACTTCCCCTTCGCTCCGGCCGGGTCCATGAATGCCAGATCTAACCCCAGGGCGGTTCGAAAGGCCAGCAGGCTGGCTGGGGGTTTGGGGTGGAGACATGTGAGCCTTCCTCCGTCTTCTTGAATCTGGCTTTGATCCCGCTTCCCCTTCGCTCCGGCGGGGTCCGTGAATGCCAGATTCAAGAAGACTGCCCGCAATCTGCCCGGCCTCCCCTCTGGCCCCGGGCAGCACCTGTGCCTCGCGCACACGTGCAATCGGCTTTCCCGTCGCTGCCGCTGCCCGCAATCTGCCCGGCCTCCCCTCTGGCCCCGGGCAGCACCTCTGCCTCGCGCACACACGCGCGCACGATCAGCCTCCGTGCTGCCAGCACCCGCAATTTGCCCGGCCTCCCCTCCGCCTGCTTTGTGCAGCTCCTCCTGCCCCCCCACGCCCGCCGTTAACCTTCCCGCCGCCATGCAGGGTAAGGTTGGTGCCCCCGCCCCCGCCCAGATGCCCTCACCTCCCCCAAGCATTTTTTTACTCACCTGCTTTCAGCTGCACTCCCTTTCTCCTTTTGCTTCTCTGTCTTCGTTTGCTTCTCTGCCTTTGCCACGTGCTTGTGGGTAAAAAAAAAAAAGTTCCATGAGACTTTCTAACTTCTCGCGAGAAGTTAGAAAGTCTCATGGAACTTTTTTTTGGTCTCACAAACACATGGCGAAGGCCGAGAAGGACAGGAGAAAGGGAGTGCAGCTGAAAGCAGGTGAGTAAAAGAAAACGCTTGGGGGAGGCGAGGGCATCTGGGTGGGGGCGGGGGAGGGGGGCAGGCAATGCGTCACGCAGCTCCGGCAGAATCTCCCCTGAAGACTGCGTGAGGCTGCCTGCCACCCCCAAGGCCGCCGCCAATCAGCTGGAGCTGCGCGCTTTGATCCTGGGCTCTCAGTAGGACCCAGGCAACGTGCAGTTCCAGCTGACTTGGCCACAAGCCTCTGCGGCGCTGCTGCCGCTTCACCTCATCCACTTTCACACTTTTTAAAAAAAAAAAAAATTTCAAAAATGTTTACAAATGTATCAAACAATTGTTGGAAATGTAAACAAAAAACAGGCACTTATTACCATCTTTGGTGGACATGCTCTAAAGCTGAAAGATTTTGTTTAAGAATACATACATGGTTAGAGAAAATGATGAAAAAACATATAGAGTTTAAGCCAGAATTATTTTTGTTAGGCATAATTGTAGGTAATTATGAAAAAGAGTGTATATATTTAATTTTACATATATTAACTGCAGCAAGAATTGTATTCGCTCAATATTGGAAAAATGAAAATCTACCAGCGGAGGAAGTGTTAATTAAAAAAATCTTAGAGTGTGCAGAAATGGATAGATTGACATTGAAAATGAAAGAGAAAGAAGACTCAGTTTATTTTAGAACATGGAATACTTTTTATAATTGGCTAGAAAAATGAGATAGAGAGAAAGGAACTTAATATGTATTAGTAAACTAGACATTGAAACTCAGACAATATGTTGCTGATAATATTTTAAGCACTTGTGATCATAAAAAACTAATTAAATATATATATATAAAAAGGAAAACACCATACCCAAAATAATAGAAAGTGCATCAAAGTACAAGCCATAACATTTTGAACATTTTCAAAAATAGCTAATGCCTTCCCCCCCCCCCAGGTTTTTTATTAATTTTCCAATATTACATTTACATATTTGAAAAGTAGCGTGGCAGCTGAGCACAGTAGTTCCATTACATTTGAATATCATCAATACAAATCTCAAAGTATTACAACAACTAATTCCCTCTCTTTCCCCCATAATATCTACTATCTCATATTCGGACCAACACAGTTCTTATTCTATCAATCAAACAGAAAATACCTTTCTAGTATTCATCAATAATCTTCAGTCTATACATATCTTAATTGATTTGACATTCCATCTTTTAGACAATAACCTAGTAAGTTTTTCTTAACTTTAATTACCCATTGATATTTAAATTTAACGTTTAATCTTTATTATTTCCAAATTTTAAATGATCCCAATTTCTAAGTCTCCTATCTCGTATTTGGGGCTAATAATAATTTTTTCTTCTTCTTTCTATTTCCTTCCTTCCTTCCTTCCTTTCTAAAAAAAAAGAAAAGAAAAACAAACAAACAAAAAAACCCTGTCAGCATTTGTACCACAAACCAATATACAAATTTAATTATTAGTATTTATACTTCTAAGTTTTACTTAACCTTTGTCTCAACTCAAAGCAATATCTTAAATTCAAATCTTAGTTATTTTTAAACATTCAAACTTTTAGCCAATCAGTGACCTGATAATTAATTTTCCCTTAATATTTTAGTTTAATGTTTAATTTTTTTTCCAAATTTTTAAATTAAACACAATTTATCACAATTCCTCATACAATCTAATATGTAAAATAAACACCTTATATATATAAATTCTACCATCTATCTTAACAAACTAATAAAACAATATAATATTCTTATTTCAATATTTATACTTCTAGATTTTATATAACCAAAATTTTCTTTATCTCAAATCGTTACAATATCTTATGTTCAGGATACATATTCTATCCATTTGGATATATTCTATTTTAAATCTCATGTGTAGATCAAAACCCCAATCCTTTTCAGTCTTATTCTAGCTTTTTTTTTTGCCAAGTCATCGTTCGTATCTTTGCTTTTAAATCATCAAAAAGATCTCCTTGTATTGTTGTGGCTATTGTTTAATGTTGATAAGAGCGTCCAGTTGATGTTTTCTTAAGAGGACTAGCTGATTTAGCAGGTCGTCTCTTTGTTTTTCCAGTTCGATACAATTGTCCCGAAGTATTTATCTTCTCTTTCATCTGTTTTTCTTCTTTATCTTCAAATTCCTTCTAGTTTATAAGAAAAGTTCTTTCCCTGTTCTCTATTATCAGTTTCTTTTTTGTGTTTTCCATTGTCTGTAAGTCAGGGGTAGGCAACCTTGGCTCTTTTATGACTCGTGGACTTCAACTCCCAGAATTCTGGGAGTTGAAGTCCACGAATCATAAAAGAGCCAAGGTTGCCTACCCCTGATCTAAGTCTTCTGTCACAGCATTTGGTTATTTCACTTTCTCTATAGAATTCTGCATAGATGATTCTTTGGTTGAAGTCATAGTTTGAGTTTGCATATCCAGACTTATACGGAGAGTTTGGATAATCGTTTTTAACATACAAAGAATTTGTCCCTGTTCTTCCTCTGTAGGAGAAATCCATTCCTGTTCTTCTTCCATTGTAGTATATTAAACTAAAAAAACTTACAGTCAGAAAATCCACCAAGTGAGGAGCTGAGCTGGGTTTCTTGCAACTGGTGCTTCAAGGTTGCTTTATATCTTATCTATTTTCAAAGCTGTCAACAAGTCTCTCTTAAAGAATAGCGGGTTACGGTCTCAAATTTAGCCACCAGATGTCATCTCAGAGTTAGTTGGATCTTTTCAGTTTCCCCCTCCCCCTCTATTTTAAGGGGAAAAAACCCCAAATCTTCAATAGTAATTAGAGTAAAAATCAGAGAGAAAAAAAAATAGAGAGTAGAAAGTTACAAATCTTATAATCCATCAATTTTAGGAAATAGAATTCCAATTAGGATCCCAGTATTTTTCCAATGTTTTAAACTCCCGAGTGGTTAATTGCCGCTGTTTCTGGAGGGAGGGCTAAACTTCCCCTTCCCTCACCACAGGGGGGAAAGTACTTTAGCAGCTTATGCAGGTAATTAAGTAATTAGGATGTAAGAGAGGCAGATCTCATCCAGTCTCTTCCACGCTGCTTTAAAGTTGCCAGATGGTAAATGTGACTTCGGCTGTTAGTAGCCTAGGGACGAGCCATATTTCTATGGCCGGTCCTTTCGTCCGCCGGTTTGGAGGGATCGCCAGCTCTAACGGGAGAGTTGCTGCTCTCCCGCGATCCAGCGAAAGCCTCTCCTTGCTGGTCGCCTCTTCGGGGCAACTTTCGGCCCTTTTCAGGGGGGCCCAGCGATGCGAAATTGAACGGGGGAGAGAGAGCAAGTCTCCCAGCTGTCCATAGCGGCCGCGTGACAAACCGGAAGCCGCTAATGCCTTTTTTATTACACTCCTTTACGGTAGTTTCTGCTTGTAGTTGTCATGTGCTGTAGAGTTACAATGCAATTGTTGAAAGTAAGGGGATTTTTTTCTTCAAACTTCAGTGTTTATTATTTTGCTTGATAAGGTAAACTAGAAGGAGAATAACTTTTTGACCTTTTGCAGCATGTTTGCAAATGTTGCTGAAATGTTTTCCATGAAATGTATTTAATATACAAACTTGATTTAAATTAATAAAACATGAGAGATAAAACCTTCTTTTTGGTTTGGGATTTACATGTGCTAAGCTGAAAACAAGTGAAGCATGTTATGACACCAAGATGTTAAATTAAGATGTTGGACTGGGATTACTGAATTCAATTTGCCCCTCAACCACAGATCTAAATAGGTCACTTTTGGCCAACTAAGTCACATTAGGGTCTATCTCAGACAAAAGTTAGGATATGGATAGACTGCAACTTACAACTGGTCGCTTAGCAACTATTTAAAGCTATGATGGATTCTCCCCCAAAGTACTTATGATGTTTCTGAAGATCTGACAGCTATGCACCCTCCACCTCGATCACTTGACCGTACTTCGGGTGCTGAGCAACCAGCCTGCATTTACATCCATTTGCAGCATCCTACAGTCACATGACTGCATTTTATGATGTTTTAGCCAAAACCTGGCATTTGCTTAATGACCGTACATTCACTTAATGACCATGGTGATTCACTTAACTGTTGCAAAAAAAAAATTGTAAATTCAGGTTGTTCACATGATGACCGAGTTTATGACTGTCACAGCTTATAACCGTATAGCAGGCTCTATTTCGGTCATGAATTGAGGACTACCTGTATAAATTAATTTGCACTAGTCAGACTCCACTTTGAGCATTAGTCCAGTTTTGAGCAACATATTTTAATAGTAATTAAACAAATTAGAACAGTTTGAGAGAAGGACAATAGGAATGATCAGGAAATTAAAAATTAAGAATTTGGGGCTTTTAGTTTTCAGAAGAAAAGGCTATATTATTTAAGTACCCGAAAACAGAAAATCAAGATGTCATTTTTTTCAGGCCAGAATTCAAACTGGATTTAAATTAAGGGAACACAGATGAATGCTAAAGCAGTTTTACAATAACACCAAGTACTAGAGAAATTATGGATTCTATATTAGATATGTTTAAGCAAGATGAAAGATCTTTTTTTCAAATGTTTTAATTTGGATTTCTGAATTGAGCTGACGGTAAATTTAGTAACCCAAATAGTTTCAGCTATAATTCTTTGATTCAACAACCAATATACTCTTATTGTTTTACTTGGATCATATCAAAAAGTATGAAGAAGGCTATGCTTAGGAAAAGAGAACAGTGTAGTGGGAGAAGATTGAGGTATACTGTATATAACCGTGTGCATTTGAGAGATAAATGGAATAAATTAAGATATAACCCATTATTTTATCCCATCAATTATCTGGCTTGAAATATCCCTAATCATGATTTTGATGATGATGTATTTAAAAATTAATGTCCCAGTTTGTATAACTATATAAAATCAAGTGTTTATCCATAGCATTAAATATGCTGCATACTATGATGAGCATGCTGAAAGTTTTTTGTACATTCTCTTCTGCATTGAGAATACAAACATCCATGTTTATGGATTTTTTTATGCTTTTTTGGGTAGAATTGTTGGCAATGCATTCGCTCATTCATCATATTAAATGAATATTAAATAAATATAGTTTCATTGTTGAAATTCAGGAAATGCTTTAACTAAATTTGTTAGTTGCGAAGTCGTGTCCGACCCATCGCGACCCCATGGACAACGTTCCTCCAGGTCTTCCTGTCCTCTACCATCTTCTGGAGTCCATTTAAGTTCACGCCTACTGCTTCAGTGACTCCATCCAGCCACCTCATTCTCTGTCGTCCCCTATTGCCCTCAATCTTTCCCAGCATCAGCCTCTTCTCCAGTGAGTCCTTCCTTCTCATTAGGTAGCCAAAGTATTTGAGTTTCAACTTCAGGATCTGGCCTTCTAAAGAGCAGTCGGGGTTGATCTCTTCTAGGATTGACCGGTTTGAACGCCTCGCGGGAGTCTTCTCCAGCACCATAGTTCAAAGGCCTCAATTCTTTTGCGCTCAGCCTTTCTTATGGTCCAACTTTCTCCAGTATGACGAGTGGAGAATCCACCAATGGGTTATGCTCGTCTTCTGCCTGTGTAGACTAGTCAGCCAAGTTGTCACGCCCCCTCTTCCTGGGTCCTCTCCCCAGTCTCGACTAGTCTTTCGCCCAAGCTAGACACACTTTCCGATCGTCGATCAGGTCATATTGAATATATTTGTAATTTCTTGTTGTTTCTGTTGCTAGAGTAAGTGAGATCAGGGGGAGGTAGAACAGAGGCTGTTTCTTTAAGACACAGCAAAGCGGGAACCTCCGCGAGGTTTAAAAAAAAAAAAAGGAAGCCAGCTGAGCGTCGGAGAGCCTCCACGAGGCTTTTAAAAGAAGCCAGCTGAGCATTGGAGAGCTGGGGGAACTCCGCGCGGTTTCCCCCACAGCACAGCTGATCCGCGGAAAGCCGGCAGGAGCCCGGGCGGCTTCCTCCTCACTAATTATAGTGACTGGCAGGCTACGGAGATCAAACAAAGGAGGCCGGCGGCCATTTTGGACGCACGTGGCAGCCAAAAACAAATTGAGAAGCTTATCCTCCGGGGGGCGCCAAATTCAAAAGGCACAGCTATCCCAGTGAATACTCACATGGAAAGCACAGCAGGCAGCTTCCAAGCATCCCAGTGAATACTTACGTGAATAGGGCTGGAAAGGGATTTTCCAGCCGCCTGCCCCAAACATCTCAACACCGGATCAGAATCCGGTTCTCTCCCAACCAGCCCACACCGGGCCATTAGGGAGCCTACCTTTTAAAAAAAAAAGAGAGAGAGAGAGAAAGAAAGACGAATATCAAGGATTCTGGTGGCGATTGCCAACAAATAACAAGGCACACAAGGGAGAGCGCAAGGTGCTTGCACCACTGGACAATAACAAAGACACTGACCTCGGTCAATATCTGATTGCCTCTGGCCTATTCAGGCAAATCAGCAAGCCTCCCTTGCCTTGTTTAGAGATTCCTTTCAGTCTTGAGCTGAGATATCTCTCCTGCCAATGGCAGACGACAATGAGGCCCAGCCATCACAGGGCTCTTCCAACAGTTCCCCGGGACTCAAGAGACCCAAATCCTCCAAACAGGAGGAGGCGGGCAGGATCAAGGCCAAAGCAATTGCTGGCAAAAGATCCTCAAAGACAGCGGAAAGGGAGGCCAAGCGTCGTCACCTGGCTTTGGAAAGAGAATTTTCTAGAGCAGAAAAGAAACAAAGCTCAACAGGGGAGGATTCCCCTGCTTACACGGAGGAACAAATCTTTGGCCAGCATAAGTATACTCAGGAACCTCCGAAGCCGGAGGTTACCGCAGAAGCAGACAGATCCCCTCAGAGCGAGGGACATGAGACATCAAATACACCCGAGCAACAGGGTGTAACGGCACAGCGCTTCAGAAGAACGCTTGCAATCCCTGATATCACAGGCTGTTGCACAGGCCTTGGCTTCTTCCAGGCACCATAGATCCAGAGCTGGGTCTATCGTGTCCAGGGCACGTTCCTCCCTCTCACAAGAAGTAGCCTCAGTAGACCAGGAATCAGTCTCCCCTTCCTGCTCCTCCAGAAGCAGGAGGTCTCCTGCGGAGGAATGCGAACTAACGGATCAGGGACTGTCAGAGGATGACGACATATCCTCAGATCCTCCTCCATTCATGGGTCTATTCAACCCATCCCTGTTTAAATCTCTCCTCCACAAGGCCAGCAGCATGGCAACGATTAAGAGGACCCCTCAGGAGAGTCCCTCTACAAGCCAGGATATGTGTAACAGGGTGTTTTCACAACCCACATACACACAACAATCCATTCCCTGTCCCCCTCTTTTTCTTGAGTTAATCCAGAATAACGTGGGAGCACCGCGGTCCTTCATTCCCATGGGAGGGACTGACAAAAAGCTGTTCAATGTTGATCAGGCACTGTCAGAAGTGGTAGAGATCCCGACAGTAGACGAGCCTCTAACAACCATGATTTCTCCATCCACGGTTGCCGGGGACGCGGCGGAAGCCCTCAAGTTGGAGGACAAGAAAGCGGAACTCACCTTTCGCAGAATCCACCAGGCTTCAGCGTATGCAGTCAAGGCAGCCATTTCCACTTCCTTCTTCGCCAGAACCTCGTTGATCTGGCTACGTCAAATGCAGGCAAGAATTGCACCAGAGGAGGAAAGATCCCTCCATGATTTCAAAAGGTTAGTGGCAGCAGCGGAATACATGGCAGATTCCTCATTACATGCAGCAAACTTTTTGGCCAGGGCAATAGCGTCCACCACCGCAGGTCGCAGGTTACTGTGGCTTAGACACTGGCGAGCCGACATTAAGGCAAAGTGGAGATTGGCGTCCGCTCCTTACAAGAGCGGCCTCCTATTTGAAGAGGCCCTTAATCCTTATCTGACAGAGAACAGAGATAAATGCAAGGTCCTGGCCCACCTATCAAGGAAAACGGAGGGGAGAACATCCTCATACCTCCGCAGGCAGGCCTTTCGGGCAGAGACAGGACCCACCTCCTTTCCCCGCACCTATCACCCCAGACCAGACCATCAGGGTGACAGAATGGGCAACAGGGACAGGTTCAGACAGCAATTCCAGTCCAAACGTCCCTTTCGAGGAGCGGGAGGCCGTCCCTTTAGAAAATCCAAATGACGGCGGGGAGACCTCCCCTATTGGTGGCAGGCTAGCTCTCTTCGCAGAAAGATGGCAAGCCACCACCACAGACTTCTGGGTCTTAAACACCATCAGATTCGGCCTCTCACTGGAATTCGCCTCCAAACCCTCGGACCGTTTCATTCCTTGTCAACTACCCAAGGATCCAATCAAAAGGAGCCTCTACAAGGAGGCCATACAGCACCTCATGGACATCCAGGCCATAGAATTGGTGCAGAAAGAAGAACAGGGAAAGGGGTTCTACTCCATCCTGTTCATAGTTCCAAAGAGCTCGGGAGGGTGGAGAGCAATTCTAGATTTAAAAAATCTGAACACTCATCTAACATACAAAAGGTTCAAAATGCAAACCTTAAAGTCAATACTGGCAAGCATAAGGAAGGGAGACCTTCTAACTTCCATAGACTTGACAGAGGCCTACCTGCACATTCCAATAATTCCAGAACACCGAAGGTTCCTAAGGTTCTATCACGCTGGCCAATACTTCCAGTACAGGGCCCTTCCATTTGGACTTTCTTCAGCTCCCAGAATATTCACGAAGGTACTGGCAACACTCGCTGCGCACCTACGAACAATCCCAGTGCGCATCCAGTGCTACCTAGACGACATGCTAATACAGTCTGCATCAGTCCAAGCGGCTCAGGCAGACGTGGCACTGATGATAAGGTTGCTTCAGGAACACGGTTTCTCCGTGAACGTCAAGAAAAGTCAGACAGTCCCAGCGACCAGTCTTCTCCATCTGGGAGCCATAATAGACACCCAAAGGTGCGAGGTGTACCTCTCTCGAGAACGTCAAAGCTGCATTCGAGCCTTAGTCAAACAAATCCAGGGGAGGCGCGTTACCACACTGGCCACACTATCCCAATTACTGGGAAAGATGATTTCGAGTCTGGAGATCGTGCCATGGGCACGGCTACACTCCAGGGACCTACAATGGTTCCTCCTTCCGTTACAGAAGAAGGGAATCACCTCCTCCAACCGGAAGGTAAGGCTACCCCCCAGGACTCAAATCACTCAGGTGGTGGTCGTCCCCAGCAATAAAGAGGGGACACTTGTTCAAGGAGCCTCCAAGGGTCATCCTCACCACGGACGCCAGCCTATTCGGTTGGGGGGCACATCTAGAGACACAGCTGGCACAGGGCCAGTGGTCAAACAGACTTAAAACACAACATAAACTGGCTAGAGCTCAGGGCCATACATCTGGCCCTCCGCCACTTTTACAACACAGTGGTGAATCAGCACGTCCTAGTCCTCACGGACAATATAACGGCAAAGGCCCATGTCAACAGACGGGGGCACACGATCCAAAGCACTCATGAACGAGGCTCAATTACTGGGAGCTTGGGCAGAAAACAATTTAGCCTCCATCAAAGCCGAACACATATCAGGGGAGGCAAATCAGCAGGCAGACTCCCTCAGCAGAGCAACAGTGGACCACTCAGAGTGGAATCTGCACCCTGCTCTCTTCAGAGAGGCCTCAGAGAGATTCGGTCAACCAGTGCTGGATCTATTCGCCAGCCCCCAAAATGCCCAGCTCCCGAGGTTCTTCTCCCGCTTCCCGTCACCAGGAGCGGAGAAAGCAGATGCCCTGCAAAGCCACTGGCCAAAGGGGCTGCTATACGCATTCCCACCTCTACCCCTGATGCAAGCAACCATCAGGAAGATATTGCAGGAACAAGCAGAGGTGATACTCATTGCACCACACTGGCCGAGACGACCATGGTTTGCCGACCTTGTAAGTCTTTCAATTTCTCCTCCATGGAGGATTACACACGACAAGATATCCCTCAGTCAGGGGACCCTACAACATCCAGAACCACAGTGGCTTCAACTAACCGCTTGGCACTTGAGCGGAGCCTCCTAGAAGGGGAGGCCTATTCGCAAGGGGTTATTAAAACAATACAGGCCTCAAGAAGGCCTGTGACTAATAGAATTTATGACTCCACTTGGAAAAACTATTGCAAGTGGTGCGTAAAGCAAGAACTTGATCCCTTTAAAATTACCATTCCTAAGGTCCTAGACTATCTGTGGGAGGGACTGGAAAAGGGCTTAACACCTAACACGTTACGTAGACAGGTGGCCGCCCTGTCCACTATCCTAGTCTGCGGCAACTCTGGGCCACTGGCCAAACACCCAGTGGTGCGATCCTTCTTAAAGGGCGCGACAAACAGCAGACCACCTGCAGTCCACAGATACCCTTCCTGGGATCTACCTAAGGTCCTTCAGGCGTTAACAGTCTCACCATTTGAGCCTATTCGAACCTGCACACTGCAGTTTCTGACCCTTAAGGTGGCATTCTTGGTCGCAGTTACCTCGGCGAGACGTATTTCAGAGCTAGCAGCACTATCAATTAGGGAGGAGCTGTGCACCTTCCACCAGGACAGGGTGGTATTACGCTTGGACCCCTCGTTCATCCCAAAGGTCAACTCCATATTTCATAGAAAGCAGGAGGTGGTGCTGCCAGATTTTTGCCCTCAGCCTTCACATGAATTGGAGCGCAAATGGCACACCTTAGATGTTTGCAGGGCCTTAAGACAATACATAAGGTGAACAGCGCCTTTCCGCAAATCTGAGGCCTTGTTTGTGACGTTCCAGCCACAATACAAGGGACGAAAAGTCACAGCGTCCACAATAGGCAGGTGGATCAGGAATTGCATTGCAGAGGCATACAAAGAGCAATCCCTAGCAGTTCCTAGACAGATCACTGCCCATTTCACACGCAGCGCTGCAACGTCAGCAGCGTGGGCAATTCAGGCTCCAATAGAGGAGATATGTAGGGTGGCGACGTGGGCGTCGCCATCACCCTTTATAAGACATTACAAATTAGACAGGTTTGCGTCAGCTGAGGCCTCCTTCGGCAGAAGGGTCCTCCAACGCGTAGTGTCAGAAGGTGGGACACAGGCCCAGACGGCTTCCCACCCACAGGGACAGTGAGGCTTTGGTAAGTCCCATTGGTGGATTCTCCACTCGTCATACTGGAGAAGGGGCGTTGTCTTACCTGAACGCCTTTTCTCAGTATGACGATGGAGAATCCACTTCCACCCTTAGGGCTAGTCAGGTCCTGTGTGGGAAAGACTCAAAATAATACATTGGAATCATAGCCAAGAGCTTCGCCTCAGTCGAGACTGGGGAGAGGACCCAGGAAGAGGGGGCATGACAACTTGGCTGACTAGTCTACACGGGCAGAAGACAAGCATAACCCATTGGTGGATTCTCCATCGTCATACTGAGAAAAGGCGTTCAGGTAAGACAACGCCCCTTCACAGCCATACATTGCAACTGGGAAAATCATGGCCTTGACTATACACACTTTTGTTGGCAGGGTGATGTCTCTGCTTTTTAGTATGCTGTCTAGATTTGCCATAGCTTTCCTCCCCAGGAGCAAGCGTCTTTTAATTTCTTGACTGCAGTCCCCATCTGCGGTGATCTTGGAGCCCAGGAAAATAAAATCTGTCACTACCTCCATTTCTTCCCCATCTATTTGCCAGGAATTAAGAGGGCCGGATGCCATGATCTTGGTTTTCTTAATGTTGAGTTTCAAGCCAACTTTTGCACTCTCCTTCTTCACCCGCATCAAGAGGCTCTTTAGTTCCTCTTCACTTTCTTCCATTAGAGTGGTATCATCTGCATATCTTAGATTGTTGATATTTCTCCCGGCAATCTTAATTCCAACTTTTGATTCATCTAGCCCTGCCTTTCTCATGATGTGCTCTGCATATAGGTTAAATAGGCAGGGCGACAGAATACAGCCTTGCCGAACTCCTTTCCCAATTTTGAACCAATCAGTGGTTCCGTGTCCAGTTCTCACTGTTGCTTCTTGACCCGCATATAGGTTTCTCAAGAGACAAATAAGATGGTCTGGTACTCCCATCTCTTCAAGAACCTGCCACAATTTGTTGTGATCCACACAATCAAAGGCTTTAGCATAGTCAATGAAGCAGAAGTAGATGTTTTTCTGGAACTCCCTAGCTTTCTCCATAATCCAGTGTATGTTGGCAATTTGATCTCTAGTTCCTCTGCCTCTTCAAAATCCTGCCTGTACTTCTGGAAGTTCTCGATCCACATACTGCTGGAGTCTAGCTTGTAGGATTTTAAGCATAACTTTACTAGCATGTGAAATGAGTGCAATGGTGCGATAGTTTGAACATTCTTTGGCATTGCCTTTCTTTGGAATTGGAATGTAAACTGACCTTTTCCAATCCTGTGGCCACTGTTGAGTTTTCCAAATTTGCTGGCAAATTGAGTGTAGCACTTTTACTGCATCGTCTTTTAAGATTTTGAATAGCTCAGCAGGAATACTGTCACCTCCACTAGCTTTGTTGTTGCTCAGATTTCCTAAGGCCCATTTCACTTCATATTCTAGGATGTCTGGCTCGAGGTCAGTGACCACCCCATCGTGGTTATCAGGAACGCTAAGCTCATTTTTGTATAGTTCTTCTGTGTAGTTTTGCCACCTCTTCTTAATCTCTTCTGCCTCTGTTAGGTCCCTGCCATTTTGGTCCTTTATCACGCCCATCTTTGCGTGAAACGTTCCCTTCATATCTCCAATTTTCTTGAAGAGATCTCTGGTCCTCCCTATTCTATTGTTTTCTTCTATTTCTTTGCACTGTTCATTTAAGAAGGCATTCTTATCTCTTCTAGCTATTCTCTGGAATTCTGCATTCAATTGGGTGTATTTTCCTCTTTCTCCCTTGCCTTTCGCTTCCCTTCTTTCCTCAGCTATTTGCAAAGCTTCTTCAGACAGCCATTTTGCTTTCTTGCATTTCTTTTTCTTTCGGATGGTTTTAGTTGCTACCTCTTGTACAATGTTGCGAACCTCCGTCCATAGTTCTTCAGGCACTCTTTCTATCAGATATAATTCCTTAAATCTATTTGTCACCTCTACTGTATATTCATCAGGGATATGATTTAGTTCATACCTGAGTGGCCTAGTGCTTTTCCCTACTTTCTTCAATTTAAGCCTAAATTTTGCAACGAGAAGCTCATGATCTGAGCCACAGTGGGCTCCTGGTCTTGTTTTTACTGACTGTATAGAGCTTCTCCATCTTTGGCTGCAGAGCACATAGTCAATCTGATTTCTGTGTTGACCGTCTGGTGATGTCCATGTGTAGAGCCGTCTCTTGGGTTGTTGGAAAAGAGTGTTTGCTATGACCATCGTATTCTCTTGACAAAATTCTATCAGCCTGCGCCCTGCTTCATTTTGTACTCCAAGGCCAAACTTGCCTGTTATTCCAGTTATCTTTGGACTTCCTACTTTAGCATTCCAATCCCCCATGATGATAAGGACATCATTTTTTGGTGTTAATTCTATAAGGTGCTGTAGGGCTTCATAGAACCGGTCAATTTCATCCTCTTGAGCACCAGTGGTTGGGGCATAGACCTGGATTACTGTGATATTGAATGGTTTGCCTTGGATTCGAACTGAGATCATTCTGTCATTTTGGGGATTGTATTCCAGTATTGCTTTTCCTACTCTTTTATTGACTATGAAGGCTACTCCATTTCTTCTGAGGGATTCTTGCTCGCAGTAGTATACTTGATGGTCATCTGAGTTAAATTCACCCATTCCTGTCCATTTTAGTTCGCTGATTCCTAAGATGTCGATGTTCAGTCTTGTGATCTCTTGTTTGACCACGTCTAGCTTGCCTTGATTCATGGATCTTACATTTCAGGTTCCTATGGAGAAAAGATCTTTACAGCATCGGACTTTCCTTTCACCACCAGATCCATCCACAGCCCAGCGTCCTTTCGGCTTTGGCCCAGTCGCTTCACTCTTTCTGGCGCTACTAGTACTAGCCCTCTGCTCTTCCCCAGTAGCATATTGGACACCTTCCGACCTGAGGGGCTCATCTTCCAGCATCATATCTTTTTTCCTTTTGGTACTGTCCATTGGGTTTTCATGGCAAAGATACTGGAGTGGGTTGCCATTTCCTTCTCCAGTGGATCACATTTTGTCAGAACTCTCTGCTATTACCTGTCCGTCTTGGGTGGCCCTGCACGGCATAGCTCATAGCTTCATTGAATTATGCAAGCCTCTTCGCCACGAAAAGGCAGTAATCCATGAAGGAATTTAACTAAATAGTTCTGTTTATTTAGGTGATTTCAATATGTAAATCTTGGTTTATGTTGGCTCCTCCCAAATAATAAATAGATTACTTGGTTTCTTAAATATCTTCAATAGCTCATCATGGGTAAACAGATATTAGTCCAAGGGATCAGGATTATTAAACAGATAATGGTTAACATTTTGAATGTTGTGTTTTTATATTGCTGAATACACTAATTGTAACATTATTTGGTTTGCGGTTCATCTCATGCTTAATCCAGGCCAGAATTTGTAGCAAGTATACTTCTTCCCCTTTATAGTAAAAGAGGAGATCAGATGTCACAGGAGTCCTGAAACAGAATGTCTTTTTTTCAATGCCTGCTTCTTTTCATTCTAGGTATACAATGAATAAAAATATTAATTCTAAAAATATTTGAATATTTTCAGATTGTTCTTGAAACTAAACACTGTGCTCCTAAACACTCTCCTCAGATATACATTCTGTTTCTGGCCTACACTGAAATGTTTTCTTTTTTTAGTGATCCTTTCTTGAGTCCCTGATGTGTTTGGTTTGATATTTAAGAATGGAGTAGCATACTCTGTGTACTTGTTGACCTGGCTAATCATTAATGTACTACAAGCATTTTCATTTTTATTCATTTGTGAAGAAGTCTTATGACTCTTTCATCAAAGTAAACAATGTTTATTAATTATAGTTCATATAGAGTTATTTAAACATCAATTCATTCCAAATTTATATATATATATAATTCTAAATTACATTAACATACTTGAACTTTATTCATGTTCTTAATACTCTTCAATTGTCTATTCAGAAACCTGTCAGTTTAGCATCTTTTAAATCTCTTTCAAGTATAGTAATAATTTGAGATGCTGCTAATGCATCTGTTTGGTCAAGAGATGTTTTAAATGCATATATTGCTATTCTGTAATTTTAGACAGTTCAGATTTTTCTTGCAACATCAAAAATGTTTTAAAAGGGTGTTTAAAAATAAATTGATCACGAGTATTAATATTTTTTTGCCCATGAATTCCAAAAGTGGCAGTTTCTCACGGGAATAAGGGTCATATTTAGGCTTTCTTCCCAACAACATCCAAATTATGCACTAAGCTTTTAATGTAGGAAAATAGATGGGATAGCAAAAGGAAATCAAACCCCTATCACAACTTCAAAGGAGAAAATAAAAACTATCAGCTGGTCCAGATGGCAGTGGCATAGATAGCAATGGATATCCCACAATAAGCCCCTGTAACATCACTGCTGAATTGAATTAGCTCCAAATAGGCTTCTGGGTGCAATTTAAGGTGCCAGTTGTCATCTTTAAAGCCTTACATGCATGGCATAGGACTGAGTTCCTTGTGAGATCACTAATCCTGATGATTTATGCCCACCCTGCTAGATCTGGAAGAGTGGGTGGATATGTTGTGTGTTTGCTTGGTGAAACAATAATCACCTGATGGGGCCTAAAAAGCATTCCTTGTCTGCTGTAGCATCTGTCTTATGGAACAATCTTACAAATTGCCTTGATCTTGTTGGTATTCAGGAAAGCAGTAAAGGCCTACTTATCACCCAGGCACCCAAACACCCAGAGCCAATATGTTGATGAAGCTAGCATAGGTGGTTGATCAATGAGTGCAAGTTTTATTTATTGTTTTATTTATTTCAATTTCATTCAGTTGTTGAGGGCTAAATGTGGTTTATTGTTTTAAATAGTCTTTTTTAATATATTGTGATTCTATTTTCTTGCTGCTGTTCTGATAAATGAATGGTTATATATGTTTGTTTAATAAATACATTCTCTAGCCATGCTCCATCAAATTAGAAAGATAAATAAAGTATCTGAGTAAATTCCTAATATTAAGCAGAATGATGCAAGTGATTAGTGAAGACATTCAGTAAATGGTACAATAAAATTACATCAGCAATTAATATGTAGAGAATGGCATCATTCTATGCATGTGTTCTGCATTTGTCTCAAATTTGCCACCTGCATACATATATATATGAATGAACACATTATCTATAGTGCAGCTGCTTGGAAGCATAAAATGTGCTATAGACAGTCTTTTAGCAATGAATAGATAAAGAACATTTTTAGTGTATCTGAATTGCCATACTACATTTGCATCTTGATTCTGGAACTGCAGTTTAGATATGTATATTTGCTATTGAGAGCGAACCATGTATGATTATTAAGCATTGATCTGTAAAAATGAAATGTCACAGATTACTATCAATTTTTCATCAGTATGAATTTTTAGACAACAGACTTTAGTTCAGATTATCAATATTCAAATGTGCAGATCAGTATTTAACTGTGGCTATATATTTTTCTCATTAAGTCACAGCCTAAAATTATTACATAGAAAAATAACTATTTTAAATTATTAAACCAATTTGTTATCTTTTGTACAGTAGATGGGGAAAAACAGTCCTTTTCTTTATTATCTGATTTATTAATCTTGTTGTTGTTAGTTGCGAAGTCGTGTCCGACCCATCGCGACCCCATGGACAACGTTCCTCCAGACCTTCCTGTCCTCTACCATCTTCTGGAGTCCATTTAAGCTCATGCCTACTGCTTCAGTGACTCCATCCAGCCACCTCATTCTCTGTCGTCCACTTCTTCTATTGCCCGCAATCTTTCCCAGCATCAGGCTCTTCTCCAGTGAGTCCTTCCTTCTCATTAGGTGGCCAAAGTACTTGAGTTTCAACTTCAGGATCTGGCCTTTTAAAGAGCAGTCAGGATTGATCTCCTCTAGGACTGACCGGTTTGATCGCCTTGCAGTCCAAAGGACTCGCAGGAGTCTTCTCCAACACCATAGTTCAAAGGCCTCAATTCTTTTGCGCTCAGCCTTTCTTATGGTCCAACTTTCACAGCCATACATTGCAACTGGGAAAACCATGGCCTTGACTATACGTACTTTTGTTGGCAGAGTGATGTCTCTGCTTTTTAGTATGCTGTTTAAATTTGCCATAGCTTTCCTCCCCAGGAGCAAGCGTCTTTTAATTTCTTGGCTGCAGTCCCCATTTGTGGTGATCTTGGAGCCCAGGAAGATAAAATCTGTCACTAGCTCCATTTCTTCCCCATCTATTTGCCAGGAATTGAGAGGGCCAGATGCCATGATCTTGGTTTTCTTAATGTTCAGTTTCAAGCCAACATTTGCACTCTCCTTCTTCACCCGCATCAAGAGGCTCTTTAGTTCCTTTTCACTTTCTGCCATTAGAATGGTATCATCTGCATATCTTAGGTTGTTGATATTTCTCCCAGCAATCTTAATTCCAACTTTTGATTCATCTAGCCCTGCCTTTCTCATGATGTGCTCTGCATATAAGTTAAATAGGCCGGACTCCTTCCCCAATTTCGAACCAATCAGTGGTTCCGTGTCCAGTTCTCACTGTTGGTTCTTGACCCGCATATAGGTTTCTCAAGAGACAAATAAGATGGTCTGGTACTCCCATCTCTTTAAGAACTTGCCACAATTTGTTGTGATCCACACAATCAAAGGCTTTAGCATAGTCAATGAAGCAGAAATAGATGTTTTTCTGGAACTCCCTAGCTTTCTCCACTTAATCTTAATCTACATTAAGCATATATATGGTATATAGCACTTCTTCCTCCAGTTCTCCACAACACTAGCCTGTAAGACGTATTTGACTAAGAGAGAATGACTGACTCAAAGTTTTCCAATGAACTTCCATGGTTGAAGGGTGCACTAGAAAGTGTTGGCTATTGGTTATTATATAATATGTTTTGCCATGTTAATGAGGATGCCCAGCTTCTACAATTTGTATGGGTTATGTTAAATGGGGGAATTATTCCTTTTTCATGGAATGGCAGGAATCTATGGCCTCTTCACAGTGTTTGACCCACATTAAGAACTTTATTAAATAGAGAAGTACTTTTTTTTAAGAAATGGATTCAACTTTTTAAAATTTATATTGGTAATTATTTGCATGTTTCACTTTCAACGTGTGACATAATCAGTTACTAACTCAAACAATAGAATCACTTCCTACAACAAAATAATTTATATCTGAAATGGGAAGGGAAGTAAATTTGCTTGGATTCCCATTATACTTGTCAGGGCAAGAGATTAGTGTTCAGTGTCAGAGGACTGAGGTTGAAGTAGCTGCTTGGCAACTTCATACCAGTAGCTGAAATGAGGACCGCTGGTTGTAATACATTCTGTCCCACCCCACATGACCAACTCATTTATCATCTGTACTAACTAGTCTGTTCGGGTTACTATTTGTTTATGATGCTAGAGAAAGTTACCAGTACTGCAAGAGTGTCTATAATTATATTTTAATCCTTGGTGTCTTGCTGAAAGATCTAATTCCATAGTTATAGACATAATATGGCATGTCAAGCTATTAAGGTTTGCATCGGAGCATGGCATGACTTAGTGTTTAGCAATTGGTTTAACTTGCAGAAGATTGCCAGATGCAACTCTGCTAGATGAGATTGTTTATTAAAGACAAGAATGAAAACATATACATAAAACTGAATTGCTTTGGGCAGTGCAAAGAAGTAAAATATATAGGTCAATTCTAAACTCTAATCTTTTTCTTTCTGTATTTTCTATTAATGTATATATTTAATTTAAATTTAATTAATTATTAATGTAATGCCCTTTTGTGACCTGAGAAATACTTGTTGTCCCTCTCCATACTCAATTTTTGCTAATAGGTGCTACAAATCAAAGTTAGTTCACCTTATTATGGAGGGAATCAAGGAAAGTATTTGGAACAAATTTGTGTGATCCTTTCCGGCAGATCATCCCCCCCCCCCCATATCTTTCTTTTTCTCCAACTGACAAGTTGCATGTTCTGATTCTTCTAACTAGAAGTGAATGATTGTGCTCCTTCTTCATCAAATTGGCATGAGGGGGCGGAGAGATATAATCTGGTTTTTCCCATCAGATGTTAAGATTTAAGTGCAGGGATTGCTTTTCTGGGGGGACTTTCCTATATCTGTTATTTTGTTGTATCTTTCTCTCTTTAGAGAGAGGCTGTGTCCAAACTAAACCCAAATTAACACAAGACAAACCTTTCCACTTATGAGTGGAAAGTCAAGAGAAACACAACAAGTAGAAATTTGCACTTCATCTATAAGAAAACATGTAGATTTTGTAATCTGTATTTGTAAAAATTGGAAATGCATTCCAATAATTTCTTATGAGTCTTAAAGAATAATTCATCAGTAAGCTGTTAAAAATCATTTCTTATTGGGAACAATTACCATACTCTATTGGAACTGTGACATCATCGGAGACCTGTGTCTGTAAGGTGTTTCCAGAGTTCCGTTGCTGATGCCAACCATTTCTTGACACATTATACAGGCATTCAATTGTTGATTAGATTATTCTTTTCTCATTCATTTTAGGACACTACTAGCTTTAATTTTATTATCCTTTCAAGAATCTCTGTGTTGATTATCTACCTTTGATATTTAAATATCAGAAATTTAAGTGTCATTTAGGAATGTTTTCAGATTTTCCATTCATTTTTTTGATTGGTATAAAAATTACATATATTTTAGTATGGAAGATGTAGAACCAGTGGTAAGAAAAGTATTATTTGATACAGAGTTTTTGAACTAGAATTAACTTTATTGGTAGCATCTACTCTTGATTATTTCTGATATGATTTATTAAAAAATCTAATACATTTTTATTAACATTTGAAAACTAAATGTTGTAGTCCAAAGGTTAGATAAAGTATGATTTTTACATCCTGAAAGATAGAAAAATCAAATTATATATCATTCTTTGTGGATGTTGCTGTCTTTCTTTTTTGAAATTATTGTATTTACCTTTCTGAAAGTAGAGAAGTAACTGCAGATGTTTTCAAATTTAACAAAACAACTGCCTTCTGATAGAGGTTTGATAGCTGAGAATGACTTGACAGTGCTGTTAACTTTTGACAGCTAGTTAAAGAAAGAAATTGGAAGCCTATAGAAGCTGAGTACTTTTCTAGAAGTGCATACTGACTCATATCCTCTTACAGATTGATGATTAAATGCAGCTCAGGCTACAATCCATAAAAATTGTGCGTGGGCTTGCTTTTTGTTTCTGCTAGCATTTTGTGGTGGAAGTTGGCCTGGAAATGGAAAGGGATGTAAAACAAGTCTCTTTTAGAAACAAAAATTGCATGGTCCACCAAAATGGAATCCATTGAGGCATATATAACAGTAATCTACATAATATCCACTTGTGTCTGTCATTTGTGTTTCACGGTGTTTCTATAAAGCAAGATGTATTTAAGAAAGCTACGTACAAAGCTATGCTAGGGGAGAGATTGTAGATAAAACAGTAAGTTCACTGGAACTGCATATTACGCATATACATATATGTGACACTGAAATGAACTAAATTTCGACATCTTTAGAAGACAGTATTTTCTTTGGGGTTTAGCAGTACTGTACAACTCTTGCTTCTTTAGTTTGAGGTAATGAAAGCAGAAGACAAACAATAAGACTTTTATAAAAGTTTGAGCAGAGATAGACTACCTTGTGGCTATCAAACAATACATACCTTCAGGATAATTTGAGAGGATATTGAAGTAAACAGTGGCAAAGGGCAGAGAAAAAAGTGAGTTGGGACATCCATTCTTCCCAGCCACCCTTTTTGTATTCTTTCTGAAATTTTATTTTTGTCTCATTCTCTTTCTGATCTCTCTCTCTTTCTGTATCTTAAGCAGGGCACTGCAGGGAAGGGACAGCTGTCTCCTATTGGAAGCTTAAATCAAACAGGTTTTAATTGGGTCAATGACTCAACTTGGATTCACTTTTTACTCCTGAGAATTACCTGGACAAGTCCTTGCAATTTTCTTGACAACATTTTCAGAGTAGCTGCCATTGTCTTCTTCCTAGAGCTGAGAGGGAGAGACTACTCGACTTCCCAACCTAAGTAAGGATTAGAATTTAGTTCCTCATTCATAGCCCAGCACCTTAACTATTAGACCAAACTGGATTTCTCAGCAGACAACTACACCATTTATATTGTGGAATAAATAAAGAGAAATTGTTGTTTTCTCTGGAAATCTTGCAATATTCTTCTACATATTAGGTCAGCATGCTAGCTATTGTATATTATTTTTGAGTTATTGCTAGTAAATATAAACATTGTGGTTTACTAGGCCACTGGTTTCTATCTGATTATGCTTTCTGCCATCACGCAGACTCACTTCAGTTCGCTAAGAATGTTTTCTCACCACAAACACACACACACACACACACACACACAGCACAATAAAAATTTAAGACTTACAAGAGGTGCATTTGATTTTTTTTATTAAAGCTGCACAATATTTATGCACACTCGTGTATACTCGTTTAAAAATAATAGATGTACTTTGAATGATCGTGGATATGAAAAGGTTTGAATTGTTCAATTGCACATTAGTTCAAGTTGACTTTAAAATGTTATATGAATATATATTCAAATTTTTTGGCTTCTTTTGTTTTCTTGCCCAAAGCCTTCACTTTTAATTTATATTGACAAGCTACTGCAATGAATGTATTTTTGTCACATTAATAAATGTTTTATTGGTAACAATAATTTTATTTTGTGTAAAAGGTGTGCTTTTGTATGCTGCCAAGATTGTTATCACTTGAAATAAAAACAGCCTCTACTCCTAAAAGTTCACTCCATCATTTTGCTGTGAATATATACAGTGAATATTTCTATTACTGCATATTCTCTTAGTCTCCGATTCTTATATTGTTGTCATGGTTTCTCTTTTCCAATATTGTACCAGATTAATTCTTGCCACGGTCAGCATATATCTTAATAAAGTATGAAACTTTTTGTTTACATTCTCTGGAATTATACCTAATAAAAATATTTGTAGTTTTAATTCGATTCTTATTTTTAGAATTTTCTGTATGTTTTGTATGTTTCTTTGACTCTTTTTTTTTGTAAAATGTTCCTTTATTGTGGCATTTCTAATATTTATTGTGGTGTGATTTGTTCATCTTGGCAATCATGGACACTTACACCATGTGTAGAATATTTTGTACCAATTTTCCCTCAAATTGTAGCTTGGTGTAAATTGTATTGATTTCTTCCCACAGTTTTTCTCATTGTCCCATTTTTATTATTTTGTCAAAATTTTCCATCCATTTTATCATGCAATTTTTAATTCATCCTGTCTACATATCATATTTAAATATCAATTGTAAATACATTCTACTAAATTGTTTTGATTCTGTATAAGTATTTCAAATTCTGTCACCTTTCTCAGAGTTACGTCCTCCTTTGACGTCACTTTTTACTTTTCCAGTTATTTGCAAATACATTAACTATGGTAGAGATTATTCTTTATTAAGCAATTATTGTTGTGTCTTTAGTTCCTTTAACAGAGAATTTCAATACTATTGATATTTCCAAATTCTTTATTTCAGATCTTAGCTGTTCCATTAAAGTGATTTTTTAATTATGAAATACATATTGATAGGTAAAAGCAACAATAAATATATTTTTCCTGATTATATAAATAGTTTTTTCTTAGCTGCAGTGAATTGCTGGTAGTCAGGTGGCATATAAATTTAGGTAACAATAATTCCTTTAAACTCGGATAAATATATTTGCACTGTTTTGTTTTTCTTAATAGGCTTTCTCAAGCCAGGCTTATAGCTGGTAGAATGAAAAAGTTTAAGAGAAGACTTTCTTTAACACTGCGTGGGAGTCAGACTATTGATGAGTCACTTTCTGAACTAGCTGAACAAATGACAATTGAAGAGAACAGCAACAAAGATAACGGTAAGTACATGCACCATGTTTATTATTTTTGTAAAGTACTTAGGAAAATGAACATGCCATTATTGATAATAACCTTAACAAGGTGAATTATGAGTTTGGAATTAATGTAGCCATTCATTTTAGTTTAGATAATTATAATATTTGCTTTTCATAAAATATTTGAAATGTGTTTTGTTCAGTTTTTTGTGTTATGAAGAACATGTTTTAATTGAATGCTTCCAAATTGCAATAATGTTTATTTAACAAATATTGAATCGTACATTGGGTTGCAAAAATCCTGCATCGTTCCATTCTTATTAGCCTCATTGCTACATCCATGTTTTTTACAGCCCCAGCACATACTTTCAGCCATTGAGTCCTAAAGCTCAGTTTCATATTGCATTTTATTTTCAGTTTTTTGCAGCTATTTAAAATTTCAGCTGTGGGTCAGTTTTGTTTAAAAGTAAAAGCTATATTTGCAGTCTTCTGGATGTTTAGTATTGCTGAATAAAATGGTGACTAGTCCAAAGTTGATATTTAACAGATGGAATTGTATGGGTTGAAAAGTATATTCCATCTAGTACAGGGGTTCCCAACTGGGGGTGCTCGCTGGGGATGTGAGATGATATTCCAGAGGGTGCGAAAACTTGGGTTTTCAAAATTATAGTGTATATGCATAATTAGTTGCCGTTATTTCGAACTTATGTAAAGGGTGCGAGAATATATCAGAAGCGTTCTAGGGGTGTGGGGTATAGAAAAGGTTGGGAGCTGCTGATCTAGTAAGATGACACAGATCTATAAGAATTACAAATACTTAAAATGATCAGAATTTCTTTGCTGAAGTAAAGATTCTGCACTAAACATATATTATGGGTAATGCAAAGAAGTTGTGCAACTTTCTTTCCCTGGTATACAGTGGTGTGCTGGTAAACATATGATAAACAGCTTTGCCAGTTCCATTGCTGCCATTGCTAGGTGTTGTGACTCATTCAGCTTGCAAAAATCCAAGAAATGTAACAATTGGCTCCTGTGAACTGGTATAAGCTGACTCAGCACATCATTGCTGGTACAGTATATTTTTCCTTGGTTTAAATAATTTGTTGACGTATTTTGCACATACAGTATCCCAGATTCAGTTCCTTGTAAATCTAAAAGAGTTTCAGATCAGAGGCTTGATTTCTCATGCAATCTTTGAAAAATGGTGTAGTACTGGATTTTCAGGTGATGAATGGTGAGCTAGCATATCTCTGAATGGGCAGAGACAAGGTTATGGCCATGACTGAAGGACCAGCAAGTAGACTGGTCCCACAGAACGTTTGCAGATAAGGAGAATGGAGATTACCTTTTAGATGGCTGCTCCTCATGAGGAGAGCACACAACAGTGGTTTCCCAAGAGTTTAGGTGCCAGGAGATGAAGGGAAGCCAACATAGTCTCAACCACAGCAGAGCCTTTTTAAGGACACTGCTAATAGAGTTCTTCAAAACAACAAATTTGCAAAGCCACCTGGTAAGTTTATCTTCATTTCAGAATAAAAAACATAACTATGAGTTTAAGAATAAAAAAAGACTAGCAAATGCTAAATAAGCCTTCAATTTAACAAAGTATAAACAAATTAAGAGAACAGATGAATTTGGACTATTGGGACTTTCCCTACAAGATTTTGAAAATAATTATATAAATAAATAGCACATTCATGGGAATGCAATTTTTAGTCTACCTAAAGTTATAACAGAAATCCAAGATTTTATTATTTCAAGGGGGACTAAAGATTCCAGGCCTAACAGGAAAAATAAAAATTGAAAAGGAGGTTTGCATTTTATCTTTGATCAGCGTTGGGATAAAAGAACAGAAAATGATATGATATTTGAAATACTCCAGGAGATATTTGAAAAATGGGGACAAAAAATAGCAGATACAATGTCAGCAAAGATGTCTCCTACTATGGATAGATTATTTCCAAAAGATGTTAAAAACAAAATCACAAGACTGTTAGAAGAACAAAAGAAAAGTATAAATTTGTTTGACCAAGGTTAAAATAAGACATATTACTATAAAACTCTGGAAACCTTTTATGGACTTTTTACTGACATCAGAATTGAAATGTTAATGATTTATGGATAAGATATGGGTTATGGGAATAGGAGATTTATCTATTTATGTATTTATTAAATTAAAAGCCACCCATATTGCATTCCAAAGAGATACTTGCATTGAATCTTCTAGGGCAGACATGTGAAACTCGCGACGTCACGTGATGTCGCGCAACGTATCGGGACAGTTTTGCCATTGCCGGCAATGGGGTGGGCGTGGCTTCCATGTTATGTGTCTGGCCCGCGGGCCGGCAGTTTGACACCCTGTTCTAGGGGGTGAAGAATCACTAAGTTTGTATTTGTGATGAAGATCAGAAGTCACTGCTTTAAATATTTCTTTTCTCTTTTTCTTATTTTTTCCTTTTCCTTTTTTCTCTTTTTTGCTTTCCTTTTACTTTCTATTCTATTTTATTTTTTATTTTATTTCAGAATTTAGTTTGGATTGCCGTTACAGTTTTTTTAAATTTCAGTCAAAATTATTTTTAAAAAGGAAAGCTGGTATACAGGTAGTCCTCAACTTATGACCCACAATTGAGCCCAAAATTTCTGTTGCTAAGTGAGACATTTAAGTGATTTTTGCCCCATTTTATAACCTTTCTTGCCACAGTTGTTAAATGAATCACTGCAGTTGTTAAGTTAGTAACACAGTTGTTAAGTGAATCTGGCTTCCCCATTGATTTTGTTTGTCAGAGGGTCGCAAAAGGTAATCACATAACCCTGGGACACTGCAACCGTCATAACTATGAGTTAAGTTGCCAAGCATCTGAATTTTGATCACCGTGACCATGGGAATGCTGCAACAGTCATAGGTGTGAAAAATAGTCATAAGTCACTTTTTTCAGTGCCGTTGAACAATCACTAAACAAACTGTTGTAAGTCGAGGACTACCTGTAGTATTAGCTTAGAGGAAACATGAGATGAAAGGAAGGTCATTGATAGATTCGTATAAAATTAATCTCTTTAGGTATCTATTGAAGGAAAATAAAGAGCACTGGAGTTACTTATTCCCTGTTCTGAAAAAGACAGTGTATCTCAATTGTAATTTTCCTTGGCAGCTACCGAGGTTGCTTTCTCATCTATGCCATTTTTGTTTGACTTTAATTAAATGAAATAAGAGTGCAATATGCTACAAAGTGGTCTTGTCTCCAGATAAGCTGCATAGCTATTCTTAGAAAGCGGAATTATCAGTTGCTACAACTTGGAAATGTGCCAGCTTGCCCTGAAAAGAAGGCAAAGGTAAGTTGCAAGAATCGAGAGCAACCTGAGGAAGGGAGCTCATTTCTTCAAGCAGTTGCTGGGCACGCCAGGCAGCTCTTCTGCATATAAACAAGCAGCCTTACGGTGATAGCTTAAAAGAAAAAAAGGTCAACGGTGTGTTCTCAGAATGTCCTATGTTCCCTTTAGCCCCCCGCTCCCCCCCAAGTTACCTGCTGGGCAATATTCTCTTACATAAAAATGCTGCATAGTCCTCCTGATCTTGCTCTGATTCAGAAACAAATATATTTTTGCAAATAGGAAGGTAATATCTTGACAACTAAAGCTTTTTCTTGACTTTTTCTTTTCTATTTCAGTAAACAACTGTACAGTAAAATTTGCTTCTCATTATTCTCTAAATTTCATGGAAATCATTTCCCTGAGTAGTGGTCACAATTCATTTATATGTAAGTGGCTGTTTGTCCAGCCATTATGGAAAAGCTGGGATTAAAACAGAGAACACAGGTGTGTGTGTGTGTGTGCACGCGCGCACACACACACACACACACACACACACGGATTAGGGAGATATTTTGGGGGGGAAACCCAACATACAAAAAAGGAAAATACAAATCTATATGTGAGTGCTTTCTATTGCCTTTATATTATCCTATACTCTTATTTCTTTTACTATTGCTATTATACAATTACTATTATTTCTACATTTTTAGTACCCATGCAGCAGTGTTTTCGTCTTAGAAACACTGCTCTGTCTTTAATTTCTCTCTCTCTAGGACAGTGATGGCGAACCTTTTAGAGACTGAGTGCCCAAACTGCAACCTAAACCCCACTTACTTATTGCCAGGTGCCAGGTGGGCGTGGCCCACTGGGTGGGCGTGGCTGTGGTGGTCATGGCATATTGGGTGGATGTGGCCAAGGTGGGCGTGGTCACCTCAATGTTGCTCATGGGGAGGGACGCCTGTGGCGGGTGGGCAGGGTTGGGGGAGATCCAGGGGGTCTCTGGCAGGTGGGGCAGTAAGCAGGAGGCTCATCCTGTGGGGTGAGGCGAGGCAGGGCAGGGGTGCCATTGCCATGGGGCAAGGCAAAGGCCGGGGCGGCTGCTGCCTGACACCATCGGCCCCAGCACACAGAGGCCAGCGAGCGCATGGGGGCCGACGGTGTCTGTCAGCAGCCACAGCCTGCCGGCGCACTCTGGGGCTACGCAGCCCGCCGCCAGCAGTTCAAAGAAGCCACCTCTGAGCTGGATGGATGGCCAACAGCTGAGGAGGTGATGCAGTGGATCGTGCCCGGGAAAAGGAGATCATGCGAGGCCAGGAGGGATGGGACGGGGGGAGGGAAACCAGCATCTGGCCACGTGGGACCTCGGCGAGTTAGCAGGCAGCTGGTTGAAGAGGGACAGTTGCCATCTCCGGGGCATGGCGCGAGTGCCCACAGAGAGGGCTCTGAGTGCCGCCTCTGGCACGCGTGCCATAGGTTCGCCACCACTGCTCTAGGATTTCTTCTACCTTTTTCTTCTTTATTAATGGGCACTGTGTAAAGTACTTGCACCTTCCTACATTGTACTTTGCTGTGCCTTGCTGAGTTTTGCTTTGCTGTGCTGTGCCTCTTCTTTTTCCTTTGGGCTATTCAGTCTCTGTGAAGGAAAAATATATTCTTTTATTTGGTTGTTTTCTCTATTTGATTCTGGCTGCAAAGCTTCCAAACTACACATTTCTTCTATTCTCCTCCCTTACCTATTTCAAGTTTGCAGATTTATAGGTAACTCTGCTGTGCTAATGCTGGGGAGAAGGCTCAAATAGGAGGGGCAGAGATCCCTCTAATTTTTTCACCAGCCTGCTCTTCCATATTTTTACAATTATATGTGAAAGTTTAAATATCCTTGGTCAAATTATGTGTTTCAGTTAATCCCTAAATGAACAGAAACTAATGCAGCCTCCGAGTGGTACAAATTTACATGACATCTTCCTTGAAATCTGAATGCATACTTAGCATTTATGTGCAGTTATCTGTAAATTTAAAAGAAGAAAACAGCGAATATGACAGGTGCAAAATGTAGAAATCCTTTTGGTTAGTGCTTTCTAATACGTCCTTTGTCAGAAATAACAGCTTTTCCTGTAACTGGACAGGAATTCCTGTAAAAGGACAGTCTTCAAGAGCTAATCTTCTTCAGAAGTTGAAGCTAAAAGGAAGTTAGATATTTCAGTAAGAGAACAGCTTGAAATGTACCTCTAAATCACTCATGAAGTATTTACGATACAAGAAAGAAAATTTAAAAATGCCGGCTTGCCCTTCGCACTCCCCAAAGTTAAATACTGTTGAAAAACTGTCAGGAGAGCTCAAATATTAAGCATATTAATGCATATTAAGAAAACCTAAAAGTATTTCTGAACTAGAGAGTTTTACAAGAAATAAGAGAATCCTAAAGCAATAATAAAAAGACTAAATATTCACTATTTTTTTATTTTGAATTTATATAAATTGTGAATAAGTGTTTGGGATGTGATTATTATTATACTTATTAGAGTATGGCATTGTTACATTAGCCAAGAAACTACAATGCTAATACAGAATAGTAGCTTGGCTGCCAATTTACTAGCTCGGTTGTGGTACATGCTCGCATTCTTCCCAAGGTACACCACAGGAGGGAGAGCTAGCTTTGCATCAGAAAGACTAGCAGCTCTTCCTGCAGCATCATACAAGGCCTCCCTCCACTGGAGCCGCCGCGGAAATGGGCGTTGCAACTGGGAGGGTTCACAGCTGGTAGGAATCTGACCATCTGCATGAAGCACCAGCTTGTCTCCCCACCAAAGTGGTATCTATTTATCTACTTGCATGTGATATGCTTTCAAACTGCTAGGTGGGCAGAAGCTGAAATGAGTGATGGGAGCTCACCCCGCCACACGATGCTGAAGCTCGAACTGCTGGAGCAGAGACTATTTCCAGCTCATTAAGCCATTGAGCCACCGTGCCTCCCTTCAGGATGTGATATTTAATACATATACATGTACTGTACAGAGGTTATATCTGCTTCTGCTGATTTAGTACTCATTGGAACATCAGTTTCACTAGATATGTCCAAATCTTTGCATCCATGCATTCATGGTGGAAGACCCTTGTTATTTGGATATAACTTTTCCTTTCACTGTAGAAATAAAGTTGAAATTAATTATAATTTGTAACTTCCATGTGCTATTAAATAGGCAGTTTTATAGTTAACAGATATAACTGTTACTGTGATGTCCTGAAGAATAGATTCCTGTTGTAAATTCCATTTTTAAATGAGTATGCATACATGGGAACTAAAATCTTTAGGAAGATAAATGGAATCATCGCAGAAGCAAAGAGAACATTAGATATCTTTGAGCATATGTAAAAAGGAAAAAAGGAAACAGTTGAAATGCAAACTACTACAAGTAAATATGACAGTTATCAGTCCTGCTCCAGCATAGAAAAGGCACCTAGTGTACCCTGAGATTGCAAATAGGAGTTCCCATATAACATCCAGATTTAGAATAGAACAATCAGATTTCACAAACATTAATTAAACTATAGATAACTTAGTTCAACTTCATACATGGAATTATTACAAAATTCTGCAGTAGAAATTTGGGATTCTAATTTTGTTTAACAGGTATAAACACATTTTCCTTCTCTCTACCCTAACTTATAACATGGTGCAATATTTAGAAATGCATATATGCATTGTTTCAGTGATCATTATCTAAACTGCTCTTAGCACTTCAAAGATTCTATATAAGTAATTTGACGGTGGAATGCTTCAGATTCAGTTTAGAAAAGGTGCTTTGGAATGTGTGGGAAAATGAACTGAACACCTGACTGACAAAATCGTCTAAACTGTCTTTTCCAAATTGGTATGTAATTTCCAAGTTGTATGTAATTCAAGAAATGTGCAAAAATAAGTTTTGCCTTCTAATATGATTGAACCACCATATATATAGTAGCTGGCTGTACAGTGTTGCAAAGATAATCCAACACTCAAGTTTCGTTGAAATCTGTTTCAAATCAATTCCACTGACATTTGCAGCAAACTGTAATGATACCAAAATAACAATATGTACATGATAACATAATCACAAAAATGCTGTGATTACTTTAGTCACAGCATTTTATGTAATTACATCATCACACATTTCCTGTCATTGCTCCCCTTCTCTGCCACCCACGTCAATCCCTTGATCATATGTTTCGGTACATCCAATTTATGGGTCTCTAGCAAACTGACATGCTAGAAGTATAACAGAGACTTTTGCTAAGAACAGCAAACCTGTTCTGAAAGATTTTTATTGCACATAATAGTAGTCCCTGATTTATGATCACAATTAAGACCAGAATTGCCATCACTAAGCAATGCACTCATTAAGTGTGTCATGTCTGATTTTACCACCTTTTTAGTCACAGTTGTTAAGCAAGTCACCACGGTCATTAAGTGAACCATGTGGTGGTTAAGCAAATCCAGTTTTCCCCATTGACTTTGCTTGTTGGAACCCCCAGGAAGTTGTAAATGACAATCACATGAACTTGGGACACTGCAACTGCCATAAATACATGCTGGTTGCAGAGTGTCCGAATTTTTATCATGTGGCTAGGCGGCCACTACTACAGTTGTAAATAGTAGACGTCCATAAGTCACATTTTTCAGTACTCTTGTAAATTCAAATGGTTGTTAAATGACTGGACATAAATTGAAGACTTCTTGTATTCAGAGGGGGTGCCATGCTATTTTTCTGCAACAAAAATAGGAAGATTGTGGCAAGTTAAAGTAAAGTTTAAATTATAAAACTAACATTTTATAATATAAGATTTGTGGATTATGATTCACAAAATATATGATAATAAGCCTTTTTATTCTTTTATTGTTTAATATTGTCATCTTTCTGTTTGTTCTAATATTAAAGGAGGTTTACAGTTATTACAACATACATGTTGTTTTAGTAACCAAACACATTTGTACAATATAGGATTCATGTTACAATTGTTTCAGATGATCATTTAATAATGCCCTTGGGATTTATCTTACAGCACCATTATGGACCAGTTTATTGTTTGCAGTGTACCCTGCCTATATGTCTCAAAGTAGATTTCATATTGTAATGCTATGTTCTGCTATGGGCATCATTGCCCTTTATTTTGAAAGTGAGTCAATAGACATACATAATACATCACAAATAACAATACACTATAAGAAGGAAGTTCGGTAGAGCTCCCACATATTTCTACTGCCAAAGGGTTTAATTCAAGATTTTGTTATATAAAATGCTTCCTCATTTTGTTCCTAAGCAACTGCTTCATTTTGAATTGAGTGAAAATACTGTTTACCTAAAATCTGCTGCCTCCTTTGTTCCTCTCTTATGAATAAAGTGAGAGCTGGGTTACCAGATCAATCCCCCACTCTAAACACAGATCAGTGTTTCTTTTCCAGATAGATTAAATTGTGTGTCGACATCCTCCTCCTTTAGGGAGTTGTGACTTGCTCCATTTGAGAATTCATCACAAGGTATTAGACAAGAAGCTACACAGAGTAAGGAAATGAAGTCACATAAAGAAAAGTTTACATTTCACTTAATGATGTCAGTTGTTATTTTTATCTTTTCTGTGGGATAGTTCCAAGATATACCTATAAATACTATGTGGCAGAACTGAACCCATCCACCTGGTCATCAAGTGAGGACTTGATGCAGATCTCCAGTCCTCGTAAGATACATGGGGCATAGACCCGGTGATAGTAATGTTCTCTTGGTAGCTCCCATTTTATGAAAAGCCCTCTCCCAAGAGATACAAATGGCTGTACCAACTGGCATTGTGCATTATTAGATTAGATTAGATTAGATTAGATTAGATTAGATTAGATTAGATTAGATTAGATTACTTTGCTGTTTGTCTAGTAGTTAAGGCATAAGATTAAAAACCAGGAGACTATGAGTTCTGGTCCAAGCATGAAAGACTGGCTGGGCCTTGGGCCAGTCACTCTCTCTCAGTCCAGCTCACCCCACAGGGTTGTTCTGGGGAAAGTAGGAGGTGGAAGGGATATTAAGAATGTTTGCTGACTTGAGTTATTTATAAAAATAAAAATAATGTCAGGATACACATGAATTATTTATATTGAGCTTTTACTTTTGTGTTTGTCTTTTGTGATTGATTTTGTTGTACTCCATTCAGGGTGTTAGGATGGGAATGTGTTATAAATATTGTAAAATAAATGAAGTATTCAAAACATAGATTGAGACCTTTGCAAAGAAGGGAAACATTTTGAAGGTATTTAGGACTGGGGGGGAAAAGCAAGTGTGTGGGAGAAAATTGCTTATCCTATTTTTTCCAAGCCTTCACATCTTACTCATTATTCTTTCTCATGTCTAATATGAATAGTGAAATGCCCACATATCTGACAAGTGAATTCCTTTTTATCAAATCTAGAAATTATCTAGAACTCCCTTTCTATAATTGTCTAAAACTTCAGAAAGTCTAAAATACCAGTCTTGACTTCAGTCCTATTAGCTTCATGAAATTATGGTGATGATGGTGATAGTGATGATGATGATGACTATAACTATCAAATATAGCTATTGCTGTTCCTTCTGCCTTTTGATTGTGAGTATGCATTGTCAGAATTATAAGAGGGAATTCTTCCAATTCCTGTTAGGGATGTTTTCATATGGATATGAAGAATGCTGACTAAACATTATGTTTTGGGAGCACTGGGCTCACTCTGATTCTAACCAAAGCTATTATGAGAGTCACGTAAAATATAGGATGCCCGACAAACCACCCTAAATGATGACTTGCTTCAGAGAAAAGAAGATGAGTTGCTAAACGTTATCCTTAAATGAACCCAAATGGCTTGTGGTTGAGCAATAGGAAGAGTCTTTTTATAAACTCTGTTAACATTATGTAGCCATCAGAAGATTTTCACAATGGTTTGCAAATGGTTGAATGCTCGTATTAACTTTCTATGTACCAATAGAGGAAAATATTTGTAGCTCAGGGTTGAAATGAGACGTCCTTGGTGCTCTCTGAGCTTAGTTGTTTTCTTGCGGACAATTGATTACCCAAATTATATTACTGTGCCAGTGCACTGATGATGTTACCTAGTTTGGATAATGAAACATCTACAAGAAAGCAATCACCAAGGATCCCCCGACTTCCTATGTTTCACAATGTGTTGGAGTACTATCAAATGCAAGACAGTACAAAATGCAGTATTAACATTTGATTCATTTTATGCTACATTTTGTTAAGCAGAATGCTAATACCTTCATGTTTCCCCCCATAAATAGTATAATGAATAGTTATGGGGATATATGAGAAATTATATGAGGAACAAAATGACTGGCCACTGTCACAGTGCTTCCTCTCTTTTTTCATATCATTATATTTTCTTGGTGTCCTCCCTAACATTTTAAAATTTTCATCACTACAGGTTTTGGGGCCATTTAATTTTGGAAGTCTTCTTGCCATGCAACTATGCACCAACTTTAGTCAATTTGGTGGTGTATGCTACAGCTTCAATGTATATTGAATATCTAAAATACAGTCAGAGCTTTGATCTCTCATTACTTAAAGCTTTCTTTTAGTATTTAAATATACTGATGTATTTTAAGTTCAGAAAACAACCCTGTCCTTTCAGAGTTCTCTCAGTCAACCCATTAGAGATGACTTTCACTATAACTGATTCAGAACTAAATAAGAGGCTCTCTCCAATTGTCAGCCATCATCGCTGAGGGAATAGGTAGGCAAGATAATAGAGAAATGTGTCCTATCCCCCAAAGAAAAGTTAATATTCTGCCTCTAGACAATTTACATGAGTGCTCCAAATATGGCTGTATGCTGACTCTACTGTTTTCTTTCTCAACATGTTGTTGAATTTTCCTGTTGTGGGATGAACTGACTGGTGCTGGCAAATCCTAGAGCCCATTGTGAAGAATGGCAGACCTCCAACATCACACAGCATGCACTCATTTCTTCATCAGTATACAGGATCCTTCAAAAAGCCTCCATTGCGAAGACCACACAGCGTTATAGGGGGCAGTCTGGGTTCTTTTATGGCAATGCCAAGAAATGGGAGCAGATTAGGTAATGTGTGTTTTTAATATTCTTTAAATTAATAAGTTCTCTTTTTTTCTCTTCTTACCTTCATGCTTTAATAACTGTAGTGTAACAGTCCTGTGTAATACCACCTCCAAATTAAGATATTAGATACGTTCATTGCATGTCAAGTGGTGTAAAGCAGAGATTTCAAATATGATGGCTATGATATTAGAAGAATTGTATGGTACCCTGTTGCATAACTAACAAACAAGGAAACAATCCAAACTCAATACTACCACAACAGCTGGGAGTTAATTCTTCTGCTGCTTAGGTCAAGAATATAGGTTTAAACATTTTTTGTTGGGCAGTAGCCATTCAGCCACTCAGTGTACTTGGGAAGCTAACAAGTAGGGACAGTCTTACAAAACAGTCACAGTTCTCCAGTTTAACAGCCTAGCTGCTGTTGCTTATTGTATGATTCTTATTCAGTAGTCTGTCCAGACATCAAAAGTAATAGCAATTTATGGCCAGTTTACCATGAACTTGGATACCATAATTTTTATTGATTCGTTTATTAAATTTTCCCTCTACAATCAGAAAGGTTCTTGGCAGTTTACATTGACCCAGTAAATTACAATGAATGTCTATAGTATACAAATAAACAACATGTTTTACAAAATTATACATCAAATTAACAAATAATTACACAAGCAGCAGCCTCAACTCATCCCTTCACAGTTCTCCAATGAAATTAATTATTTAATAACTTAAGGAAAAAAGGGATAAATCAATGTTTTAGAGAAGGCTGTTCCAAAACATGAGTATAGCAATTGAAAGAATGCTGCAAGCCTCTATCCATTTTGTTACACAAAGGTGATGAATTAAAATCAGATCCTCCAGGACCTTGGATTCAGTACTGCATCTTATGCCAAAAAAATACTCAATATTTAAATATAAAGAACTATTCCTTTATCAATCTTTTATTCCTCCTCCTAGTATTTTCTTGAAAGTGTGCTACTTTAGTTTCACTTTTATATGTCCCTTGTGCAAATGTGTTGACCCAAACTGCACACAGTATATAAAGAGTAGTGGTATCTTAACTTTATATATGGGCATTGTTACATCAACTTTTCAGTTCTCTTTCCCATTCATATGTTAAACATTTATGCATGGTTTTCCTAAGTGGAAAGAAAAAATAATATAGGCTACCTTGAATTTATTAGCTCCAACTGACAGCTGTGAAAATCTGCTTGCCCAAAGCTCATAACCAATCCAGTCTCCTTCCTATATCTATCTGCAAGCCATCTTTTTTCAATTATATTGTTGTCTAAATCAATTATATGGATTTATGTTACTGTATCCATAGCACATTGCTTAAATATTCATGAGTGCATGAGGTCTTCTTCCTATCCTTACAGAAAAATTAACTGACAGACTTGCCTATTCTTTATATGAATTAGGTTTCCCAGAGGTGTAATTTTTATATCAATAAGCTTGTGACATAGAAACATTTCTTGTGAACAGACTATTGTTTTATCTGATAAGGAGAGAAAGAGATGTAAAGATTGGTCTGGCCCATTTCCTGCATCTGTAATTTAATTCATTCAGGCAATTATATTAAATAAGAAACAGATTTTTGCCTAATTTAAATTATTTTTTGCTGTGCAACACTTTTTGTTAATTTAAAAAAATAAGTATTGCTTCTCAAGTAAATAAAAGCATATTCGGGATTAAAAACCAGTTTTTTGCAATTCTGTAGACCAAAGCAAATCTATCTCAGATGACAATTGTCACTTCTGATGAACTGTAAGCTTCAGAATTGTAATGTAAAAATAAATACCATTAGTCACAGAAGATTTTTTTGTATGCTTAAAAACTGAGCGATTAAAAATTTTGGTGTCTTGAATGTTAGCTCTGAAAACAAAATGTCTATAGATGGCCTTTTCAGATAATGTCTTCATCTTCCTCAGTGTTTCCTATATATATTATTAAAATGCATGTTGTCATATATGCAAGACTATCCTATTTTATTAACTTTTTTTAACCTGCATTATACCTCATTTAGATTTAATTTTCTTTAAAATGCTATTTATTGATAACTAGTAGTACTGATGTACATAAAAAAGTATCAAAATATTTAATATACATTTATTATTTATTCATATTTCATATTTCTTAACCGCTCATCTCCCTCAGACAGAGGCTCTTTTATAGTTTAATCTAACATATATTGGAGATTAATGGACAACAACTTGTTTATAGAAAGTGCCCAATGATAACACTTTCTGTGGCGGTTTGGAGTTGGATGGGAATCTTTCAAAGTGAAGTTGCTTGTTTGTGGCTATGTGCCATTTTTACTCCACAGAATGTGTCTGGCCATCCCAGGATCCAAAAACTTTTCCTTTTCTGGAAATAAAGATTATGGGGAGCTGGAGGTCAGTGTAGTGCACCAAAGCACTCATGGAGTCACTTTCCTCCCCTAAAATGGAAGACTCAAAAGGGGAGCATTGGGAGATGATAACAGGAAAGGTGCAGAGGGTAGGAAGAGGTGAAATGATGACCATGTAATTGGATATTTCTATAGTATAACTTGAATTACTTTGCAAAATTTGTTTGCAAACTAGTTTTGCTAAATTTAGAAATATGATAGCTGAACTTTGGTCAAACTCCCCCCAAATATGCCATCTATTTTCCAGTCAGTGTTATATCTAAAAGGTGCATATGTAAGCTAATCAAAGACACTAGGCACTGCTTATTAGAAAAATGCTAGAATTTTTGCCATTTTCTTCTGTTGTTCAGGGAAGAACATTTTTAACAGCTTGAGTTCAATATTTACTGTGGCAAATAACTGTAGTTATTGGCAAATAACCAGTGCTGCTATTTGAAGATATCTGTCACCAAACATTTATCTAAGTTCAATTTCTCTTTCTTAGCATCTCTTAATAAATGCCTTCTTTTAAATTGAATATTTGGAAGATTAGAATTTTATGTCTATTTTAATTTAATACAGCTCTTTTTTCTTGCTTTATCAAGAGAACATTACTGCTTTTGGTTTTTTAAAGATTATGAAATTAAAGAAAGATCAGTCATCAATCAATGATACAGGAATAGGACAAAAGTATTCTAACCAAACTAACATTTTATAGTTCCAGAGTACTAATAATCTGTAATTTGCTTTGAATTTATATTTTGTTTTTCCAAAGATAATCTGAATGACTAACAATAAAATACAGATAAAAGAAGAAATAAAAGTAATATATAAAAGCGCATAAACAACTAGAGGTAATACTTTAAATTCTACCTCAGCAGACAAACCAGTTGAATTATTAAAAACTTGTCTATTTGTCACTTGCCAAAGAATAACATAGAGAAAGCTGGTTTGCTCTCTACTGACAGAAAGTTGCATTAAAGCCTGAGAACTATCACTGAGGTCATGGAAAGTCCTTTCTCAAGTTAAATAATTAAATAATAATTAAATAATTATTGGTTTTGTTCAATTTAGATATTGTACACGAAAACCTAAAAATGGGATCAGATGGTGAAAGTGACCAGGCTTCTGGAACATCATCTGATGAAGTTCAATCCCCAACAGGTGTTTGTCTCAGGAACAGGATACACAGACGGATATCTATGGAGGTAATCTAGTTTTTCATAGGAGAGGCATTATCCTAACAAAAGACTTGGGATTTGTTCGCATTACTTTTGTCCCTGTTAGGGTGTTTTAAAGTAAATATATTGATGTTCAGAGTAACTGATCCTGTACAACAGATTTAATCTGATTTTTTAAAATTGAAAGTTATTATTGAATGTGTAATGTATAAAACATAATATGCCCGAGATAGAATTTCCATCAGTTCTGGCCAGTGTAGCTACTGGAGATGAAGTAATCCGACACAGCTGAAAAGGAGCAGGTTGAAGAAAGATAGTTTTGAGATAACATTGCATTTCTTTCTTGTAAATCAGATTTTTTCATTCTGATATCCTTCAGGTATTTTAGGTCTATGTGGTAAAAGGACACAGCATAGAGTTCTGGAAGACGTAGGGCATTTCTCATAACTTCCAGCCGGGAAACTTAATTTTTCTGGTTAGAACTGATAGGCTGTTAGGAATGGTATAGTCCAACACATCTGAGGATTAATACACTGAGGAAGGTTATTCAAGCATTGTACTGTTTGAAAACCAGTTCAGTACTTGAGGTGGATAAAAGTGATATTTTAATTTTGGGCCTTATCAATTAGATTTGATGTTATTGAAATGGCTAGTTTATAATATTTTGTAAAAGTAAAAAGTTGAGGTTTGAAGTTGATACTCAATTGCACCAAAGGAAGTCGGAAGTCAATGCCTTTTTTCCCCTTTTTTTTCTCCCTTACCTCACTTCTCTACTCCCCTTTCCCTTCCCCATCTTTTCTGCTACTTGGTTTTGCATTTCCATTGTATTGTATATTATAAACTAATAAAACTTTATAAAAAGAAAAAGAAAACAAGTTCAGTTCTGACGGTCATAAGAGCTGTTTTCTGTTCGTAAATATGTTTTATCTCAAAACACTCTACAGGTGTAATTAAGAGGAAGTAGGAAAATAAACCTAGAGCAATTTCAGTTTCCTTAGCAGATTTGCTGACATTTAAATCCTTTTATCTGAATAAAGAAAAGTGTGAGACTAGACAAAATGCTGCCTACTTTGAATTTTGTACTTGATTTTCTCTTCCTTTTTTAAATACTTTTATCTGAAAATTGTTTTGTCATACCCAAATCTAAGGATTCTGAAATGCCTGTTGATTTAAAAATTACAGGAGGAACAGCATACTCCATGGTACATTGCAACTGGATTTATAAGTTGTGACAAGCCATGGTTTGGTTTGCTTTGCTTTGCTTTGCTTTGCTTTATGGAAAAAACCACTATTGGATGGATTCACACTAAGCCTAGTATGATATGTGTTTGATTCTAAGAGCTATGATGATGGAAATTCCAGACAATCAAAATAATGTTGCAGTAGCTTCTCAAAATATGAAACCATGAGATGAACAGATAATTTAGAGGTTGATACAAGCATTTGTAAATAGATTGGTAATAGGCAGTGTATCTCTCTAGGTCAGGGGTCCCCAACTCCCGGGCCGTGGACCGGTACCGGGCCGCAGCTCGCCAACAACCGGTCCACACAAACAAGCAAAGCCCTATCAGCGGGATGCAGGCAGCACACAAAAACATGCCCCCTCCGGGCTGTGGAAAAACCTTTCTCCATGGAACCAGTCCCTGGTGCCCAAAAGGTTGGGGACCTCTCCTCTAGGTTAGTGTTAGAGTTGTCAGGCAACTGGGCTAAAATGTATTTTTAATGTATTCTTAATAAATACCTATTTCCCAAAACTTGCTGGGAAGAAATAAGAAAGCAAATGAAAACGAAATAGTGCCCATTCCCCCCACACCCAGTTCTAAAAACACAAAAGGCACTGTTCTTTGTCTTTTTCTAGCTATTAGTAAGACAGACATGATTGTGATCTAGCAAAGAGAAAGCTCAAAGAAGCCTATAGTCATTATTTTAGCAAAGCCAAATAATAATGCTATTGTTTCATTTAGTTAGTAGATAGGCAGTGAGGCCGAATAGTGTAGCATTTTTCAATGTATATAACCATCAGATAAGTTCACTCCACTCTTTCTACTTATTCTTTCTATATATCTGATTTCTAATTTCTGCTATATAGACTAATTTTCTAGAATGTGCCTTATTGGAGGTTTGCATGATCCAAAGATTTTTGCCCAACAACCTGTCAGAAAAGGATATTCCAGAGGTTAGATCTGACCTCTTAAAACCCCTTTGTTTCTTCCTACAAAATGTGCCTCTGCTTTCAGTATGGTGTAGCAGAGAACTTTAGTGCAGACTTTTGTGATCAAGAAAGCTTATTGTGAAGCAGAAGTAGTCCTTGCGGGATCCTGGTTGTAAACTATTCTAGGTATTAATAATTAAAGTTAGCACTTTGAATCAGATTTAGCAACTGATTGGAAATCATTGGGATTTCAGTGTAACCTGTTGCATAAAAATATATGGCTTCACTGTTTTGAATAGTAATTTTTCCTGGCACAAATGACTTTTTAAAGCTACAAGCAGCAGATAGAAATGTATCCAAAATTGGGTTCTTCACTCAAGTGATGCCATTTCCTTGTATTGAATTGGCTAGTCACAAAATAACATTATTTACTGTTTGCAGAACACTTGTGTGAATGAAAGTTGTACTACTAAAAGTTAAATAATAAATAATGGTCCAGGAAGTAGGTAAATATGCTTCAAGAACATTTCCTCTTTCTTTAGACTTCAGGGTTACTGGGAAATCAAAGGCAGATTTTTGTATCAACCTTGGAAATTGAACTACAACTGAAAATATGGCAATGTAAGCTATAGTTTGAAATGTGTAGTTTTGGAAAGACCATTTCTTACTCATGACGCTTTCATTTAATGCTGCTTATTAATCTGCACAATGCTCCGAAAGTGAGTACAATGGGAAAGCTCTTGACTTCCCCAGAACTCTCTTTTCCTGTTTAAAAACGGAATTGTGCATGACAGTAAACAAAAGGAGGAAAAAGTACTTAATTTCCTTCATTTATAAAAATCTGTATGAATGCCAGTATTTGTGATAATTGCAGTAAAATTCTATATGTTTTAATTGTCAATTTAAGAATCTATATTTAAATTAAGTTTCTAATTTAAATATAGATCCTTTTCATTCTGGCTTTCTGAATTAAATATTTTTTCATTAAAAACACGAATGCTGTTTTACTGTGATTTTCTTAGAGCTGACTCAAAAGCTTAACTATGATTTGGTTAAATCAGTAACCAAATCAATATGTTTAACATGATTAACATGTTTTCCATATTGAGCTGAGTGATAAACATTCCATATTACTATAGTTTTAGTTTATGTACCAAGAATATAACCAAAGCCTTGGCAAGCTGGTAAAATTTGAAAGAACATTGGAAGAAGGGAGGGAAATATTGGCATTTGTTCTGTTGCAAGTTAACATACACAATAGTCAAAGCATAATATCCTTAATAACTCATGGATCAGCAATGAATTATTTGCAGGTATTAGAACAGCCATAGAACACCAAAATGGTGACCACCAACCTCAGTTACTTTTTAAAACTATTACTAACATTTTAAAAGGGCCAAATAGAATAAAATAGGAGAGGATAGGATAGGATAGGATAGAATTAGAATTAGAATTAGAGCTGGAAGGGACCTTGGAGGTCTTCTAGTCCAGCCCCCCGCTTAAGCAGGAGAACCTATACCATCTCAGACAAATGACTGTCTAGCCTCTTCTTAAAAAATCTCCAGTGATGGAGCGCCCACGATTTCTGGAGGCAAGCTGGTTAATTCTCCTCACTGTCAGGAAATTTCTCCTTGTTCCAGGTTGCTTCTCTCTTTGTTCAGTTTCCAATCATTGTTTCTTGTCCTTCCCTCTGGTGCTTTGGAGAATAACGTGACCCCCTCATCAGTGTGGTCTGACTACGTTTGCGGTAAAATAATAAGAATACTTTAGGAGCAGAACTGCTTGATTCTGCAGTGGTAATCTGAAAATGCAGTGAAAATAAATTTGCAAAATCAAAGAGAATAACTTATATTTTTTCATTATGATTCTGAATTAGATCTGCTATTAGATCTTCATTCTGTTGTCAATAGAATGGGGTTAGGGTTCTATTTATTCACTTTTAAAAACACATTTTGGGTATGAAACTCGTTCTGTCTCCAATTATCAGTATTTTTCTCTTTCTAGTGCCTTATAAACTTGGATTCTCCAATTGATAAGATCTTTGTTTCAGTTTGCTGGCATTATGCACTGTCCAGCAGATAACATATTTCAAACATGACATTTTTCTGATGTATCCAGTTAACAATTAAAAGAGATTGACTAGGTATTTAATTAAAATAGGGAAGCTTTTATTTTTAATTACCATACCAAAAGTATGCTAGAATCTACAATTATAAGTCTCTAATATTTCAAAATGCTAAATATAATGTTTTTATGTTCTCTATTTAGTTTGGACTGGTAATTCCTCCCCATTTTTGTGGTAACATATTTCTGTTGTAAAATCAGTCTGTTCATGCTCTCTGCCCTATTTGAGGTGTGTTCTGTTTTAGATGCATTGGAATCTTAAATGTGTGTAAAGTACACTCCCTAGAAAAGGCTATATGGTGTGACCATAGATGTAAATGGCATGATTAGCTCACTAGGCAATGTGGGCTTGTGTGAGGACACCTCAAGTTATGCAGCAGATCCCTGGGAAGGAGACTTAGAAAGCCATGTGAAATTCAAAGGAGCAAAACAGTTTCTGACAAGCAAAGCCAGAAGAATCTTCCTCTTAGCAGCACTAAACTCTACCACGCCATACAGAAGTATAAAGAAGTTGAGTATATTTGAGAGCTTCAGACCACAGAGATTTCTCTCCCTTCCCCAGCCTTTGGCCCCTACTAGATCCATTGTAAAAGTCCTTTTCCAGTGCTTTGTGTTAGCATCCCAGTCCAGAGATCCTTGTGCATAAAGCATTGATCTAATATACAATTCTTCATAAAAATGCAGTGTATTTTCTGTGGAAAAAATGATCTACTGCATAGTCTTTCAGAGCTAAAAATGCAGGCAACAGTATCATGTTTAAATTATCTTATCATGAAATAGCAATGAGGCCTGCAAATGTTATTGGGTGCTCCGTCTTCCTTAGCAGTGCCTGCATCACAGGCATAAGCCGTTTTGGCAACATCATTAATTATCATCTTGAATAATACAGAGAAGCACATTTGAAGAAGGTCAGTATAATATCACCATCTTTGAAAGGTACTGGAAATTTGAAAGACCAAAGACAGGAAACCATTGTCATGTAAATTGTGTGAGATAGCTGTTTTTGGAATGCAAGACTCCTCCCCAACTCATTTACTTATCTATATTTCATAAGGACATTGAACAACACAGGATGATTAAAATGTGATGGTAATTACCTAGAGTCATTCTTTGCAGTAGAATAACTGACTTTGTGCAAGGAAAGTATTATTCATTGCCATTAGCTAAGTGTGTTCCTGTCATGCCTTGATCATAGTGATACAATAAACCAGGAAATGATTTACCATGATTCATATTTCAAAACTGGCTTACATTTACATTTAGAACTTAACAGTTCTTACATTTAGAATTATATTTTTATTTGAGCACATTTAATTGTTTACTATTAATGTAAATATTTTCATCTCATAAAATTGTCTATTGTGAATTAAACAATAACATAACTTTTTAAAAAGCTCACTGGTGAGAGTCCTATGATTCCTTCATGCAACAGAAAAGTAGGAGTCTTAAATTTGTCTTATAGCACAGTGGTCCCCAACTTTTGCGGCTTGGCCCGGCAGGAGGGGGAGAGGGGAACTGGACCTTGCAAGTGGCAGGCTGGCACCTGCAATGATACCTTTATCAAGAGATAACATCTGCCTATCCTGAGTCCAAATTTTTAAATTTTTATGAGGAACTCTGAATTTCAATACATGTGAAGGGTATTAGGGAAGCATTGCCAGATTTAGTCTGCAAAAATTTGGGCAACCACTAAATAGCAGCACATAGAAAATATTTGTAAATCAGTTACTGGCAAGGTTAAAGAAAGCCTTTCTTTCCATTAACGAAAGTAACATTCTCTTTTGCTATTTTTGGAAGTAAAGATTTGTTAACAACTTCAGATGAAGCATTACAATTGTGTCTTTCAATAGAAACAGCCTGTTGGTTCATTTCTGTGTTCTTAACCAGTAACAGACTATGCCTACATTACTGAGTACTTATTGACATTTTTATTTTCTATGGAAATAATTTTTGAAAATATGTATGTCCTCTTACTAGTATTGGTTTACTTCTCCAGGACTTGAATAAACGCTTGTCACTACCTGCAGACATTAGGATACCTGATGGATATCTTGAAAAGTTGCAAATAAATAGTCCACCATTTGACCAACCAATGAGTCGACGGTCTCGTAGAGCATCATTGGTAAGATCTTTTACCCGAAATAGATAACTTTACTATATCCTTCATACTTTTATTGCAGCCCAGATGTTTAGATACATTACAGCAAAAATATAGGTGTTTTAGAGCACTTGCAGCTGTACTGTGATATAATTCATTTAATTAAATGACGTATTAATATTTTCTTAAATGAATCTCAATGCCTGGATTCACCCATAACCCTAAGCTTTAATTCATGATTTGCAAACTATAGTAGTTTGGATCCTCTTATCAACTAGGCAACAAACATAAATGTTGGTTTATTACAAAGTGTGAACCCAACTGATTTCTCTATTATGAAATTTGTTTAAAAAGCAGGAAGACAAATGCAAGTATGAGATCTCACATTGGTCAAGTATAATAACAAGACAGTGGATAATAAGCCAGGCTTATAAAATACAGGTAGGCCTTGGATTAAAACAGCAATTGGGACCGCAGTTTTTGTTGCTAAGAGATGTGGTCATAAAGCACAATGTCACGTGACCACATTGCTTAGCAATAGCAATAACACTTAGACTTAACAGCACTCTCTAAGCAGTTTACAAAAGCCAGCATATTGCCCCCAACAATCTGGGTCCTCATTTTATCCACCTCAGAAGGATACAAGCCTGAGTCAACCTTGAGCCAGTCAGGATTGAACTCCTGGCTATGGGCAGAGTCACACTGCAATAATGCATTCTAACCACTGTGTCACTATGGCTCCAGCAATAGCAACCCTGCAGTTCTGGTTGCCATCATAACAGAAGTTTGGCAGTGACAGCAACAGGCAGACCAGGGTTGTGCATTGTTCTGGAATACAGGTGCCACAGGGAGGCAGGGGTAACTCAGCAGTGCTAAGGAGCACAGATGCTGTATAGGGAATCATATGCAGGTGCTACAGAGCGTAGGTGGGCAAAAAAGCAGCAACAGTAACTTCTAATTCCCTGTTGGCTTCTCCATTAATTTTGCTTGTGGGAAGCTGGCAGTGAATCTCAGAAATCACAATCACGTGACCTTGTCTTGCTGCAGTATTGTAATCATGAGCCAGGCACCAAATGCTCGGATTGCAATCGTGTGATCCAGGGATGTTGTGACAGCTGGAACTCTTGAGTACTGGTCATAAATCCCTCTTGTTCAGTTCTATCATAATTTTGAATGGCCTCTGAATGAGTATTCATAACCCATGGACTATCTGTAGGTTGTAGCATCATGAGTAAAGGTAAAATAATCTCTATTTAAATAAATAGAAAAAAAAGTTTTTATAGATTTTAAAATTTTCCAATTCATTATGAATTATGCAGACAAAATAATTTTAAACATCATTTAGTATTGTTTCATCATGTTTTCACTTTTAGGTACTTGCTGACTATAAGATATTCAACCTGATCCCCTGGGTCTTCCAAAGATTTACCCATCACCCCAGTGCTTTGTTCTAAAGAGCCATTATTAATTTATCTAATTAAAGGCTTGTTCAGTTTCAAATGCGTATCTTTTCCAAGGATCAGACCACAGTTGTGGAGGGCAGTCTCAGTGTCCTCTCCCAGGTCAAGCATACACACAAATACACAAAGAGATGGGTTTTTTTTTATCTCTGTTTACTAATTGAAGCTTGGAAACACAACCACTTGCAGTATAGAAAGAAGTTACCTTCCAGACTTCAGCAGGTTTGGCTTATCAGAGTTCCAATTCAAAGTGGTGTCTAGGAGAGTAGTCAGGTAGAGTCCAACGGTCAAAGCTTCTAGCAGAATTGTCAGCCAATCCGAGTTCAAAACCAGAGTTGCAGGGTTCATGAGTCAGGGCATATCAAGTGAGCATTAACAGGCAGTTGTCATCTATGGAGAGCTTGTGCCTGCTGCTCCATTTTAATAGAGCCCTGGTGTGGTCTCATTTAGTGGGATGGGATTCCTTCCACTTGAGCTGTCTTACAAAGTGCCTTTGCGCTACTCTTTGCAGCCCCTGCTTTGGAAGGAGGCGATAATTTTGCACCCTCATCTTCAGAGAGTGACAGTAGCTGTATCTGATGATTACTGGCCTCTCCAACCTCCTCTGCCTCCTGAGATAGTAGTCTGTCTGGTGGTGCTGGTGCTGGTTGCTTGTTATCTGTCAGTCTTTCTGGAGCTGATTCTGGTTCCTCATCGTCAGACTCTTCCTCTGACTCCAAATCAGAGCCATCCATGACACCATGTACACTGAGGAGTTCTTTAACTCCTTGAAGACAAACTCTGATATATGAGTATTTTTCAAGTACCGTAAAGCATCGTTTCTCTTTCATATCTGAAGTCCTGCACACAGCCCTCCTTTACTGAATATATGATCTCCAGCCCAGCAACAAGAAATTCTGTAGATGGTATGACCACAATTGGGCACAGAATCATGGTCGTTGAACAAAGCATAGTTAAGCGAAACACCATGTGACTGCTTCACTCAACAACCACAATCCACTCTGCCACAAAAGGGCTGTCTTTTAAATCCATACAGAACCTTCAACTAGTTTAGAATGATGTGTCACATACAGTTTTGAGTGCCGCATGGTTCACCTGAGTAACACCACTAATGCACTGGATCCTAGTTGCTTTCCAGGTGCAGTTCAATATGCTGCTTATCACATTAACATCTGCAGTGTCTTTTTAAAGCTTATTAACTGAAATAAGTCCCACTGGGTTCATTGCAGCTTGTTTCCTGATAAAAGGTCAAGAGCACAGCCCCTGTGGGTGTGTTCTGAACAGCCTCCTTTGTCCTGATTATTAGACTCCCTATATAGCCTAATTTCAATTTTTTGGAAAGGAATTTTTAATCTTAAAAACTACCACAACAACAATGGGAAGCTAACATACTGCAAAGCAATGCATACATTTAAGCACAAATGTTTCTTCCTAGAGGGCCTCTTGCTCCAATGTAAATCTCAGAGACATTCTGGGATAATAAAAAGGAAAAATCAAATGCTTTTCTAAAGAAGTTACCTGTGCCCAGAAAGTAGGATAACAGTGGTGGAGGGCATCCCAAGTCACTTGAAGGAGTACCTGAGAACAAGCTCATTAATTTGTGTTCTGACAAATGAAGATGTTATCATTCACCAAGTTCCCCATGTGAATCATATTGCAAATAGGCAGTCCCCTAAGTCACTCATTTGGGGAATATTCCCATGTCAGGTTCTCAGAATTCTAAATGTACCCACCAACTGGCAATATTTGTTCACTATTGCCCTAATGAACAGCACTTAGTTACCATATCTGATTGGTATGGAGCACAATAAGAGAAATGTACTATGACTTTTCAGAGGTTTAATTTGTTCATTCATTAATTTAAATTTTATTGGACAGTATTTATATTGCTGGCATACAAGTAGTAAATAGACAAGCATAAACAAAAAAGTAAATGAGTAATAAAACCCAGTATAAACAAAAATATATTGCAAAATTTCTCTGATCAGCTACCCTTTCATATAGGGCTATTCGTAAGTTTAGCTGTTTATAGAATGCAAAAAAGATTGTGCAGAGTGGACCTCCATGGGAAGAGTGTTGTGTCTTCTAGTCCATTCTCAACAGGCCTTCTATAAACGATCAGACTAAAGAAGCACATTCAGTCCTTGAAAATGAGAAGGCTATTATTTTTTTAATATACTTTCTATGCCTCGTATGAATAATAGTTTCTTAATAATCATATGTAAACAATAATAATATGCCCTGATAGAGATAGTAATAACATTTTAAGACAGCACACATTCTATTATGAAGCTCTATGGTGAATAGAGGCTGACATGGGCAAAGGAAACAATACTACTAAAGATTTAGAGCAGGCAAAGTTCGTGTATCTAAGTGGTTTTCTAGCTCTCTTGTCTATTCAAATTTATGAATATGGATCAGGGATACTTTAGGTTTGCTTATGAAGATAATGTAATGTTACACATACTTCAAGAAGACAATCTGATCTTTGTATGAATTATATTAATTGTATTTATTCCTTGTTTTTATTACAGTCTGAAATTGGATTTGGAAAAATGGAAACGTATGTTAAATTGGAAAAGCTTGGTGAGGTATGTCTGCTTTTTTAAAACTATTAATAAATAAAATGAATATAAATTATATTTTAATTTTAAATGACAATAAAGGGTAATGACTTGCCCAAGCTCAAAATAAGAGAGAGCACACTGGAAATCAAAGAATATATATTCCTTAATGGTAATATTTGGCTTTCTGCATGGATAATTGTGGACAGTTGATATCATTTAACAATAGTACATGAGATAAACATATTATGAAGTATTTGTTACACTTATACTGTATAAATACATTTGAGGGATTCTTGGTGCTCTTTTCTGTTTTCTTGCAGACATTTCATTACCCAAACTAGGTAACATCATCAGTGCTATTTGCTGTCAGTTTATATTCTGGTAGCTTGCCCTGTCAGTGTTGGTGGGGGTGGTCTTAGAGATTCTTTGGTTGGGCTATTTACTATTGGCTCTTTGGCAGTTTCTTGATTGGGGTATTGCTTACTTGATTGTTGGTCTGATGTTAATCTATGCTGATTCTGGGTGCTGATTGCTGGTGGAGAGATGCTTGGGTCTTTTAGTTCTCTTTTGGACTGGTTGATTGTCTCTTTTGTGTAGTCTATAGATGTTGTTAATTTCTATGTGTCTATTGATGGCTGATTTGTCAGAGTGCCAGGCTTCTAGAAATTCCCTGGTGTTTTTGGACTTGGCCTGGTCTAGGATTGTCACATTTTCCCAGTTGAAACTATGCTTAAATCTGCCTATATTTTGTGAAATTAAAGAATTTTCATCATGCCTTCTGACTGCTAGTTAGTGTTCATAGATGCATTCTGCCAGTCTTCTGCCTGTTTGTCCTACATAGTGGTTGCTGCAGTTCTTACACTGTATGTTGAAAATTTGAATTTGTTTCAAAAGTAATCAATACAAAAGTGTTATTGTTTGCTATTAGGTAACGCCATAAATGTCATAAACTATTGTTTGCTTGCAGATGTTTCATTACCCAACTAGGTAACATCATCAGTGCATGATAGCTAACACCATCATCAGTACATGATTAGGGTTATAGGGTTATATAATATTCAGCTGATAGGAAGAATGTTTTTCTCCCACCTAATCTACCTTTAAAGTGAGAGGATTGTTCCTGTGTACAGTACTTTGTAGAGATGTGCAAAATGCATTGTACTGGAAACATTACCTTCAATTGTCCCAAAGATGCTTTTTCACGAGGCAACTGGACTTTCTTGTTTTTCTTTGAAGATGTTTCGCTTCTCATCCAAGAAGCTTCTTCAGCTCTGACTGGATGGTGGGGAATGGAAGGATTTATACTCCTTGCAGACAACTGGTCATTTGCATTCTTTTAGAGCAGGGGTCTTCAAACGTGGCCCTTTTATGACTTGTGGACTTCAACTCCCAGAATTCCTCAGCCAGGCACGCTGGCTGAGGAATTCTGGGAGTTGAAGTCCACAAGTCATAAAAGGGCCATGTTTGAAGACCCCTGTTTTAGAGAGTTGTTGAGGCCACCTGGAAGTTTATCTGTGTCATCAGGGTCACCCGAGTAGTGCAAATGGGTGTGGAGCCTTCTTGGAACTGTTGAAAGGACTGTGTTGTAGACTGGAGATAGATGATGTCATATCCCTTCCCTTCTGTTGAAAGAGGGCTGTTCAATTTTGACATAGATGGCCTCTTTCAAACCAGTGGTCCTCCCTGTCCAAAATGTGGACTTTGCTGTCTTTGAAAGAGTGGCCTTGTCTTTTAAATGCAGATGGACCGCTGAATCTTGTCCTGATGATTTTGTTCTCCTATGTTGTGCCATGCGTTTATGAAATGGTTGTTTTATTTCCCCAATGTACACATCTGCACATGGCTCACTGCATTGTACTGCATATACCACGTTGGTCAGTTTGTGTCTGGGTGTTTTATCTTTGGGGTGGACAAGCTTCTGCCGTAGTGTATTTTTGGGTTTCAGGTCTGCATGTATGTTGTATTGGCTGAAGATCCTCCTGAGCTTTTCCAATATTCCTGCAATGTATGGAGTGACTACGTTGCTTCATTTATTGTTTTCTTCTTTGTCTGTTATGGAGGAGCTCCTGCTGGGTCTTTTCCGGGATTTGATGAAGGCCCACTTGGAATAGCCAGAAGTTCCGAGGGCTTCCTTGATGTGTTTTAGTTCTTTTTCTTTCCCATATTTGTTGGTAGGCAGGCCTTCAGCTCGGTAGTGTAGGGTTCTAATAACTCCCATTTTGTGCTCCAGTGGGTGGTGGGAATCAAAATGTAAATATTGATCTGTGTGTGGGAGTTTTCTGCAAACTTCGATGTTAAGGCTTCTGTCATCAAAGAAAAACAAGAAAGTCCAGTTGCCTCGTGAAAAAGCATCTTTGGGACAACTATGACCTAGATGACTGAGAATCTCCATAGACATTACCTTCAATTACTCTTCCAGGCTAATACCACTCCCTCTGTTCCATGGGTAATCCAATGGTTTTCCAAAATGTAATCCTTCAAATGGTATTACAGACATAGGCCAGTTCTAAAGCAGTCCTGTCTGAACTATCATGTCCAGAGCAGCATAAACATGTTCCAGATTATTGATTAACTTCTGGAAAACTGCTAAACCACCTTTGGAATGATAGATTGGCATGGTCCAGATGATAAACAGAATATTCCAGAGTTATCCGCAACATTCCCTTCCCAGAACTGAAGAGTTTGCACATACTTAGTATTAAGTACTGAGCTGGATGGATAAATAATGTGAAATGGGTAGACACTCTTTCCTATCTTAGAAGTAGGCCCAAAATTGTTTGGCAGTCGTGAAGCTATTGGGAGTGTTATGAATCAGGTATAAATGGCTATGCTTTCAATGATACCATCCTTAAGATTGGGTTGTTTCACCCAATATATAGTGATTAGTATGTATCTGCTTCTGAGCTAATAAAGGTCTAATTAGTTTTTCCCCTTTTAATGCAGAATTTGTAAATCAGATTTCATGTACTTTCTTCATTTGCTATTCAGGGTACATATGCAACAGTATATAAAGGAAGAAGTAAGCTGACTGAAAATCTAGTAGCTTTAAAAGAAATCAGATTAGAGCATGAAGAGGGTGCACCGTGCACAGCTATTAGAGAAGGTAAGCAACACTTTTTAATTTAGATGAAATCGTGAGCAGAAATTCCAATTGCATAATTGTATCTAATGTGAAAAAAATAGGTTTAATAGACCTGGTACGTGTGGTTTCTGGTTCAGAAACACCAGAGTAGAAAGTTCCTCATTCATTTTTTGCTTCTCCACAGAGTGAAACAAATTTGGGGATAGAGGAAATATAAGCTTATGGCCTATTGCAGTGATGGTGAACCTTTTAGAGACCGAGTGCCCAAACTACAACCCCAAACCCACTTATGCATCGTCGAGTGCCGGGTGGGTGTGGCCCATTGGCTGGGTGTTGCCCATAGGCTGGGTGTGGCCAATTGGGTGGGCCTGGCTGTGGTGGTAACGGCAGACTGGGTGGGACTAAAAAGTTCAATCAATCAATTCCAACTTTGCAAGATCTTTTTTTTTCCGTGAGAAGTTGAAATTGACTGATCGAACCTTTTTTTTTTTTTTGCACACGGCGGCGGAGGCCTAAAATGAAAACCCAGCTGAAGGCCTAGGATTGGGGCGACTGCGCGCGTGCCCACAGAGAGGGCTCTGAGTGCCGCCTCTGGTACCCGTGCCATAGGTTCACCACCACTGGCCTATTGCTTTCTTATCACCTTTCTTTCTTTCTTTCTTTCTTTCTTTCTTTCTTTCTTTCTTTCTTTCTTTCTTTCTTTCTTTCTTTCTTTCTTTCTTTCTTTCTTCTCTCCCTCCCTCCCCCCCTCCCTCTCCCCCCTCTCTTTCTTTCTCTCTTTCTTTCTCCAATTTCTATGTCAATGACTCTGGGCAGCTTACAATTCAGAAAATATATTATCATTTTAAAAAAATTAAACATTTTTAAACAATAAAAACAGTAAAACCAATAAAAACATTAAAAGTATCTAATTCAACATAAACAAGAGCAATATATTTGGCCAGTTAGCAATATAGCCAGGAAGAGGGGCCATTAACATATTCAGCACCCAGGCTTGGGAATTTTTGCTATTGTTTATGGCCTCGTATCAGAAATTTAAGCAGTTTATTTTTGCCAAACTTCTTATTTCTCCAACATATGACCAAAGCAAAATGTTTTATAATTAAACAAATTTTTTTTAGAATGTATTGAAATGTAAGGTTTAAAGTAACAGAATGGAGTCTCTCTAATCAAAGTTAAGATAAATGGCAGAAAACTGCATTCTTATTCAACTCTTTTGGAGGAGGAAATGTCTTAATTATCTTTTTCTATGACAGGATATACAAAAAGTTTGAACAATAAAACAGAAATGTAAGGTTTCCTTATGGAAAATGCTGCAGTTTTATTGCTTACTTGTTGAAGAATAGAACTGTATAAAATATTTTGAAGTAAAATGTTCAGATTCCGGAATCTTAATATTTCATCAGTGGTGGGCCATTCCAAACTCATTGCAATTGGACTGATGAAAAAATGGGTTGTTTAAATTAGTAGTACCTATGGGGGACACAGGAGACCAGTTTGATGAAAGCAAAGACATTACATTATGTGCTCTGTCCCCTTTATGTGTTGCTAAAGGGATGGCGCTGACAAAAGCAGTGAAATTCTGCAGATGCCACTGATTTCAATTTCATAGAGTCAGCACAGAGCTCATTTTATTTCCCAGTTTTTCTTAATGGCTTCCTGCCCATGATTTACTTCATAAATTTTATTTCCTTCTTTTCATCATCAAGATAACTATTGCTGCTTTTTATGTATGCTTTTGATCAACTCATGGTATGTTACTGGATCTATTTTGATGATGATGATGATGATGATGATCAGACTTTTTGTGGATCTGTTTTGAGCACAAAAGAATACAAATTCTGTGTATTTGAACTGAAAAGATTAGATCAATTTAGGCCAAATGGCTAATTGCAGCTGCAGTTGATTTCAGTTGAATTTTTTCCCCGGGATGTGAAGTTCCTTAAACCAAATAGAAAGCAGTATGTGTGCTTCAAAAATGTGCTTTAGACTTAGCATAAGAAGAGTATCTTTCTGGTATTAATTAAAGCACCCACATCCTTTTTTAGGTTTCACCCAAGCCTGAAAAAGATCCTGTTGCTTTAACAATGATTAGGTAAAGCAATTTTTAAACAGCAGCATATTTTCTAAGGTGTACAAAATACTGTTTTAATGAATAGCATAAAGGTGCTGGGCTCACATGAGAGCTCATGCACTTCTTCCTAATTACTTTTGAAGACTTATCAAATTAATGAAAATAATTAAATCCACATTTAATTACACATTTGCCACCCAATAATACAGGTAGTCCTTAACTTACAACCACTCATTTAGTGACCATTGGAAGTTGCAATGGCATTGAAAAAAGTGACTGGTGGCCATTTTTTTCAAATTTACGGCAATTGCAGCATCCCCATGGTCACATGATCAAAGTACAGACACCTGGCAACTGACATGTATTTATGAGGATTGTAGTGTCCCTGGATCATGTGATCACCTGATAAGTAAAGTCAATGAGGAAGCCAGATTCACTTAATCACCATGTTACTAATGTAACAACTGCAGTGATTCAATTAACAACTATGGCAGGAAAGGTCATAAAATGGGGAAAAACTCACTTAACAACTGTCATGTTTAGCAATGGAAATTTTGGGCTCAATTGTGACCGTAAGTTGAGGATCACCTGTAAATGTACAGTTTAGTTCACTCATGTATTTGACAGTTCGTTCTGTTCTTTTTTTCAGTGTCATTGCTAAAAGATCTAAAACATGCAAATATTGTTACATTACATGATATTGTCCATACAGACAAATCATTAACTCTTGTATTTGAGTATCTGGTAAGTTTTTCAAAAATTCTCTCAAGTGTTTAGTTTAATCATCTAAAGCTGTAGAGATAGAAATATAGTAAGAAGCAAAATAATAATAATGTAATACTTATCTGGGAGGGTAATTTTTGTAGTCTTTTGATGCCATAATTTTAATTGTTTTCTAAGAACTCACAGTGGTGCCTGGAAAAATGTTTTTCACTAGCTGATTAGTATAAGATATGCAGTATCTCTTTAGGTCTCCTTGGAATTTTTTAAAAAAAATCCATTTAATTATGTTCAATGTGAATAAAATGTTCAGACAGTAAAAGTATATGGAGATGTTTTTTGAGTTCTGTTGCTTAAGGCAAAACCCTTTTTTTCTCAAATACTGATTAAAATTAGAAATCAGTCTGTCAGCTGAAACATTTTTGTTAGTTAATCATCTGCCTCTGCTAATGAAACAATGAATTAATCAAAAGTTGCAGTACTAATTTCTTAGTCTTGACTAGCATTGTAACTACCTTCGGTGACCCTTTTAAACAAGCTAATTTAGTATTTTAAAGAAACACACTTTAAAGATAGCTTTTAACATGTGTTTAACACATGTTACTTCCATTTGACCTGAATTAGAGGTAGGATATACACCAAAGTAAATAATTAACAATAAATAATAAAATGCCTTATTTTTCATGCAAATTATTTTTATTTTGTCAGGACAAAGACCTAAAGCAATATATGGATGACTGTGGGAACATTATGAGTGTGCATAATGTAAAGGTGAGTCCTAATCTTTAATTTTCAATTTGAACTTTTCCTGAATACAAATGCCATTCATGTTCATATATTTTTTAAAATATGTTTTCTTTAGAAAATGAATTTCATTATTAAAACATGTTTAAGCATTGGCTATGAGAACCTGACTCATTGCAATAAATGTATAAGGAATTTGATTTCATAAAATGGTTCTTGCCTTTCAATAGACATTTTATATTGTTACACTTTCTTTCAAGTAAGAATAGTGTGCTCAATAAACAACAGCTGACAGAATAAATGTGGTTGACAGCATAATGTACTAGAACATCATGAGATTTGGCTTATACAACCACCCAACTGTTCTTGTCTCCAACTTTAACTCTGTAGGGTCTTTTTTTGATGTGGATGGGGGCAGGGTTGGGATGGGGAAAATACATTAACTTTCCTTTGAAATTCTGTAGATTTGTATCTGATAGAGATATTGATAGATTCCGAATGTGAATCTTTAACATTCTGGTATGGGTAGGTTTATCCAGACACGGAGGAGGCAACAAGCATCCTTTAAAAATCCTTTATAAAAAGAGAATGAAAGACCATTTCTAGAGTAAATTTCAGGAGCAATGTGCCTGGATAGCTAAAGTTTTATAACTAGATATATTGACAGATAAATAGCTGTCTGAAAAAAAACACTGTTCTGTGACAAATGTAACTCATAAGCATTCCTAATATATAAATCTATCTTTTTGGAAGCCTTTAACATTATGGATAAATTGGCAAGTTTTGCAAAACCTCTTTAATGATATCAGTTGGTTCCCTTCCTCTGTTCAGTGTGGCCGGTATTTAAATGGTATTTTCAGTTATAAAAAAGAACAGGAAATAGATGATGAAAAAGACTAGAGAACTATCAGAGTAGACAGTGTTGGCTGAGTGGAGAAACAGGCCGCGTTCTTTCTGACATAATAAATGTCTGTGTTTAGAATAGTAAATCTAATAATCTTATCATTGAGTTCCCTGGGTTGTTAGAAAATGGTTATAAGAAAATGGGATAGTAATATTCTGCTTTTTCATAGTACTTATTCTCATAAGCGAAATGAACCATCCTGGAACTAGTGTGAGTCTGCAGTTATTACATGACCACACAAATTTCCTCTTGAATGGCACTGAGTGCTAATGTAGCCAGTAGTATATTGGATGTGGAACAAAAGCCTAAATTCGTTTGGTCCTGAGAGGGTGATGTTATTTCAGCCTCAGTTTTCCATACGTAATCTAGCAGGACAATTATTACCTGAGAGTAGAACATTGAGTTTATGCATGAAAAATCGTTCAAAACCATGCTCAGTACTGTAATTTCTTAATGTACCCCTGGATGAATCACACTTGTATCTCTTGCTGTAATTCACTTTCAAGACAAAATAGTGGGAAGCCAATAAATAGGAGGAAGTGCACTTTTCTGTGCATCTTGGATCAAAGGCAAGAATAAAACAGGGCAAATAAAATACATAATTCCAGCCAGTATGCAAATAATTAATAATTGTAACTAGCAGTTATCACTGTAGAGTAGAGTTTGTTTCATTTTTAATTGGCCCATTTTTGATGCAGTATGCCCAGAGATATTAGAATTGGAGACCTGAATGCACTGACTCAAAAAAATGAAGAACAAATCTGTGCAGGATTCTAGGATTTTATCCCAGGTTGCTAAGGATGAGTAGAAAGGTGGGTAGCCCAATATGATACAATAACAAAGGTCCATGAAAAGTACTGAGAACATAATGGTTTTCAAACCTCTTTTAAAAATTGGTTTGCAAATCCCAGGAAGAAGCTTTTTGTTCTAAAACCACTTTGCAAACTATGCCTGAGCACTAAAATATATAGAGAACGCTAAGGTATTGTCTGTATTCATTTCTTATGTAACGAATATGAATAAGCCAGAGCTTGTTTCTTTTATGAGAAAATAGCTGTACTGTATGAAAAAGAAGTGTCTTTGAGCCTCTGGTTGTTACTGTAGGTGTTAGCCAGATATTTAAAAATGCACACAAAAAAGAAAAAAAGAAAAAAGTACAGAAGCATAAGAAAAACAGAGAAGGAAATATAGTTGCATCAAAATAAAACTTTCCATGGCTGTGAAAGTATGACGTATGTGATTAAACGTAGAAACGCTTTATTAGGAATGGTTGTTATATCATGCAGCAGGCTTAAACTGTGGTTTGGATTTTATTGCATTTTAAACAGATATCTGCATCTTATGGGAAGATAATCAGAGACAGCAAGTTATGCATTCCAAGCCAAATAGATAAATTTTAAAATTATTATATTCTGTAACAAAGATAAATTGACTAATTACAATCTGTATATTAAGCATATGAAAACAGCTTATGGTTTCAAATGTTTTTTTCTTCTATGCATTGATAAACATATTGTTGTATTATCTTGGCAGCTTTTCAGTGTAGGTTTGGTTATTGTTCCTGAAACTTTTATTAATCCCCTCTCCCCTATCAGTTATTTTTATACCAGATTCTGCGTGGTTTGGCCTATTGTCACAGAAGAAAAGTACTACACCGGGACTTAAAACCACAAAATCTACTAATTAATGAAAGAGGAGAATTAAAGCTAGCAGACTTTGGTTAGTATAAGAGCTAATAGATTATTTTGACTGGGAAAATATTTGCTTTATTTCACTTCTAAGAACATCTTTCAATGCCTACTTTAGTTTTTAAGAATATTAGTCTGTGTGTTTGTACATAGATACCCACATACCCACAATTCATGTTTGCTGAGTTTTTGCTCAATTAATTTAAGGACCATTGCACTGTATAGTTTCATTAGTGCAATTGCATTAGTGGACTAATGCATTAATCAATGTACAGTAGTGGCCAAAATTGTGGAAACCTTTTGGGAAAAGTGTACAGTAGAAATGCCACCTTTGGTTAAGTTTCCACCAACCAACTTGATAGCGATCACATAACACACTGACAAATGTCCGCCTCTCAGTTTCAATACATGACATCAATAACTGAATCCTACTGTGATCTGATTGGCTCATTGCCAAAACAAAATGACACCTGATTGGCTCTCTAAACACTCATGCTCATTGGCTACAATCGGATGAAGGAAAGTTACCTGATATCAACCTAAGCAAGTTGTGCTTCCTTTTTCTGGTTATTTGGCTATAACTTTTCATAGAATACAGATAATTGAACAAACTTTGTTGCATTACATTCTTGATTAAATTATCTTTCCATTGATATAATTTTATGGTACTACTACAAACAAAAGTGGTGTTATTAGCCATCAAACCTCAAAAATACACTTTTCCCAAAAGGTTTCCACAATTTTGGCCACTACTGTACAGTCTGAAACGCTTAAAAATTATTTTGGAAGAGAATTTAGCACTGTTATTAATATTCTGAGAAATATGTACCAATATTCTGAGAATATTCCGTGCTAATTGTTTATTCGTTTATCAGAGAAGCACATTCTTGTTCTAATTTTTCAGAAACACACATTTCTCTCAAAAAAATCCTTATGATGATGAAAGCTTCTCATTATGCTTCATAGCATTTGCCCTTAGCTTTTTCTAGTGTTCTATTTTTTTATTATTATTTTTTGCTAATCTTATGTAATTCACCTGGTTGTAAAAGCATGTTACAGCTCTGTTTCAGTTTAAAGTATGGATTATGTTCTTTCTCTGATTTGCCAGCTATATGTGTTATAGGACCGAAAATGCTTGGTTAATTGCCTGGGAGCCAGTATTAATTTTTAGGTGATAGGGAGAATCAAGCTGTTCTTGGAAGGAAAAGCACACAAAAACGCAAATGTGCAGGATGAAGTGGCAATACTTAGAATGCAAAACACAGAGGGCTCCTCTTGCCCCTCTACTCTCCCCCCCCCCCAAAAAAAAAGTTTATTATATTCCTCTGGTTGTTACAGCCTCCCAGGAACATTCTGGGCATTATGATTAAGATAATTAAAAAAAAAAAAAACCAGCCTCTTCCACCTTTTCTCTTGTCTAGTCACTTCGTACTTTCTGTGTGCTTTTTAAAGGAACTTGCCTGTTTATTTTGTAAGGGTTTCTTCCCTTTTGTGGCCCATTGTGACTCCTGTTGAGGTAGCACTTTCCACTCATGCTCAGAAATACTGCAGATAATATCTTGTGCAGTTTCTTGACAAAGCAGCTCCAAGTCTCTTGTACTATAGGCTAAAGTTGTTTCCAGATGATGTGGCATACAGTTCATTATCCAAGCTGGATGGCCAGTAGGAATCATTGGGTGGACACCATTTTGGAGAAAGTTGCCAGAGGCGCTTCCTCTTAGTAAGACTGGTGAATATGTGCCAGGATGGATAAAGTTTTCATCTCAAGGGATATTTTATTTATTTCTCCTGAGGACCACTTTCAGAAGTAGATATGGCCAAACATGTGGAACTAAAATTAATTTTGTTGTTTCCATTCTGTCTTTTTAGTCTTTCTCTTTTTTTCATGTTTTCTTTTCCTCTTCTTCTTTGCTTTATTTTGGTGTATTTTCTTTGTGCACTAATAAAAGACTGTCCCTTTCTAAATGCAGAAAGAGGAATGCAAACTTTCTGGCAATACAGGAAGACATTAATCTCTACCTGAATCACCAGGCTGCAGGGGAAACGGATAGTTGAAAGGGCATGGTTGTCTGGAGATGGCTATTAGGATAGGTGGGAAGTTTAGCAGAAGCATCATCACAAATGGTAAAAGTGTTTCTCAGAAAGATTTGTTAGCAGTAGTAATTCCATAACATGGATGCATGATTTTCCAAACATGAGTGATACAACTGAAGTAGAAAAAAAGAGGCCAGAACAACTTTGCATATAGATGACCTTTCTAGTAGAAAGCATTGGTCTATCAAAAATAAATGCTCCTGTTTTATAGCAACAAGCAAATGCTTAGCTATAGTTTCTGACTCATGTGAAATTTCTATGAAAAGGAGTTCTATAATATAAAATTGAAGGAAGTTAGAATTGGGCTAAGGAAATTCATTTTGCACTTTATTTTTGAAGGCCTGGCTAGAGCAAAATCTGTTCCTACGAAGACTTATTCAAATGAAGTTGTCACATTGTGGTATAGGCCTCCAGATGTTCTCCTTGGATCTTCTGAATATTCCACACAAATCGATATGTGGTGAGTCTCAAATATTAACCTGCTTGCTTTCATTCAAATTAAACATTCTGTATATTTTTTTTCTCCTTTAACTTTAAGTAACCTTTGTTAATAATAAGCATTAATACTGTAGTTGCTTTTCTAGTTCATACTTGAAATTTTGGGGGAAGAAAAAGGCAGCAAATTAAATATTGCTTATTTGTAGAATCTCACAAATTTAGTTGTTTTGAATCCCTGAGCTTTAAACAACTTCATATGTAAAATCTCAATAGTGAGACTGGTCAAATGTATTTCAACTGAATGCAAATCTTGTTCATCATTTTTCATAACCAAGGAAAAAGCAATAATGTACTATTGGGCTACTAATTCATTGGCAGTTATATGACCGTGTTACCTTAACACAATTAGGTTAAGTAGGCCATCTCACCTATCATTAAAATTATATATTTAAATAATTTCATCTCCTTTGTAATACTTATTTGAGCTTTTCCTCTCTTAAAGGGGAGTTGGATGTATATTTTTTGAAATGGCATCAGGAAGACCTCTCTTTCCTGGGTCAACGGTTGAAGATGAATTGCACTTAATTTTCAGACTTCTGGGTAAATATGTTTAGCTTACAGCTGTGGGTTTATTTTGCTCTTATTAAGAGAATTTCTGAAAACTTTAGACTTGCACTGTAATTGCAGTGTTTATATGTTTATAAAGGGGGGATATGATTTTGATATTACGACTTTGTACTTTTGTTAAAATCAGCTATCTATTTTGGAAGCTGTTGTTTAAAATTTTATTTTATTTCTTTTAATGTCTGCATGGGATTAGTACTGCTTGTGTTGATTTGTTTAATCTTTCAATTCAGGAACTCCATCACAAGAAACATGGCCAGGCATTACTTCCAGTGATGAGTTTAGGAATTACAACTTTCCCAAATACAAGCCACAACCTTTGATCAACCACGCTCCAAGGTATTTAAAGTTCAAATTGCGCATGTATCATAAGTACTCTGTTTGGGGGGGGGGGAATCCTCACTAGGAACTCTTTTTGTTGAGGGATTAATTCTAAATGGATTATTATTCTCATTGCTTAGTGGATATTTCTCCAGTGAGCTTTAGTACCTTTACATAAAGAATAGTAGAATAATTGAATTTGTATAATATCTGCTAATGATCCAAATTAATAGTTTTTATAAATAGGGCATCAACTATAAAATTGATTCCTGGAATCTTACATTGTTGAAGTTCTAAATTTTAACTATAACTATACATAGACTTGTTGGATAGCATGTTGTAATAGTTTGTTTTGTTTTATGAAAAAATGTGTTAATGGCAGTCCACTTTTAAATAATTAGACACTCCAACATAATGTATTGCTTTCTCTGAAATAGTCTTCAGTTCTGTTCAAGAGGATTGGGAGATCATCCAGAGAAGATTTGGCAATCACAAAAGAGAAAAGCTAAAGATGTTGCTAGTGCATAAGTGGAAGTCCCCTTGTGTGATACTCAGTTTAAGGATCAAATGAAGGCTAAAGACAGCCGTTGTATAGTAAAGAAAGAAATCTCAAACCAGTGACTCTCAGCGAGTAATGTTAATCTGTGATTTATTTGAAAACCCATATTCCAGTGATTAATTTTGTTTAGGTATCTGTTTGCTACACATTTTCCTTTACACTATTTGAATTATATTAGGTTAGATCATTATTTTCTAGTTCATGTGGACTTACATTCATTTAGTGATTAAAAAATCTTGCATTTTCAAAATATATTATTTTTCTTTGATGGTAAGCATGTCTAATACATTCTTATATATTTTCAATGCTAGTTCCATGATACTTCTGTTTATTTAAAAGTATTGCTTTTTTAATTTTTATACTAAAATACAATGAAATAATAGCATTAACACAATGCATTTAGTAATAACAGTAGGCATATCACCTTATTAGTGTTAAGTAGAATCCATAATTACATTCAAGATATTTTGAAATTGGAGGTATCTCTTATGCAAAGGTAATCCAATCTGGAAAGTGTGAATAAACAGTGAATATATGGTTTATTTCTAGGCTGGATTCAGATGGGATTGAACTGATAGTAAAATTTCTTCAAGTAAGTTGTTTTTTGTATTCTTTACACATTTACTTTCAATGAGTACTTTTCAAGTTCTTCATTTGACAGATTATAAGAATAGAAAACTATGGTTCAAAATAGAGCATTATTTAGATATTGCTCTTGCAGCTTCTTTTTTGTTTATTGTAAAGATCTCTTCCTTCAGTCAAAGATCTCTTCTTTCAGTTGATAATTTCATATAGTAAAATCTTGAAAAAGTACATAAATAATGAATTCCTTCAAATATTTTGAAAGACAACAGCAAAAATTATTTTGCACATGCCCGCACATATAGAAATAAAGGCAAGAAAATATACTACAGTTTTTGTCTGAGTTTATATGTAGAACCTAACTAATTCGGGCTGCACTCACCCAGTTTTAAGTAATGGGTTTTTCAATAAGATATACTAAACCAAAAATCTAAAACAATAGGGCTTGGGCCATGGAGTCAATCTATTAATTCATCTGTTTCAGTTTTGTTCATTTTTGATGCCACTTTCCTTAGTGTCCACAAGCTTCCTAACCCACTTGAGCTTTTACCTCTTTAAACACTTATTTTCATTAAAAAGAACGGGAAGTGGTAATGTTGCACCTCTAAAATTTTATTTCCATTATTACTTCTGCCCCCTAAAGAATGTCCAGTACATCTTTATTAAAATTTAAAATGTGCTCCCCAGGCTGAAAAGGCTTTCATTTACCTTTACTGATAGTAGTTCCCTACATTTTATCTCAGTTATTTTGCCTGAATTCTTCTGTAGCAGGTGTGTCAAACTCAATTTCATTGAGGGCCGCATCAGGGTTGTGATTGACCTTGGGGAACTGGGGTGGGCATGGTGGGGGTGGCCAGGGTGGGCATGGCCATCTCATTGTCGCTCATGTTGGGGGGCGCCTGTGTAGCCCGGTCAGGGCTGGGGGGATCCATTGTCTCCAGCCAAGTAAGGCACGACCAAGGCGAGCACTATACCCTTGTCCACCAGAGGAATCTTGCTGTCCCTCTCAGGCCATGCAGAGGACCCCCAGTGATGCAGGCTGTCTGGAGCCCTGGGCTGTGGAGAGCAAGCGCCCAGTCCAGCCTTTCCCAAGGGGGCGCCCGGCTGCACTTACCTCCTCCTCAAAGCTGCTGCTGATTGGCCAAGTTGCTCATGGTGTGTGCAGAAGGGCAAAATGTGTGGGTCAAAGGGAGGCCCACTCCCTCTCCCTGCAAGGAGACCCGGCTTTGTAACCAAAGCATCCTCAGTGATAGGATGGGAGACCATCAGGAGAGGTCAGGAGGAGGGGACAAGGGGATGGCGAAAGGGCAGCAGGGCTGCTCATGGCCAAGTGCTGAGGCAGGACTTCCCTCAGACCCTTCCTCCCTCTCATTATAACTTCCTTCCTTCCTTCCTTCCTTCCTTCCTTCCTTCCTTCCTTCCTTCCTTCCTTCCTTCCTTCCTTCCTTCCCCTTTTCTTCTTTGTCCTTCCCTCTTCATTCTCCTTCCTTCCCCTCTTTCTTTCTTTTTGTTTGTCTTTCCTCTTTCCCTTTCTCCTTTCCTGTCCTTCCTTGGATGCTCAAATGCAAAAGGGGAAACATTTCTCGATGCCTCGTTGCCTTGTGATCAAATGCCACTTTTGCTAGTAGTCTGTCACCACTTAAAAGATTAAGAACAAACCAGACTCAGTTTATCCCGTGCTTGCATTTAGTGGGGGAGTCCACAGACAACAGTACAGCAAAACTGTCAAAACGGTGGCTGTAATAATTTATCAGAGCTCCTCTGTTTTTTATGTGCAACAGCTTTAGCTTTTAGGAACAGAGGTAAGTTAGTTGCTTTTCTATTAATACATAATCCTTAAAAGTGCTCTTCTGTAGGGACCCTGCCATGGTCTAATTGAGACTGGAAATATAGCAAAGGAAAATATTTTCCCCCACTCTGCTGTTTTCCCCACTGGAAATGGCTGTTTGCAACACACAAGGAGGGGATACTTTCCTAAGAGTTCACAATTCAAGAATACCAATGTTAACTTGGATTGCCAATAAAGTCTGTGACAAAAGAGAACACAAAATTGCTTTCTCCTTTGAGCCCAAGTCTCAATGGATCCAGGATTGAAGCAGAACTGCGTGAACTGGGGCATCTCCAACCAAGTTGCCTCTCCCTTTTCTTTCTTTCTTTCTTTCTTTCTTTCTTTCTTTCTTTCTTTCTTTCTTTCTTTCTTTCTTTCTTTCTTTCTTTCTTTCTTTCTTTCTTTCTTTCTTTCTTTCTTTCTCTTTCCTTCCTTCCTTCCTTCCTTCCTTTTTTCCCTCCCTTCCTCCTTCCGTTCCTTCCTTCCTCCCTCCCTTTTTCCCCTCCCTCCCTCCCTCCCTTCTTCTCATCTCTTTCCTTCCTCCGCGCTCAGGAAGGGGTGATGGGAGGGGGAGAGATTGCCAGCGCTGTCGGTCTCCATGCTGCTGCCAGCCATCGCTATCCCACGTGGGCAGGGCCGGTCCCGGTGAAATGGAAGCCTCGTGGCTGCGAGGCTAGGTCAGCGAGCGGGCCATGGAGGTGCTAGTGGGAGGGGGGTGGCGCTGATCTACAACCTGGTTGCATCCATCAAAGCCAAAACGCGCTCAGCCTTAGATCCACGGGGCGGCCCTGGAACCAGCGAGGAGCTGTCCCGCCGCCTCTGCCCCGCCCCCTGGGTATGCGCACAGGAGACAGCCAGCGCCAGCGTCCTGGGTGAAGTCAGCCTGCGGGGCAAGACAGCCAGCAGGGACGCTGGACTCCGCCTGCTCAACGCCTCTTGCGTGCGGGCTCAGGAGGCGGGGCGGGGGCACCCGTCGCTGCTTCCAGGCTGCCCCGTGGATCTAAGGCTGAGCGCGTTCTGGCTTTGATGGCTGGCACCAGGTTGTAGATCAGTGTCCGGTCAGCCTGGGCCGGGCTGAGATACCATGGGTCGGTCCTTCGCTGTTTCCAGAGCAGGTCCCCGGGCCAGATGGAACCACATGGCGGGCTGAATCCGGCCCACGGGCCTTGTTTTTGACAGGTCTGTTCTATAGCTTTAGGTACTAAAGACCAAAAATTGGGATTTGAAGTAACTAAAACCTATTCTGCATCAACTGTGTTTTAAAATAGTCTCTATCCTTTTGTTTGCCAGTATGAATCAAAGAAAAGAATTTCAGCAGAAGAGGCTATGAAACATGCATATTTCAGAAGTCTTGGAACTAGAATACATACTTTACCAGAAAGTAAGTTTATTGTGCCTTTGATACGAGCTGGGCATCTGGTTTTGAGGAGATTTATCCTAGTTGCTCAGAAAATTAAGAATCTTTCTAAACATTACATTGAATCAAAAGTATCCACTTGAGTTAGGTTGTGTTTCAACTAACTGTTATTAACCTTGTATCTTTCATCTGAAAGACCTTTATTGATACCCACTATCAGGTTCAAGTCAAATTTAGATGGGCTGCTAGCTCTTCCTGCTTTTGTCCAGCTGAGTTGGAGGCAGGGATGATGACAGGAAAGAAAAGTACTATTTTCTTTTTCTTTGCTGCAGTTCCTGTAAATCCTTCAGGATTGTTCAGATTGGGGCATTCTATAAATATTGTTTGATAAAGTTTTCTTCTGATCCCAAATATATTTTTGAAAGCGAGACACTTATTTTGGGGAAAAAAGTTACTACATGTATTTTTTCAGGTGTATCAATATTCACTTTGAAAGAAATTCAACTCCAAAAAGATCCAGGCTTTCGAAATTCCACTTATCCAGAGACAGGTATGTAAAGTAATATTTACATTTCTTTTTCAGAAATGCATGAAGTAGAACAATTAATACCTATTAAATAGTTAGAATTCTGTGGATTCCTCAAACAAGATTTTCTTTAAAGAGGTTTGCAGATCTGGATTTTTTCTTTATGATCTTGTGAATCATGGAAAAAAGCACTCTTAAGTAGTTTGGCACTGTTGCATCATATGCTTCCAAACAGTTGTTGCACTTCACTGCAAAAATCCTGTCACATAAAAAGTCAAAAGCAAATAGGTCAGAATTGTGCCTAGATTATGTTGATCACTTCAGGGGCATTCTGTGAATGGCTGGAGCCATTCCTCATACTAAGCTTTGATTTGTTTGAGATGCAGGTTGTTAGTTAAGCCACAGTGATTCACAAATACTATTAAGCCATATATGGTAAATTTCCAAACCAAGTGGCTGAATTCAAACATCATGCTAAGCCAGAATCAAACTATACTGTAACTTAGCACACCGTGTGACTAAGCATAGATTTGTTTATTTGTATCCTGCTTTATTATTTTTACAAATAACTCAAGTGGTGGACATATCTAATGCACATTTCTCCCGTTTGCCCCACAATATCCCCTGTGAGATGAATTGGGCTAAGAAAGAGAATGACTGACCCAAGGTCACCCAGCAGACTTTAATGGCTAAGGCAGGACTAGAATTCATGGTCTCCCAGTTTCTAGCCTGATGCCTTAACCACTAGACCAAACTCGCTCTCTCCATGAGATGATTGCTTTGAATATAATGCTCAGTTCATTTCTAAAATTGTTTTTATGTATCAGTATGTATACTGAAACGTCAGAACTGTTAATCTCTTAGTAAAATACATGTTTTATGTTCTAGGACATGGGAAGAACAGAAGGCAAAGCATGCTTTTCTGAGGTGGGCAGTGCTGTTTCAAGGCCAACGCTAGTTTTACCTCCATCAACGAATCTAGCCTAAAGGCAGTTCTTCCCTTGGTGGACTTGCAACCTGTTTGTCTACACTGTCCTCCTCACAGTGCAGTCTTTTTATTTCGACCTACTGGTTATTTTTTTTTTAATGTAAATATATATATATATACATATATATATATATATATATATTTGTTGTCACAATGTGACAAATTTTTGTACAGTCAATTTTAAGGTCTCTTCCACCATTAGATCCAGTAGGTTACAACTGTTAATGTAACAATAGCTGCAATTTTTGTGCAGGACTGAGAAACACAGTGCATTATTTATTGTGTAATCATTGCTGCTAAATAACTACTGTCTGTATAGTTAAGAAACAACTGAATGCCTGAAAGAGTTGCAATGGGTTTACTGTATATGCTATGTGAATGCCTTGTTTCTCTTCATGAACTATTGCTGCAGTTTTATATCTTGTTTTTTCTTTAACTGCAATGTTTCCTGGAATGTAAACACAGCTTTCTTGACTGTAGTTACTATTTACTTTAATGCTCTCTAGTTCTTGGCCTGTACATTTCTTATTTAACATTAGATATAAAGTACTTAGAATGTTACCAAATACCTTTTTACAGCACTTAGTAGTACAGTTATTAATTCAAACAAATGAAAAACTATCAGATTCCAGATCTCTTATTTTGGCTTATATCAGAAATGATAAACCATCTGTATGAGACACTTAACTATTATCTCCCTTCTCTAACTTTCTAATGGACACATACTTGTTAGAATATTTTTGATACGTGGTATTTCCCTAAACGTTCCAGTGATTCAAAGCAAACTGTGGGTGCAATGCATCCCAGCTCAATTCTCTAATTGCCACTTGCTTCGGTGGCAGCTTTATGACCACAGCTTCATTGGAAAGCCACTAAAGAATGCAAGTCCACAATAAAGAATCTATTACTTTATTATACAGGCTTCATGGAGTATGAGAACTTAGAGGGTTTTAAAGATTTTAGATGTTATCTGTTTATTGAAATTAAGACATCATATTACAGTACTACTAAGCTTATGTATCTCAGTGAGTATCATAAGTACCTCCTGGTGATAGGAACAGTATTTTTCAGCATTTGTGTTCACCTTTTGGAACCTCTTTGTTTAGTGCATCTTCCAGAGGCTGTAAATCTTTATTAGTATATTTTGAAATGGTTATGTAAATCTTTGGCTGATATATCATGAAAAATATTCATAGATAACTTAATTTTTTTTCCTGATGTTCACTGTAAAACATTCAGGGGTCCTACCATTTCTGTTCAGGAAATCTTGTAATTGATTATTGTTATTTAACAGTATTAAGTGAAAGATTTTGTATGTTTCTTTAACTTTATTTGTGAATAGTAATTGTGGCATGTTTTGGAATGTTTTATTAATGTTTTATTATTATAATAGTAAAATTAATTTGGGAACTCTTTTCTGGAAAAGAAGACAAATTTATGTGAAATGGTGACTATTGGACCACTGCTGCTTTTCAGCATTTGTAAACTGGTTTTACACTTAACGAAGCCCAGTAGAGCTAACCAACCGCTGTTTATTTCTAACAGATGGACCTGTATTAATGTTGTACTTTTAAAGTATAAATATTATATGGAAATCTTCAGTAGTGTTCAGATATTCTGTAGGATTCCACCATGCAGTTTTAAGAAACTTTTTTGCATTTCTCCCGCCTTCCGGAAGTCCTGAATCCCTCACCTTCCTGAAGCTTGCCAAAATCATTGAATTGAAGAAAACTTTTCTGTCACTTTTCAGGAACAACAATAAATCCTATTTTTAAAACATGACTTTCCTTGAAGCTTGAAACTTTGCCACCCTGTATTATGTGTTTTTAAACTGAACAGCTGATCCAGTGAAATCCGGACAAAAACTAGTTGGTATATGTAGTTTAGTTTTACTAAAGTAATCAGAGGACATATACAGACTGTGTTTTCTATGTATGGTTGGAATACACTATTGTTGTCCTGGTTTGGAAACAATGTTTAAATCCAACTTTCCAGATTCAGCTAGAAAACTTCTGCTTGACAAACCAGTAAGACATCTGTTGAATTGGGCATAGCAGGGATGGAGGGAGGAAATAGGATTTTTAAACTTTTGAGGTAACTCAGAAATTGCCTTTTATTCAGCAGAATTGTGGCTATTTCTCCTAATATATTTGAACAAAGCATCATTACAGTTTAAGACACACATGTCAAACTTGCGACATCATGTGACGTCGCGCAACGTATCTCTCTCTCTCTCTCTCTCTCTCTCTCTCTCTCTCTCTCTCTCTCTCTCTCTCTCTCTCTCTCTCTCTCTGTGAAAGCGGAAACATTGGCAACAATTTTTTCCACATTCCTCCAGCAAGAGGAATCTTTGAATCCAGCCCTCAGAATTTAGTGATTTTTTTTTACCATAATTTCCAACACATAGGGATTAAATGTTAAATGCTAACAAATAGAACAGATGAACTACAAAACAGAAGTCTTCGTAGCCAATAGAAAAAGAATTGAAATATTATACATAACATTACCAAATGTTTCATTATTTAAGAATTTGTTGAAAATTTCTAATTATAAATATGAGTGTCTCACCAGCTGAACTCAATTTTGTTCTAATTAATGCTACTTGAAATGTATGCGATCTTTCCCCCCCCCCCATAAGTGTTAAATATCCTCACAACAGCTCTGTGAGGCAGGTTTAAATAAATGTCTTTTAAGATATTCCAAGGTTTACATATGTAAAGTGTGAATTAAAATAATTAAAGATTTTTTCAGGCTTAAATGATATTTATGTTGGAAAGCAGGAATGTTTAATGCAGTATTTTCTCTTCCTAGCATCCTCTAGACATGCTGGATTACAAATCCCAGTATTCCTAACCAGTAATGCAACACCAATTGAGAGTTGTACTTAGTGATCTGGGGCAAAATCTGGCTTAATAGATATTTTGTTGGTACCTTTAGTCAATTGTACTTCAAAAGGATTGCATGCAAATATGAGTATCTTCTGAAGTATCTCACTTGGTAGAGAAGATGTACAGTACATGTTAACAGTGGTGCCATTTAAAAGTTTTGGTTGGAAACTGTTGTGAACAAATAAACATATTTGGGTGTGTCTTGCAGGAGCAAATCTTATGGATTGGGCAACAGAAAAAGGATCGTCCCTTTTATTTATAATTAATTTTTATGTTTGAGAATAAGTTTCATTATTATCAATAAAAAAGGAGAGTTCCAGCTTTTAATGGAATGCAAATAACTATGTTAAACAACAACCACATTAATGCATAACAGTTTCTGTTCCAGTGTATCTGTGAATAATTTCTTCTTGACTGAAGCAGTTAGAACTTCACACCATTATCCAGTAAACTTGATTGCTTGGTATACTTTTATTTTTTACACAGCAAACACATAAAAACATTTGTAACTTTTAAAGACTCAACAGGTAATTCACATTGTACGTGTTTGCTCCAGAAGCTATCTATGAAAATGCAGAAGTGCATTTCAGCCATGATGTTTATCTTTCTATTGTAGTAACTTCAGCATCTCACATTATAAGTATGCAAAAACATATAGAGCATTGCTGTTAACTGGCTTGCTAAATATTCAACTAAACAATTAAACCAATCTTTTTCAACCAGGGGCCTTATAATGCCTATATGTAGTATGCTAGCCAAGAATTATAGAAGCAATGGTCTGACTTATCTGGTGGGTACTATTAGGAAAGGCTTACTAAGATTTCATTTTGTAGTAAAATTCCATCCAGTTCATTATGGACTAATTAAGGCACATGAGATTGAGACAGAGAGAAGAGGTTAGATACAGCATTTAGGAGCATTTAGAAAGACATCAAGCATCTATTAACATCAATCTACTATTCTTTAATTTGTATTTTAAGGAAATGAATTAAAGAAATATGGCTTATTATGGATGTACATTTTTTGGCTTTTACTGTGTAAAGGTTACAGTATGTTATTGATGACCTCACAATCTCTCAGCTTCCTGATGGTTGGCAGAAAATCTCAGGGTCCCAATTATTACACCACCTGAAAGCTTCTGATATAAACTGTTCAGCTTAAATTTCATCTCACTTCTGCATGTTATTATTCAAAGTAGCCAAATAATAGGGTTCTGCATGTGCTTCAAATGGGAAGAACACAAATCTACTTTTAATGTGAAAAAACCATACATCAAAGGATAAAGTACTGCACTGTTAATGTTACATGTTATTTATCTCCCCAAAACCATTCTACAGATGCTTAACCCGTTTTAGGCAAAGTTTAGAACAGTTTACATGATTTTAATGTGCATAAATCAATAACTTGATAATTTGTTTAAAATGACACAAAATATTGTTCTGTTCTTATGCTTTTCCATCTTTTTTAGCATGAAAATTGAATGATTCCAAAGGCTTCTAGCATGCCAATCTATTTTTATTAATTTTTTCCTGCCAAAATAGATGAGCTTTAAGATCAGATTTTGTTGCATAATCAGAAAAGGTGTATATGCTGTGTTTCACTCTTAAAATTTTTGAAGTTACTTCATTAAACTTAAATTTCAAAATGTAAGATTGTTACATTCGCTTCCAAGTTATAATAGCTGTATACAAGTTGTACTCAACTTACGACCACAATTGAGCCCAACATTTCCATTGCTAAGCGAGAGTTATTAGATGAGTTGTACCTTATTTTACGACCTTTTTGTCAAGAGTTGTTAAGCAAATCACTACAGTTGTTAAGAGAATCATGCGGTCATTAAACAAATCTGGCTTCTGCCTATTATTGATTTCGCTTGTCAGAAGCCAGCTTGAAGGGTTACAAATGGTGATCACATGAGCCCAGGACAGAGTAACTGTTATCAATACATGCCAGTTGCCAAGTGCCCAAATTTTGATCACATGACCATGGGGATGCCACAAAAAGTCATAGGTCACTTTTTTCAGTGCCACTATAATTTTGAACGGTCACTAAATGAATAGTTGTAAGTTGAGAGCTACCTCTGAACCCTCTTTCATGTAGTGTAACTGTATTTGAAGTGAAGATAGGCTATATATTTCAGAAGTTTAAGAAAGGATGTTAGCAGTATAGTATACTCTTGGAGCAGTATTTTGTATCAGCATACATAAAAGGACTGGGTTCCAAATATTCCCTGAAACATCCTACAGGATTCTGTGCATGAGATAGAACATTTTTGGCAATGAAAATGTTTTATATACATAATATGTGGTAAATTGACACTTTGCAATGCATCCTTGCCAATAAGGAGATAGGGAGCATATGACAGAAAATGTAACGGAAATGTAAAAAGTCTGGGAAATCAGTGGATTCTTCAAATAGCAGAAACCTGTTCTCTTGAAGAAGGAAAGTAAATCTTAGGAAACGGAATGTGAAGTGAAAATCAGTTGTAATGTATTAATTTTTGTTTCATATTTTTAACTTCAAAATGCACACGAGGCTGAGTTTCATAATCTAGTAAACCAAGGATTTGTCATTTTTGCCAAAGCTGGAGCACAGAGGGAGAATATTTTGATTTTGAAAATATGACATAAATTTGAATTCTTTAATCTGATTGTGTGTTGTTTGAATATTATTAATGTCTTCGTAAAATATGCATATATCAGGTATTTTTCCAATTACAGCTAAGAGACAATACTCTGTTTCTCTACTGCAACCCATATTTATTCAGTTTTACTTGGTTTTTATTTCATCATCAGGGAACCAGTCATGATACTCTAGGAAGTGGCAAACTCTTTTCTGTTTTCAGAATTCTAGCCTATTGAAGATGAAGAATCTGGATAGTTTTTAATCACAATGTTCAATATCAGGTTAGTACAAAGGGGTTTGGGGGGGAGGAGAGAAAAATCACTGAAACCTATACTGGGTATTATGGCATTTATTTCCCAGTTATGGAGAGGCACCTGTCATCTTTTTTAGACTTTCATTTTTGTAAGCATTACTAAAATATTTTTTGAAAAATCAAATCTGTTGAAGTCTTAAAGCCTTGGTCCATGCACCACTGGAGACAATTTTTCTCCATCCCTGATAAGCATGTGAGAATTCTACCTGTTCACAAAAATAAATTTTAGATTGACATCTCTTTTAACAATCAGCTTTATACACAAAGATAGTGGCACTGAATAAGGTTATTTCTTCCAATTTAAAAAATGCCCCTAAAATACGTTGCAAGTATTTTAAGACCATATTCCTATTTCAGAAGAATTAAAGCACTAATGTCTAAATAGTGTTATATTCTTAACACACTGGCCAAAATATTATGGCCTCTCAATTCAGAAAGTAAACAAAAATATTCTTTATATATTTGGAAAGCGCTTAATTCAAAATTACATGAATATACTGCACCACATGGCTGACCATAAGGGGAATACTGAAATACTAGGATGGGGAGAAAAGTGTTCAATACTTGGTTCTTTCCAACCTTTATCTTAATATTGGAAAATATATAAATCATTTATATAACATTATGCAAAAGAAGGCACAGCCGGTTATAGTTTATACAAGCATGATGCATAATACGCATAAGTACAGAAGTAAAACATTTCACATCCTTTACATATTGTTTAGAAATGTATTAAGAAAGATAACTTCATTAACAGTGTTCAACACTTGGGGAGCAGGATATAAAAATTATAAGTTGTTTTAATGCACAAAAGATTTCTTATACAAAAAAAACCCCTCATTGTATAAAAATGCTAAATAAACACCATACAAGTAGGTCATCTGTGTAATGGAAAGTGCAAACCATAGTAAAAGAGTTTCATCATGTCCTCCTGGCGTTACCAGAAAAATGAAACCCATCAGAATGGCTGTGTCAAATCCAGTTTATTAAGGAGTTCCCAGTTTGCTGAGACATCAGGATTTATGAACATTTGGAGAAAGAAGAACTGGAGAAGAGGAGCCATCCAAGCTGGGGATTTGCATTGGGATGTGACCATTTAGCAGAGTTGGAAACTAAAAAGAGCAAAGGAAAATGTCACATTATACCTATGTGTAAGATCTCAAACATTGTTTTTAATGATACATGAAGACTGCTCATTGTGGCAGGTACAAGTAAAATAATTACTTTTTAAAAGATGCATCAGATCAAAGTTAAACATCACTCATTTTGGACTGGATGAATGAATATGGTTCAGAAAAAAGCATATAATATTTGTGACAACCCATAGATTCTTATTGGGAGAAAAAACTAAGTTACATTTCCTTGTGATTTTTGAGTAAGCTAATACCTTTTCATTTTATTCTAAAATGAATCAGTAGCAATCTGAGGTTTGACAAAATGTTTTTTTGTAAACAAAGTTAAAATAAATCCCCAAACCACAAGTTTGTATATAACAAATTGGGTTTGGAAAGGAGCACATGAAACTAAGAATAAGACCACCTCAATAAAACTGATGAATAGGGTGCACATTGTTTTATTTTAGCATTCAGAATATGATAAAAAAAAATCATAGAAATAATAAAATTGAAAAGAATTACAATGCAAAAATGTCTGTATATTCTGCAAGACATTCTAATCTTCAAGACAACAATGAATGCCTAATAAAATCAAATAATCCCCATAAGGACTAATATTTTTTAATTTATTAAAATTTAATCAATTAATTTATTTAAATTGCTTGTATATCACCCCAGGCCCATGATTTAGAACAATTTAGAGCAGGGGTCCCCAATCCCCGGTCCGTGGACCAGTACCAGGCCGTGGCATGCCAGCAACCGGTCCGCACAAACAAGCAAAGCCCCATTTGCGGGATGCAGGCAGCACACAAAACCACACCCCCTCCGGTCTGCAGAAAAACCTCTCCATGTAACCGGTCCCTAATGCCCAAAAGGTTGGGGACCTCTGGTTTAGAGCATACAAACAGACAACCAAATACACTTCAAAAATACTGTAGATGCTCAGGTCACTGCTCATTAAAAGCCCAAATAAGATGTTTTTCATAGATTTCCAGAAGGCCATCAAGAAAAGGACCAAGAGCAAAATCGGAGGCAAGGTATTCCAGTGACTTAAGTCTATTATAGACAAAGCTTGTCCCTCTCAACTCAAAGGGATGGAACTTTAATAATCTTTCTCAATGACCTCAAAGGTTAGAAAAAATCATTTTGAAAAAGACTACCTCACACACAGGCCACACCCACCCCGGCTCCGCAAAGGCAAAAAATGTCACAATACGTCACTTGACACCCGTGATGTAAGGCTTTCCAGATCATGACCAACAGTTTAAATTGGGCTTAGAAGCTTTTATGCAACCAACAGAGCAGTTTAAGAATAAATATTAAGTTGTACTTGCCTACCAGCAGCCTAATCATTGTGTTCTTTCCCTGTTGCTTTGAGTCAATTTCAAAAGCACCTCCACATATAGCACTTTACAGAACTGTTGTCTACAACAGCTTCTTGGTCCAGTAAGGACTATAACTAAGGCACATCAACCAGAACTAAGCAAACGTTCTAGCCTTCACTTGCTCTAGCAAGAGCCATAGGACAACCCACACACTCCCACCAAGTCATGGGCATTCTCTTCCAGTGGAAGAACAACTCTGTCCAGAGCGATCATGGGAACTAAAGTCAGCATGTTTCTGAACAAACAGTAACTCTAAAATGTAACTTGAATTTGGCTTTGGAACACATCTTCAAAAAGGATGCAAAAGATCACATAATAGCTAAGATAACTCTTAACATGACTAGCACTGATGATATGATGATGTTTGGGTAATGAAATGTTTGCAAGAAAACAAGCAAGCTCAGAGAGCACCAAGGACCCCTCATATCAATCCTGAGCTACAAATATTCTTTATTAAGATAACTCTGTATTTTGTATCCCCTTTTTAATGCCCTTATTCTGATCAACCAAGGTATGATAGTTTAATGCAAAGTCCCTGTGGCTGTTCTCTTGGCAGGGTTCAAAGTTCCCAGCCCAAAATACTATTTGAAATCTTGGAACTGACAAATGGACTGATTTTGGCTTCTATGCTGCACAACACCCACAAGCTGTGAGCAGCTGGGAATTAAGAGTCTCCCAGATTGAAGGTGGCGTAAATTAAGGCCTAACTTGTAAATTCCTGGGTATTAGTTAACATTCTTGTGTCTTCAGATGCTCATTTGCTACACTTTACAAGGTGTAACATTCAGTTGCATACTTGTTTGCAGTATGAAGCAGCACAAGCCATAATTTCACAGCTTTGACTTTCTGTATTGTACAGAAAGACTACGGTAACATGAACAAGGAAATTGTTTTTTTTTACAGAAAGTGCTCCTATAACTTTTAAAATATATACATCCAATTTATTCCTGTTATATAAATTGCTCATTTTGCCATTATATTATGGTAAAATGTAAATGTAATAAATACTTTATCTACAGGTGGAAAAAATATTTAAAAAGCAATACAGAGAACATTTGTCAGATTGCCATCGAGTTAGTGTAATAATTCTATTATTAAAAAATCATTGCAGCAATAGAACAGACATACAGTGAACAGCTGCAATTTTTACATAGGGGAAAAGAGATTATTAAATACAGCTATTCTGAATTATCACTTTACTCAAGATGTAAATGCTTTTCTATTTCAGTTCCTCAATAGCTAAGCATAAAGTTTGTATTACTGAAGAAGCAGAGGTTGCATCATAACTGCAGCCTAACTAGATCACTAATACACCCATTTCTTATCCAATAAAACTGTGCACGCTGTTGAATACTTATCACATCCCTTTTCTGTAACAAATATGACCTTTAGAATATTTTTGGCCTCTCCAGTGGCTCTTGCTGTTCTGATTTTCTGTCCTATTTTAAAAGCAAGGAGTGAGCTACAGAGTCTAAAAATAAATGGTGAGACACAATTTTAATTCATCCACATGTATAACCCACAGATTATATACTATAGCAGTGGTGGCGAACCTATGGCACGCGTGCCAGAGGCGGCACTCAGAGCCCTCTCTGTGGGCACACGTGCCATTGCCCCAGCAGAGTTCACCAGAGTAGCGAGCATATGGCGTTTGGAAGTGACAGGGCAGGAAATGAGCGAGCAAGCGGCGTTGGCCCCCCGGGGATGCCCTGCAGATAGCGAGGGACTGGCCCCGGGCACGCTCACCCAGTCTGTCGTGACCACTGCAGCCACGCCCACCCAGTGGGCCACACACCCTGCCCCCCCCTGAGGGCACCACAATGCTGATGCAGTCCTGGCACTTTGCGATAAATAAGTGAGTTTTGGGTTGCAGTTTGGGCACTCGGTCTCTAAAAGGTTCACCATCACTGTACTATAGTGTTCCGTAGGCAGAAGTTTCACTTCTGGAAATCCAGGGAATATGGCTGAAGGAGTGCATCTCTAGCAACTCATTTAAAAGACACTCCCAAATTCCTTTTACAAACAAAATAAAGGACTCTGATTCATTGTAGAGATTTGCCCAGTAAGTTGGAGCTTACTTGCTGAGCCAACTGACAGTTTTGTAAATTGCTACAATTTCTCTATCCCTTGACACATCTAAGCTTTGTATTCAACATGCTATGTCAGAGAGTTGGCTCCTTAAAAGAGCTCCTTTTCCTTTTGTGCCCTCCCGGATATGAAGGATTCTACAGGGTTTCCATCAAGTCATTTACTGCAGCTATAAGGTAAATACTAATGAAACAATTAAGTGCATGAATTCAAATGGAGAACTGAGTTTAAGGTGTTGATGAATTTCAACTGTATTTCTTTGCTATTATTTCCACCTTTGTTGCTTGGTAAACTGCAGCTCTGAACAAGTCTCTCATTATCCTAATGACACAGCAAACTTTTAGATCCAGAATGAGTTATAATTACAATCTGCAGAGGCTCTGCCAATTAACCTGAGCCACTGACGTCAGTTGGCTGCAGCAGAATCACCTCTACTTACTATGCTGGGAAACGAAAGTAGTTTTACCTGTACATCAGCTCAAAAGAAATGGATTCAGCAGGTAGTGTCTGTGACAAAATAACATGTCTTTGTTTTTTGAAACAACACTATACATTTTTGAGAAGAGCTTCAGGGATAAAGTTGAGGGAGCAGATGACAGGGGAAGTGATACCATTTGTCACTTCCCTTGATAGCTTCTTGGCTACTTTTGAAAAGCCAAGCATGTAGAGTGAGCAAAGCAAGTTCTAAGGGTGGTGGAAACTTGGATCTCCTTTTCCTCCTTCATCAGGGTGGATGAATTTACATTTCAGGGCACTTACCCACTGCTAATTAAATAAGGCTATCTCGGTAGTTTATACTATTATTTAAATTCTTCAAGCTTTGTATGAAGGTGGGTGGGGAGGCTTAAAACTCTCCTGTAATCATATTTCATTTTTTAAAATACTGATTTAAAAGGAGAGCTCTGATTTTCCCTGTTTCTCTCCAACTCTCTGTTCAGAGACAAAACACCGTAAAAGAAACAAGCTACTTCTGCTAAAGCTTTGGTATCTCAGTCCAAAAAAGCTTCTTCTCAATTGTTATAAGAAACAAAGTTCATGACCAACTAATTTGTTTTTTATTTAATCCAATGAATTTCTTAGAGCCTTGGTTGCCATAATAGTTAATTCGGACAACAGGTCTCCAGAATTACTATTAATTCCTGCGTGCTGGTATCACATGATAAAAGAAGCCTTGAACAAATGGGCAACTGTGTTAAGAGAACCACAGCTGCCACAAGCTGAGACACTGTCACTGCTCTCTCTCCGTCACTTCTGCCCTATCTTTCCATCAGTCTTATCTGCAGGGGGCAGTAAAAAAAAACAAGATGGCAGTCGTGGAAGTGCAGTTAAAGTGCCTCTCAGCATTGTATGCATGCATGGGAATGAATTTGCTCTTGCAAGCACCATCTTGACCCTTTTGATCACTCCCTGCAGATGGCACTATTCTCCATTAAGTGTCATCCCTATTCAGACAGTAATTGACTGGGCAAGTTTATGGTCTTTACACTCTGGTGAGTACATTCACCTACCAGAGTAAACCACATTTTATTTTAGGTCAGTTAAATCTCTATGAACTCATTCACACATCATATTGACACAGCTGTGACCTTGGCTTTTCTTGCAACCATACAATAGCCAGGGACATTTGCTTGCTATAACAGATCCAGAACCCCTTGATCACTTTTAGGAACCACTAATGGCAGCTGTTAGTCAAAGCTGCTATGTTTTCTGTTTTCCTCTTGTCAGTCAAGTACACGCAAAAGGGAAAATTCATATGCTGATACAGTTTTACACTGATACTTTTCTCCTTTTTGATAGAGATTAAAAGAGCATGCCTTGGACCCATCTAGCTGTCATATCCTTGAGACTGTAGTTTTTCTAATACAATGTTCAATGCCTATTGAATAAAGATTTCAGTTTCAGATAAGGCATACTAACCTTCTGAGCAATCATCAAAATTCTTTGTGGTCTTTTTTATAGATCTCATTATATATGTACTCAATAGACAGACTTGCCAACAATTTTTTTATCTCATTTACCATGAAATATTGCAGCTGATGTTTTATCAGGAAAGTACTCTGATGTGTACACTATACTATCAGCAGATTAGCTCCTAATTAATTTACCAGCAATATAATGAACATTTTTTGGACCAGAACAATTTTTACCGGAGCACTGATGTCCTTCTCTCCTGGCTTCAGAGAAGCTACGTATGTCTATCCAAGCATAATCACAGTTTATAATATGTCTCACCCTAACCTGAAGCTCTTGTTTCTTGAGCAAAGGGTGTAACTGTTACATATTTCCTATATCTGTTTTTTGTTCCCAATGGCAAAGATTAATCTGAGACAACATGCACCAACTTACCTGGAACAAGGTGTTTGGTCCCTGCAGTCTGGCAGGACTCAACGGAGCAATAGGACTGAGGCTGCTCCAAAAGTGAATGCTAGAAAGCAGTGGACTTGGGGTCAACAGTAACCCATTTGGAGTCTACAAGACAAAACACACTAGCTTAGTCATCTATTGATAAATATTGCTATAGGGAGGCTGATATGCCATTAATTTTCTCACTTCTATCATAGCTTCTTCAGTATTGCTTACGTTCTGTTTTCTAATGTACATTTTGAATGGGATATGTAGAGTCATATTCTAATGTACTGTGTTTTCTTAGTATCGCTTCATCAGTTCTAATGGAACACTTTCTAGTTGTTTCCATGGAACATGACTGATGATGGTATAGCTGGATTCAAAACAGCACTCTTTCAATCATAAAACAGCTATTTTATACCGCACACTAGATTATTGAAGTCATCCAAATTTAACTACTATTTATTCTATAATATATATTGAAAACAGCTACCCATTGTTCCTCTTTAATTCCCTGTGCCAGAGTATATCAATAACCTTGAAAATGTGGGTTGTGTTCATAAAGTTGTTAAATAAATTCCCAGCTTGTTTTCTCTTCTCTACATGTTTGATTTTATGCATTAGGTAGGTCATATTCACACTATGCCACAAGTTGGTGAATGCACACATGTACTGGTTTTACCTCACTCCTCCACAGATCACTTTTTAACTGGTGTCTCAGACATATGTTATTTAAACTCAAAAGTGACTTCCAACCTGAATCATCTTCACTTGAAGGTTATATTTGAGGTTTGTGGTAAGTTAGAGAATCCATATAAGAAATTCAAGATGGTGTCTATTTGAATGTAAACAACATGGTAACCCTGGTGTTAGACAAGCCTTCCAAGTTTGGATTAATTTATAGTGTTTATAACTATTTTTATACATTAAATATGGGGTGATGGTTGGACTAGTCAATGAGGTTCCCACCATCAGCTATGGTAGTGGCACCTCAACTGTAGAGCATATAAGACAGATGAAGGTTGATTCCTATTTTTCTCTGATTCATCACTCAATAAAGAGTATGATGGGTCTTCAAGCTTTTATTGCTATATAATATTTTGTTCTCAAAAATTTAATGCTGATTTCAAATTTTATTGAATAATCTTACCTATTTTTTTGTTTCAATGTAAGTTTAAATTATTTTTGTTTCCATTATTGTTGGAACCTGGCAGACAAATGTTGGGATGTAATCAAGCAAATACATTCATCCATTAGTTCAGCGTTTGAAAGTCAACCTTATATATACCTATCCAAAATATGTCCTATTAAGTTCAATGTGGCTTATCTCAAACAATTGGACAGAGGTGTCAAACTTTAGTCCAACTCTGCCTGTATGGATCTTCTTCTGCTCGTTAACTGCTATTTTCAACAGAATGACTCACAAAAAAAGCTGAGATTTCTCTTGCAAACAACCCACAGCTTTGAAAGCAACTGTCAGGTCATTTATTTTTACAAGAACTGCAAACTCTCAGGCTTTTGTACCTAAAATAACCATGTTCCCTTTTTTAGTACCATAGAGTGAATTGATTATTGCTCAGTATTAAACTCTTCTACTGAAGCATTGCCAGAACTTAGTTCTGAAGTGGCTAATCAGCAAAATGTCTAATTCCCTATGTTGTACATAGCACTTGAAGAGCCTTTAAACCAAACAAACGCCAATATAGAATATCAGAACTCCAGTCTAATCATTAAGAGGGTTAATCCTGAAAGAGGGATTCCTACAATATTTGAAATTTTCACATTTTCCATGAGGTCAGCTTATGTATTATTATTAATACTTGGTAAAGTTAGAAAATCTATATAAAATTAACAGGGATTTCAAGGGACAGTTTTCAAGGTTTCAAAATATAAAGTGATTCTCAGAACAAGATTTGGTTCCTATGTGAATTGGTTGAAGCAATCACATCAAAAGGAGAAGTATCAAGAAGTGCAGAAACAAGACCAAGTTGAAATTCGCCAAGCTTTGTTGGGAATTATGAAGCTGTATGGGAACTGTACCACTTGGATTCTTCGTACGGAATGAGGTACTTTGCCTTGATGTTTATGGAATATTATTATCCTTAACTGTACAGTTAGAATTTGAGTTGACCATATTGAATTTGACTCATATAATTACATATGAGTTTTTAATCCAGTATGTAAACAGTGAAAGTTGTAAACTTGTACTTATTTCTATATATTTTAAGATTCTGGAAAAATAAAAATGACAACTAGCACTGGAGGAGTTGTAAAGACTGCCTGTCTGACACTTATCCTGATATTTTTGAAAAGCTGGTTATATTAAAAAACGATGAGTCTGGAGACTCTTATATTTTTTATAATCTTTTCTTGAATTTTACAATGTTCCTTCAGTTTTCTGCATGCCTTTGATATCAATGCCTTTCTTTCTTCCAGAATTATAAGTCCCAAATTATATTTGCCATGATGCAGAACCTCTGAAATGACTTTACATCAGTTTTGTATTGAGGGTTCTGAAAGTGCCCTCATGCAGTACGCCTGCTGACTAATATTTATCCAGGCAGAACTGATCAAAAATAGGATCTTTGTGCTGCTTTCTTTCCTCTGTTAAGATATGCTGGTTAAATATACCTTAACAGAAGGGGAGAAAAAAGTTGCACATGCATCCTATTTTTGATCAGTTCCATGTGGGTAAATATCAATCAGCAAGTGCAACATACATAAGATTGTCAAAAAATTCTTACTATGTCAGAAAACAACCAATAAGCTATAATCCAATATATTTGTGTGTGCCACTAAGTCAGTGTTGAGTTCTGGTGACTGCTTGGACAAGTCCCTGCAGTTTTTTTGTCAAGATTTCAGAAGTGGTTTGCCATTGCCTCTTTCCTAGGGCTAAGAGAAAGTGACTAGCCAAGGTCACTCAGTTGGGCTTTGAGCTTAAGGCAGAACTGGAACTCATGATCTCTTTCTAGCATGGTGCCTTAACCACTACACCAAACTGGCTCTCTATAGTCAGATATAGATATAGACAGATAGAAATGTGTGATAATATCAGTGTGTACATGCACATGATGCTAATTGGTCACGTTCCAGTGGATATTATTCATTTTTCATTCATTCACTTCCTCTTATCCACTGGAAATTACTATGGGGCAGGGTCCACATTACCACCTAGAGTTTGAAGAAAAAGCATCTACGGGAAAAGCCAGATGACTGCAATAAAGCGATCTCCAGTCTTTGTACTGTCAGAAAAATATGCTATCCTCATATACCCAAGCCCTATTCCACGGAAATAAGAAGGATGGTAACTTGTGCTATCTTTACCATTTTAATATTAGACAAATTAAGGAAAGTGACTGCAAAATTATGAATGCTCTCTCCCTTCACTTTTCCTCTTGCCATGTGTTACCTGCCAGTAGGAAAACAACTACCAGTCACTCTCCCTGATGTGGGGTGGGGTCAGACAAGTGTAGAAAATGATTGGAACAATTTGCTTAATCGCCCATCAATTTGTTGAACAAACCAACTGAAGGCACAGAAGAGTTCCATAAATGTCACCCATGTTCAGCATTCCAAAAGGATTAAACTTCAGTAGAAAGTAATCAGGCTAATAGGGATACATGGTGGGAGAGTATCAGTAATGAATGAGATCTACTCTCAACTGAAAGGGAATGGAAGCGGTGGTGGCAAAGGGCCACAGCCAACAACACCAAGAAGTAGCCCATTTGAGTACACAAGGCAACGATATGCATTCCTCCCTCAGAAACCAAAACAAACAAAACAAAAAAATAGAATCAGTAAAAAGTGCAATCATGCAAATCAGTAAAAGTAGTGAAAAAAACTTCAATGTACTCTTTAATAACAATGCACAGTCCAGTTCTTTAAGCAGGAGGATAATGCTCATTCCAAAGAGTGCAAAGCCAAGGCATATAAGGAGTAGCATTAGATATTGGAAAGTTCAAGGCAGGCATAATGGTAGCAGGCTCCAGTCTCTTTTGTAGCCCATATCAAAATGGATGTAGCTGGCAATGGCCAGCAATTGGAGGAAAGGCAGTGCGGTATGCCTTCAGCAGCCTAAAGTGGTCAGTTGTAGCTGTCAGATCCCAGCCTCTAACTACACTATCAATGAAGCATGCTAAACTGTATTCATGGTAAAAATTGAGTTGGATGAAGAGGGAAAATGCTACTTTAAAACTGAAACAGTTAGTTAGATGATTTAAGTGATTTCAGGTACAACCTGGAGAATGAGACAAAGGCAACATAAGGAAGACATATCTTAACAACAGTTACTGATGCAAGGGATGCAAGGATAATACCTGACTTAAGTACAGCAGCTGGGGGAGTTGCCTTCAGTGATCAAGATTTCTAAAGCCTCTTATGTCTTGCTATATTAAAAGTAAGCAAATATTATCGCTAGTTTTGTGTGAATTGTTGTTTACTTCTGGCTCTAATGCATCCATTCTATCTCTTTTCCTGATGTTATATGGCATTTCTCTGCATCCTTATCATTTCCCCATCCTCTCATTCCCTTGACTGCAATTAACAAATAATATATTATTGGAGAAGCAATATATATTGGAGAAGCAAAGAAAGAACAATCCCATTTCCACCTTAATCCAAAACAGTACTGTTTGCTGCAATGGCCTATTTATTCATGGTTTTGATAAAGTGCAATACAGAATGGTTTTTAATTAAGTGAGGCAAATTGAGGAAACCATTTAGGCTCATAGCCACTAAAATTGGATACATTATCTCTCTTCATTTTCTTCAATCAAAATTGTTGCAGGGGCTTTGGAACAATGAAAAGAATGAATTCTAGCATGTGCCTTTATGTAAAATCACTGAGAGCTCCATCAATACCACTGTCAACCATATTGTTTATAGGTGCTAAATCTACATCCTAAATCACATCTTCAGGCAATGAAGTCAATAACTACTACATTACAGAATTATCTCTCCCATGCACACATATCAACCTACTTTCAGTTTGTGTACTGACATTTTGCATTTACCCTCAGTGTAGCCTGGGCCTAATCTTTTAGAAATACCAAGAATGTGTTTCTCTGAATATTTGCCTGATTAAATTTCTATGACTGGCACTATATGTTGTGCTAAATTCCAGAAAGTATAATTGAGCACAGGTGCATAAGAATAGACTGGAAATATCTTGTCAAGATTGCAATGTTTGTTTAAACCAGGGTTGGTTCTGCGACTGGATGGACAACATAAAGCTTTTTAAAAGGACAATATAGCTGAAGAAAAGGTTTGCAATTGCCCAGCACCATCCTGTTTTTGAAAACAAAAGGAAAATCCAATGCTTAGTTTGCAGAACACATATTTTTCAGTTCCAGGCCAGTTCCCAGTCAGAGGAGCAAAAACAGGAGCAGAGTAAAATAAAGCTCATTTGATCCTCAGTGCAAAAGGGAGAAGCAGATCTTTACCTTTATGGAGTCAGCCTTTCTTGTTTTCTGAACATCCTCAAGCCATTTTCTGATTAAATAAAACAGTCTGAGCTAAACATGTTAATTGGTATTTTGCTTGAGTGAGGCCTAGTGCCAGCAGAATACAAAGGGTTATTAATCTGCAGAGTCCCAGTCGCCAACTGGCTAAAGAAAAAAACAAAACTTGTCCTTACATATTCACTGTAGACAAATCTTGCTATGAAGATACATTTTTGCAGGTCCTGACATGGAATGGTTAATTTTGGTTTCTCTCGGGTAGGGCCCACTTTGCAACTTTCCCTGGACTTGAAGCAAGCCCTGATCTTAGAGGGCGTTAAAAATATACTTATTCATGTAGTCCTTTTCAAGTATTTTTAAGCATTATATATTTTTTGATTTAATAATATCTTACTATCTTTGTGTGCTATTTGGAGACATTAAAGAGAGGGAACATATACGTTTTGTAAATAAATAAAAGATATTTCTCTCTGGTGATAGTGATTCCTTCTGGACATGTTAAGCTATATCAGCTTGCAAATGGAGTATCATCTCTTGGTTCTTTTGTCCTTGATGACTACTTTATACCAAGAATTCTGCCAAATATTGCTCTATTCTTTAAAGACTTCAACTTCAAAACACGTTACCATTACAGAGTATCATACATCTGACTAAGCCCCTAACAACAGCTTTTTTCACGTTCATGGAAATCAAAAGGCTGGGCTGTTTTCATGAAGAGCAGAAAGATGCTAAGCTAATACAAGATAGCAGTGTTCCAATATCTCAGGGGCTGCCACAAAGAGGGAGTCAAGCTATTCTCCAAAGCGCCTGAAGGCAGGACAAGAAGCAACGGATGGAAACTAATCAAGAAGAGAAGCAACCTAGAACTAAGGAGAAACTTCCTGACAGTTAGAACAATTAACCAGTGGAACAACCTGCCTCCAGAAGCGGTGAATGCTCCAACACTGGAAGTTTTTAAGAAGAGACTGGACAGCCATTTGTCCGAAATGGTATAGGTTTTCCTGCCTGAGCAGGGGGTTGGACTAGATGACCTCCAAGGTCCCTTCCAACTTTATTATTATTATTATTATTATTATTATTATTATTATTATTATTATTATTATTATTATTATTATTATTATTATTATTATTATTATATTATTATTATTATTGTCTGAAACAGTTCTTCCAAATAATTTTTAAATGTGCAACCTCAATAAGAAACTTTAGAAGATCTCATATAATCCAAATAGATGTTCGTTGTCTAATGACTAAGTCTCCTCAAAGAAAACTGCACATCTCTAGATAATGCAGAATCTCTAGACAATCCTATCTAAACTCCTGCAGAGGTGTTGCTGGTCTGTAAACAAATGAATTAGACAGGCATAATTCAGTAATTTCTAGATATATTTATTTAGCCAATTAAGAGATAGGCATATGGGTAATGAATGCATCATATGGAAAGCCCCTTTCTAAAATCAAATAGTTGAAAATAGCAATTTAATTTTCTAAATCTGTATCTTGAAGTTGAAAGAAGCTTAATAGTCCCTCTATGAAAGATATAAAATCTGCTTAATAAGAGAAATCATATTTTATGAGTACATATATGTAATGCATGGTATTAGAAAAGTAAACCAGACATCCTTTGGCATATACAGCTGGGGTCTGATCTAATATTTCCTTATATTTCTTTGCTATTGTTTTGAGTTCACATTTCACATATATTAAATCAATTCAAATTATTTGGATTAATTTCAATTCCTGTTTTTATCATCTTTTATAATCCCTCTCACAACTGTGATTAATTTATTCCTGTTTTCACCCACCTGGTATCTTTCACATGTAGAACACAATTCTTATTTTTGGCCATGCTGTCTGGGCTCTGTGATTGAACATATTTGGAATTACCAAGCTGGGGAAGTGGATTTATTCTGTTTGGCTGGTGAATAGTAGAAGAATATCGCCAAAACACTGCTACAACAACATGGTTGTCGTATTGCTTCTCTTTTGAAAATTCTCCCCAAAGAAATTCCTGTAATGCCTATAGTATTAATTTTACAAATACATATTTGCTGCTGCTCTGACTTTTTATATCATTTTGTAATATTTTTATTCATAATAACTATATTTGATTGTTATTGGTAAGCACAAGTATAGGGAATATCTCATCCACAGACCAGGAACAGTTGCATGGATTTATATACTATCTGCCTGTTTATTTCCCAAGTCACCTGTTTTCTCCAGGTAGGAAAAATCACTTATCTACAGCTGGGATAGGACGACTTAATTCTGCCCTTCCCAAAATGCTGGAATTCACCTCCCTTGCTAAATTGATCTTCCTCCCATTGGCTCTGATTGTTCAGCATTTAACACTTCTAACAGGAGGTAACTTAAATAAATTGCATACTGGATGTCCATTGTCTTTTTTACTTTTAAGTGGTCTGTCTGTCTTGTCTGTCTGTCTGTCTGTCTGTCTGTCTGTCTGTCTGCCTGCCTGCCTGCCTGCCTGTCTGTCTCTGTCTGTCTGTCTGTCTGTCTCTGTCTGTCTGTCTGTCGATATTTTCTCTAAATTCTGCCCAAATAAGCCTTGGAATTGTTTTATGGTTCTAAATCAATAACCACAAAGTATGGGTTGTGGTAGAAAATTTTGAGAATTATAGCTAGGAATTCAAAGGCATCTGCCTTACCTGTGCGGTGAAGAAAGCAGGAGTCAAGGATCCTGAGGGAAGCGCAGGGCTATTGAGGGCAATAGAGCCGAGATCAGTACTTGAAAGAACCATTGGAGGTGTGGAGATTTCTAAGCCTTTGGGTTTCTTAGCCTTTGGAGGAAGAGAAGGAGATTTTATTTTGGATCCTGAAGAAAGATTCAGTGGCTCAAGAGAATCTGAATCCTGGCAAGTAGACTCCAGATAGATGTTTCTGTGTTCTGAGGAAAAGGGTGAGTTAGGTGACAGAGATGGTGATCGAGAGGAAGCTGATGAAGCTGAAGATATGCTTGTTGTGTTGGGTAACATTAAGGATGATATTTTTGCAGAGACAGAGGATGCTAAAAATGTAGAAGCATTTGCTGCTTCAGATGTAGATGGCAATGACACAACAGGCCTCATGACATGTTTGTCTGTTTTGTTTGTCACAAATCTAATAACAGTCCGGACTTCTTCCAGAGGTGTGGCTTCTTCCAATTTTTCTTCCATCTTTTCGGTTTTAATTTGCTTGAGAGTTTCTGGCTGATTTTGTAAGGAATTGATGGTGAAAGATGAGTACAGCCCTGAATGAATGTATTCGTTGCGGCTTGTGCCTTTCAAGACTGGGAGGCCATGCTTATGCTGTTCTCTGCTCTCCAGAGGTATCTTGCAGTCGCTGTCCTGCAGCAAAAGGCTTTCCCTGCTGATTTCCACAGCGTGAGGATCCATCTTTAAGATTTCCGGGAAAGAAACAAACTTGTACACAAACTTCTGACCAATCACCTTCTTGATAATGTTCTGCACAAAATATCAAAGCAGGTATGAAAGAATAATATGTAAGTGATTTGACAAAGTAGTTCAAAGTAGTACAAGTGACTGACTAAAGAAAAGGGCCCAAGTTCAATCCTGGCACCTCTGGATAAAAATATTGGAAGAATGAGATTGTCACAGACTTCCAAAAGCTGTTGTTAATTCAATCACCAGCACCGGGCTTTATAGTCAAAATGGTTTAATGCAAGATTTGATAAATTTAGTTACTAACGGCTCTTCACAGAAAATTCAGGGATTCTGTATTTTCTTGCCACTCACCCTTTCTCCTGTATTTTCCCCTTTCTTTTCTAACTTTCCAAAACATAATTTTTAATATACTCAAATACTGTTCTTTCTTTTTAAGCTACATGCAACATTGTCTTTTCTTAATACCCAGGACTATTATACTTTTTTAATGTAGTCATTCTATATTCCATCCTTAGCAATTTGCCAAACAGCGATATATTGGATGGACACCATTTTAATTACCCCTAAAATGCTCTTAAAAGAAACAGAAGACATTACAGGATTATAATACACATAGTCCTTGAGCCCCAAATTTACGTTGCTAAGTGAGAAATTTTTTAAGTGAGTTTTGCTCCATTTTACAACTTTTCTTGCCACATTTGTGAAGTGAATCACTGCAATTGTTAAATTAGTAACACGGTTGTTAAGTGAATCTGGCTTCCCCATTGACTTTGCTTGTCAGGAGGTCACAAAAGGTGATCACATGACCTCGGGACACTGCAACCGTCTTAAATATGAACCAGTTGTCAAGCATCTGAGTGTAAATCACATGACCATGGGGATGCTGCAATGGTCATAAGTGTGAAAAATGATCGTTAAGTCATTTTTTTCAGTGCCATTGTAACTTCAAACGGTCAATAAATGAACTGTTGTAAGTCAAAGACTACCTGTACCATATGTTACAGGTAGTTCTCAACTTATGACTGCAATTGAGCCCTAAATTTCTGTTGATAAGCAACTCTTCTTGCCACAATTGCTAAGTGAATCTCTGCAGTTGTAAAGTTAGTAACACAGTTGTTAAGTGAATCTGGCTTCCCCATTGAATTTGCTTGTTAAAATGTCGCAAATGGTGATCACACGATCCTGGGACACTGCAACCTTCATAAATATGAGCCAGTTGCCAAGTATCTGAATTTTGATCGTGTGACCATGGGGATGCTGCAATGGTCGTAAATGTGAAAAACTGTCATAGGTCACTATTTTCAGTGCTGCTGTAACTCTGAAAGGTAACTAAACGACCTGTTGTAAATTGAGGACTACTTGTATAATTCTAATTTTTGTATTAAGAGTATTTTACTACTATACCACTATAACATAAAAGGGCTATGAAACCCTTTGAAAGAAGTGCTTCAGAAAGCATAGAAGGACATACAAAATACCCCTTTTCAAATTCTTAAGCAGCTGCCACTTTTTCACGTTCACCCAGCTGCTTCCCAAACACTCCTGGCTGTCTCTGCATTCAGGCATTAGGCAGAGCCAAGTGGCGTCGCTTGCAGATCATGCAGAGCCAGCTGGGAATTGCTTCCAAAGCAGCTGTGTAAGCTTTCTTCTAACATCGTGTTACTAGAGTGCTATTCCAACATTGAAATTAATCTTTTATTTTACAATTAAAACATTTTAAAGTCATGTAAATTACATTAGAAAAGGGTTTCTTTTGTTTTGTTCTTCTGCAAAAAAAAAAGGTTACAGTTTTCAGGATAAACACTGAAATATGCAGCCAAGAATTAGAAAAACATATTTCCGCAAGTGCATTGAAAGGAAAGCATCCAAGTCTCTGGGTTGGAGAAACCAGGTACATTGTATATATAAGACTATTTTTCTTTACCTAAAATTAATTTTTTAAAATACCTTGTCATAATAGTATCTCAGAGCTCTGCTCAGTTTATCATAATTCATGTTAGTTTTATTTTTTCTGAGTCCCCACAGCTTAGCCACTTCTTCTGCCTTAAGTAACTTAAATTCACCATCATTGGATGTCCAACAAATCAGGTGTTCATGTTTCTGATCAAGAAGCAACTGCAACAGGAATTGCCACAGTGTGATTGCACTCTCCATGCCTACAATAAACCAAAATAAAAGGAGGAAAATAAAGAGAATGTGAATATTGCTTAACTCAGAAACGGCCAAGCCATGACCTTGAAAGTTAGCCTACAATTTGTAGGATCTATTTTTGAGAAGTCCTTCATCTTGTTGTCCAGATTGACCCTGGAAAGAAAAATCATGGTAAACTATTAAAAAGCCACTAGCATGCTTTCCCCTAATTGCCATTGTAAAATGCATACAATGATTTAATGTAATTCAATTTTCTCAATTTTAAAAAAGAAAAAGAGGAAAAAGAGATAAAAGCATGTCAGTTCTCATCCACTATTGGTAATATCACATCACAACTATCATTAGCCAGCGCAGAATTTACTAAAGGGGGATAATTCTAGAAATGTAACCCAGTTACAAAAGAGATATACATCTGCCTTAAACTCAAATTAGTTTCAAACCCAACACACAGGTAGGATTCTATATGTAAGTATGTATGTACAAGTAGACCTTGACTTACAACTATAATTGGAACCAGAAATTCATCATAAGTCATTACGGTTGTAAGTCAAGACACCCATGTGACCAGAAGTAATTTTCTGATCTTTTTTGCTGTGCTTGTAAGCAAATGTCATGGTTGTTAAGCAAACACAGCAGTCATTAAGTGAATCCAAAAATCATCATGAATCGCAGTCACGTGACTGTAGAATGCCATGACTGCTCATAAAGTTGACCTGCCAGATGTGGCCAAGGGTGGTTTGCTTGCTACAAAGCACCAGTTCTGTGGCTGTCATAACTTTGACCGGTCATTAAACAACTGGTCATAAGTTGAGGATATTTAAAATATTTAAATATGTATTTAAAAAGCAGAGGTACAAAATAATCCCAATAAATACTTCCAAAATTACGGTTTCCTGCCTGAGCAGGTGGTTGGACTAGAAGACCTTCAAGGTCCCTTCCGTTATTCTATTCTATTCTAAATTGCATTCATTCATGGTTTGTTTAACCAAAGTTGAATATTATGCAAATGACTGGAATCACTCATTTCCCCACACTAGAAAACTATGTTTTACAGTCTGAGAAACATGGGTTCACACAAAATAGTACACAATATACAAGCAAACCTTAAAATTGCTTATCACCACATGTGAACTAAAGCGGTTGTTCTAAGCCAGGGTCCGTGGACCAGTACCAGGCCGTGGTATGCCAGCAACTGGGCCACACAAACAAGCAAAGCCCCATCCACAAGATACAGGCAGCACAGAAAACCACACATCCTCCGGTCCGCAGAAAAACCTCTCTCCGAGGAACCAATCCCTGGTGCCCAAAAGATTGGGGACCTCTGTTCTAAGCTTTAATCTGTAAATATAAACCAGTGTTACAGGGGACTCTATAGTTTATTATTCTTGGCAATCACCATAAATCAAGGTGTCTTCAGACAGATAACAATACCACATTGTTTCAGAGTATGCCACTGTCCTATCTCTTAATGTCTTGCTACAGAAAAATGAAGAGGAAATTGGTAAGGAAGTATGGGCGAACTGCAAATGGAATTGCCCACCTTGTTACAGTTTGTTTATGATGCACTATGTTGACTGAGCAACACCGCTTCCGTTAAAACTTCAATATGTCCAACAGCTTCCCTGTGGAGACTGACCTGAACCCCCTAATACCTTTTAGTAAGCTGAAACCATTTTTATTTCAGTGAACATGGTCCTCCTTTGACTTTTTAGCTGTTGCAATTAGTTGTAGTCTCTGACTTTATATTTTGCTATTTGTAGTAGTTCCATTGAGAACCCCTCAAGTATACTTCAGTGTATGTAGAAAAATTAAAAGTTATTTAAGAAAATATGTGTCCGTGCAAAAGTAAAAACCCTGAAACAGCATTTTCATTTAGTCCATAATAATTTCCAGTTTAAATAAACTATATTTTCATCAGTACAGCATTAAAAATTCATTACGTATTTAAAAAAAATCCAAAGGAGAAATATTACCCCTTGGAATTTTTAAAATTATTTATTGTTTTGGGGATGGTAGTTAAAAGTATGGAAAATAACATTGACCAAGAAATTGAATTCAACAGCAAGTCTTAATGAATCCTTAGCTAATAATTACTTTATTCACATTTAGTTAACATTTTTGGTTAGATAGATAAAGTAATGGTAATAGATTATTCCTGACTATAAAAATGTCTTTTTGTACAGACATACTGAATAGATTTTTAAAATATTATGTTACCTTAACATTACAAATGTCCTTATATAATTATGTGTATTTAACTGTGGTCCTTTATTTTTGCTGCTTTCCTATTAGTGCTTTTTTTCAACTATACATTTTTTAAAATTACCCTTATCGTATTTTTGAGTATGTTTAAACTCAGAATCAGGCTTGGTTAGTACTTGGATCTGAAGTACTCTTGGTGAATATTTAAATCTACCAGGAAATCTCAGAATTATAGACTCACCTGGCAAAGTTAAAAAGTACTCTTGGCAAACTTTTCCTCTTGGTGCCCAGGTGACTGCACAGACCTGTCCATTATGTCACCCAGAATCCAGCACATCGCCTGAGCTTTTAAACAAAGCTCATTGAAGATGTCTGCCACTAGATGGCGCACGATTTCTGTCTCTAGATACAACCCATTCTTTTGTATTTCTGAAGCAGTAAAAACGTCACATTTCTTCTGCAAGATCTTAGATAAACTACACAAAGAACCACTTCACATGATTTACAAGCATATCAAGCCTTAGTGCAGCACAGACAGAATTTTAAATTGCTTGTGTATATATATTACAGGTACATATATGTGTGTGTCTATCTGTGTATGTCTGTGTGTATAATTAACACATATCCATATTTATGGCAAATAACCAAGCTATCAAAATGTTTTTTTTAACTTCCCAAGGCTATTTATTGAGGAAAATACTGAACATACAAGAATATCAATTCCCACTTTCAACATTTTTATAGGCAAGTTGTTCATATCTGATTTTTTTTCCACTGCCCCCAAAACTTAAATTCCCTTACAGGGGGCAAGAAATGCCAATGGGGGATCAGAGGCAGGAGTTTGTCCCATTTATTGCCATCCATATAATGCAAAACAATAGAGGTTAAGTAAGGATTTTAAAGGCGTTCTAATTTCTCATAATACTTTAGCAATTCAAGGTAAAACTAAAAGAGATTGGGGGTAACCGCACTTCTGTACTAAGATAAAAGTAGCAGGAATGCCCTGAGGGAAGCTCAAAATCTTCCTTTACATAAACTGCAGTGTAGCACAAGCTATTTTGGACCCATTATGTGAAGCCTAGCTTTCTGGAAAAGTCTATATTGCTGGGAAAGAAAACCCAAAAAGAGGATGTGAGCAGCCAGTGAATTGCCTCCACTATAAAAGTGTTCCATGCACCTAGGAATACAGTCATGCTGGCCAAGTGACCATGGAAATGTCTTCGGACAATGCTGGCTCCCTCAGCTAAGAAACAGAGATGAGCACTAACCCTTAGAATCAGACACGACTGGAAAGGGGAAATCTTTACCTTTACCTTTATAGCAGCAGTGAGTGCATATGGGAGTATTTGAAAAAACAAGTCAGGAACAGATTTTCCTGGAGAAAATCTATCCACCTGGACAGTAAGAGTTGACATCAACTGGATGGCACATAATAGTACATTCAATACAGTACAATAGTACATTCAGTACAAGCTATACTTTTCTTCATTTAGACCAGGATTTCTCAAAATTATGGGTCGTTATTCTTGGAGGGTCATCAGCAAGCATTCTTTTTAAAAAACTGCTTCATGCACAAAAATGGACGGACATTTCGATTCCCACTATGGACAAATGTCTACAAAAGTTGATGGAGCTGGCAGAGATGGGTAAATTGACTGTTCTGATTAAAGAAAAGAATGCAAGTAACTTTTGTTTCTACATGGAGACCGCTGGAGGTGGAAAAAAAATGAAACTTTGATTTTGGGTTTCACCAATTAGATTGATTTGTTGTTACAGAAATGGCCAGTTTATACTATTGTGAAAAAGTAAAAAGTTGTGACTCAACATTAATGCTTTATTCTACTGCAACAGAGGAAGTCGGAAGTCAATGTCTTTTTTTTCTTTTTCCCCTCTTTCCCTCACTTTCTTTTCCCTTTCTCCTCCCCATTGTGTCCTACTATTTGCTTTGTATTTTGTATTTTATTCTATAGTTCAATAAAATGTTAAATAATAATAATAATAAAAATAAAATAAAAAAACCTGCTCAGGCTTTTATTGGCGGACTTGAGTACTAGTAAAATTCACTCTAGAAGTTGCTGTTCATTTTGCTGTTTTTGAGAACCAAATTATATATAAATTAAAATCTAAGTAAAAGTATGATATACAAATTAAAACGCAATTATTAAAAGTAAACAGCATATTTATTTCTGGCCAAACTTAATCTAACTCCAATGAAATCATTAGTGTTCTTAATAGAAATTCAACCCAGGAAAAGTATAGTGAAATAATTTGTAATTCTTGCTATTTTGCACTCTGCAAAACATTAGTTATATATCAAACTGAGAGATCATATTAACCCCCCCACACACAAAAAAAACCCATTTTAACCAAATCCCTTTTACCTTGAATTGATTCATTAGTATTTACCTATCAAGTAGCAGGACATAAAACACAATGTAACAATCTCCGTCTTGCATCTGCCCTGTTCTAAAAGCCCAATAAAATATGGTCCTGTCATTAGAAAACATTAGCAAACACAATTTGTACCTTCAGACACTTCCCTATTTTCCCAGATGGTTTAAAGATTATAGCTTCAAAGAATGTGTGGGTATGAAGAAATCTTGGGAATCAACTAGTCCAAATCTTCACCTAATGAAGACTCCACTACTATAGCATTTCTGACATTTGGTCATCAGTCTTAGCTTAAGTACTTCTACCAAAGGTAAATCTGCTACTTCTCTAAACAGGCTAGACATTTCCATTGTTAAACAGTTTTTAGGAATTTCTTCCAACACCCAACTGAAATCTTTTCCCTGTAATATAAAATCTCTGACCCTTCTCTTCTCTTCTGATTATATTGATCAAGGCTAGTATAATATTCTACATAACGTATCCTTTGAGACACTTTGAGACAGCTATTACCTCTCTCTTTAGATTTCTCTTTGTGTCCAGGCCAAACATACCCAAGGCCCCAAGCAATTCCTCTTAAGTTTTTCTTTCCTGGCCCATTATCATCTTTGTTGCTGTCATTTAGACAGGCTCCAACTTTGTAAATGTCTTTTGTAAAATGGACACAATATGACTAAGAGCAATGAGTATTGACCCTCACATTGTACTTCTGTTGATGCAACTGCCCAGAGCTGCTGGGAGTCAGGTGGTACATGAATAAAACAAACAAACAAACAAATACTGCATTTATAATGTTTGCAGCTGAATGACATTCATGTTCAACTCATGTTCCACTGAACTACCACGATTCTTTTCAAATGTACAGATGTCCAGTATGGTCTTTCCATTCTAGTTTCATGTTTCTAACCTACCTAAATTAAAGACATTTTCTTTGTCCCTCTTGAAATTCATCTTGTTGGTTTGTGCCAGTTGTTTGGGTTTCTTCAGATCTTCCTAAATCTTAATATTGTCCTCTAAGGTAATTGCTATCCCCACTATATTTATGCATTTGCAGATTTGCAGATTATGCTTTTAACCCTTCATCCATGTGATTTATTAAATATATTGAACTTCAGAGCCTAAAAGTATGCTCCTCTGAACTTTAGAGCTTAGAATTATGCCCATATGGCATGCTATCCCATCTTGACACTGAGCCTTTGATTTACACTTGTTCAGCTAATTCTATGTTAATTTAATAGTAATATGGTCTGGTCCACATTTTGCGGTGGGCCTTACTAAGCAATGCAATTTTTTCAACTATTTACAAACTGATTGCTTAATAATTTCTTCCAAAGTTTTGCCCGGTATCAGCATCCAGCTGATCACTCTGTAACCACTTGAGTTCTCTTTTATCCATTGTTTATTTGCAAATTCTATTTCTATAGGACCCCATTGGTACTTAATTCTGGGCAACTTATATGGGTTGAAAAAACAACAATATAAACAAGTCAAAAAAGACACAACCAGGCCAGGGACCCATAACGTTTCATAATAAACTATTCAAACTCAGTCATGGGCTATCATAATGTCCTAGATCAGTGCCTTTTGGAAGAGAGGAAGAACATTTGCCTGTCTCTGATCTCTTAGCACTATGCTCATCTTCTATGATAGCTCATAGATCACTGGAGGGGCCCCAAGAATACATCCATAAGCTTCTTTATAGCTCATAGAGGTAAATGATCTGGTCCTCCAGTTTTAAATTCATTCATGGTAGCTAAATATTTCCTATGTTTTTATTTATTTTGAGTTGCCACTCTATCTTTGAATCAGATGTTCTATTTAGATCTTTTTGAACAAGTTCCTTTTTGGGGAGAAGACCAAAGCAAAGAGACGAGGAGTTCTGCTCTCATTTCATTGTGTTACCATCTTATTATCTTTTAATATCAGACCAACCACTCCCTTTTTCTTCCATTCAATACTGATACAACCAAAAAGTGCCATTTTTATTGTTTTTAAAGTCTTTCAGACACTCATGTTAAATCTTCATTTATTAAATGATGTCCAGCAAAACTTTTTCTCTGAGCTGAGTGACGTAGAGCATTGTTAGTTTCCCATTCTCATTAACACTCACAGCTTCCGCTATTTCTGTAGGCTGCAGGCAGGAAATGAGAAACGAGACCAGAGGAAACCTGGCCATCTACATCTGTCCTTGTTTGCAATCTCAGCTCTAGTTTTATTTTGCTAAAAATCATCTCTTAACCCCCGACATGCCAATTCAATTTCTATTATATACTTAATCTTATACTGTTACTCTGCACTTTTCTCTGTAATTCTGTATACCTTGATCATGCTACATAAAGTAGTCATAATTAATGATAATGAAATGAGTTCCTCAAACTTGGTATCTAAGAAACTCCTGACCCAATGATGAGGTTATACACAACGGTTTTCCCACATTATCTAAGCTATATTTAAACAAAGTTTCTGAATAGGCTATGTTGGCAGCATTCATGCATAAAGCTAAGTCATAAATTTAAACCATGAATCATAACAGTTTATATCACAAATAAAAATATAGTTTTCTGTTAATTGCTAGGTTGACCCAATATGTTAAATTAATAAAGAAACCAAACAAAAATACGCATTATGGTTTAGCCCAATGTCTCAATCATAGTTACCTAGGTCTTCTATACTTGATAATGTAGCATTACAAGTTCTCCTTCTTAAATTGGTGTTGTAGATTATTATTTATATTCAATCATTTGGTGAGAATAAATCTACTTCAATCTATTTATTTCTGGAATGAACACACAGGGACAATAGGTGATGAAAACTTACCAGATGAAACAAAGAAGATGCTTCAACAGAAACAATTTTCCATAAGGAAGATAAACAAAGGAACAAGCCCAGTGGATGAGAATCACTACCAAAAACAAGTGTCATAGAAGATATGCTGCATAACTTTGAGGCCCTCACAGAATAAATAACCTCTGATTCTTCAGAAGTAGAAAAGTCAACACTGTGGAACAGGAGACAGGACATTAGATCCCTGAAGAACAAACAGGATACAGCAGTGCCCTGAAAGTAGACAAAGAGAAGAGTCATGGCAGTTGATGACATCCTAGAACAAGGAACTAAAGCAAATACAGTACTGCAAAGAGCTATCCTTGAAGACTACTCAGATACTGCAGTTGGTACAAATTACAGTGGGCAACTGGCTAGCTGACTGGCTGGCTTTCAAGAATCACCCTAGACATCTAGGCTATGGGCTCACTGTCTACTAACAGATTTTGAAGTACAATTTAATGCGCTGGTTTTAACAATAAAGTCTTATGTGGCTTGGCTTCTGTGTGCCTTCAGAACAGCCTTGTTTATAGATATTCAAGTCCTCTGGTTTGTACTCCCTGAAGAAAGTCTGCTGGAGGTCTTCCATTACTGAAAAGTCAGGGGCATGGCCCAATAGATAATGTTTCTATATTGTGGACCTTAAGTTATGAGTAGTTTCCCCCTTGAGCCAAGCTAGCATAGACCTTCATAGTTTTCCAGAGCTTAGTAAAAATAGAGGCTTTCCAAATAGTATAGTGTGATAAAACACTTCAAGATTTATAAAGTCCATGGTCAATTATGAATTCTAGATAATACATATTGGAAAATAATACTGCCAAGGGCACCTAAAACTGTATCACCATGAACGCTATATATCCAGAAAGCTCAAATGCATTCTCATTCACAAAATAGAATTTGAAAGGGAAAGAATAATTCAACTGAATGAAACTGTTTCATGAGATAAATTTGGTTTCTGGGACTATAATAAGATGTGGATCATAGATTACTACCATAGGATGTTTGAGTGTAATGAAGTCTGGTAAAAATATATCTGAAAAAATGCATAAAGTTGAATTGTGAACTGAATCCTGTATGGGTAGGATATGACATTCTTGAAATAAGCATCCCTGTGAACTATAGAAAGTAGTTTGAGTATTGCTGTAATGGAGCCACCAAATATTAGAAAGATCATTGAACCATAAAATGCATGACTTTTGTTGTTGATATACTAATGTTCAGAGTATAGGAAATTTGGAATGTTGGAAAATTGTGTTTTACATCAATCCTAACTGTGTCAGAGATATTTGCCAATATCTCAAATGATTGCCATTAAGAAGTTTATATACGACTTCCGGATCCGGTTGCAGCGCCAGCGGACGTGCAAAGAACTTGCTCTCTTTGCCGTCCGGTTTCCCCCCGCCGATAGACCCTGGACAGGGTCGAAAGTCGCCCTGGAGGGGCAACCACCGTAGAGGAGGGCACTCGTCGATCGCGGAGGGAGTGGCAGCTCCCTCTGCGGTCCGAGAAATCACCTTTGGGCCGACGGGGAAAAGATCCGGCCAGTAACATGGCCGATCACTTAGCTGCTCCAGCCGAAAGTCACAGCAACATCTAAGCATAAAGAACCACCGTGGAAGATCCGGGTGAGACCTTTCCTTCCCTCTTGTTATTTTCTTTACTTCCCTATGAAAAGCTTCTAGAAACTATTCCCTCCCTTGAAAAAGCAGCGTTTGAATACTTGGGAAAAAAGTAACTAATCTTTATTGTGTATTTGAACTGCTGGAATTCGGGGGATCCTGAAAAAAGAAAAAGAAAAAAGCCTTACTGTGACTCTTTCTCGCTGTTTGCTTGTTTTCAATTTAAGTGGAAATTTTTAGGGAAGGGGGTGGAGTGTTTTTCTTTCCTCCCCCCCCTTCTGAACATTTTTATCCACTTTAAAAAGGAAAAAAAAAACTACCTTGGTTACTGGGTGGAGTTATGTGGATTGGAGGGTTACAATGTATCCCAGAAATTGGTGTGAAGCCCAGAAAGCCTTATCGTAACATTGTAACCATGGTAGCGGAACTGCTGAACTTGGCGCTACGCCCAGACATTGCTGTACTTTTATTATAGAAAAAAAAAAGAGAGAAGAAGAAGAATGGAAGCCTATCCACAGCTTAATTATGGACTCATACTAGCAAAAATTTTGGAAATGAGAGAAGAATTAAGAGAACATTTCAGGACACTTAAGAATGAGGATGGTTCAGAGTTAAAAACTGAATTTCAAACTCCAACTGATCATGATACACAATTGGATTTACAACTTAATGAGATGGAGGATTTATATCTACAATTTACTGAAGAGGAAGATGTTACACCTTATATACAAAGGACGGAGATTTCTGAGGACCAAAGGCAGAATTCAATTGAAACATCTATAGATTTAAAAACAACAGAAATGGACTCTCTAATACGAGACATTAAAAATGCTGACAATACATACAAACAACGAATAATCACCATACTGACTAAGACTGATTACATAGTGCAGATAATACTGGGAAAAAGAGAAGAAGACTATGATCAGACGCAACTGTGGGAAAATGTGTATAATCAAATATCAAGATGGGAGGAGCTAAAGGCCCTATTGTGGAAACCTGCTTGGCATAAAAAGAAAGCTAGAATTAGGTTTAAAATGAGTGTTAAAACTTTATTTGACGGGTAAAATGGTTTTTAGAGACTTTAAGTGAGCTAATATTTTTGAGATTTTTAAGGTTTAAGATTTTAGTCTGATTAATATTGATCTGAATTATGGATTTGATTATGGCTTGGAATGGCAACTATGGAAAACTGGAAAAGTTAAAACTAAAGGAGTTGTATTGAGATTGGTGAAATATTAATGATATTTTTACTTGCAATGATTGAAGAATGGATTGACTTATAAAAATGTTTGATAGAGTATAGGAAATAGAATATAGTGGAGAAATTTTAAAATATACAAATATATAATAGCTATATGTTTAGCTTAGAAATAATTAGAAATAACTTAAGCTAATGTAAAATGGTTTAAAAACGTAAAGTTATATTCGTTTATAAAATATCTATGTGAAATAGAATAAGAGATAGAATTTAATTGAGAAATATAAAGTGAATATTTGGAGTAATATGGTCTGTATTATATGGATACCCGAATTGTATACTATATGTCTATGTAATGCCAATCGGATGTTAATAGTTAATTAAGCTCGAAATGGGTGGAAATATTATTGATAAGTTTTTTTTTGTTTGTTTCTTTGATTGATAAAATAGAGAGGGAAATTTTAAAGAAGTAACCTAAATTGTTTATGTATGATTATATGTTTTATTTTGTTTTATGGAGTGCCCTATCTCCATGATGAGTCCTAAGCACTTGGCTGTAAAATTAAAAAAATTCAATAAAACTTGTTATATAAAAAAAGAAGTTTATATACGAGCCACGGTAACACAGTGGTTAGAATGCAGTATTGCAGGCTGACTCTGCCCACAGCCAGGTTCAATCCTGACAGTCTTGAGGTTGACTCAGCCTTCCATCCTTCCGAGGTTGGCAAAATGAGGACCCAGATTGTTAGGGGCAATATGCTGATTCTGTAAACTGCTCAGAGAGTGCTATAATGCACTGTGGAGCAGTATATAAGTCTATGTGCTAATGCTATTGCTATACAGGAAGATGGAAGCTTTTTCCAGAATTATTCTGATATATAATAATATGCAAAAGCATAAGGAGTGAGCTGGACATATCTTTATTGTGGCCCAATGAAACTGTATACAAACAGGACAACGGGCATATCAAAGATATGTTCTACATCTATAGGAATCTCATAAGCTTTTAACAAAGTTTTTTTTTTTATTTTTTTTTATAACAAGTTTTATTAGTTTTCCAGTTTAACATCCAAGTATTTAGAAAGCATCGTGGTGACTGGGTAATCAATAGTTCAGTAACAAAATTTTTAGTACATATCTCAGGTTACATTATCAAAAATTCCTTCTCTATTTCCCTTAACATTTAATATAACATACTTAAACTAGTAAATTTCTAACCATAACAAGCTCAGTTAAAGCATTTATCAATTTATTTTTACTTATACATATCCATATCCTGTTTTTAAATTTTACCTAATTCTTAGTTTTTAATTACAGTATTCCAATTTAACCTTTAACATCCATAATATTCAAATTTTGGTAACCCAAATTTCCTTTATTTCACTACACAAAAGCTATGATATCTAGAATACACATATTACTTACTTAAATATATTATTTTATTTCATAAACATTTTCTGTTTCTCATCCTAGTACATCACACCTTACTAGTAGAGTAACCTTTATTGTCTCATATCCATCATCTATATTTTCTGGGCTAAGCAATAGTTCAAGGCTGATTCCTAGTATTTAATTTCCATTTCCCTTATAAATCTAAATCCTAGTTATTAAGCCAATTAATCCCTTTTTTATCGTTTTCCAACAACATTTGAGTCTAATAGTCATATTCTCCTTCGTCTCCAAATCTCCCTTTAGCCCCTTAGTTGAGACTTTAGGATCTCTCTAGTAAATCAAAGGGCCCCATTTTTTAAACCTAACTCTAGCTTTCTTTTTCTGCCAACCAGGTTTCCATACCAATGCCTTTAAGTTATCAGATAGGTCTCCCTTCATTCTGGCACATGTTACTTGAATCAAAGGAGACCATCTAGTCATCAATTTTCCAAAAAAGCTGGTCCATTTATAATCATTAAGTTGTTGGCCTGATAGTTCAAATCTCAGTATTTGCTCTAGTGACTTTATCTTCAATTCGGTCTGGTCTTCTTCTTCCTCAGGTTTCTTCTGATTTAAGTAAAAAATCATATCCAATTTTATAGTTATTATTTGGTTGTCTATGTTTTCAATAAGCTGTCCTTGTTGATCTTTAGCATCCTCTGTTTTGGTATTACTTTCTTCCGCTTGTTATTTTTTGCGTTATAGGTTCTTTAGTTGCAATCAGGATTTGGTTGTTAAGAGTTTTCAATATATTGTTGTTGTTCCTTAAGGTCCTCTGTCTTAGTGTTGATTTCTTCCACTTCTGTTGTTTTCTGAATTGTAAGTTCTTTAGTTGAAATCTGGGTTTCAGTTTGTAGATTCAAGCTAGCGCCTTTATCTTTCAGTCTGGATTTAATTATCTCAGTAGCTTCAAGAATTTTTTCAAGTATAAGTTTATAATCAATCGAAGTTTGTTGCTGGTCCCCCTCCATTTCTGAAATAATTATAGTCTTTTAGTGGAGGCTAATTTTTTAAACAAGAGTCAGTGGATGTTCACCTCCACAGTTCTTAAAAGCCAATTTCACCTCCCAGCTGTTTCAGCTTTTTATCTTTAGATAATACCAAGGACAGATCTAGGTTGTAAACAGGTCTCTTTGCCAGGGATATTCACTTGCTGTACCAAGCTTCACCACAAGATGTCCCCGATAGCATTTAAAATCCTTTTCAGAAAGGCTAGGCTTTTATCCAATTTAGGTTCTTTTTCGTCTTTTTTTTTTTGTCAAGTAAATAAAATAGCAGGTCCCCGTAAAGTAGGAACTTTTTGGGTCGCCAAATATGAGAAGCATGTAAGTCCAATTACTTAATTGTATTTTTTAGGGCTTTATTACCCCTATGTAGTCAAACACCGCCATTTTAGAGGGTGGGAGAAAAACGTTCCCTTCCCTATCTCCTCACAGGGGAAGGCAGTTTCAAAAAGCTTTTTACAGGAAAAAAAATACTTGGGACAGAAAGAAGGCAGATCTCACCCAGTGTGTGCTTTCAAGTGCTTAGTTGTAAATCTGGCCTCGGCTGGAAACGGCATTAATGATGGGCCACGTTAATGGCCGATCTTTTCCCCGTCAGTTAGAAGAGCTGCTCCGGATCAAATGGAAGGGCTGCCGCCCCCCCCCCCCGCGATCAGTCGGAGGTCCTCTTCACGCTCGTCGCCCCTCCAGGGCGACTTTCGACCCTTTTCAGGGTCCCCCGGTGGGAGAAAACCGGACGGCGGAAAGAGCGATCGACCCGCACATCTGCCAGTGCCGCAATCGCAAACCAGAAGCCAAAGTGAATTCTAATTCATCAGTACCTATGGTTCTAAAGATATATAGACCAAAAACTGTTTTTCTAGCTACATTTCATGTAATGCTTTTTAAATAATAAATTTATTTATTTACAGGTTTTGTATATAACTCACTCCCTTAGCAATTCAAGATAGCTGACAGAAATAGAATCAAAAGAAATAAATTTAAGCCTAAATATTAATAAAATGATACATTTTGAAAGAATGGAAAGGCTTGGATAAACTAATGTAAAGGTGGCTTGCTTCAATTCTAATGGCAGTTTGTTCCACAACATGATCCCTGCATGAAGATAGCAATATATGTGTTAGTTTGCACAAGAGTAGTTGTTGGGTGTTATACTATGTAAGGCTTTATATTCCATGTGAGCAATGGAATATAAATGTTTGGAAGGCAATTGCCAACCCAATGAAGTTGTTTCAATAAGGAAGTTTTGTGGCAACATCAAGAAGCACAACACATTATAATGCTACCACATTCTGGGCAAGCAGCAATTTCTAGACCATCTTCAAATGACCAGTAAGGTACATTCTAATAATCCTAATCAATATGAGGTAATTGATTTATAAGACACTCCTTACTAATGGTGTTACAAGGCTGTCCAGCATGAGTGCCAGATCCAGAAGGAGCCAAAACTAATCCTTAAAGATCAGAATGGGTTTTACCCTGACAACATTGCAAACATCCTTCAAGACTTGGCCAGTGTCTCAAGATGTTGAGCCTCTGTCAGTTGTTGTTTTTTATGTTGTATTTTTCTAATTGTGCATGATTTTCTCTTATTGGTTTCATGGTTCTTTCATAGAAGGCAGCCTCCACATTTAATAAAACAGAAGTGCACTCACATCCTGAAGTACCCCACGCATTTCTCTTGAATCCTGAAGTTCAGCCCCTGGACTCAGTAACCACTCCATCTTGTCAGAATTGAGTTTTGTCTGTTTAGCCACATCTAGTCCTTTATAGCCCAGAAACATTCAACTATATAACATATAGTTATATAATAAAATCCTTTCTCTGTGGTTTCCTCATTTCTCCATTTTTCACAACTGCATCTCTTAAAGTATTATATTGATGCAGTTTTCTCCATAGTTGGATTTTTAAAAGTGGTGTTTTTAAAAAAAATAAAAATCCTGCTGAACCTTAGAAACATTTTTTTTTAACCTGAGACAAAATGTAGTGATATTTTCAAAACCTAGCAACCATATTTCCAGTTAGAGTATTATCATACTAGTTCCCCACCAAGCCTCCAATATGTTGACACTGAAAAAATCTAAATCAGGACTTCCGCCTATTATATATTTCAGAGCTGTCTTTCTGGAAAAACCTGATAATAGCTAAAAGGTAGAAAGTCATGCAGCACTATGCAGATTGTTGGTATCTAATACCAGACAAGTTATCAAGAATGTATAAATTTATTTCAAATTAATGTTGGAAATGCAAATATAAAGAAGGGATTTTTTGTCATTTATGGTTGACATGTGATAAAGCAAAGAAATATTAGAGTAGGATTCATATTCTAATATAGAAGATTCTTAAAGTGAATATAAAGATAAAACCAGAAACTTTTCTTTTTGGTTTAATGGAAAAAGACCTGGAATTTCTTTTTGGAACTTTGATGTTATATATGTTGAGGGCAGCAAGACTACTTTATGCACAAAAATGGAAGGACACTTCGATTCCCTCAAATGGCTGCAAAAGTTAATGGAGTTAGCAGAGATGGCAAATTGACTGCTTTGATAAAAGAAAAAAAGAGTTTTGTTTCTACTTGGAAACCCCTTCTGGACTTTGTGCTTGAGGTGGAAAAAAATGAAACTTTGATTTTGGGTTTTACCGATTACATAGATTTGTTGTTATAGAAATGGCTAGTTTATACTATTATGTAAAAGTAAAAAGTTGAGGTTTGATGTTACTATCTTATTCTACTGCACCAAAGGGAGTCAGAATTCAACGCCTTTTCTTTCTTTTTTCCTTCTTTTCTACACTGTTCTCTTCCCTTTTCCCTCCCTTATTTTTCCTATTATTTGCTTTTGTATTTTATATTATAAACTAATAAAAAGAATAAGATAAAAAAGTAAGATAAAAATCTAAATCAGGACTTCCGCATATTATATTTCAGAGCTGTCTTTCTGGAAAAGCCAGATAATAGCTAAAAGATAGAAAGTCCTGCAGCACTAAGTATTGGAAATATTTTTACAAATTGTAGTTATCTTGCATTTTCCAAGATGGTTTTTGTAATTAGTAAATAGACAAATTGTTTGGCTAGACTAGTAAAACTTTAAGGTGCTCAAGACAGAAGCAAAAGCCATCATTGGAATGAGCAGAGTAGGATTCATCTATCTATCTATCTATCTATCTATCTATCTATCTATCTATCTATCTATCTATCTATCTATCTATCTATCTATCTATCTATAACTATATCTATCTATATCTATATCTATCATCTGTGTCTGTCTGTCTGTTTATCTATCTATATTTTCCATTTTTAAGGGATAAAATATAAGATTTATTAATTTTCTTAATTCTTCCAGGTTTTATGCCTCTTTACTTTTTTTAAAGAACTTTTCTCCTAGCGATAAAGTTCTCATTATTTATGACAGCTATTTATATTCCATGTTGCACAACACCAGTTCCGCCAAATTTACTTATAAGTCATATCAACAGTTATAATTCAAGATACAACAAAACAAAATATCTGGGTGAGAAGAAAGAGGAAAGAGGCCAACTTTTCCCACTCTCCTTTTCCATTCCCAGTACCACTTCATGGTTTGCCTAATGAGTGAAAAATCTAGAAAAACATTTTTTAAAAAAACCTGAACTTTCAGGAGAACACCAAACTCTAAAAAGATTTCTCTTGCTTTTAATATGTATTTTTATTTAATTTGGAGATTCAGGCAAACTTTTAATATAATATAGCCTGCAGCAATGCTGATCTTTGATCCAGGAGAAGGGCCTGACATTTGCTAACATCATTAATGATTATCCCAATTTGTGTAGTTTTTTTTTCTATTTTAAAAACATTACTTAATAATGTACTCTTGGTGAGATGGGCAGGGAGGGAGGGGGGGGAGAGAGAGGGAGAGGGAGAGAGAGAGAGAGAGAGAGAGAGAGAGAGAGAGACCCAAGATATCCATTAAAGCAGGGGTCCCCAACCCCTGGTCCATGGCATGCCAGCAACCGGTCCGCACAAACAAGCAAAGCCCCATCCGTGGGATGCAGGCAGCACACAAAACCATGCACTCTCCGGTCCATGGAAAAACCTTTCTCCACGGAACCGATCCTTGGTGCCCAAAAGGTTGGGGACCTCTGCATTAAAGTACATAGAATCTTTCATATATATGGGAGTAAATTCCCCTGTGAGGAAATTACTTTAGAGTAGGATTATATAGGCAGCCAATTTGGTGTATTGGTTAAGGCACTACAGGCTAGAACCGGGAGACCATAAGTTCTAGTCCTGCTTTCAGCACAAAGCCCAGCTGGGTGACCTTGGGCCAGCCACTTCCAGCAACATTACCAAGAAAAGGGCAAAGATTTGTTCAGGCAATCACCAGGAGTCAACACTGACTCAAAGATATTATATAGGATTGCCTACTTAATCAAAATATTTCAAAGCTTAAGACAAAATTCTTGAGTTAAGAAGAAAGAATGCACAAGTGCACACAAATAATTATCACGTATACATAACCATATCACTTTGGGTGTATTTAGTCTCTCTTATGCAACCAACCTGGGCTACAAAAATAAGTTTAAGAAAAAGCAAGGAATATAAGGAAAGACAAGGGATAAAGTGAATGTCTGAGATCAAAGAAATGGCTGGAATGTCCTTGGAAGAACTATGGGTTTTGTTGAAGACAGAGCAAGATGGTGAGCATTTGTCCATACAGTCAGGTTTCAAACACAACTCAGCTGATATTCACATCCATATGTGCATGAAGGTTGTCTGCAATAAGACAGTCCAAACCAGGAAGTTTGATTCAGTGCATGGATTCTATTTCCTGGATTGGGAACAGGAAGGAAATGAAGATAGTTCCTGCTTGCTTGGTAAGATTTTTAAAACACTAGTTGTTCAGTGTTTTAAAGAATAAGCACTTGGAAAAGCACATAAATCTACACTGATTTGAAAAATTAATGACAATAAAATAAAATGCATATAGACTTCTCATACTTAACTGCCACACTCATATGGTATGCATCTGTAATATACTGGCACAACATTAGTTTGCACACAAAAGAACTTCCATTCCAGGTTCAAAGCCAGACCATATCTTTATATTTTCCATATGTATCTCTATTGTAGTCTTCTCATGGCAATGTGGCAGTGATAACTATTTTGCTGACTTAATATAAAACCATTTTCTTAAAATTTAAAATTTTACATAAAAAAAATTATAGATGTGAGCAGAATCAAAAATGTAAGGCTATAATTACTGCTCTGTAATCTTACTACAGTAACTACTTACAGTACATGTTCACTGAAAAGTATTTATTTTACTCTATTTATCTAGCAAATCTGCACTTTATTTAAGCTTTTAAGCATACTTTTTGCCTTGATTTTCTTGCAAAGGTAGTGCTGTATCTGCTGATATATATTATTGCATATCTAAGTTAATGATATAATAAATTAGTTGAAGCTGCAAAGGGGTATTTTCTAATACTAATATTTTAAAGATATAATTGATTCCATGATACAAAGTAGTTCAAGAAATTGTCTTTTATATCTCTTGATCTACTCCTGGAATTTGTCTTTAAAATAAATGGATAATTTGCTATAAGGATAGAGATGTAAATTATGATGGAGTTTTCCAGACATTGGTCAGAGTTCATCTTCCCATTTCAGTTTACTAGGCCATTTAAAAAAAACCCAAAATCTTGAAAATTGGTCTAGTGAATTTGGCTTTCTAGAGGAAAGCCAAAATTCCTTGATCTGCAGATTACTAGAGGTACTTCTTCATAGATATCCAGAATTTTTCTTGAAATCCCAGGCAATCAGGGACCCAGTTCATCTAGGAGGTCATGAGCAGAAGTAATGTGATATAACGGAGGGAATTATTTACACATATCTTTTGTCATGGTCAGATCACTCTATGATTGGCATAGAATTAATCAATGTTGCCAATTTCCAAAGGAAAATCAAATTAATTCAACCAGACTGCCCAAATACCTAATGGATATTCTTGGCTTCCAGAGGATTTCCCCAAATCTATAGTTGGCAGTTCTACTGAGAGCTTAGTCCCATCCTAGAATATGGAGATGGCAGCAGCCTTCGATAGGATTGCACAACTTTTCCTTGCTTCTCAATCAATAAGTAATCTGAGGAGCTCTGGTAGAAGAAACATCAGAGGAGACACCTCAGGTATGCATGTAATTCATATTAATTTTGCCAATGGTGAAAGACAAAGAGTGAATCCAACCAAATATAAGGGAGAGCTGAGGTTTGAACAAGCATCATGGTAATAGAGACAGAGAAACAACAATATTTCTATGCTGTTATTACATCAAGAGTCCTACTGGGGAGGCTTATTTAATATGACCCAAACTCCTTTGGGAAGAATGAACTGAAAGAACATTTGTTAGGCTGCTGCAAAGAGATTGTGGGCCAATTCTTAATAGCTGCAAAAGGTTCTGAGGAATTTAAAGGATTCATACTGAGATAAATGCTTGCTAGGCAGGTTCTAATGAATTAGCAGAGGCCTTCTGCTTTGGGTGTTTGAACCTGTTACCTTGAGGAAATTAAAAGGATTCTCCACAGCATCAGTTCTGCCACATGCAGCCTGATCACTGTCTTTCCCAGTTGGTAAAATTTTCCAGGGAGGTGATAAGAGGAGGCTAGTTTCAGTTAGGAAAGAAGGTGGTACTATTGGCCCTGAGGAGGCTGCAACTGCAGATAGCTCAAGAGGAAACTTATTATTTGGATTCTTTTCAGCAAAGGTTTAGGTCTGGGTATGGAATATAATTCATATTAATTTTGCTTCTGGATAACCTGAGGTAGAACCAGGATAAGGGAAATGTAACCTTCCTGCTCTTCTTGACTTCTTGGAAGCCTTCACTATTATATTTTTCTGGATTATCTGTAAGGGTTGGGAGCAAAATACACTAATTGCAATGGTAGTTTTTTCAGAGTGGACAATTCAACATCTACTTGAGATTGCTAGGGGAGGTCACTCACTAGCATAAAAATATCATCAGTAAGTGGATTGTATTCAGCTACATATTTGAATTCCAACCCAAATAGGACATCACTGAAGTTCTGTCCCAATGTCTGAAGGCTTTCAGAGTCTGGCTAAGTAGGAACAGACTTAGAATCAATTCCAGCAAAACAAAGTGGCTGTAGATACATTCCAGAGATATGGCTCTGGATGGGACTATGCTTCCCTGTTTAACTTGTTTAAACAGAAAGTCTTCCTGCACCCACAGCTCCTGCTTGAAAAAAAGGAAGCAGCTGTAGCTAGGAGACCTTTGCATAGTTCCACCATATGCTTTAGTTACAGCCTTTGCTTTGACCATCTCCCAGTTGAGTTGTGGTAATGTGTTCTACTTTGGGGTCAAGAATAGGCATAGGCACCAATTGATTTGCCATAGGACATCTTTATATTATATATGGCAAACCAACTGGTGCCTATGCCTATTCTTGAATATATCCTCTCAAGCTCAGTCAGGTTGGATGGTGACCTTTGTTGAACAGCCATTTTCAGGTCCCTCCAGAGATGTTCAGTAGGGTTCAAGTCAGGGCTCTGGCTGGGCCACTCTAGGGCATTCACAGAACTGTCCCTAAGCCACTCCTGTGTTGTCTTGGCTATGTGCTTAGGATCGTCATGTTGGAAAGTGAACCTTTGGCCCAGTCTGAGGTCCTGAGCACTGTGGAATATGTTTTCATTGAGGAAAACCCTGTACTTTGCTCCATTCAGTTTTCCCTCAACCCTGAACAGTCTCCCAGTCCCTGCTGCTGAAAAATACCCCCACAGCATGATGCTGCCACCACCATGCTTCACTGTTGGGATATTGGGCAGGTGATGAGCGGTGCCTGGTTTCCTCCACACATAATGTTTAGAATTGAGGCCAAACAGTTCCATCTTGGTTTCATCAGATCAGAGAATCTTGTTTCTCACAGTCTGAGAGTCCTTCAGGTGCTTTTTTGCAAATGCCAAGCGGGCTTTCATGTGTTTTGCTCTGAGGAGAGGCTTCCGTATAGCCACTCTGCCATAAAGCCCAGATCGGTGGAGGGCTGCAATGATGGTTGTCTTTCTGGAACTCTATCCTATCTCCACACAGGATTTCTGGAGCTCTGTCAGAGTGACCATCGGGTTCTTGGTCACCTCTCTTACTAAAGCCCTTCTCCCCGATTGTTACTCAATTTGACTAGGCGACCAGCTCTTGGAAGAATCCTGGTTGTGGCAAACGTCTTCCATTTGAGGATGATGGAGGCCACTGTGCTCTTAGGAACCTTCAGTGCAACAGAAATTTTATTGTAGCCTTCCCCAGATCTGTGCCTTGCAATAATCCTGTCTCTGAGCTCTGCAGGCATTTCCTTTGACCTCATGGCTTTTGCTCTGCTGCTACAGTATGCACTGTCAGCTGCGAGGCCTTCTACAGAGGTGTGTGCCTTTCCAAATCATGTCCAATCAATTTAATTTACCACAGGTCGACTCCAATCAAGGTGTAGAAACATGTCAGCAGCGATCAAGAGAAATGGGAGGGGGGCACTAAAGCTAAATTTCAAGTGTTGTTGCAAAGGGTCTGAATACTAAAACCAATGTGATATTTCATTTTTTTCTTTTTAATAAATGTACAGACATTTCTAAAACTCTGTTTTCACTTTGTCATTATTGGGTATTGAGTGTAGATTAATGAAAAAAAATATTTCAACAACTGTAGAATAAGGCTGCAGCATAACTAAATTGACAAAAGTGAAGGGGATTTGAATACTTTCTGAATGCACTGAATTTAAAGTCCCCAGATCAGCATCAAATTGCCAGACTCAAATTATTTTACAGTCAGTCTATACATTTATTGTCTATAAATACACTTGCATATGTATATTCAGACATTTTATAATAATAATAATAAAGTTGAAAGGGACCTTGGAGGTCATCTAGTCCAACCCCCTGCTCGGGCGGGTTATGTCAAAGTCTATTTTTAATTTTCATATACATTCATAATTTGTTTAATTATACCATTTAATTATTTCATTAAGTTTTTATTGTATTTGACATTTAGGCGACCTTAAAACATTATAAAAGGGCAAATTTTAAATCCATAAATATATTCAACCTAAAGTATATATTTTTACTTATGTAAGTTCATGTGTACAAAGATTATTAGTAGAAACATTCTCAAGGGGAAAAACACTTCCAGTAAACATATGTTTATACATGTTATGAGAAATAGCTGAAAGTTACCTTCTCCTGCAATATGTGCCTTTGTGCATAGTGAAGAGTAACATGCCTCAGAAGCAATAATAAAATGTTTAAAGGGTTGGCACACAATCCATTGCTGAATAGACTAAGAGAAATAAGTTTGCATAGAAACTGTTGCATGATATTTTCACTTCATTTAAGACAAACTTATACTATAATAGAAATCTGTTTTGCAGATGACCTAAGATACAATACAGCATAAAACCACTAGCCCAAAAACTCCTTTGTTATTCATATATAAAATAGTAGTTTGAATAAAGATATTTATGAATCCTTCTTAATGGATAAAAAAGCTCTTGTGAACATTCTTAAATTTTACAAAATGTATTATTATTGTTGTTTAATATTACAAATAAGATACTAAACAGTTTATACCTTTATACAGAATGCATGTTCAAATAACTAACCTATATCATGAAAAGTTATTTAGAAAAATAAATCCTTACAATGTTCCCATTAACCAAATTATTGCCTTAAATAATTTCCCTCCAACATATTCAATTTTTTTCACTGTTAGAAAGGAAATTCTGCAAAGTTTCAAAGTGTATTATGCATTTCAAGTTCTAAAATTTAGAGTTAAATGCAAATGCTTTCTCCTGAACAATAATTCAACAGATGAATATGATTTTAAACTTGGGTTGCAATCTGACTTAAGATACTGCACTTCATTTGAGAATTGTGAGTTCTTTGGAGTATTTTTAGAGTTTGTTCCTAAACATGGATGCACATACTGCTCATATAGTGCAAGAATAGGTAATCCAAAAAGAAAAATCAAATTTGCTTTTTCAAAAGAGCAAACTACATTTTATTCATCCCGTTTATATAGCTATATACATTTTAGCAACTCTACATTATCACAATTCTGATGCTTAGTAAAAATCAATGTCCTTTATTGTATCTGTTTTATTCTAAGTTATGACCAATTTTTAATCATACATTATTTTTAAGTCAGCAAAATTCCTAGGAACAGATACCAGTATGTGCTTGTCTTTTAAGTGTTTCTCAGAAGATTCAAGTATACCAGTTGGTTCACTAAATAAGAACCTTCAAATAGAATTAACTCACATAATCATTCAAGACTACAGAATGATTGTGGAAAACAAAGCTGCATTGCAACAGAAAGCTATGACAAATATGTCATTACAGCTTTTTTATAGGATTACAATTGACACAGAGGAGGCCAAGGCTATCAGATCTCTTTCTGGAAACCAAACAACACCTGTGCTAAATGTGGCACGTAAAATCAATATTTAGTTTGCAAATTTTAGATAAATTTCCACAATTTGAGTATGAATCAACTATGGAAATGAAAGGTATATTATACACATATTAAATTGGCTATGACTTAGTTAAAATATATCCTGCAGCAGTTCTACCACAATTTAAAACAAAGACCACCATGTCTAATAGAGTTTATTCCATAGAAATGGAAATTGTATTATCTAACCAGCTGATAGTCAGCAATAGATTACAGCTATACAGCTTAATAGAAGCACTGTACTAAAGAAAAGGATCCTAATTATATCCCACAGTCTCAATTGAAAAATATTTAAACATCTTCCAAACTTATATATATAAAATGAACACAAAGAACTGTAATCAGAAAAGAAAACTAAAGAAGTCTAGAATGTATACAAAAGAGTCTGCTTCATATTTTTGGCCTTTCTGTAGCCTAAATTCATAATATATAGATAAGCATGTTCACAGTACAAACCATAGCTAGCATCAGTTTACAATTCCATTCTGAATGTGTGAACAGAAAGCAAAGCTACAGTCTATACTAAATGAATGATCAGATCATATATTTTTTTTTATTAAATTTGGAGCCCATGCATCTCCTCAGAGTAACTCTAATCAAGTCTAATCGGACTAGTAAATATATTCAAAATTTAGAACAAAAACTGGAACTCTCTGAAATCAATAACTTGGTATAAAGATATTTAGTTGAGAAACCAGTAAGCACCCAGAAAAGTAAAGGAAGTAAACATATCTTCCATACAGAATGCAACATAGTACTCTTATAAGGGAAGCTAGCTATATTATACAAATAATGAAACAGAAACTGAAAAACATAGAAATCAAACCATTAACCTCTAAATGGTATCATTTCTAGGACTCAAGAATTATATTTAGTTAGCTAATTCATTTATTATCAAAATTATATAGCCATTCATCTCACAAATGTGACACTATGAAACTAATTTTTTTTTAAAAAAAACACTGTATTTTCTGCTTTCTCTTTCATTTTTGTTACATATAAATTAAAATAGCAGCAAAATCCCACAAAAGGCTACTTTACAGATAATTCCACTTAGATCCCTGGAGCACAACTATATGATTTATAATGACTTTCAGGGTAAGATTTGCCCTAGAAGTCATACATTTCAATTAAAAAAATGAATCTCAAGTTTGAATAAAGTTTTTAAGCAAGAAGAAAGCAGTGATCCTAAGCTTTTCTGTTCAGGTAGCTAATCAGAGGTCAATATAGAAAATTAATCTATTAATCAACACAGACAGAAGATGCAGTGTGGTCTCCTAGGACTTTAGTACTTTTAACACTTAGCACAGTTACTTTCTTATACCAAAGATTCAGGCTCCACTTTTAAGACAGATATTGTTTGGCATCCATCAATTTTCCTGCACAAAACTGGAATTGATCAGCAAACTTCATTTTTGTTCTGTTTTAAGAGTTCCCCACTGCCAAATGAGCTCATGTACCAATTGTTGACTGTTTTGTCTTTGTCAAAAGCAATTTATTGCTTCCCTGGCAGCTTGCTGTGTGAGGAGAACAAGAAAAAAGAGTAGTCAGCAAAAGGACACCAAAAAGAGAGCATATCATCGCATATTGCCTTTGGCTTTGCTGCTACCCACTGCTTGCTTCAATCAATCCACTATTAGCATACAATGCAGCCTCCAGTTGATTGCTTCTGCAGGAATGCAGTCCTCAGAGAAAAAAGGATGCCCATTCCTGGTATGATCATAGCTTGAATAGCTCACTAAAACTCTAATGCAAAGTATTACAAATTCTATGGATGAAAGTCATTCCAAAATGCCATATAGCCCCCTGGGATTCTACAAGCAAGCCCACTTCTGGGAACTATAGCCTGTTTCATTTTGGTTGCACATCAGATATCCAAAGCAAAAGCACAAACTTCTTAAACACTCTCAGAATACAGCTTGATGATAATCTCCATATGTATTTAATGGCTTTCAAGTTCTGGATTTTTTTGAAAAAAAGGGGGGTTTGTGCATTAATACAATCAGAGTTGGAAAAATATCTGGTGCCAGAATGTTTATTTAGAATAGAAAAAAGTTTTCAGTTATTATATATATATATAAATATTATATATATATATATATATATTAAAATTGAAAGTTCATTAAAATGGCACAATTGTCCACTTGCGATTATAAATATATAATTTAGATTAATAGTTTGTAATCAGATTGCCTTTTTAAGAAGCGATCCATTAATAAGATAATCATTTTATTTACCAGTACTGTGATTATACTTTTACATACAGTAGTTCATCACGATATGCAAAATGTCATAACTGTATACTGAGGCTTTAAAACCAACAAACCACATTTACAAAACCAAAGCGCTTCTATTAGGAAAATGAAATGTTTCTGCCGTTCACTTCTCTTTAAAAAGTCACTCCAGACCTCATGACCAATGCAGCGTTAAATTAGCTTGCTCCAACCACCCCATCCCCCCATCCCCGTTAAATAAAGATGTAACTTGTCTCGCTTTCAACAGTAGTGCAGAAAGGCCGAGAGGGCTTCACAAAACCCTCCTGTGTTAAGGAACGGAAACGCCTAATGAGATTAGTTGGTGTGTGCAGACATTACTTAGCCATGACTAAATGGGCTCCCTTCCTGCAACCAGTGGAAAATTCAGGGAACTTTTTCCTCCTGCAGCATCGCGGTCCCTTCTTAACCTTCAGCAAAGCCAGATCCAAAAACAACCCTCCCGCGATTCCCCCCTTCCCTCTTGTGAAACCGACGGTGTGTACAACTTTAAAATGGACGATGGGGCTGCTTAGTGGAAGAAGCGGCTGAACGGGAAGGAGCCTGGCTCGCTCCCTTTTTCTCTAGACCACAAAGACAACCGTAAAAGAGCGAATACATAAACCTGAGAAGGAGAAAACCACAGAGTTTCTTTGTGAGCTGCAGTGACTCATTTTCAAGATGTTGTCTGCTGCCAGTTTCAAACCGGAAGCGCATGGCAATTAGTCTTGCTGTTTCCAGACGAGCCAGAAACTCTCCCAACACTTCCCCCTTCTCCTCTTCCCCCCCAAGCCCCTTGGACGGTCTTATTCCTCTCTTTGCAACCCGAAACAATTTAAGCAACTCCCCTAATTTCAAGGAAGTCCAGACCGGTGTACTGCCCCCTCCCCTCCTCCCACCCACCAATCCAAATTCATTGCCTCAAAAACTAGACAACCCCCCCCCCCGGGCTCCTACAAGCGAGCTATTATCGCCACGAGCTTCGGTAGGTCCAGAACGCACGCAAAAGCGCTCCCTCCCACGCACGCCGGAGTCGGCTCGTGACGACCGTCGGCGCTCCTTCGGAGTAAAGGCGGCTCCTCCACGAAACTGTCAGATGCGCTCTTTCCCTCCCCGCTTCCCCCGCTTTCCACGAGCGCTGACCCCCCCAAAGCTCCTTTCTCCACCCAGAACAACAGGGCCCTCCGCGGCCGCCACACTCCCGGAGAAGCGCTCGCAGCGAGAGCCAGGCAACAGTGCGCGGGACTCGGACCCCAGACCCGCTAGCCACCTTATGCAAACATCTTTCCCCCCCCACCCGCCTCCAAATAAAAGTCCTTCTGCGCCTTCCCTGTTGGCCAACGGCAGGTGGAGGCTCCTCGCAGCTCCCTCACCTCATCCCTCTCGGTCGTCTCTGGAGTCCCTTCCTGCCCTGCCGGGGGAGGGGTCCTCAAGTCGTCCTCTCTCCGGCAACCGAGGAATAGCGTTTCGGAGCTTTTGCTCTCCCAGATATGTCCCCTTCCCCGCAAGCACACATTCGCTGCCAGATGGCACTTCGCCAGCAGCAAGAAAAGTCACCCCAAAATTCCCCCCCCCCACACTGGCCCCAAACACACGCACCCTCGGCTCCTTTCCCCTCCCCTCCCCTGGCCGTCCCAACCGGATGCCTTGCGGCGAGGCAGGGATCCCCCTGGCACGAGCCTTCTGGTGTTTCATCGGGAAAAGCAAAGCGCTCGTGCAAGTTATTTTGGAACCAATAACCGTCCAGAAGCTTTGCATTTGCCTTCGGCTCCCACCTGTCTCCCCCCACCACCCTTTTCCTCGCCTCCAAACTCTCTTCCAACTTTAGAGTTACGTACCCAGCGTCAGGTCTGGTGGGCTTCTCTCCAGCCTCTTCTCGCCGTTTTTTAAAGAGAGCTGCGAAGAATCCCCCGGTTTTCCATGCTGACAGTCCTCTAAAACGCTCTGCTGCTCTTGTAATGAGACCCTGATTTTTCCCCTTGTTTCTTTCTCCCTTCCACCCCCCCCCTCCTCGCTAGTGTGTGTGTGTGTGTGTGTGTGAGAGAGAGAGAGAGAGAGAGCGAGCAGGAAGTTAGGGCAGTCAGACAGAGAGCCGGCTCACTTCCTTTCCTGCATTATTCCCCAGGCGGTTTGCTCTCTGTGTAAACAGGCTTTTCCTCCCTTCTCCCCTCTCTGGCCACTGATGTACAGGCAGCATTGCTGTAATATAAGACACACGCAGAGTAAAGCGGTAACGGGACTCAGCCTCACACACAAACCAAGGAACTCCAGCCGTTCCCTCTGACCTCCACCTCTTCCTGTTCTGCACCCCCGGGGAGGAGCTTCAAACCAGACCTACAATTTTGCTCATCAGCCTTAGCTACTTGAAACATAAGGTAGCTTTAAAACAAAAACAAAATAAACACCAACTACACCCAGCTCTAAGTGATTCAACTATTTTTGTGGCCTTAAGAGAAGGAAATTGCAAACACCTTTCATACACACTGCTAAAAGTTGTTTGACTTGGTTGAATAAGATACTAAAACCATGGAAGCCCATAGAATGCATTTATTATATTGCATGTATATGCTGCAGATATCAATATTCCTACCCAGGCAGCTAAATGGTTAGAGAGACAACAGATTCTGTTTTTCAGGTTTTGTCCATCATGCTCACTGTTCTAAGAATTTTACTGATAGATTTAGAAGTACTTGGTGAAAGTACTTCTAAAATACAATTTTAGAAAAATCCAAAGGCAACATTTCATTTGCAATAATCACTATCACAAGTATTCCACTATTCCACTGTGGAAGTAACAGTCTAACATACAAGCTTTGCTGGGATTTAAACAGCTTATTTATGTATAGAATTGCACACTCATTTTTTAATTTAAATGTTTTGTACTGCACGATTCACCCAGAAAAGTTTCTAAAGAGGCTTATAGATCAGTAAATAAAATATAGTCTCTGCTCTCAGACTTGCAACTGAAAAATGTTCATAGGAAAAGGAAACAATGATAGGGAAAGGTAAATATTTCATTCAGTGCTACAGTCAGTATATAGCAGACATGTCAAACACAAGGCCCGTGGGCCAGATCCCGCCCACCATGTGGTTCCGTCTGGCCCAGGGACCAGCCCTGGAACCAGTGACGGGCGCCCCCGCCCTGCCCCCTGGGCGCACACGCAAGTGGAGTCCAGGGTCCCTGCTGGCTGTCTTGCCCTGCAGGCTGACTTCACCCAGGACGCCGGTGCTGGCTGTCTCCTGTGTCCACACCCAGGGGTCGGGGCAGAGGTGGTGGGGCGGCTCCTCGCTGGTTCCAGGGCTGCCCCCTGGATCTAAGGCTGAGTGCGTTCTGGCTTTGATGGACGCAACCAGGTTGTAGATCAGCACCCCCCCTCCCACCAGCACCTCCATGGCCCCTCGCTGCCCTAACCTCGCAGCCACGAGGCTTCCCTTTCACCAGGTCCAGCCCTGCCCACCCTCATGGGATAGCGATGGCCGGCAGCAGCAGCATGGAGACCGGCAGCGCTGGCAATCTCTCCCCCTCCCATCACCCCTTCCTGAGCGCGGAGGAAGGAAAGAGATGAGAAGGAGAAGGAAGGAACAGAGGAAGGAAGGAAAGAACGGAGTGAGGGAGGAAGAGAGGGAGGAAGAGGGGAACAGAGGGAGGAGGGAGGGAGGGAAAAGGAAGGAAGGAAGGAAGGAAGGAAGGAAGGAAGGAAGGAAGGAAGGAAGGAAGGAAGGAAGGAAAAGCAAGGCAACTTGGTTGGAGATGCTCCAGTTCACGCAGTTCTGCTTCATTGATCTGGATTCATTGAGACTTGGGCTCAAAGGAGAAAGCAATTTTGTGTTCTCTTTTGTCACAGACAGGACTTTATTGGCAATCCAAGTTAACATTGGTATTCTTGAATTGTGAACTCTTAGGAAAGTATCCCCTCCTTGTGTGTTGCAAACAGCCATTTCCAGTGGGGAAAACAGGATAAAGCAGAGTGGGGAAAAATATTTTCCTTTCCTATATTTCTAGTCTCAATTAGACCATGGCAGGGTCCCTATAGAAGAGCAATTTTAAGGATTATGTATTAATAGAAAAGCAACTAACTTACCTCTGTTCCTAAAAGCTAAAGCTGTTGCACATAAAAAACAGAGGAGCTCTGATAAACTATCACAGCCACCATTTTGACAGTTTTGCTGTACTGTTGTCTGTGGACTCCCCCACTAAATGCAAGCACGGGATAAACTGAGCCTGGTTTGTTCTCACTCTTTTAAGCGGCTTCAGACTACTAGCAAAAGTGGCATTTGATCACAAGGCAAGGATGCATCAAGAAATGTTTCCCCTTTTGCATTTGAGCATCCAAGAAGGGACAGGAAAGGAAAAAGGGAAAGAGGAAAAATAAACAAAAAGAAGGAAAGAGGGGAAGGAAGAAGAAGGAAAGGAGAATGAAGAGGGAAGGAAAAAGAAGAAAAGGGGGAAAGGAAGGAAGATAGATTATAATGAGAGGGAGGAATGGTCTGAGGGAAGTCCTGCCTTAGCACTTGGCCGTGACCAGCCCTGCTGCCCTTTCGCCATCCCCTTGTCCCCTCCTCCTGACCTCTCCTGGTGGTCTCCCATCCTATCGCTGAGGATGCTTTGGTTACAAAGCCGGATCTCCTGGCAGGGAGAGGGAGTAGGCCTCCCTCTGACCCACACACTTTGCCCTCCCGCACACACCATGAGCAACTTGGCCAAGGAGAGTGAGCCAATCAGCAGCAGCCTTGAGGAGGTAATCGCAGCTGGGTGCCCCCTTGGGAAAGGCTGGACTGGGCGCTTGCCCTCCACTCCCCAGGGCTCCAGGCAGCCTGCATCACTGGGGGTCCTCTGCATGGCCTGAGAGGGACAGCAAGGCTCCTCTGGTGGACAAGGGTATGGTGCTCGCCCTGGTCTCACCTTCCTTGGCTGGAGACAATGGATTCCCCCCAGCTCCCCCCCAGGCCACCACAGGTGCCCCTCGACACGAGCAATGTTGTGGCCCCGCCCACTCCAGCCACGCCCACCTCAGCCCTCCAAGGTCAACCACAACGCTGATGTGGCCCTCAATGAAATCGAGTTTGACATCCCTGGTATACAGTAATCAAATAAGCAGAAAACTACTAGCTGGAAACATTGATGGCAAAGCTACCAAAGAGAATATACTGCATACGTAAGTGGACAATTGCCAAGATAGTTGAACATCACCTCAAAAATAAAGGGTATGCTTAAAAAAAAGTTAAAAAGAAAAGTTAAGAGGGCCAAAATATTTTGAGGAATGTGAGTTGCACTATAATTGAAGTTCAGCTTGAATCCACACTGCAGGGTAGGCGATATTTCATGAAGTCCAAGAAGGTGCCAGCATGAATTTCTTTTGTTAAAAAATGGAAATATTGTACAAATTAGTAGAAAGGGGACAAATCAATCCTGGGCAAAGTAGAATGTAGAGAATATTCCATAAGAATTAAAAATATTTAGTCCAACAATATTTTTAAAAGAAATAGAAGCCAAATAACAGCAAGGAAGATACTCAGACTACATGCTAATAAGAGTGTTAAAGCAGTACTAAAAGTGAACTGAAGACTGCAGAAATGGCGAATTATTTATATGTATTATCTCTTAGAAGATGTACAGTATATATTTTCTCAGTCTGAGATAATGGAATAAATGGTAGAAACAACATGTAAACTAAAGACCTTAATATCAAAAATAAGGGAATAAAATCACCCAAGATTTTTTTAAAAAAAAATCCATATGTGAAATGTGTATAGGTCTTTCAACATAACTATTCTTGTCCCTAAACATAATATTTGCAGGATACAACTGGAAAATAGCCAGTTTTAAATACTTGATTTTAAAAAATGGAGTCAAAATTGGGAAACTACAAATACGTATAGTCAAGGCCATGGTTTTCCCAATTGCAATGTATGGCTGCGAAAGTTGGACCATAAGAAAGGCTGAGCACAAAAGAATTGAGGCCTTTGAACTATGGTGCTGGAGAAGACTCCTGCGAGTCCCCTGGACTGCAAGGCAATCAAACCGGTCAGTCCTAGAGGAGATCAACCCTGACTGCTCTTTAGAAGGCCAGATCCTGAAGTTGAAACTCAAGAACTTTGGCCACCTAATGAGAAGGAAGGACTCACTGGAGAAGAGCCTAATGCTGGGAAAGATTGAGGGCAATAGAAGAAGGGGATGACAGAGAATGAGGTGGCTGGATGGAGTCACTGAAGCAGTAGGTGTGAGCTTAAATGGACTCCAGAAGATGGTAGAGGACAGGAAGGCCTGGAGGAATGTTGTCCATGGGGTCGCGATGGGTCGGACACGACTTCGCAACTAACTAACAACAACAACAACAACAAATTAGTTTAATAGCTTTTGATAAATTGGTAGAAAACATTAAAGATTACATAACTGGACAAAAAGAAAAGTAAGACTTACTGAGGAAGAAGAAGCATGCCTTGATTCATGCATCAGCAACCAACAGACAGAGGAAATGTAGGGAGCATTACACACAGAGAATTGATAAGACAAATTAATAGTTTAGCTGTTAATAACTTGTGCCATTGGTTTCTCCCTTATTATCAGATGACTGTTGTACCTCACTGTTTCTTCATAATCTGCATTTGAATTTTCTGGTTGTGAAAATGAAGCAAAGTAAAGAAACCTGTATTTGTTTTAGTTCCATCTGGAAGTTACCCTTACTTCTCCTTTGTACAATATGACAAGCCAATTTTACAGTACAACGGACAGCTCATTAACCACGCAAGGGTGCAGAAGGAACTAGATAGCAAGTACAAAGTATTTGCAGCTAAGCTCTAACTTTGACTTGTTATGCCATCCAAAGGTAGCCATTAATACCAACTTTCAAACTATTTTTTCAAGTCCTTCAGTAAACAATCTAAGTAAACTCAGGAGTCATGGAATAAGACAGCAACTGTTGTTGTTTTCTCCTTGGATGAATATGTTTCCTCCAGGGAAATGTGACCAAAGCCACATGCCAGCAATAGGTAGGGTTAGAGCAAAAAATCAGGGGTAGAAATAAACACTAATACATGCATTCCACTTCCTCTCTGATACAGCACCAGTTTAGAAAATGTAAGCAATGGGGAAATATAATAGTGGTTCACATAATTACAGAGTGCATAAAACAGTGAGTGAAAGATCATTTCTATTTCTTTTGTAATACTAGGAATCATCTAATGAAACTGAATGGCAGGAGTTTAAGGATAGATAAAATAATATATTTCTTTGCAAAATTCAGATTTAAACTATGGAATTATCACAACATTATCATCTTAAAGATTTGTGTTCTTACATTGCCCTAATCCAAGGTTTATTTAACTAGTGTTTACTGAGTAAGCCATTAATTGGATGAGCTCACTCATCATAGCAATACTATTCCACAATATCTCAGTTCATTCATTCAATTGGTCTTCAATTATGGTTATTTCCAGTCAAGGCTTATAGGACTACACTCTTCTTTAAAGAATTAACAAATTATAAATGGTCTGGAAACCAGTGGGGTGCACAGTAATGGGGGACCCTAGATCTGCCCATGTAATACTTCTGTTGTGCAAGCTGTACTGGCTTCTAGTTGATGTTTTTCAGATGAAATTCAAGATTCATCATCACCTTTAAAGTCCTATATTTCACAGGGCCAGGTTATTTGTGGAATCACCTTTCCCTGTTAAGCCAAATAGAGTGGACATGCTCCTAATCCCTTCCCTTAAATATTGCCATCTGATGGGAGCTAGGAAGCATGCTTTTTTCCATGGCAGCCCCTGCCCTTTGGAACACTCTGTCCCTTAAAATTTGGCAGGCCCCTATCCTCCTAGCCTTCCATAAAGCTTTGAAGACCTGCCTTTCCCCCAAGCACTAGGATAAGATGAAGTGACTTGGGGCCAGCTTTTTGCTGTTTTTAATGTGTTTAGTTTTATACTCTTAATATGACCTTTATGCTGTTTTAACTTTTGATTGGGAGCTACCCAGAGTTGGTTATGAAATGGGCAGCTATATAAACTTTTTAAATAAAAAAAAAATAACAAGAAGTAGAGTTAGATAGGTATTACTATATTTGCAGATTCAGAGTACTTTCTGAAAGAAAACAAAACTTCTTTCTGTTCCTATTCCCTGATTTCTGACATTTGGCTTACACTACATAAATATGGTATTATCAGGAAAATATAGTAATTTGTGTCTCAACTTGCAATCAACTAACTGTACAAAAGAGTGTCAAGCTCACTCACAAATTTCTCTGTTTTGCTTCTAATATTGGCCAACAAACTATAAATTCCTGGTTCCAGGATATATAGGCCATAGTCAGTTGTAAGTTGTAGGCAGAAGGCAATAATTAATGTCCTTAATTTACCGTTATTGACTTGACTTCCCTCCAATTGGTTGCAAAAGGATTATGTTTCTAAAAACAAGAGGAACATAAATCCAGCATTGATGAAGTCACCTTCCATTAAGCATGTCCAAAAGAGCTCTTTAGAGCAAAAATGGACAGCTTCTGAAGGGCTTGAGGGCTGCTCCCAGGTCTGCAGTGATACAATACAAAAATCTATGGCTTTGGGGGGGGGGGTTGTTGTTGTCGTGTTAATGAAGGGAAGCAGTTCAGGAAACCTCTCATGGGCCAGCTGCTATCATTCCAACTCTTAAAACTTCATAAAAACTTCAAAACAGCCCAAAATTGCATTGGAAAAATCCAGCCATTATTCTTATGAATTGCAATAGTGTGACCTTGGGATACTTTGCGGTCTGTGGATTCTTTATCCTACCTTAAAGAGAAAGAAAAAAAGAAAACATATTGAACTGGGGAGAAACAGAATGGAACAATTCATATAGTTCTTTTTTACTATTGTTATTTCAGCTCTTTTGTGCTCAGATTCTTCTGGGGAAACATTTTGTTGAGAACCACACTTTGAAAACTGTAGTTCCAGGAAATTTTTGGCAGTTAATAGATATGATAATAGATAATAGTTAATAGATATTGCATTGCTGCAGGTCTTAAGTATCATTCAGAATTTAGTAATCTGAAAAGCCCAAGATTTAGCAGTGACAAACCTTTTCTATTTAGTGACATACCATTTTAGGAACACTGAAAATTATTGATGAATGGATTATGACTATCTGTGTACTCCTGGCTGAGACACACAAGAACAGAGCACAGGAATATACTGTAATACTCCAGTGCCACTTACAAAAAGAGAGACAAATGGTCACAAAGTAGTAATGCTTCTTCTACCCCATGTGCAAGCATAATTTCTGCAGGCTTATTTCAAGCTCTGTCTCCCCAAATACAGGCTTTATTTTTTAAAATCTCCTTACATTTTTTGCAGCTGACAGTGGAATCCAAAGTAGGCACTACAATCTGGCACATGCAGTATAAACATTATTTACACATGTTCTTCTTTAACACATTTAGCAAATATATTTTAACATGTTAACTTTGTAAGAAAAATATATTGGTTTATATTGAAATACTTATCAAGCAAGAGGAAATCTAATGACCTGCTGGTAATTTTTGGCTACTGTTTATGTTTGAACTTTTCTCTTTCTTCCTGTAGAAACTTCCGTATCCTCTTCCTGTGTCCTACAAAAGACTACAATTCTTGAAAAAAATGCAGCATAGGCAGAACTCCATCTTTCTCCTTCCTGCAAGGATATCCTTTTCCTTGTAGAATTCTTAGGAATGTTCCTATCAAAATATTCGTTCATTAGTTTTCCCTCTGTACATTTCTGAATTTATAAATCTGTGCAGTTAAATGTATTTGGAAGCAAAATATTCATTATTTCCTAATAAAAATTTCTCACAGAAATATAGTCTAAATCTGTTTCAAAGTGACTAGCATTCCAATGTTTTATCATGAAAAAGACCATGAAAAAAGTGAACAGTTATTTTTCATTGGTTGAGTGAATTAACAGGAAAGAGTGGGATTTATCTGTCCAACAGCAGAGCAATACTGTATAGATTTATCAGTTACAGGCTGAAATTTTTGACCGTCACATCTCCCTTTTCTCTCCAAAATCAGTAATATTTATCAAGATATGACATTTCCATATATAACTTGTACCTTCTGCACATGGAAAAGAGCAGCCAGAATTAATAACCATAACAATACAATTACAGTTTGAATGTTATACTTAACACATAAAACAGAGATAGTATTCCTCCTAATTGCAACCAGTGCTTAAGGTAACTGTTGGCTCAGTTTCCAAGTTGTTCTCTTCTTCATCTTACCACTCAAAATAGCACAATTCAGCACAGTACAAAATCCATAAAGTAATTTCTAAAGCAGAAAAAGACATCTCTTTAAGCACGTAGCTGAGGCAGATTCATTCCCATGCACATTTACTCAGAAGGAAATTTCACAGAGTAGGACTTACTCTCTTTTTATTTTTTTTTCATTGCTTTCAATTTACAGAACATTAAGAAATCAGAAATAAAGAGCTTAAATTATACCAAAACCAAAAATAAATGCAGAACAATATAAATATATGACAAAATAACAATTTTAAATAATACATTAAACTTTGATCACAGAGAAAGATTTTCTTTTATCTTAATACAAAAGAAGTTCACAGTTAGAAGATGTACACATATCATTTATTTCTGTCAAAATAAAATAATTTTAGCAATGGCCCATGAGTCGAAGAATCATAAATAAGTTTCCAATTTTTAACATCAAATCAAATCAACCTTTATTATGGTCAAAGACCAGCATAAACATCATATCAGCATGCTATCCAAACGACTACATAGGACAAGCTGAACAACATTTTTGTCAAGTTGTCATTAACATATGTACAGGATGTAAAGAGCAGTTGTCTTAGTCTATTACATAAGTGACAACAGGGTAACTTCTTCCTTAGAATAAACTAACCCGCTTAATAGTGAAAAAAAAATCTTCAGAACTCTTAGACAAGAGTGGATATTAGGCAGAAGGGCAGGCAATGAAAAGAAATGGGACCTGATAGTAGAGATCACAGTGATCTTCAGATGCTCTGCACAATGTGTTTAGAAAGGTAAATTTTATAGGACTGGATCAATTTCATACTGATTCACCAATATTTCAAATGGAGTCATATTTGGAGTAAACTCGAAAAGACCAGAACAATTATTATGGTTGACACTTAACAGAAACATACTAAGCCATGAATCTTTAATCATAATCTATTCAATAAGCCACAAAAGCTTGAGTTTTTTTTATATATATATATTTTATTAGGTTTTATACGGGTAGGGGGAGGATAGGGTTGGTATGAGTAATGGGTGGGGTTGGGGAATGGGATTGGGGTAAGGTAGGGATAGGTACAATAGTGGGGTTACTCCCCACAAAAAATTCAACGCTTTAGCAAGCTTGAGTTTTTACAAAGTCGAACCATGAATCATGATTTATAAACCATAATAATCTGGATTTTCACTGTATACAAAGAGCAACAAAACAAACCACTTTATAGCTTGATGCATTGTATAATTACAGTTAAGGTTGTCCCAGTTCTTTGAAACTTTCCAGCTTGAAAACACAGATAGAAACAGATGGTGAGAATGTAGTTGGTTAAATGATTTTAACTTATTTTCTTTTCATTAGTATTATCTGTCCAGGAAAAAAGAATGATTTAAAGTTGCCTAAAGCAATAAATAGTTATTCTATACCACAGCAGATAATATATAAGAAAGAACAAAATACAGCAACTTGTAAAATCAGGAAGAAAAGAGAGAAAACAGAAAACAAATCATCATCAAGCTAATTGACATTCATAATATTTGACAACTTAAATTTAAATTTATAAACTGTCAACTAAAATAATCAAGGTTAAATTAATCAGCTTTTAATTCCACAAGCAATTTCAGAAAATTTAGCTACATTAAGGATTATTTTTAAGAACTGACAATATATAACGGGCACAAATTAATTTATTAACCAGGAAATGATTTTATTAGGGGAACTAACAGCAACCTATCCCAATAGAAATCACAATGCAGCAGATTATGAATCAGCAATGTTACTATTCCAAATCCACAATGACAGTTACTATTAGCACATGAAAAGTCAGTTCAGAATTTGCTGGGTTCTTGCTTGAAGGTAAGATGTGCAGAATCACAAAGGCTCAGTGATATTTAGGTACAATAGGCTACTCGTAATTATATTCAGCCACACTTTAAAACATGGAATGTAACACTGATCCATATTCTGCAGCCTACATATAAAATATAAATTATACCAAGAAAAACACATGGAATTTCAACACTACCACCGTCACTCCCAACCATTTCCCATAGATTCTTCTCCTATACAGCCAGTATTCAACTCCTAATGATGACACAACACTGCATTTGTTTGGTGTCTTGCTATACTATCACTATTTCTATTTTATGATGAAAAATGTACTGCTATGTTCTAATAGCAGATAATATGAAAAGTGACCAATTTAAGGATCACAAATATATTACTATATAATTTTACAACAGCAAAAATATCCCAACTTGCTTGAAGTTATTTAAGGTTTACACTGATTTCAAGAATTAAGTAGTGACCATGTGTGAAATAATTTCTCCTAATCAAATTTCATAGAAATAATTTTTGATAATGTTAGCATGTAAAACTACTTTTTAAATGAAGCAGATAGCATGTTTCCTTGCTAGATTAAGCAATGAAATGTTAAACTATTTCTATACATGTATGAAATTACATTAGAAGAGATGCACATACACATTCAAATGCGACCAGCAACTTTTTTAAAAAATGGTGTCAAATGTACACATGCTTTTTCTTCTATTTCTTACTAGTTGAATAGGCTGTAGCACACCTCTGAAATTTATTTGTATTCCTAATTAAGGCAATCTCTTTTGAATCTTTAGTAGAATTATATATTAGCCTAGCCTGTGCTTTAGAGTACTAATCCAAGGAAATTCTAGACCAGGAGGAAAACTAATAATTTGCTGGACATGAACTTTTATGGTCATATTAAAGCAAATGTGTGCTGTTCTACAACTTACTTTTTCTTTTTTAATAAGTTATCACGGCTACAATAAATATATTTTAGATTTAATTGGATGAGTTAGAGTTAAACCTAATAATTTTAGTGTCTCTTGGGGTGATCTGTTCAAGGAAAATGAATGGACAGGAATGAAACAATATTGTCCTCCCAGAATAGCCTGGGTGAAATTTCCAAGGCAGCACCTGATTCCCTCTAAACTAATTTTAATTGTTAAATCTTGGATTTTTCTTGGACATATGTCTATTCTGCAATCACACTCAGTTGCATACAAAAGTTTAAGCACTCCTGGTCAAATTGTTTCAGTAAATCCCTATATCAACAGAAATGGATACAACTCTACATGGAACAAAGAAAAACATGACATATTGCTGCAAATTTGACTATTATTTTACTGTCTATAATTTGACTATACAAATATGTTTATTATTATATATGTATTATATGGCTGTGAAAGTTGGACCATGAGAAAGGCTGAGCGCCAAAGAATTGAGACCTTTGAACTATGGTGCTGGAGAAGACTCCTGCGAGTCCCTTGGACTGCAAGTCGTTCAAACCGGTCAGTCCTAGAAGAGATCAACCCCGACTGCTCTTTAGAAGGCCAGATCCTGAAGTTGAAACTCAAATACTTTGACCACCTAATGAGAAGGAAGGACTCACTGGAGAAGAGCCTGATGCTGGGAAAGATTGAGGGCAATAGAAGAAGGGGACGACAGAGAATGAGGTGGCTGGATGGAGTCACTGAAGCAGTAGGCGTGAGCTTAAATGGACTCCAGAAGATGGTAGAGGACAGGAAGGCCTGGAGGAACGTTGTCCATGGGGTTGCGATGGGTCGGACACGACTTCGCAACTAACAACAACAATTAAAATATGTGCATATTTGTTTATAGAATAAAAAATAATGAATATGGCAGGTCCAGAGGTTTGGACAACTTTCAGGTGTTACTTTGTAATACCACCTTTGACAGCTTCTAAATGATTCTTGGAGCTATCTATATATCTTTTTTATTTGTTTTCGAGTTTTGCTTTTTGGAATTTTTCCCACTTCCTTTCAGAACTTTTTTAGTTCAGAAATATTCTTAAATCTCCTTGCATGTGCTGCATACCTGAATGCTTCAAATCTGGAGACTTTGACGGTCAATCCAGAAACTTTATCTTTATTTCATATAAGCACTGTTATAGTTGATTTAAAAGCATGTTTCAGATTGTTGACTTGCCGAAAAGTCTAATCTTTCAGCTTTCTTTTCTTCACTAATTGTGGGATATTAAATTCTAGGAGATGTTGATATTCAGTTGAATCTATTCTTCCACCCCTCCACAATTTCTCTGCCATTGGTTGCCACATGACCCCAAAGCATAATAGAATAATCCCAACGCTTAACAATTGACAAAGAGTCAAAGTACATCATTTCAGTCATTGATCAGACTACCATAAGATAGCAGAATAAACTTAGTAAAACAAGACTAATGAAATAAAAATAAGGTTAAAATGCAAGACAAATAAATTAAGAAGTATAATCAAATCAACTTGTCCCTGTCAAGGTCTTGACCATTCTTGCCAGCTGATATTATATGTAATGGTTTGTGGGAAAAATTGTTCATTTTTATTTTATTTATTTATTTTTATCCCACTTTTATTATGTTTATAAATAACTTAGGGCAGTGAACATACCTAATACCCCTTCCTATTTCCCCCCACAACAACTCTGTGAAGTGAGTTGGGCTGATAGAGAGTGACTGGCCCAAAGTCATCCAGCTAGCTTAGTGCTAAAGGCATAACTAGAACTCACAATCTCCTGATTTCTAGCTTGGTGAGACAGGAGGAACAGCCATAGCACAAACAACTGACATGCAAAAGGTCATGTTAGTACTCATAGTTTGTGCTTCTTGTATGGACTTCCTCAGAGTGCTGACATTGTAACAGGGTGCACCATTGTGATCAATAAAAGATAAATGAGTTAAAAAGTATAAGTGCAACCTAAGCTTGAGAGTATAAAGGTATAATATGTTTTGTTTCAATTGTGGTAAATTTGACAATAGAGAAGTAAGCACTTTGCCTACTTTTTCCGTAGCTCCTGATCAATTGGCAAAGAGTTCTTTTCTTTAAATGCTATATCCCTTTTTCTCAAAGTCTTGTAGTAGTTAAGGTGGAACAGTTTAAATTTTGTTTCATCTGTCTATAGCACTTTGTTAAAAAAAAACTTTCAGGCTTTCTTTTTAACCTACTTTAGATTATTATATTTGTTTGTTTATATATTAATCAAATCTAAAAAGCCACCAACCTCCATAAAGACTCTATAGTTAAAAATAACAAATAACACTGAACCAACTAGAAAGGTGTCCACTTTCTACTCTTGATATATTTACTAGGTTTTTTTTTAAAATTAAAACTGTAAAACAGCTGTACATAACTAGTAAGTATTCATTCCAAAGTATAAAACAACATCTTGTTTAACTGCACCATAAGTGTGTAGCATTTTTTATTCACTTAGAAACTAATTGAAACAGAATTTGACCAAGGGTGCCTAAACACTTACATGCAGGTGAATAAGAACGTTCCCCAGGTACATTTTTATTCATCCGCCTGCTTCTTGCTGATTTCACCCATCCCTATTCTGTTCTGGTTTTGATAGATTTCTTGGTTATTCAGATTGGCTTCTGTAATAATCTTGCTGTAATATAATTATGTTGTTCTATTTTATGGGATTTCTTTTTGTAGAAAGATCTGCCTAGCACCCCATTCTGTCTCCACTTCCATTTCTTTTGGGGTTTGTATTTTCAGATTTGGTTACAAATCATCCAGTGCTCTTTTATTTGAACCTGAATCTATATACTACTAAAACCCTCATGTTTGTTTGTCTGTAACCTACAGTTGGGTGAAATTGGAAGGCATAAGGCGACAATTATTCAATCAATGTAACTCAAATGGATTAACTTACAGAATGCTAAGACTCATGAGTCATGACTCCCATGGGAATGACATTTGGGAAAGTTATTGCCTGTTCAGCACCGCTGCACTGCTGCTATTCAGGCCATCACCATACTAGTTTTACTTAACTTTCTAAATTCTTCCAAAGATAGTTAGGCCCTGCCATTTACTTAAACAAAAAAGATAAAATATAAAGAATAATGTAGGAATAAGCCACATCCTCTTCAGCTGGAGAACAAAAAGTGAGACAGGGAACAAAAGACAGCAAAATGAGGAAAATTGCATAGGTCATCCATATTTTCAGTAATGAAGTCTTCTGGCATTTTGAAAGGTAGGCTTCAAAAAATATGAGGAGTATACTGTAGCCAAAGTTCATTTTCTACCTTCCAACAGAGTTCATCAGTTAAATCAAGCACACCAATATAGACTAAAAGTTCCTTAAATTATACAAAATGAGTAAGTCTCAAGTCCTGTGGAAATGGGTGGAAATGGAAATTCAACTTTGGATTTGGAAAATGGTAAACTATATGTCTCTGAAAGAGTAGAGATGCTGCTGTGACCAATAGATCGGGGGCAAACGTGGTCCAACAGGACCCCTCTGGATAAAGGAAAATATAAGAGATTGCCCACATTTGCTTCAGACAGTTTTTCCTCATAGGAGATTGTAGGATAGTCATCATTCTGAGAGTCTGATGAGAAGCCCTGGCATTTTTAGTTAATAGCCCATCCACGTATTGAGCTATGACAGAACAGCAAAGGGATAAGTGTTTATCTTACCCTCACTGTATTTTTAATTTCCAATAAAGAGGAGAGGAGCCTCTGACATGTTCAAAAAAATCAAAATACTTGATTGGACTTTTGATATAACCCACTTGGAACTGGGAGATCAGAGTCATTTTCAGTTTTGCCTCAGACTGCAACATGAGATGTCTTTGATCATTCTAAAATGTAGAGGTTTTACATGTGATGAAGGGTAAGGGTACACAATCCCTACTTAGTTATTTAAAATATCACGTTAAAGTACATTTGTATAAATTCCACTTTTGATGAAAGATTATATGCTGGTCATATTGAAACTGATTGTCTCCCATGAAGATACATAACAGAATAACAAAGTTGGAAGAAACCTTGGAGGTCTTCTAGTCCAACCTCCTGCTCAGGCAGGAGATCCTATACCATTCTGACAAATGGCTGTCCAATCTCTTCTTGAAAATCTCCAGTGATGTAAGAGGAAACTACAGGCAGGTATGGAAATATATGAGTTAGGAGGAAAATGAGAACTTGGGGCCAACTCATCATTACAGCCTCATCGCTACCTCTACCCACAAGAAGAGGTCAGTGAGAAGAAGAAAAAAGTGCAGCATTCAAAACACAGAAAGTGAAATGCATTGTTAATGAATGATGCCAATCATTTACATTTGTGCAAAGATTTTTGGATTCTGATGGCCCAGGGCAGAAATGTGTAACTAAGTACCATCAGCATACTCATGATAATCCCAGGCTGACAGATTGCCTCCCCCCACAGTTTTATTTAGATGTTAAAGAAGACGAAGGAAAGAGATGATCTTTATGTCATGTCTAAATATCATTACGAAATAGGTGGAAAAAAGTCTATTAACATAATTGTGGTTGGTTTTCTGATAAGAAACCTACACTATTATTAGTTATTAATGCAGGTATTAAATAGTGTTAAATTCATACACCTTGTAGGGGACATGGGTGGCATAGAAATTTAATAAATAATAATAATGAACACCATCGGCATTGACAAATTCACCATCAGTCAATTGCAAAAGGCAGCTTTACTCAGAACAGCTTACATCCTGCAACGATACCTCTAACACCATAAAACATCCACCTCTGCCTGTCCCAAGTCCTTGGGAAGGACTCGATAGGCGGGCAAAAATGCCAAATCTAGACTGAACATCTATCTGGCTGACTATGCGACAAAGCATAATACGTTAAGGTAAAAATTGTGATTCATAAACTGTTTTAGTTGTCACAATGCTGCATTTCAACCACATGACATAAATAGCAGAAGTAAATTTTAAAATAAATTTTTGTAGTCATTGATTAAAACATCAACTTTTAAAAGGAAAGATAAACTGCCCATGCTGATAAAACAATGCTGAAACTGTCAATACTTATTATTATTTTTAACAGTATAGGTATTATTTATATAAATGCTTATACTTTTTCTAACCACAGTATTTATATGCTTATATACAGTAAATAGTATTTATATACTATATAAAAGTATTTATATAAATAATTATATAAATACTTGCATATTTTAACCAAGCAAGCTGGTAGATTTTACCCTATTATTTCCTCTTATTCAGAACCCACCAGAAATCCTGCAATTTTGTCTAAGTATGGCCACACTTTTGTTATGTCTGTATGCTTCTTAAATTCTCCTTTCTGTGAACTGAAACACAGCAAAATTTTCATGGAATAGTATCCTACATAACTGTCATGTCGAGAGAAACACTTCTAAAATATTTGTTGCAAGAGTCCATCATTTTTAGCTCCCTTAAAACAAGCCCAACGGGACTTTGTTCCTGGAATAAATGGTACTGCATGTAAAGATATAATTATACAGACATCTTTGTTTGGCTCACATTGGTCTTTGCTAATGTTAGAAGCACTTATTCTGTGGGTAGGACAGGAGCAATATCTACTGCCTAGAAGCACTAGACAGACAAACAAGATGAATATTTAAGTTTTTTTAAAAGAATCTGTAAACCACAATTACTGATAGATGGTAAATTACTTTTGGCTAGATGGAATGAAGGCACAATTTCAATTTATTTTGAAATAATCAGTACCTCTTTCATAGAGTGGCTTACTAACTTTAAAAAAGTAACAAATATATCCCATAAGTCAGCTGACCAGGAAATGGGGCTGAAGCCAGGGATTTGAAATGTGACACCGTATAAAACATCAAGATTGCATTCCCTGAGGGCAGCCTCCCTGTTTCCCACCATATATCCCCATATCTGTCCCACTAGTATGTAGTGACCCACATCAAGCACCACTTAGATCCCAATTTTCCCCAACCCAGACCTCCTGGTACCCAAAAAAGGGGAATTCCTACATCTTACCATTATGCTCATAGAGTGGTGATGGTGGTGGTATCTGAGCCATTGGCACTTTAACACTTGTTCTCAGCACCAGTGAACAGTTACCTTTACCAACTCACCCAGCTGCCATTACCCCTCAGCCACTCTAACCAGACTAGCTAGGGGTTGCCCTCCATACAACACATAGGCCCCACTCCTGCCCCCCACCCATCTCACCTAGAGAAAGGAATCAGTCCCTTACATAGGGAAAGCCATTCACTATCCACAACCCCTATCTATCTGTAGCCATTGGGCCATCAGATGATGAAATCCTGACAGCCAAGTCCAACCAACCAAAATATGGTTGCCACGCTATCCCTTTTGCACACCTGAAGATGAAGACAATAAGATGGCTCCAGCAAAGGGATCTTCTGCTGCTGCTAAAACTTGATTCAGTTCATACTTCTCTGGTTCCCAAAAATGAGAAGCAGTCATCTTCTAAAACGTGCTAAGTCCTTCATTGAAGAGATCATAAAAAGCACTGGTGCCTTTCTTCTGCACAATTCAGCTAGGCACCACCAGAAAGCAACATTAGCTACATGTAACTCTATGGCACTGTTGCCAGACAAATGAGTGCCACTGCTCCTGCACCTGGAGTGGCCTTTTAAAGACCAGCCACTACCACCAGGCAAAGAGCTCCCATTGGCAATACCTTTGCCACCAAGGCTTGCAGTGTTTCACCCACTGTCTATCCAGCCTCTGGCCATTCACCACAAAACAGGGCAGCACTGGAAAGCACAGTCCACCAAGTCTTATCCAGAAAGCTCTCTGCACAGCTCACACTGTCAATAGTAATTTGTGGTTGTGAGAATATGCACAGCAATCTTCCTTTACAGCCCATGGCCCTGAGGGAACTCCAAGACCTACAGTCCAGGTCATCCTACCCAGGATCCAACTCTTAGCAATCCAGCTGTACCAAGATGCAGCAAACAGCCTCCAAGAAATAAACATAGTTCTCATCACCTACAACCTAATAAAAAAAAAAATCCACAGAAGCCCATACCACAACTTCCACTCTCTGTCATGTTTAAAAATATATATTCTGTTTTAGCTTTTATAAGGCACTAAAGATCTAGTGGTTTCCTCAGGCATTTGGGTCAGGTGGTTAGATAACCTCTGTTGATAATGATGTGTTTCCTCAATGAGTGAGGTTATTGTTTACTTTTGAGCTTTGTACTGAGTGTTTTAATTCTTGCAAGCTGCTCAGTCACTTGTGTGAGATGGGCAGCTATATAAATCATATACACCAATCAATAAATTAAGTAAAGTTTTTAAGATACTGATTCTTCAGTGTAAGGTGAAGGCAAAGGCATCTGATAAATTGTTTGCTTTTTCTGTAGCTTCATTGGTTCCCATGCTATTGCTGGTCACTTGGCTTCTGTTCTGATTAATAACATCAACTCTCATATCCCAACAGATGTGCTCTTTATATTCACAACAAAGTTTGTGGTACTGTGTTGTAGCTCAAAGTATAACAAAAACATTGCAGGATGGTGGCGTGGAACGTATTCCACACAAACTATGATAAAGAATATCCAATTTAGACAAAACCCCTGATGGCAAAACAGGAAAAAATATCTAACCCAATACTTTGTATATTATAGCAATATAGTACAGTTCCCACATATTTCCAGAATACAAACAATCCAGAAGCAAAGCAGCAGCGAAGATTTATTTAGTTCTGGATTTGAAAAAGAAAATACAAGTTTCCTGAGTTTAGAACATGGAGGGTTAGTTTGAACTGTACAGTATTGTCTTGGCTTGGTATGCAGATCAGCCCTAGGCTGCTCTTCCCTTAGACTGATGTGGTCATAGCTCCCTCTTCTGTTTCTCTCTGCTTTGGCTGCTGGTCTTGTGCTACACTGGTTCTCATGCTCCGTTCCTCTGCTGCCCTCATCCTCCATATTGCAGCTAAGTGAGGGAAGTGGAGAGTTCTGTGTGCAAATGGACTTCGTTTGTACAACTCTGGAGACTTTTACACGTGCAATGGCAACTTTCAGTTGGGGGGAAATAATAATTTCCATCTAAGCATTTGAAAGCAGTTCTAATTGCAAGCATTTGCTGGTTTTGGTTTTATTCCTAACAATTAATTATTTAATGCTATGTTGTATCAAGAACTCTACCTCCCCAAGATAAAAAAGTGAGTGTGTTTGGAGTAGTCTTCAGCTCACTTTAATCACTGCTTCTTTATAAACATTTACACTTCACAATGCATAAATAAAACAAAACTTTCTGCATTTCACAGGTATACTAAAAATGTGCCGTATAGATCAGAAAATGTGGGATCACAGTAGAATAATCTCTATTCAAGTTTACAAAGTTACAGTTATGCCATTTAGATGTATTGGACATCAGCTTCCACAGTGCCAAACAACATATTTTGAAATTATAGGAGTGGGAGTCAAACATACTTTATTTGTAAGACATTCAGCACGGGAAAAATGATTTCATTAATAAAGTTTTATTCTTTCTGCCTGCTCCCTCTTTCCTTCCATACAAGTAGAACAGTAGAATCAGTCTTCAGTATTTAAGGAGTTAATAGTTGAATAGGAGAGGAAAGGTGGAGAAAGGAAGTGGAGTAGAGGACGTTGAGGTGGGGGCAACAGGAACAGCTGCCACAATTGCAATCATCAGATCAAATCAGTGGGTAGAGGAAGATTTTCCAGATCCTCTGACCTTAAAGTTAGGGAATAAAAGGAAGAGGAAGCACATTTGCAGAGACCTTCTGTAATAGCTTCCTTAGGGAGGGGTACCTGTCCGTGCATATACATATCTCTCTAAACAAGCATATACGTGAAGTTCAAATTATAGGTTTACAAAAAATCATACTCTTATTAATATTTATATGGTTTCAAATCCTTCACATGGATTAGTTTCAATAAATTATAATTATTAATTTACATTTAGGGTACATTTTTTCTCCAATATTTAACATCATTAAGGGACTTGAAAAAGATCTCAAATTAGTGACAGAGGTTGAGATTTGGATCTGTGCTCAACATAGATCTTATTCTGATCTGAAAAGCTCAGCTCAATATGCTGCCATGCATAAGAACCTATAAAAGCAGTTGGAAGCAAGCCAGCAGGAGAATCTCTGGATGGTAGCAGACAGTTAGACAGACTCAACACATATCTCTTCACTGTCCATCATTAGATTATCAAAATTTTTGCAATTCAGATCTGATGTCCCTATGCAAATGCTATCTTTTGTGATTCATCTATGGACTGCTTTTGAAGGCCAAGCCATCAATAGCATCTTTAATGTTAATAACTGTATATCAAATAATATCTCTTAGAAGAAAGATAAATAATTTTAAAATATAAATATAAACTATAAATCATAGTTCCATGTTTTAACTGATCTGCTTGTCTTTCATTACGAGGACTTGGAGATGTTCTGCATTTTCAATTATGACAGTAGTGTCATCAACATAGCACAATGTATTGGAGTTTCTTCCTCTAATTTTAAAATTACACTCATCTTCTTCCAGTCAAATATATATTCAGCATCTGGTTAAATAAATAAGGGAAGAGTATAAAGCTTTATCTCATTCCTTTGTTGACTTGGAACCATGCTGTTTGTCATGTCATGTTCTGTCTAGACTGTGGCTTTCTATCTTGTATATGAGTTTTGCATGAAGACAATAAGATGTTTTGGGATTCTCATCTTCCCAAGACATTCCACAGGATAACTAGGATGACACAATTGAAAGACCTTCTACAGCCAATGAAAGACATCTTGATTTGTTTTTAGTATTCTTTGGCTTTTTTTGTTGTCCATTATGCATCAGAAATAATGCCACTTGTTACTTATACTTTATATCCTATACTAAGGTAGCATGTGTGCCAGTACATGTAGTCCTTGACTTACAACACTTCATTTAGTGACGTTCGAAGTTACAACAGCATTGAAAAAAGTGACTTATGACGGTTTTTCACACTTACAACCATTGCAGCATCCCCATTGTCATGTGATCAAAATTCAAATGCTTGGCAAGTGGTTCATAATCATGATGATTACAGTGTCTCAGGATCATGTGATCACCTTTTGCGACCTTCTGACAAGCAAAGTCAATGGGGAAGTCAGATTCACTTAATAACCGTGTTACTAACTTAACAACTGCAGTAATTCACTTAACAACTATGGCAAGAAAGGTCATAAAATGGGACAAAATTCACTTTAAAATATCTCACTTAGCAACAAAATTGTGCTCTATTGTGGTCATAAGTTGAGGACTACCTCTATAAAGACAAGTTCTATTCTTTAGGCTATGTCCTTGAATATGCTGTTCAATATGCTGAAGAAACAATATTAAATCAGGTGAGTATGAAACATTCCTTGGTATTGGGCGCTATCTAACAAAATGAAATTCAATGGTGAAAAAAGTAAGGTTCTATATTTAGGCAAGAAAAATCAAATGTACAGGTATAGTATAGGGGGTACCTTGCTCAATAGTAGTAACTGTGAAAGGGATCTCGGAGTCCTAGTGGACAATCGTTTAAATATGAGCCAGCAGTGTGCTGCAGCTGCCAAAAAAGCCAACACAGTGCTGGGCTGCATTAACAGAGGGATAGAATCAAGATCACGTGAAGTATTAATACCACTTTACAATGCCTTGGTAAGGCCACACTTGGAATACTGCAACCAGTTTTGGTCACCACGATGTAAAAAAGATGTTGAGACTCTAGAAAGAGTACAGAGAAGAGCAACAAAGATGATTAGGGGACTGGAGGCTAAAACATATAAGGAATGGTTGCTGGAATTGGGTATGTCTAGTTTAATGAAGAGAAGGATGAGGGGGGACATGATAGTGTTCCAATATCTCAGGGGCTGCCACAAAGAAGAGGGAGTCAAGCTATTCTCCAAAGCGCCTGAAGGCAGGACAAGAAGCAACGGATGGAAACTAATCAAGGAGAGAAGCAACCTAGAACTAAGGAGAAACTTCCTGACAGTTAGAACAATTAACCAGTGAAACAACCTGCCTCCAGAAGCGGTGAATGCTCCAACACTGGAAGTTTTTAAGAAGAGACTGGACAGCCATTTTTCCGAAATGGTATAGGGTTACCTGCCTGAGCAGGGGGTTGGACTTGATGACCTCCAAGGTCCCTTCCAACTTTATTATTATTATTATTATTATTATTATTATTATTATTATTATTATTATTATTATTATTATTATTATTATTATTATTATTATTATTATTATTATTATTATTATTATTATTATTATTATTATTATTATTTAAAGAAAATGATTCTCAGGAATTGGTTTAGAACTGAAATTATTTATTGATTTATAATAGGTGACTCTGTGCAACTGTAAAAAAATTCAGAAAAAATTCAAAAATAATACGAAACCACAATGCAGAAACCTAAAAACAATAATTAAACAATAAAACAATCAAATTGGGATCCAATCAGCAATAACACTGTCATTCAATCTGGGCTCTAGCAGACCCAAAGGCTGGGGGAAAAGTCAGGTCTTGACAGTCTTTTAAAAGGCAAACAGGATTGGGGGCAACTCTATGTCAAAAGGAAGATTGTTCCATAAGATAGGGGCCACCATCAAGAAGGCACCTTTCTGAGACCTACCTAACAAATCTAGTGGAGTGGGTAAATACCCTGAGAATTGTATAAAAATATAAGATTAACATATTGGCCTGGGGCCCAGATGGCGGTAACATACTAGAAGTGGTTATTGGACTAAGAGAAGTGTCTCAGTGTCTCCTCTCAGTGTGCATCTTGCTCCCTTTGTTGCCAACTTTGTTAATTCTTAAGGCAATTTTAGTGTTAATATTTATTATTTTAATATGTTAATGTTTTCTTCTGTTGGTTTTATTGGTTGTAGGCCACCTAGAATTGCCTCTAGGCAAGATGGATGGCATATAAGTTAAATAAATAAGTCAAAAAACAGTGAACACTACTTTTTAAAGGTTTCTATCCATGAATAAATACAAGCACAAAGCATAAGTGTCATTTCTAATCACCTTTCCTATTTTTTATAAAACATATAAAACTCACCTAATGACTACGTAAATATACCCAATGAATCTGAAAACAGGATTTTTGCAATAGTATTGAGTACACACCGACAAAATGTTCAAATTAGCTTTAAATTGCTGATAATTGTGGCTTAAAAAGCAGTATTTATTTCAGAGATTTATAGAAAAAAATTGATTGATATAACCAGTCCTCTAATCTTAGACTGATCATTCCTACTACAAGAGTTCAGTATAGCAAGAATGGACATGATGGGAAGTTATGGTTCACCAAAGAAGATGAGTGCGCTCTCCAGCCCGTTGCTGGCCAGCCGGGCGCGCCGAGATCGGGCCTCGGGCAGATGGAGGCCGGAGGGGAGCGAGAGCTGCGGCTGCCCTGTTCCTCAGCCTGAAGACGCGTGCGGGGAGAGGCGCCGCCTGGCTCGGCAAGCCGCAGTCTGCCCGCAGAAGGAGGAGGATGGAGGAGGAGGGCTGGCCAGGGATGGGTGCAGCGCTGCCCATGGGGGGAATCTGACCAGCCCCAGCCTAAAGTGGGGGAGAGGCTGAGGGAGCCCGAAGGGACGCATCCTGGCATGCCCGGATGGCCGGTGACGGGCTGGAGAGCGCCAGACGGCGGCAGTTGCCCCGGGACGAGCGGTAGGTGGGGTGGGCGCTCCCGATGTCCGCGGGGCAAGAAACAGTGAGGAGGCTCCATGCCCAGCCCAGTCCAGCCCAGCCCCAGCACGGAAAGCGAGGCAGCACCCCCACCTGCCAGAGACCCCCTGGATCTCCCCCAACCCTGCCCGGCCCTCACAGGCATCCCTCCCCAGGAGCAACATTGAGCTGGCCATGGCTGGCCACACCCATCCTGGCCACGCCCACCCAGTGGCCACGCCTACCCTGGCCACACCCATCCTGGCCACGCCCGCCCACCGGGCCATGCCCACCCAGCACCCAGCGATACATAAGTGAGTTTTGGGTTGCAGTTTGGGCACTCGGTCTCTAAAAGGTTCACCACCACTGCTATAGACCAATATCACTACTGAATGTGGATTATAAAATCTTCACTTCCCAGTAATAGCTGATAGGCTGAAAAGAATTTTTACTGAATTTATACACCCAGATCAAAATGGATTTTTTCCAAAGAGACAAATAAAAAAGAATTTGAGGGTAATACTAGATATATTGGAATATTATGAACTTCATCCAGGGAAACAACTGGCATTAGTATTTTTAGACACCTAAAAGGCATCTAAATGTTTCTTGGCAATTTATGATTCAACAACTAAAAACAATGAACTTTGGTCAAAACTTTATAAATACGATTCAGACAATATATTAGAAACAAACAGTAAAAGTGATTGTAAATGGGGATTATACAGAGAATTTTGATATACGAAAAGGCACAAGACAAGGATGTCCATTATCCCCATTGCTATTTATCTTAACTTTGGAAGTTTTAAATAGAAACATTAGGCAAGATCTAGAAATTAAAGGATTGAAAATAAAAGGTGAAACCTACAAACTGCAAGCATTTGCAGATGATTTGGTATTCATTCTAGAGGAACCTTTAAAAACGATTCCTAAACTGTTGGAAAAGATAGAACAATTTGGAGAGATAGCAGGATTAAAGATAAATAGAGAAAAAACTAAAGTGATAGTTAAAAATCTTACAGATAAACAAAAAAAGTAATTATCAGAAAAAATATAATTGCAAATAGTCAAAAAGGTCAAATACTTGGGAATATATGTGACAGCAAGATGTTCAACAATAAAAGAAGATAATTACATTAAATTGTTAAATCAAATAAAGCTTGATTTGGAAAAATGGAACAATCTTCAACTGTCGATGTTAGGAAGAATTGCTACGGTAAAAATGATATATTACCAAAAATACTATTTTTGTTTCAAACGATACCTATAAAATTGGAGAAAAAATTCTTTGAAGATTTAAACTCTCTAATTCAAAAATTTATCTGGCAAGGAAAGAAAGCTAGAATTAAATTGAAAATGTTACAAGAAGCCAAGGGAAATTGAGGTTTTGGCTTGCCAGATTGGGTTTTATATTATCAAGTATCAGTGTTAACATGGATAAAAGAATGGATAACTCTTAGAAATAAAAGATTGCTGTATTTGGAGGGACATGACCTGCAACTTGGTTGGCATGCCTTTTTATGGTATGGAAAAAATAAAATACATAAATACTTCCAAAACCACTACATTAGAAATGCATTATTATTTTTTCCTTGGTGGTTGGTTCTGTTCCCTTTGCTGCCAGCAGAAGCTCCCCTGCAGCAAAGCCACGTTGCCAGCTCCTCTGGGATGGACCCTCAGCCAGCCTTCTGCTCTCCACTTTGGCCAGGAATGGCCTCTCAAGGAACCGAAGAGGGATTTCCCCCATGAATATGCGCACGCACACACACACACACACACACACATACACTATTTGAGCAGAACTCTTCTGGTCTACCAGCCTTTCACAATTTCATTTTTCTTGGTTTCTTTCCTTTGATTAGAGGGCAGGATAGTCTGTGGAACTACTCGCTGAGCTGGCCACTTGTACTCATAGCACTAACTTTAATATTCCGCTTGTGTGTATTCCCTGTGAAATAATTTTAACTTGAAGTTGTACGCACATGCCTATTACGGATGGGGATTTACAAATACAGAATTCAGATTTTTTGCATACATCTGAGGGCTGCTTTGGGTGAACACATGGAGGAATGTCGTCAAGAGTTTTGTGTAAAGGATTTCAGAGGAATGTAAAATATTTTAGCTTAAAAAAATGCATTATTATTAACTTGGGAAAAAATAAAATGTAAAATTTATTTGAAAATTCCAGGATGGCTTTTAACAATGGAAGCATTTGTACATCCAAATCTAGTCAGTCTCGATAAAATATCGACATACAAAGAGATGGAAAATCAGGTCATCGATTTAACATGGTGGTCACATTTACAAATGAAAGTCAGATATGACAAAGATATTAAACAGTATGGATTTTATAAAGAGCAGACTATGTTTGATCAGACATTATTAACCTCTGATGAAAAGTTAATTTAAAAAATGTACAGTTTCTTATTAAATTTCAAAATGGAAGATAAACAAGTAAAAGAGACAATGATAGCATGGGCAAAGAATTTTGGATATAATATAGACTTAGAGAAGTGGCAAAGTTTGTGGGGAAAAAACTATAAATTGACAATGTCAGCTTCATATAAAGAAAACTTATATAAAATGTTCTATAGATGGCACTTGCCACCAACAAGATTAGCAAAAATGTTTAAAAATATGTCAGAGAAATGTTGGAAATGTAAACACAAACCAGGTACTTATTATCATATGTGGTGGAAATGTGTTAAAACAAGGAGATATTGGACAATAATCCACACTTGGTTAGAAAAAATGTTAGAGAAACACATAGACTATAAACCTGATTTTTTTTTACTAGGTATAATGCCAGAAAAACTTGATAAGCAAAGTACATATTTGATTCTACACGTGATAACAGTGGCAAGAATTATATTTGCACAATATTGGAAGAACGAAGAAATACCACCAGAAGAAGAAATAATCAAAAAAATATTAGACTGTGCGGAAATGGACAGACTTACTTTAAGGTTGAAAGAAAAAGAAGAAACAGAATATTTTCAAACTTGGGACCTATTTTATCAATGGTTAGAGAAAAGATTTAGGGATTAGGAATTTAATTTGTATTAGTGAATAAGATACTCAGACAACACGTTTTTGTTGAATAATTATTATTGAACTCTGTTAAAAAAATAATAAAACTATATATAAAAAGAAGCATAAACAGTTAGGTGAAGTATCTATTAAGAACTCCAATTATGGATACAAATATAGTTCAGGTATAGAGTGCTAGTTAAAAGCCTTTTCATAGGATGTTGCTATATCTAGGAAAAAGAATGAAAAATGAACAGATTCTAGGACAGTGATGGCGAACCTTTTAGAGACTGAGTGCCCAAACTGCAACCCAAAACCCACTTATGCATTGTCGAGTGCCGGGCGGGTGTGGCCCATTGGGTGGGTGTGGCCATTGGGTGGGTGTGGCCAATTGGGTGGGCGTGGCTGCGGTGGTAACGGCAGACTGGGTGGGACTAAAAAGTTCAATCAATCAATTCCAACTTTGCAAGATCTTTTTTTTCCCTGCGAGAAATTGACTGATTGAACCTTTTTTTTTTTTTGCACACAGCGGTGGAGGCCTAAAGCGAAAAGGTTTTATAAAACCCAGCTGAAGGCCTAGGACTGGGGCGATGGCACGCGTGCCCACAGAGAGGGCTCTGAGTGCCGCCTCTGGCACCCGTGCCATAGGTTCGCCACCACTGTTCTAGGAAATTTAAGAAAAGATGAGCATGGGAAGTTAGGTGGATTTACACTTCATTCAGGTCTGATACAGTTCAGTATCATGGCTAGGTTTGTACATTATGCGATACCATAGTATGCTTAATCTCATTTGCCAAATCAGCCATAATTGGTTAGATTCACACAAACTTTGTCTAAAAGTTACAAGATCAAGTTTGCTACAATATGCTAAATGAAAACTAAATAAACAGTATTATAGTTTAACATGTTGTGTGAATCCAGATTCATCCTTAGACTTCCAGAAGAAGACAAACTACAAAATTTAGATTAGGAATCAATTATCCCACATAGACAGTTTAGATATAAGCTTACTTGCTCCCTTTATGACAAGAGTGAGTGGCAAACCTCCTGGAGTTGAATACTTTATGTACAACATATCTTTTGTGCACAGCCTAATACATGTACACTTAGAAGAAAAAGGAAAGATAAGACCTCTTAGAACTAGCGCTTCCATAGAAATATCTATATTACTGTTGCACAATATACAATAACTTTTGGTTCTTGTTCCTTTCTTCCCCTGTTCCCCCTACTCCCACCCATTAAAATCTCATGTCCAAAAGGTTTGTGCTTGCCATGGATGTAATTGATTGGTACAACAGCTTTATAGTAATTATAGAATGGACATATAAATTTGTAGATGTAATTGTCAATGCTTGGTCAATAAGCCTAAGCCATTGGAGAGTGGAGAAAGTACAAGACAGCCAAAAAGCAGACATCATCAACTGGTGCACAAAGTTTACTGGTGGGCAAAAACCTTTGGCAGGCAGAAAAAGAGCAATAACCCAAATTGTTCTAGAAGCAGAGCATGAGGCTGGCTCAGAAGGCCATTTTATAGTGGGTCTAATAGTCTTGTGCAAATAGACCTTTGATCACAGTCTTCAGTTTATCCATGCCAGTGTTTCTCAACCTTGGCAATTGGAAGATGTGTAAACTTTTATTCTGCTGGTTGGGGAATTTTTAAAGTCCACACTGTCTTATGCCTAAAGATATTTACCATGTAGTAGGCTGTATTACTATTATCCTTGTCATCTTCTCATCTTATCTTCTCATCTTTCTCACCTCTTATTTCCTACTACCTTCTCCTATTGGTATATTATGATTTATCAATTGTTTGTATCTTATGATTTATGACCTGTGACTTATCACTCTGTTGTTTGTATGTACATTAAGAGTTTATGCACCGGAGACAAATTCCTTGTGTGCCCAATCACACTTGGCCAATAAAGAATTCTATCCTATCTTCCAGCTGCCAAGATTGAGAAACATTAATCTATGCTGTTCCAATAAGCAGCGGCAGCAGCAGCAATTGCTAATGTTTGGCAGACTCCACCACAGTTTCTTCACTTCAAAGGGGTTAAATGATGTAGTGGAAAGCAAGACAAAACAAACATAGCAGACAAAGACAAAGGCTTTCAGCAAAGACCGGATTGTGTATTTTGAATTCAAGGCTGAAATCTGGTCCACCTCAGATTTCAGAGTCTATGAATGTGTTCCCCAGTTAAAACAGTCCCAGTAAGTTCCTTATATTATTTTTTAAGCAATAATTAAATGTTTTTTGCGATACTCCTCTTTACACTTTTAATTGGCTGACTTAAAGATGTACTGATCCTTGCAAGAATAGCATCAGGTGCCATTTTTAGGTTTATTGACATAAATACTGAAAGATAGTAAATTAGGTAGCCAACTGGCTGTTGCTTTCCATCTGAAAATCTACTTCGGTTTCTATTAAGATTTTGAAGAAATACGGGAAAAAAAGCCATATCTCCCCGTCGGGGAATCGAACCCCGGTCTCCCGCGTGACAGGCGGGGATACTTACCACTATACTAACGAGGAAGTACTGACCAAAAGGTCGCTTTCTCTCCTTTTAAATTGCTTTCCTCGAAGTTTCGCACTTGTAATAGGTTAATAGGTTATTTGATCAATATCCAGAAACTATTTGGCTGTTGTGCATCATGGGAGTAGCAGTCTATTTCCCAAAGTTGCATGAGCTCTGGACCTCGTAAAGAACTATAACTCCCAGAGTCCTCCTTAAGCCCACCCACAATGAGGTGGGACCCTCAGCCCACAAGGCGGTCCTAGGACTTTCTTAAATAGCGAGTGTCGCCCTAAGCCGCCCAGTGTGTAGTTGTGTGTTGGAGCCATGGTTGACGTAGACCCGAGTTCCTTCGCTGCTCCTGATGCCTGCCGCACTCACCATCTCTACCTGCGCTGCCGCGTTGACTTCGAGAGCCGATCGCTACGGGGCACCGCGGCCCTCACCGTGCGGTCGGAACGGGACAATCCGAGTTCCCTGGTAACGCCGGTCCTTCCGTGAGGGCGCTGGGGGCTCGAATTGGGTGTGTGTGTGAAAGGTTCTCTCGCGCTTTGTTGGGCTTCAGCATTCAGAATTCCCGGGAATTCGGAGTTCTAAAGTGAAACAAAAGGAAGGGAAATAAAGGACGACCCCCAATTCCCTCGTACTTAATTCTCTTCTTGATATGCCGGGAAGCGGTCTTGAGTGATCGCTGATAGAGATTTTGCTCCTTTAAGCATGCATTGGAGTGATTGGGTGTAAGGTGTTCTTTGGCTTCTATTTTAAGCAATTGAATTAAAATAATTTCCTTACATGGGGGGACGTGGTGTCACTGCTACTTATTGTGTAAACGTAAAGCAGTCCTTTGATCCTGTTTAGTAAAAGAGGGTTGTGGAGGAGGTAGGATGACCATGCATGGTGGCTCACACACAATACCATTAAAGGATAATATAAAAATGAATGTTGTGAATGTGCTGAGCTAGCACTAATAAAATTTTAGGTCTTCTTGGAAGTTGCATTTTATCTCCCTGATAGCAGATGTTGTGCTTGCAAAAGCATAATCCTTCCAGGACTTTCTGCTAGGTCAAAGTATAGTTCTTAATGGAGAAATGGGGGGTGATCCTCCTGTGCAGAATAGCCTTATTCTCTGTGGGAAATGGGTGGGTCTTTTTCTAAGCTGAAAACAAAATTCCTCTCCATTTTTCTTGGAACAGACAGAGTTTCTGAGAGAAGCATAGCACAAAACCGTAGGAAATGCAAAAATACAGACACATTTGCCACTATTGCATACAGACACATTTACTCATGTTGCTAGATTCTATATAAAATGCTGACTTTTCTTCCAATATGTGACTCTCGACCCACAAAAATGTTTGGTATTTTGGCCAAAATAGAGTTTCCAAAGAATTTTTTGGTCGTATTGTGAAAGTATGTTCCTCTTTGCAGTTCCTCTTACATTAAAATTTTTGAAATTTCACTAATTAAATGTTTTATTCTCTTTTTATATAAAAAAGGGAAAAAAGGGCCAAAGAGGACGAATGGTTATGCAGCCTTATAACAAAGGCTTATTTATACCAGTCTTAAGACTTGAGCTGACCTAACATTGCATACATCTGGGTTTTTTTTTAAAAATAATGGAGAAATATACAGTAATGAAATATTTTGAACTATCTTCTATGCTAAAATAAATACTTTAGTAATAATACTTTATTAAGTAAAAAATTAAGTATCTTTTCATTTTTGTTAGAACATTTATTTGTTATGGTAACTCAGATTTATTTAACAGGTTTTGGACACCAGAGACCTAACAATACAGAAAGTGGTTGTTAACAATCAAGTGGCTCAGTTTGTTCTTGGACAACAACACAGCTTCAAAGGAGCACCGCTTGAAATCACATTTCCATTCCACTTGAGGAAGTATGCAATTTTAATCTTCATAGTAAAGTTATCTTGCTAATAGCTTGGTCTTAGGACTTGGGTCATTATATATGACGCTGCCCTTGCTGAATAAATGATTATACTGGTATAATACTTCAGTATTATAACTGCTGAGAGCCAGTTTGGTCTTGTGGTTAAGGCACCAGGTTAGAAACCAGGAGAGTGTGAGCTCTACTCATGTCTTAAGCAAAGCCGGCTGGGTGACTTTGAACCAGTCATTCATTTTCAGCCTAACCAACCTCCCAGCATGGTTGCTGTGGGGAAAATAGGAAGAGGGTGTATTACATATGTTTGCTGCCTTGAGTTATTTATAAAAATAATAAAGGTGGAGCGAAAATGAGTAAAATAATTCTAGTACTGTAAATATTATTGTGAAGGTGAGGCGCAAGATTGTATGTTATCTTTAACAGTCTTATAATTATTAAAATCTCCAAGACATTCTTGGCTTTTTATTCCACAATCCTCTCTCTTCATTTTACAGTCTAGCACAGGGGTGGGCAACCTTGGCTCTTTTATGACTCGTGGACTTCAACTCCCAGAATTCCTGAGCCAGCACAGCTGGCTCAGGAATTCTGGGAGTTGAAGTCCACGAGTCATAAAAGAGCCAAGGTTGCCTACCCCTGGCACATGTTTCCAAAGACTTTACAGTACTTTTGATCTTTTATTAGGAGCAAATTTTTCTTCATTCAAAAAAAAAAAAAGCCTACTAGGGTAATGCTACAGTGAGATAGGCAGCAAATTTAACAAACAAATAAAATCCAAGTTTCCAGAAATAAAGCTTAAAACATCTTTTGAAAAGTAGAGAAGGAAAAGACAAATCTATAAAAGTTTTTGAAAAGCAATTCACTTTAAAATTATAGATTGGGAGGTAAAAGAACAGACTTAGAAGACTGCTTTCTGAAAACTGGGCTGGTTCCCTGCTTCTAAGACAGAAAGCAATGGAGGAAAAAACCTCAAAAATCAGCAGCAGGGTGAATACTATCAGGAGGAATGCACTGCTGGACAAATTCATTTCCATAAGTTTCTCTTTCAATTTTGAAGTCAGGGAAACTTGGTCTCTGAACACCACCCATTTGCTAATTATTCCTATTTGTCCTTGGTAATCCTGCTGCAGAAGAATAGGATGTCAAAAGTCTTCAACCTCACCCTCTAAAGAAATCTGGCACATTATGCCAGAATAAAGCTGTGCCACCAGAGAGATGGTGGTTCATGTCCAGAATCTTTTCATTATTGTTAGAACATTTACTTGTTATGGTACCTGAGATTTATTTAACAGGTTTCGTACACCAAAGACATAACAATACAGAAAGTGCATTGCAGCTAATTAGAACATACTATAGAAAGACTCAGAGTCCTCAGAAATTGTCAATCTGGTGATTTCTGGAGCATGTTTCTTCTTTAATTCAAAAAGTACTATGAATTTAAAAAATCAACATTGCAGGTGTACACTATAAGAATAATGCATCAACAGTAAGTTAAAGTCTAGCACATTGTACATTGTGGCTCTTTGCACATATATTCGGGTAAAACAAAGTGCTCACATTCTCTTGTTTGTCAATAACCATTAAAATATTTTGGATATCGGTTCTGAGAATTTCTTGGGGATCTGATGATATAAGATTAAACTTGGTATTTGACAGGTTCATTTTGTTGTGCATATAGAGTTTTCTTACACTATTGCTTTGTGGGTGGACCACTTAGGTCTTTCAACAGATATTCATCTTTGTTACAGTTGAGGTTTGAGGGATAGTTTAGGAAAGTCTAAGTGATATTCCCAGTTTAAATATTTGAATATTTGCAGGGGCCAAGATGTGGTTGTGGAGATCTCTTTTGAAACTTCTCCAAGGTCTTCAGCACTCCAGTGGTTTACTCCAGAGCAGACATCAGGAAAAAGACATCCATTTCTTTTTAGTCAGTGCCAGGTGAGTCTGTTGCTTTAGCAATATGTCTCATAAGTAAATACTACTGATCTTACTGTGTGATAAGCCTAAGAATGCCATATTTCTTAAAAGTTCATACAATATGTTATTAATGCATCCTAATATACAGTAGATGGGCTGTTGAGGGTGAAGGCATACTTCGTTGTCCTACTTAGTTTAGTGGTTGGTTTAACATGCTTAGATAGATTCTATGGCTTTATATATGTTGTCTTAAATTATAAATTTACACATTCTGATTTGTATATATACTGTACAACTTCGGATTGGACACTTCACAGCACAGTCATTTTGGAGACTGCTTATAACTCAGGTACATACAAATGTTGGCATGCATTTTTGTGACTTTACTGGGCTACTTCCCATGTGCCTGCCAAATTTCAGATTGCCTAAGAACATAAAGTTTAGAAAGGAGTCTACTGAATGAGATGCAATAAACTGTAGATGTGTAATTGAGTTGAGGATATGAGCCTGAATGAATTGTGACTGGATATGATTATGCAAGAATTGGATACTATGCTGGCATTGTAGTATAGAATAAACACTTTACAGGTAGTCTTCAGGTTACAGAAGCAATTAGAACTGGATTTTTCATTGCTAAACAATGCAGTTGTAAAGTGCAAAGTCACATGACCATAGCACTTAGCTGCAGCAGTTCCAGTAGTCCTTTTTTTATATGGATATGTTTTATATTTCTTTAAATTAACAAAAATAAAGCAAAAGGAACAAAACACAATGATCAAAAAAGACAGAAAAAATAAGATATAAAGCATAATAAAGTTTCATATTGTTAGGCCTATATATAGATGTTAATCATCTAATGCAAACATTCAAATATGCGTGTAAACTATATGATACACTAATATGACTATCTTGCTTTTTTTAACCTACAAACTTTGTAGTTCTGGCAGTTCTGGTTGCTGTTTCAATAAGCAAGGACTTTATTGTGACTTCCCATTTCCCAGTGGCTTCCCCATTGAATTTGCTTGTGGGAAGTCAGCAGGGAATTTTGTAAATTGTGATCATGTGACAGCAGGGATGCCATGACAGCTGGAACTCCAAGGACCTGGTTTTAAATTCCATTCATTGGGCGCTATCATAACTTTGAACAGTCACTGAATGAATAGTTGTAACCCAAGGACTACCTGCAGTATTAGCAATACCCTTAGTGGTTTGCTGCACTACTTATACAAAAATAATATGTGCCCTTTTCTCTTCATTAGGCTACTCATTGCAGAGCTCTTCTCCCCTGCCAAGATACTCCCTCTGTAAAGTTAACATATTATGCGGAGGTAAGTAATAGTGCTCTTCAGTGCTGAAAGGGTGCTTTGGAAAACAAGGGATTATGAAACTGTCTCTGGCTCTTTGAAGCATCCAGATCTTTTCCCTGGATCATGTGGCAGCTGCAGAGATCAACTGTTTGATCCTGGGTAAAGATGTGGCTTCATATTCCTGTATATGCTGAAGCATCTTTTTTTAAATTATTCCCCAAGACTCTAATAGATAAGCACTTCATGTTGCAGAAATGCCTCTCTTTTGTACTAGGTTGGCTCAACAGAATTGGTATATAGTATGTTTCAAAATTGCGTAGATTCTGCCAGATAGACTTACAGCATTTGAGGAAATAAATAGTTAAACACTGAAAATATTCAAATGGTCCCTGTTAGTTTTAGCAGGTACCAAATTCTGACCTTCTGTTTGTAAAGTCTGGATAGTTACTTTGCTGTACATTACTTATATGGTTGAGACCAGTGTTTCTCAATCTCGGCAACTTTAAGATCTTAAAGACCCATTTCACCTATGGTAAAATGCTGGCTGGGGAAATTTTGGGAGTTAAAGTCCACAGGTCTTAAAGATTCTGAGATAGAGAAAGACTGGTTTAGATCCAAGTTTACTACGAGACAGTATTTTGATTTGAAGAATGAACAAATCAACCACAAACATAAAAAAAAAGTTGTGGTAAGAGCTTAGAAAAGGAGAAGAGGAACTAAAAAGTGCTGGAGGTACATTAAATGGTATAAAAGCTCAAAAATGATGTCATTAGCAGATAATTTGTTCTTCAAATTATCCTGTTGATAATTTGTTTCCTGCATTGCAAATTACATAAAGGATTACCTCTATGAAAGTCTGTGATATGTTGGCCCTGCCCGTTATTGGAGTTAGAAATTTCCAGTGTTCTGTAGTTTTAAAGAGCTAAGCTTTAAAGCAGTGCATACCAATTTTTTTCCTTTATTACCAAAATTGCTTATCAAAAAGTCCTGATTTAAATATCCCTGTTGTAATTAACTAATGAGTTCATGTGACATACCGAAAGAAAAACACTTTTACCCAATTTTGGGTAATTTATTCAAGTCTGAAAAGTGAGTTTTAAAGAAAAATAAACAGAGCATAATTAAATGCAGTATTTGCATTTTGCAGGAACGTTTTTGAGCATATGTGCTCAAGGATGAGTAGGGAATTTATACTGAATGGCCTAATATTAATAAAAGGGAACAAAAGAAGACAATTTCTTAGTTATTTGACAAGTAATAAAAGTTACACATAAATATGTCAGTCAACAAATCATTATATCAACAAGATATCTCAAACGTCACTTAAATTATTCAGCTCTCTAACAGTTGAAAGCTCAATATTACACATTGTCATGTTTGCTCCTTTTGATTAAAGTTACATGTTATCATGTATTAACATTTGCGAGGCCCCAAGATTTAAAAGCCTCAAGGTTTAAAGATAGCAACTAGCACTTGAATAGCTCTAAGAAAAACATTGCAATCAGTGCATCCCTGGCAGGTATGATATAACAGAGCAGTACTGTGATTGGCCAATAAGCACACAAATTGCTGAACTAAGTGAAGTTTCCAAGTGGTTTTCAAAGGCAACCCATGCAGAACAAATTACAGTAATCTAATAAGGAGATAAAAGCCAGTTTGGTGTAATGGTTATCAGTCTAGAAACTGGGAGACTGTGAGTTCTAGTCCTATCTTAGCTATGATAGTTAGATGATAACTATCCTCAGAGTATCCTGTTCCGTATTTTGTCACATCTAGAGTACTAGCCAAAGCTGGTCAAAGGCCTCTCCTGGTTCTAGTCAAAAAGGATCCCCAGACTTTGCACCTGGGAATCATAAATAGTATAGTCCTAGAATTGACAGGTTTCTAAATTAATAGTCACTCTGCTTGCCTGAGGTGAATTTGAGTTTGAGACTGTTTTTCTGTATCCTGATCCAGCAGCCTTCATGCATAAGGACTTCTACTACATCTGCCTCTAGCTCAAGGGGGAAGAGTACAATTGGGTATCATTAGCATATTGATGATAGTGCATTTCAAATTATAGATGACCTTTCTTAGCATATTCATGTAAATATTAAATGGTATAGGTCAGGGATAGGCAGCCTTGGCTCTTTTATGACTCGTGGACTTCAACTCCCAGAATTCCTGAGCCAGCATGGCTCAGCTTGGAAACCTCTCCCTTTCCCCTCAGCATGGCTGACTCAGGAATTCTGGGAGTTGAAGTCCACGAGTCATAGGTTGCCTACCCTTGGTAGGTGAAACAAGCCCTGGAGCACTCTATAACAGATGGATGAAGGACCCAACCTTCTCCCTGTACCACCATTGACTGAAACATCTTTCAAATAGAAAGCAGAACTACTGTTACATAATACCAACTCTCAGACATTGCAAGCAGTTCAGACAATACTGTGGTTAACATTGAAAGCCATTGAGAAATCCTGAAAAATGAGAATCATTGTGTTTCTTTCTCTGAATCCCTTCTCAGATCATCCAATTCCACTGTTTTCTTGCTATATTTGCTACAGTGGCCATATTTCTACCCATTTGGCAAGACATTCCATCCCTAAATATACATACAGTATAGATTTTAATGTATGAGAGAACTACAATTGGCCAAGATTTACCCTTGTATAAAGGACTTCTATATATGTCAAGTCTTTATTTGTACATGCTAAATGTATGGAAGATACATTTTTAGGATTTGTCTATTGGAACAGTTCTTTTTACTTTTTGTAATGCTTACACTTAATATAATTTATTTGAATTAAAGTTGTATTCTTAGTTTTCTTGTTAAATGCTAGACAATGAACTGAAACATTTAGTGATATATAATTGAGGTACCTATTTATATCTAATCTTGCTTCAATGAACTGTTGAGGATGTAGTACTGTAGAATCAAAGCTCAAAACATAGCAAGACTTGGGAGCATCTGGGAGGAGAGAGGAGCATATACATAACGCATAACAGAAGAGCAGGTTTCTGTGTTGTGTTGTTGCAAATTTAGCATTTTAATTAAAAGGAAAAGTGTTATCATACTGGATAGAAATTACAGACATGTTTTGTATTTAACCAGATATCTGTTCCAAGTGAGCTGGTAGCTCTTATGAGTGCCAAGAGAGATGGAGACTTGCTTGATCCAGAAGACCAAACTAGGAAGATATTTCGTTTCATTCAAAATGTAAGATTATCTACATGACATATTGTATCATACTATATGAATGACTTGTCTTCAGCAAACAGCCTTCTAAATTTAAGCTGTCAAACATATAGGTCTGTAATAATTATGTCTTTGTTTTCTAAGAATTAACTTATTTCTTTTCTTCCTCTGCGTTAGGTTCCAATACCCAGTTATCTGGTTGCTTTAGTGGTTGGCGCATTGGAAAGCAGGTAATACAGTTGAATGCTGGTTTGGGGGGGGGGCAGGCATCCTACGTCCTCAGCTGCTGTTTATAGCTCTTGATCCTTGGAAAAAGGCTGCCTGATTTCTCTGCTGGATACATCTCAGGCAATGAACTTGTACCTACTGGCCACCTGGTTACCAGTTCAGCTGTCTGGGACGAATCAGATTTCATTTGCTCATTGCAAATGGCAGCAGGGAACTATCCATACTGATAAGAGGCATCCACATGCACAAGGGCTAGAAGTGAGAGAGAAGGTGAGGCATACGCCTATTCTTTCTGCAGTGATCAATACATGAGTGGAAGATTAGTCAAGAAACAGTCTAGCCTATTAGGAACAAAAACAACTGAAACAATTACCTAGCAACTGTTGCATTTCAATGTTATTCACTGCAACTAATTTGTTCTAGTTAATGCAATTTAATATTACCTTGCATAGTAATGAAATCTGAACAGTATTCTTCATTTATCTAACTGAATTTTGTTCTCCAGAGTAATTGGCCCTAGAACTTTGGTGTGGGCTGAAAAGAAACTGGTGGACAAATCAGCTTATGAATTTGGTGAGGTGGGTGACTTGCACAGTGATAATAGCTATATATGGTTGTGTATGTATTTGTCTTCTGCATAATCACATGTTCAAACATTAAACACTGGTTTGCTCATTCTTATTTCAGACTGAAGCCATGCTGAAAATAGCAGAAGATCTGGCAGGTCCTTATGTCTGGGGTCAATATGACTTGCTGGTGTTGCCCCCATCATTCCCATATGGTGGTATGGAGAATCCCTGCCTCACTTTTGTAACTCCTACTTTATTAGTAAGTTTGACTTTATTATGGATTGCATCTCCTAGAAAAAAATACTGAATCACTTTGACCCCATTTCATTTGTGGAATTTTCACACTGTCTTGTCTTTTGATAAGGCATTTTACTGCCTTTCTTGTCACAGTTGTTAAGTGAATCACTGCAGTTGTTAAGTTAGTAGCATGGTTGTAAAGTGAACCTGGCTTCCCCCTTGCTTGTCAGGAGGTCGCAAAAGATGATCACATGACCTTGGGACACTGCAATCGTCATAAACATGAGTCAGTTGCCAAGTATTTGAATTTTGTTCATGTGACTTGGGGATTCTGCAATGCTTGTAAATGTGAAAAACATTCATAACTCACTTTTTTCTGTGCCGTTCTAACTTCAAACAGTCTCTAAATAAACTGTTGTAAGTTGTAAACTATTTTTTTTGTCCAAATTAGGCCATAATATTGTAGGACTTGTCTGGTATGAATTTAGAGAATTACCCAGGTTTTTTTTGTTTCTGCAGGCTGGTGATAGATCACTATCCAATGTAAGTATAAATCTAGATTTACTCATTTATGAGGATACACTATACTATGAAATCTAAATGACTTGATTCTTACATAAATAGCTTCAGATAATAGAAATTATTACCTATTTAGTTTAAAACTATTCAGTACACATATTAATAAGAAAAATGGCAAAGTTTTTTATTCTGTAGAATTTCATATAGAAATTTACAACTGAAATACATTTAAGAAATTTAGGAGATTATATGGGCATTGGAAAAACAGAAGTTCTGCCTCTTCTGGCTGCATCCAGTGGATGACGTTCTCCTTCATGTAATTCTGTACTCAGTGCCATAGACATTAACAAGTAAAAGAAAATGCAATTTTGCTTCCATTTGTTGTCTCTTTTGAGTTAAAGAAGTCACAATGCATTTTTATACATTTCAGGTTATTGCACATGAAATCTCGCATAGCTGGACAGGAAATTTGGTAACAAACAAGACTTGGGAACACTTTTGGTAGGTGAAATCTAAATATTTGAATTATTTTTGTTTGTTTAAGGATCTATCAAGAGAAATACTTATTTATCTGCTTCATATTTTAGGCTAAATGAGGGGCATACCGTTTATCTAGAACGCAGAATTGGTGGTCGGCTGTTTGGAGAACAGTTCAGGCACTTCCAGGCTCTAGGAGGCTGGCGAGAGTTACAAAACACAGTAAGTGAATGATTTGTTTATGGAGTATTTAAATGTACAATACTACTCCCTTGACACATGAGTCTGGATAGCTAACAAATAATAGAATAAATAATACAAATCCACCTAAAAACAGTTAAAACTTCCCAAGCATCTTGGGGAATTCAATACATGTATCAACAGAACACGTGGTGTCTGTGGGAGAAGAACAAGTTTTTAGCACCTTATGAAAGGCCAGCAATCCTGAGTCATCTGAATCTTCCAGGTAATCTGAAGATAAGCATAATAATAATAGGAACATGCAGAATTCCAGAAATTATCTTCAGAAACCCCAACCATAGCACTTGCTTGCAATACCTAAAGCAGTTGTCTCCTTTCCTGGGATTGTGTATCAGACAGCCACATGACTTGGGAAAATCTGCTTTAAAATGTGGAAGAGATATGCTTTGTTTATTTGCATGCCCTGAACTTTTTTTGAGGCTAAAAAATGAAAATGTCTGATTAAATAATGGCATTTATTTTGTATTAAAATGCATTGAACTGTACTGTTAGTCCTCAATTTACAATAGTTCATTTAGTAATTGTTCAAAATTACAATAGCACTGGAAAAAGTGACTTATGACCATTTTTCACACTTACAACTGTTGCAGCATCTCCATGATCATGTGATCAAAATGCAGATGCTTCACAACTAAACTAACTCATATTTATGACAGTTGCATTGTCATGGGGTCGTGTTATCACCTTTTGTTTCTGACAAGCAAAGTCAATGGGGAAGTCAGATTCACTTAACAACTGTGTCTCTAACTTAATGACTGCAGTGATTCACTTAACAAATGTGGCAAGAAAGATCGTAAAATGGGGCAAAACTCACTTAACAAATATCTCCCTTAGCAACAGAAATTTTGGGAAATTGAGGACTACCTGTATTAATAAGGATATTTTAAGTATTAAATAGATGTGTTTTTAGGATTTAAAGTAAGTGGATCTGACCTCAGGAAACAGAACTATACTGTCTCTCCCCAAACTGACATTTAATTTTTGAAAATGTTTGCTTCATTGCCCCCTATTTCTTGGCATTTTCAATATTCAAAGTGAGAAAAAATACAGGTAAATTAAATAAATCTATAAAGCAGCGACATAAGAAATATATAAAACCAGTTTAAGAATTCTTTATCAAACAGAATATTAAAACAAGACAAAGATGTATGGAACTTAATTCAAAAAAGACTAATAACCAAACATTTATTTGATTAGGAAGTTCCATTATATGGGCATTATTGTTGGAGCTGTGTTCTCATGTCCTGCTACTGAAATGCACCTTCAAAGTGGCAGTTTAAGGAACAAGAGTCAGATTTTGGACACTGCAAACTTCCTTATGTTAGGCAGGAAAGCTTTCAAGATTTTCTTGCAGTATTGGAGGTTTTATAGATAACAGCCAGCACTATTTTGGCTGGTATTGGGGAAATGAGCTAGGTGTCAATGCAATAAAAAGGAAGTGTATTTTGAGGAACAAAATCTAAAATCATTTTAGTTAAAACATTTTAAGCTTATACAAGTTCCCTCTCTCTTTAAAAATACTCTATGTCTGATCTAGGTATGGGCAGGGTAGACGTAACAGTACCCAAAGCTTCATGAACCAGAAAAGAACCTGATTGATTGATAGATTTTACTCAATTTTTATAGTTGCTCATTTCACATATCCAACTCTAGGCAGCTCACAACAATTAAAAACAATAGCAAGAACAATAAAAATGTAAATAAAAACAGCATACAACTATATTAAAAATTACTGTCAGAAATCCAGACACAAAACAGTCGCAATCAGTAGGTAAATGCAAGCAATACAACTGATTCAGCAAAACCATTGAAGACACTCACCACTTGCACTGGTCCCTTAACTATAGAGGCACAGCCATGTCTTCAAGGCCTTTCTAAATGCCAGAAGAATAAAGACCAGTCCATGGGAATTATTTTTATTTATTTATTAAATTTTTATCCTGTCTTTAGTACTTTATAGGTAACTTAAGGCAGCAAATATACATAATACTCCTTCCTCCTCCTATTTAACCCACACAACAACTTTGTGAGGTGGGTTGGACTGAGAGAGAGGGACTAGTCTTAGATCCCTCAGCACCAAAACACTCTTCCTGGGTCCCATCAGATAACATTGCTTAGTAGATGGGACCCATAGCACGGTTGTCTTGGCAGATCTGATGTGAGGGCTAGATGTAAATGGGAAGAAGCAGTACCTCAAATATCTTAGCCCTGCATCATGCGGGGCTTTATTGAGCATTACCAACACCTTGAATTGTACCCAAATTTATTTGATATTTGACTCATCTTTTCTCCTGTTTTGTAAACCAATCTTGTTTCTTTTTTGTTGTTCTTAGTGCTGGACATAGGTTTTTGTTTTGTTTGTATGTTTTTCTGTTTTGTATTTTATCATTTATGATAAAACTAAATATACTTTAAAAAAAAGAATTGTACCCAAAAGCATACTGGTAATCAAGGCAGCTTTGCAGAGCAAAGATGTAAAGTGTGCTGCTAAGAAAATCATCTTAGTTTTCATAACTGTTTTCTAGATTAATACCCTTGGAAGCACAAATCAGGTGACTAATTTGATCCCTAGTCTGAAGGAGGTAGATCCTGATGTTGCATATTCTTCTGTTCCATATGAGAAAGGCTTTGCTTTACTGCTTCATCTGGAACAGCTTCTTGGTGGACCAGGTATTAATTTATTTTAAAACTACATGACTTTCTTTAACTTAGACATTTTACTATTGATTAATATATGTCATACTCTCACAGATGTCTTCATTGGCTTCTTGAGGGCATACATCCAACAGTTTGCATACAGGAGTATAGTGACTGAAGACTGGAAGAATTTCCTCTACTCCTATTTCAAGGATAAGGTTTGGTGCTTGTAATTCAAGATTTTACTTACAGTTTAAACTAAAATAATGGAATGGGTTGAAATTAAATTGTTTTTACACAATCCTTTCAATAAACTGTCTAGTTTGCTTTTTATTTATTCAATTTGTATAGGTGCCCATCTCAAACCAGTGACTATTATTATTTTTCACCTAGCAGCCACTTGAGTGATTTTTTAGTCTTTTAAACTCAACTACAGTTTAATCTATGACCTGTTCAGACATTCTTTCCAAGAGATTTCCTTACCTAAACAGAGAAACAGAATGACCATGGTCGAGCAAAAACAAAAAAACAGTGGCAGCAGGAGTAACTTACGACTTCCAGCCATCTTTCCTATTGGATTTCCTCGTGTAAGACTGATAGAAAGCACTGGAAATCTCTCTCCCTTCCTCCACATTCCTACTTCTCTGCTCCTTTCTTCCATCCTTCCTCCCTACCTCCTCCTTTCTTCCCTATTTGAAGAGAGAAACAGAAAACTTCCTCCCTCCCTCGAAGGCAGCTAAGTGCTTGCTTCTGGATAAATGAGGGAGTGAGGGACTCCACAAGTGGCTGGGAAACTGTTATAGAACGTTGAAAATGAGGATTACGTTATTGCAGCAGCCTCATAGCTCTGAAGCTGCCATAACGTTTCCAAACTGCATTCCTTTGGAGTTATGGGTCCCAGCATTCTGTAAGTTAGCCCATTTGAGATACCATGGATGAAAAGGTTTTATCCTAAGATGCCCCATTTCACCCATTTAAAAGTTATAGACATGAGAATTTTAGTAATATATATATATAGGCAATGCATTTTTAAAGCATTAAAATGACCTATAGGTCATTTTGAAGGAATGTGGAAAAATTTGACTGTGAGATCAGAATAGTACTGCTTTTGAAGAAATATGTTTATGTGCATAAAATGTATCTTATTTACATATTTAGGCCTGCATGCATCTAGCAAAGCCAACCCATGCTTTAGTTGTTAATGAATAAATTGTATTCTATTCATTATGAGTGAAATCTGACAATCTGAAGACTAGATGATTTCTTACATATTCAGTTGCATTTAATTTGTTTTTGTGACTTGTTTTAAAAAGTGGGGTATGTTACATTGATATGACTTCAAAACAATTTTGGTTCACTGCCCATATTTTGGCTAATGGGATAAGTCATTTTTTCTAGGTTGATGTTCTTAACAAAGTTGACTGGAATGCATGGATGCATACTCCTGGTATGCCACCAGTAAAACCTGAGTAAGAATATTCCTCTAGTATTTCTCCCCATCTTTTTGTTATAGAGCTTTAAGTTGTATTTTTAAAGCTATTGCTTAATAAGATGTTTGTTTTTTAAATCTACATTATCTGTTCTGGATCTTTTGTTTATTAGTTGATATGAAAATTTTGTTGATTGCTAGGTGAATATGGGACATATTTTTTTTTACATAATCCAAATCTATATATAGAATAGTTTTGTATAAAAATAACAAATTATTAAAAATCTATATTATCAAGATTATCTAAAAATCAAGATTATCAAATAGCTATAAAATATTTTTGAACTATTTTAAATTTTACATATCTGTAAGCAAAGTTCTTTATATTACATAATCTGTTACAATGCATGTAGAATTTTAGATGTACCAAAAATAAACGTGTAACTTCATGCAGATGGACACGCACACATACTTTTACATTTGTAAACAAATCCTGTTCTTTTTTCCCATCCTCAGATATGATACCACACTATCAAATGCTTGTGTTGTCTTGAGCCAAAGATGGATCAAAGTGAGTCTTCTAATACAAAGAATGTTTTATGTTTGTCAGGTATTATTTTAGTGTTCCACTTTGCATTGACTTCCACTTTCATAGTATACAATTTAATACAAGGTCATTGACAACTTGCCTTTTTACTGAAATATTGTTTCATTAATTTTTGTCTTAGACTGTTTTGAACATTATCTCTTCATATTTTTTTTCTTGGTGATAGTATGGTATGTGACAGACATTGAATGGATATATTCAATAGAAATATGTACTTGCTGTAATTCTATGATATAAAGTTATTCATAATTATGTGAAAGCAAAGCTTTAATTTTCATTATTGCAATTTGAGTAATTACACATTCAGTAGGAAGTATATTCTAATCTTGATTTTGCAGATATTTGTTATCTTTATAATTCTGTAAGTATGTAAGACAAGAATATTTCTTGTCTTAAAAGAAAACTGAAGTCCTTGGTGTTTGATCTTTATTTACCAAAGTGAGGTTTGGTAAATGAAATCCTTCTGTATGTAGGTCCTGGTATTTTAAAAACTATGACCTGCTTTGTATATCCCTGCCCTGGGTGTATTTTACATTTCTTCCCAATTTGGCTTTCTCTAGGCCACTGAAAGTGATCTTGGCCCTTTCAGCTCAGCTGATATAAAAGAGTTGTCTTCTCACCAACTGATTGAGTTCCTCGCACTCTTGCTGTTGGAGGTAAATTGTTGCCAGCCATTTGTCATTTAAACGTATATGTGTTCAGCCAGACATTGAAAGGAAGGATTTTTTCCAAGGAATATGGCATAAACCTCGCGGGTTGAGACAGTATTTCATTAATTTGGAAAATTGAATGTTTATTCAAATTGTTTGGCCACCCATCTCATCTAAATGATTCTAGGAAAGGTCACAACAGGTAAAAAGTTAAAAACTAATATACAAAACATAAATTATCAACAATCGATTAAAAAAAACAGAAAATCACGATCAGCAGCAGAATTCATTCTACATCAGCTCAACATAGTTCATGTCTTCAGGGCCTTCCTAAAGGCTGGTAGGGTCAGGCCAGTGTAGGCCTTTATAGGTCATAAGCAGCACCTTAGATTGGACTCGCAACCAATACCATTCACAGAGCTGAGGAGTAATGTGCACTATTTGAGGAAAACCCATGCCAATATATTCTGTACCAACTGCAATTTCCAGACGCTCTTTCAAGGGCAGCCCCATATATAGCACAATACAGTAACCCATTGAAGTGATGATCAAGGTGTGAGTGAGTAGAGCCTCTGGTTCAGGAACAGGGGTGAGTGGCGCACAACATGGAGTTGCACAATGTTATTTTTTTATTATGCCAATGTATAAATAGTGGGAAATGATAGCTCAATATGATATTCTTTCATTCACAAACATGCGGAATGATTAACTCAGGCAAGCCTTTCGTTCAAATGTTTCATGTTTGCTTCTTCCTTATTTGTGTAAGCATAAAGCAAGGATTTACATTACAAATTAACCAACTATTTTTTTTAATATACTCGATGTTAGTTTAGAAGGGCTCTAGTTATGCTAGATAACTATCAGAACAAGCAAAGCTAAGGGACTTACCTTAGAAATAGATTGGATGCCAAAAGAATGCTAGGAATTGGTTACTTAACTTCCTTATTTCTATTTAATGAATATAGATCAAAGGTAAAATGAAGTTATATAATATTACTATTATCTGCTCTGAACTGCACTTTTGTACAATAGAGTGAGTGAATTTCCATAAAAACTGCTTAGAAACTGGCATCGTTACTTAGAACTAAAGATATATGATTGTGATTTTGTTCCCTTTTCCTTTTTCTCCTTGTCTGTCCTTCTCTTTCCCACATACACACACTGTTTCAAAATTCATAGAACCCTCTTCCAGTGAGCCATGTGAGACGAATGCAGGAAATCTATGACTTCAATGCAACAAACAATTCAGAAATCAGATTCAGGTTGGTTGAAAATGTAGAAATTAATATGTTGAAATGATTGCAAATCAAGTTTTTCTACTTAGTCCTATTGCATGTACCCCTAAATCTCTCCTGATGGAGATTAGAAATTATACATGGAAACAAATTCATAGAAATAAGCAGCTGTTCAAGATTGTGTGTGTGAGAGGATCATACCCTTGGAATTTTGAAGAAGGTGAAAGATGATACTTTTGTTTTGTACTTCTCTGTTAGGCTCCTTTAAATAATGAATTATATCTGATAAAACCAGTTGCTTAGTTTGAAACCTAAGTTTGCAGACTTAATATATTTACTTTGATGCCAACAAACATTGTTAGACTGTTAAGCTTTTGGCTAAATAAGCCATTATTATATCAGGACTATATTTTTTCTTTGTTTCATCCTCATGACTTCAGTGCTTTGTTTCCAGTCTCTTCAATTCAAATTTTAATCAATTGGCATTAAACCACAATTTCCTGTTTTGGTCTTGTAACAAGCAAAGAGGGTTTTAAAGAGATCAAAATGAACATTCCAAATGAGAGGGAAAGGGAAGGGAGTGACCTACTGGGCCTGACTTTGTTTTGATCTATCTAATTGCCAAATATGCCTATAAGAGGAGACCCCTGTTTGCTGCTTTCATAGACCTTAAGCAGCATTTGATATGGTAAACAGAGAAGTACTATGGAGTAAATTGACATCTCTTAAAATAGAACCTAGACTCTTGGCTTTGATTAAAGCCCTTTATACAAGTACCTGTTTGAGGGCGCGGTATGGGGTTAATGGGGCTCTGACTAACAGGATTCACACAAATAAAGGGATAAGGCAAGGGTGTATCCTGGCCCCATTATTATTTAGTTTATATATCAATGACTTGCCAGGGTTAATGAAGAATCCCATGGTACATATGCCGATGATCCTAAATACTTACTGTAACAGCTTGCTTTATGCCGATGATATGATTTTATTATCATATTCACAAGTAGGATTACGTAGGCTATTAAGAAGATTCAGCTCTTACTCTCAGGATAACTCCCTAATCATTAGTAAAACTAAATAAAAAATAATGGTGTTTGGAAGACACCATCAGAGACATAAGTGGCAATTAGATGGTGAACCAATTAAACAGGTTAACACCTTTGTATATCTGGGCGTAACTTTTTCCAAGACTGGATCTTGGGCTTGCCATCATCAACAAAGTACATTTAGAGCAAAAGCCCGTCTGAATCTATTGCTTAAACTAAAGAACCATAGTTACCCAGGGTTCCTAGCCCCATTAATTAAGGTATATAAAGCTAAGGTTACCACTATGCTCTTGTATGGAGCAGAAGTTTGGGGTCTTTACTCAACCACAGTTTTAGAACAAACAGTCCCAGCATTTGAGATGTATTTTGGGTGTAGATCCAAGAACATCTGCTGCAGCAGTTAGAGCTGAATTGGGAATTATACAATTCATGCTCTATCCAAAATTAGAGCGTATAACTACTGGTGCAAAGTCAATGAAATGGAGACTGATAGACTCCCCAAGTTATGTCTACTGGAGCAAATAAAATTACAATCACAAATCTCCTGGATCACCAAACTAACAAATTTTGTAAGAAGCTGTGGTCTTCCTGTCTCTTGTGTAACAGGAGAACAATTCAAAAAAAGAGCTGCCCAAAGAATTAAGGATATAGAAGCACAAAATGATATAGCGATCCTTAGTAAGGTGGGTAACTTGAAATGGCTGAGTAAATACAAACGTACTTTTCAAGTAGACGGCTATTTGAAGTTACAACTGCCAAAACATCTTAGGGAGATATTTACGCGAGCGAGATTCAAACAGCTTGACACAATGGTCAGATATGGGAGATTCCATTCTATACCTTACAATGAGCGTCTCTGCATTTGCGGAGCGGCAGAGGTAGAAGACCTGGCTCACATACTATTTGATTGTTGCCTGTACAAGAGGGTGAGAGACAGGTACCTTGGTCTATATACCAAACAACTCATTGGGATCCCCATATCAAAACAACTTACCTTATGTGCGGCCAAAACTTGAAAATAACATTTAACACAGCACAGTACTTAAACAAAATGGTTTGGTTGAGATCTGCATATGTGGGACTGATTGGGGTAGATTGCAAGGGTGACTCCAAGATATAATTTTATCATATTTTATCTATATTTTAAATTACTGTACTCTATTTTAATTTTATTTTAGACTGTATTTTATTGCAATTTCATTTTTAAATCATATTCTACTCGTAATTCCATTTTAAACTGTATTTTATGAAATTTCATTCTAAATTGCTTTTATCAAACTTTAGTAATAATTTGTTGCTGGAACTTTGCACTTTGATATGGCCCAAGGGCTAATCAATAAAGATTTATTATTACTGGGCCTGACAGTCAGTCCATAATCACCTACATTTGTTAAGCGAAGAATGTTACATTGAAATTTTCCTTAAAATTGTCTAATCTGTAGAGGGTGCTGCCAAATTTTAAAATGCTAAATAGTCTATTTGGTTAATTGTTGTCTATATGTTATGTGCAAGAGTCCTGCAGATTTGTTCAGTTGTCCACAATGCACTAAAAAGCTATCACTGTCAGATTGATTTGATGCATGTTATAGAATAGAGCAAATTGATATTTTTTTTAAAAAAGCCTGAGAAGTTGAAAGCAGATGTCCAGTGTGTGATAAAGCTTTAGGGTATAAAATTTTAAAAAAATATGACTATGAAAGGGATATCTTGCCAAGACAGCTTGTGCATCTTGTGTGCAATGCACTTCTACTAAACTCTACTGCTAGAGGCAAATTATCATTTTTAATAGCTTTTCTTATGCACCAGTTAAATTTGTTTAATAACTGGATATCTGAAAAAGATAAATTATATAAATTCTTAATTTGCTTAATGGTTCAATTTAGGGACAGCATATTGTAGAACCTGGATTATTACTTTTGTTATATATTAAAAGGATTTATATATATATATATATTTGTTTTCGTAGATTTATATATATATATATATATATATATATATATAAAATTGTTAAGTGGTTTATAGTAATACAGATGAATACAATAAAAAGGGAAATGAACTTCATTTCGCTACCTTTCAGATGGCTTCGCCTCTGCATTCAAGCCAAGTGGGAAGATGCCATCCCTCTAGCTCTAAAAATGGCTACCGAACAAGGCCGCATGAAATTTACTCGCCCACTATTCAAGTAAGACAAATGTCAAAATGTTTTAGCCATTTTCCTGATCATTGACTTATATTTCATTATTTTTTTCTTGACTTTTTCAAAATCACCAGTACCATATACAACTTACTTATTAAACATATTACTGTGGAATTTGTAGTAGTTTCTGTTTAGTCTATTTCTTTTTCTTTCATATATGAAACAATACAAATTTCACAACCTGGGTGTTGAAGGAACAAGAATTAACAACCTTTTTTTATGAAGCTGGCATCACTGTTTTATAATGTCATTTTAAATCTTAAAATCTAAAGAATAGCAGTTATCATAAGACCACATAGGAGAGCACAGATCTTGTTAAATTTGGCTGTGAGATTTTGGCTTATTGTTGTTACTGGAGATTAATGAATATCATGTTGTTAATCTCATTTGATTGAAGCTAGCAGTCTAACAGGCAGAGCAATCTTCTATATAATGAGGCATTTTGAAAATAGTGGATGATTTACACTAGCTGAGGCCTTGTTCTGTTTTATCTATCACTCCACTTTGGACTTTTTAAAGTAGCAGATGGTATATACATATTTTACATAAATAATGTAAATTATTTATATTAGGCAAAAATGGAACTAGGTAAGTTCTAAAACAGGTTCATGCAAATCTGCTCCTATTTATCATGCAGAACTTTTCTCAAAACTCGAAATAGTTGGAGTAGATAAACTATGTGATCCTACTTAGTTCAGACTACAGTTTTTATTATGTAGAACACTAATGAAAACAAAAGCACTAAAACATTTTTTTTTTGTTATGTGGAATTTTTTATAGGGATCTCTATAAATTCGAACAATCGCGTGACCAAGCCATCAGTGCTTTCCAGCAGCACAAACTGTCTATGCATCCAGTGACTGCAATGTTGGTATCCAAAGATCTGGGCCTGGAGGGACAAACAGCCTAACCTCTGCAGAGTTCACAGTGCTGACCCTGTATAAGAGAATTTTGCTATTTTCCACCCTATTGCTAAAAAATATAAATTAAATCATGGTAGATCTCATTTGCTTTCTTACTTCCTGCTCTGAACCTGGAACAAAGAAGCTCTTTCTAGATTTTCTAGAGTTTTGCACTTGTGTTACATGCACATTCTGCAAAACTGGAGGACACCCCCCCCCTATATTTTTCTACATTTTGCTACACTAGTTGTACTTTTACCACAACAAATATAGGTACTAATGGACTTTATTGAAACCGTATTAATCATAGCTTTTTGAGTTCTTCTACCTGCAGTCTATTTTTATTTTGGTCTACTTAATAATGCAATCATTGACTTCATCAGAAAATTGAAATAAACAATGAACAGATGAATCTCTCTGGCTTATACTCTTTCTTTAACAACGTTGGTATAGCTTTCATGTCTGACTCATGAGTCAAATCTTTGTATTTAAGATATAAAGACAGAAATAATTAACTGGTTTATTTTTATTTATAAGGTTTATATGGTATGGTGACTTGCTATGGTGGCTTTGGGTGACGTACAAGGACTAAAACACAAAGACCACGGCACATAACTCCTGGCACCCAGGATAAAACAACTACCTTGTTCATCTAGAAGTGCAGTAGAGCTTATCTAACCACCTGACTCAAACACCTGGGGGAACAGCTAGGCTGCGAAAGGCTAACAGAGTCAGGGCCATCTGAATCTTCAGAGGGATGCTGTTTTGTAGGGCAAGTACCACAGGTAGTCCTCAACTTACAACAGTTTGTTTAGCGACTGTTCGAAGTTACAACGGCGTTGAAAAAAATGACGACCGTTCTTCACACGTACGACTGTTGAAGCATCCCCATGGTCACATGATCAAAATTCAGATGCTTGGCAAGTAGTTCGTATTTTTGAGGGCTGCAGCGTCCTGGGGTCCTGTGATCACCTTTTGCGATCTTCTGACAAGCAAAGTCAATGGGGAAGCCATATTCAATTAAGAGCCTTGTTACTAACTTAACAATTGCAGTGATTCACTTAACAACTGGCAAGAGAGGTCGTAAAATGAGGCAAAACTCACTTAACAAATGTTTCACTTAACATAAATTTTGGGCTGATTTGTGGTTGTAAGTTGAGGACTACCTGTACTGCTGGGAAGCCATAACTGCAGAGTCTAACAAGATATCATGGTTTTGATAGAAGGGGCTCAGATCTAGCCCTCTGCTAGATCTGTTTAGGTTGAATAGAAACGATAGGAGACAGATTGTCCCCAAAATATATATACTGCACATATCCATTAGTCTATTGTGATACTTGAGATGTAGCCACAATTCCCTAATAGTTTTGAATGTTTTTACAACCATATTTTAATTTTAGAAGATTTATATCTGTCATCCTTTTTCATTTCTCCATATTGTTTATGGAACATGATTAGTTTTTTTTAGAAATGTGCTGAATAATTTTGCCTAGACAAAAAGGGTGTTACTGCCTGCAATGAGGGAAGAAAGATGTTTTGGAGAAAATGGAGCTAAAAAGAAATTAGTAGAGAGCCTTCCCATGCCACTTCCAAGTATACCCAGAAGACTGTGTGCATGTATAAAGAATTGTAGTTTCCATGTACTATAGTGAAATTCCAGGCTATTTCCCCATAGCCATATTTATTCTTGTATGGTTTTTTGCTTCTAATTTGACCTGCATTTCAATATGAAATAATACAACAGAGAAATCTATAACAGATATTACTTAAATGTTCTGTATTCACATTTAGATTAATGATTAATGCTAATAGGTCTATTACTATACATATGACTTCTGTGAGGGCTGAAGTCTAAAGGTTGTTGCTTTACCCTGGTTACCTCATGATCAATACTGATTTTGTCATTAGAGAAATCTTTTATATTCTTTCAAAATACAGAAAATTACAATTTAGTTGAAGGAATATGTTCTTTTAACTCTAAGCTCATTTTAGAACAACTTCATCTAGAATGGAGTTTTATAGTGAATTTGGGAAGACAGGCTAATTTATTCATACAAAACTATTGGTTCATGATTGTGCAAGCATACATTTTTATCACCAACATAACATGAGCTTCTGCAGTTTCATTTGATGATCTACATATAGAAAAAGAAAAAATTAAAGTGCCTAGATGGGAGATGATGTTCCTCAATTCCAATTCAGGTTAAAGGTTTATACTGTATATCCCTGGCAGAAGAACAGAAGCAATGAAGATCAAGTCAGGAATTCACATTATTGCTTCCTTTTATCAACAGACCAAAACAGTGTTATTTTGTAGTACACAAAAATATGGTTGAGTTGAGTAATGTTTGCTCTGCTTGGTGCAATCGGAGTTCAAAGCAACTATTAACCCAATTTGTTTTTAATGGGAAATGCTAGGAACTAAAACTTAAGGGTTCTTTGCACAACAAAAAAGAAAGTCCTCTGTCAGCTAAATAACTTTTGGGTTTTGCATATGTGCTTTCCTTGAACATATTTAATATCAGACATATTTTTATAGAAAGTTATTGTCTCAGAGCTTTTTGAGCTTGAATACATCTGGAGACTCAGTGATGTGATCTTAGATTGCATTCCTCTAGTGCAGCGTTCCCAACCTTTTCTATACCCCGCAACCTTAGAACGCTTCTGATATATTCTTGCACCCCTTACAAAAGTTCAAAATAACAGCAATGAATTATGCATATACACTATAATTTTGAAACTTCTAAACCCAAGTTTTCACACCCCCTGGAATATCGGCTCGCACCTCCAGGGGGTGCGAGCACCCCTGGTTGGGAACCCTATCTAGTATATAAGAATTATATTAGATTACATTAGCTATTCAAGCAGGTAAGTCTTTTGAAAGTGGGTACATGGAAAAAGAAATTTAACTTGCGTGGGATGTTTTAATTAATAGAAAATCAAATTCATCAGGAAAAAGTTTGAATTCAGATAGTCAAATATTTGGAATCACTTATTTTTACCAATGGCTAGAAAAGCGAGTTAGAGAGAAAGGAACATGATATGTACTATGTAACACTGAATATATATTAGTAAGAAAAAGACTTGAGCAATTAACTAACATATTGATTATGATAATATAGAAATTAACTCTTACTTATTGTCTTTTAAATACATGAACCCAGACAATATGCTGTTTGCTAAATATTAAGAATGTTATTTAAAAAAAAACCAACCCTAACCCTAATCTTAACCCTAACCCTAACCCTACAAAAATTAATAAAATATATTATATTATACACTATATATATATATATATATACACACACACAATATATATATATACACATATATATACACACACACACAATACATACTATATATATGTGTGTGTGTGTGTGTGTGTGTAGGTCTTTGGTAATTCGGGTTTTCTCCCGCGTAAAATTGAAAGTGTCTTGGCAACGTTTCGACGAAGTCCCATTCGTCATCTTCAGGCTGGTGTCTTCGGCTTCGTGCTTCTAGGAGCAATGTGTGATCGCAGCTGTTTCTTCCTTTTAACTGCCAGTGGAGGTAGTTGCTCCTAGAAGCACGAAGCCGAAGACACCAGCCTGAAGATGACGAATGGGACTTCGTCGAAACGTTGCCAAGACACTTTCAATTTTATGCGGGAGAAAACCTGAATTACCAAAGACCTACATACAAACACCCGTGAAAACCTCAGAAAACAAATATATATATATATATATATATATATATATATATAGTATGTATTGTGTGTGTGTGTGTATATAAAATATATATAACTTGAGTTTAGGAAGCAGTTCTTTCAAGAACAAAAATGAAACAAAACAGGCTTCAGAGCTAATTTGGACAACTAGAGGTGCTTATTTAATTTACAAAGACTTGCTTTCTCTGTCTTTTTCATCAGACTCTGTTATGTACATATGTTGATTTATTTGCAGAGCCCGGGAACCTCCGGGTGGGTGGGTGGCTTTTTAGTCTTCTGATTGGGACAGTAGAAGCCAGTCAGGTGGCTTGTGTTGCAGAATGTAGATCAGAGTGGTGCTCAGCCTTAGACTGAAGGCAGTGGTGCTCAGCCTTAAACTGAAGCTTTCTAGTAACAGGGCAACAGCAAACTGAAGACAGGTATGCCAAGGTACACAGTGCATGTCCGAGGGGAATGGCTCACTGTCCCTTGTCAAAGTGGGGCAAGCAAAGTGCGATGGCTGGGAAAAGAAGCTCTGAGGCGTTACGTCAAAAACAAGCCTGATAATGGAGGGTTTGCTTCAGTGGAAGAAGTGACATTCTATGTACGATGCTGCAAAGGACTAGGATTGCTGGACCAGGATGATGCCTTGGAGGACGTCCTAGAGGACAATGAGTTTGTGGAAGTTGGTAAGCAAACTGCATGTTACAGGCCTGAAAATATCTTGTGTAAATCAAAGGGAACTGAATTGAAATGGTCAGAAAGGGAAAACATGGCAGGAAACAATATAAGCTGTTCTTCAGAGAAGCCAAGATCAGGAACATGTTTATGATTAAATATACAATATTTTAGTCACAGTTACTTTCAAATGTCTTAAAAGCATTTTTAGAAGGGATATTACAAACCATGTATTTTCATTATTTATACACTGAAAGAAAATATATTAGATCTAAATTGCTGTTTTTGATGTCACATTAATCATAACATCCCAAATTTCAGCTGCAATTGTATCTCAACTGAAAAGCAATTGTCTCTGTGCTGTTTGTCCTTTATCACTTTTCCCTATTGCTAATCCACTATCAAGTTTTTGACAATCAGTTTCTGATATAGGGATCTGGTTTCTAGGCTTATGCTTTGCATCAGCCTTCTGTAATTATTGTTAACAATATAAATTAGACTGCTATGTCCATAATGCCCATTATCACCAATATAGGAAAGATATGTGCAAATAATAAATATTTGCACATACCTTTCTGACAAAATTGTATATGTCTGTTTGCTATTAAAATAGCATGAGGAACTTATTTTCCCTCAGGTTCTTCTAGGGTAGAGATGGGGGGGGTGTAAATTGGCTGGGGTTTTTTTATGCTTTTTTAATTTAATTGTTGTTGCAACCTGCTCAGAGTTGTGCTCTAAGATGCATGGCCATACAAATTTTTTAAATAAATAAGGGAATTAGGAAAAAAGAAAGCATAGAGAGACATGGGGAAATGGCATAATAAGGTTTGGATGATTTAGCAAGATGGTGATGGTGATGGTGATGATGATTTAATTTATATGCCACAAAATACCCAGTGGATATAGTGTGCTTGATTCTGAATGTGCAGGGTATGCTTCTTATCAAAGAAATGTAACCAAGGCATGACTTATCTGGACATAGAAATGAAGAAAATCTACGTACTCATGTGATTAATTTCCCTTTCCCTCCAGTGATACAAGGAGATGTAATGTCCCCAGATTTCATTCCTTCTCAGCCAGAAGGTATTTATTTGTATCCTTTGAAAAATTTCTCAGATGTATCTTTTTTTGAAGATTCCTAGGTTGATTTAGTTTAGTACATAACTGTATTCTTTCTCTTGCTGATAGCAGTAGCCTAAAAAGAAGTTTAAATGAACAAAAGTAAAATAAATGCTCCAAAATATTCTAAAATGTAAACCATCAGCTTGTCATGTTTATTTTTCTTATATGTTATTTCAGATACAGTAAATATAGAGAACCGGAACAGGTATGGAGGAAAGGTGGCTTATGAAGAGTTAGCACAGCCTTCAGCAATTTCATGTCCACATGATGTGATCAAATTAACAGCATCACAACCAGAATGGCCATTATCATACACTAGTGGGAACTGAAATTAAAGCCTGCTCCATAATATATATTCCATAATTTGGAATATAAATCCAAATATGTTTGCTTCCTGTTCTCTCCTGATCCCCTGTTTTTTTCTTCTTTTACACTATGATTTAGATGATAAATATGCAGGCTTCCTTGTTTTCTTAATTTTCCAACACTGTCTAAAAAAAACCTTAGTGCTCTAATAATATACCACCACAGCAACAGTATGAGATGCTTCTGTGTACATGTCTAGGTTCTGGTCTGCCAAACACAGTGGGAATTACTTCTGAGTAAACAGAAGAAGCTACATTCCTAATACTCTCAAGTCTGGTAAATTGGTTGATTGCATAGTCAGTGGTGGGATTCAAATATGTGAACAACCGGTTCTCTGTGTGGATGCTGCTTCCAGAAGTCCATTCTGGGCCTGGGCAACAAAAAATTAGCTACCGATTCTGCCGAAGTGGTGCGAATCAGCTGAATCCCACCACTGTGCATAGTCCTAAAAAAGATGCTGGAAAGAAGCATTGCACTTTAAGAGTTTAATAGTCTGAAAGCCTGCCTTTTGGATATAAAGTTTTTTTAAATTGCATGAAAATAGTTCCTACTAGTACAATGGTTCAATTTTTTTTTTTTGTTATAAACTGTTTTGTGGTCCTCCAGAAGGAAGAGCAATATAAAAATTAAAGAAAGAGAAATGAAAGAGAAACTCTGATGGTTCCACTTCAATGCCTTTGATTGTGCCCAAGCATCAGCAATAGCTCCACAGATTACAATTGGTTGTCATTATTGATGTCATGTTATTCACTCTCACACAGTTCTTTTGTTCAGTATCTTTATTTAGATGGAAATAGTTTGACAACAGAAGATTTGGTCAATTTAGGAAAGGGGCTGTATAAAATCAAGGTAAAGAACTGGAGAGATTTTGATGTTTTTGCCCTTTACCCATAATTAAAACACAAAATAAGTAAGATCTTTATTTTTCCAGCTTACTCCTGAAGCTGAAATTAGAGTCACAAAATCCAGAGATGTTATTGAAAGTATTATAAGTGAACAAAGAGGTAACCATTGCTTTCATTTTATAAAATTATCTTCTGGGAGCACAGACCGATCTTTCCCTTCTTCTGCTTCTTACTTTGTATCCCTAGAACTTGAGAGCAAACAAAATCCCCTTGCCAACCTTATTCTGAAACAAGCAAAATGCACCTACAGTATTACACACCCAAATCGTGTCAATGCGGTAATAGAAATAGAACTGAGTTTGCATCTGCTGCTCTAATGCCACATACATTCAGCTGGGAATAAACACCACTTTCTGTAGAAAAAGAGAAAACATATTCTTAATATAAAATAATAATAAAAAAATTAAGACCCATCCGCTATGTTGCAATCATTGGGACAGAATGAAAGGTAGAAAGTGGGAAAGGAGCCACCATGACCATCAATACAATAACCCACTGATATAAAAAAGGTATCATGAAGATAATGTTTCACCTGAGACATCATCTTCTCAGATGCCCTATTATGTGTCCCGCATGATTCAGGACTGCAGGCAAAAGGACTGCAGCAAGTAAATAGGTACATGCCCAAGGAGTCTGCCCTGATTATAAAGCATTTTGAAAGGAAGAATGCAATAAGGTTGCTGCCATGAACAGTACTGATTGCAGTGACCCCAGCATGCCCACCATCTGCTTCTTTATTGCTGCCATTATCACTGACCATTTTCTAAGTGATATTTGAGACAGCCCTGGAGTACAGAGCCCAAAAGGCCAGTCCTACCTAAACAATCATTGCTATAAACATGACTAAGTCTCTTTCTTGAAACATACTACTACTACTACTACTACTACTACTACTACTACTACTACTACTACTACTACTAATAATAATAATAATAATAATAATAATAATAATAATAATAATAATAATAATAATAATAAAGTGTCTGTTTCTTTCAGTTGTCTACGGTATCACAACAGGCTTTGGGAAGTTTGCACGGACTGTTATTCCAAACAGTAAGCTACAGTATGTCACTTTTATTTCTTTCTAAACTCTGTAAAACACGGGTGTCAAACTCGCCGTGTCACATGACATGTCGCAACGTATTGCGACTTTTTTCCCATTGCTGGAGCTGGAGTGGGCATGGCCTCTGCATGATGCAACCGGCCCATGAGCCAGCAGTTTGACTCCCCTGCTATAAAAGAAAACTCTAGAAAATATAGACAATTTCTAAATGGTCAGCTTGAGCCAAAGGTATTTTTAATTTAGTGAAATAATTTCCATAGTTTTAATTTTTTAACTTTTTGCATTAAATTTAATTTCATAATGTAGTTTGAACTGACTATTTTCCGCTCTTTTCTCTCTCAGGGAGCTGCAAGTGAACTTAGTCCGGTCACATTCTGCAGGTAATGATTCATTTCTAATTATTTCATAACCATTTTTACAATCATTTTCATCCTGATAATCTTGAAGTGAACATTTTCGTTTCAGGGGTTGGGAAGCCTTTGATTCCAGAGAGATGCCGTATGCTCTTAGCTCTGAGGATAAATGTCCTAGCCAAAGGATACAGTGGACTTTCATTAGAAACTCTTCAGCAAGTCATTGAAGCATTTAATGGTAACGTGATAAGTGAATCTTATCTCCTATGAAAAAGGGAGCACAATCTTTCTCTCTTCTCTATGCCTTTAAAGTAGTTGATTGCACTTTGAATAAAATGATAGAATGCTAGAGTTGGACCATGTTTGCCAACATCAATATTATTTATATCCTGTAATGCTCAACGTAGTGATAGTTAACATCTTTCAAGTAGAGAATATATGGAGCACAGGGTTCAATTGTTCGGTTCTTGGAGCTTGGCTGTTTTCTAGCAGAACTTTCATTTCCCACCGAGGCAAGATCATCATGATGTAGTGGCATTTAGTATCTTTTGCTGAAAGGAACTATAATAACAGCAACTATTATCAATTCAGTCATCATGGCTCTGTCAAGGATCTCATTTTCAGTATATTTTAAAAACACAAGAAGCCGTCTCTCCTTTCCATCTGCCACCTGAAAAATGCATGCAAACATGTTTCTCTCACCCAAGTATCAATTAACCTTTTATTGGGTTTACTGATGAATTGTGGGGAAGACAGGCAATAGTAGCGCCTGAAGTGCTTTGGGGAACTTTGGCAGGGTTGATCGCACAGAAAGATTTAAAAAGTTGAGATGGTGGCTATGATCAATGTTCCACTTTTTAAAAACAAAAATGTGTGTTGCCATCTTGACTTATTTCACTATCCCTGTAACCTAGGATAGTGGTAATGAATAGAGAATAGAGAAAGCTATTGTCCCTGTTGAAAGGCAGCAGGGTAATTTTGGTTTGCCTTCCTATTCAGTGGGAACTATAATTAAAGTGCTCTGCTAAAAATGTATCTCAAACAAAGAGAAGCCCTAACCAAAGTAATTTTCCTCCATAGCATCCTGCCTGCCCTACATTCCAGAGCAAGGGACTGTTGGAGCCAGTGGAGACTTAGCACCTCTTTCCCATCTTGCCCTGGGACTCATTGGCGAAGGAAAGATGTGGTCCCCAAAGAGTGGATGGGCTGATGCAAAATATGTAAGAGAGATATTTTCTAATGTAAATGGTACATGTGCTAATGGGAGGGTCCATTAAAATGGAAGAAGGCTATTTTCAAACTTTTGCAGTAATGTCTTCAAATATATATATATAATTGATATCCTGGTTCTATATCTTCTTTTAAAAAACGAAGGCAAGTATGTTGCTTCTAAGGAGAAATCCACAGGAAATATTTGGGAAATATCTTTATTACCCCAACAGACCACAGGTAAGACTTCATGACCTCAGGTCTCACCATCAAGCAAGACACTACAACAAGCAGGCTGGAGGTAAAGTGATGCAAGATGGTATTCAATTCATGAAGTCTGCAGGAGCATTTTAAATGCTTCCTGCATTTTCCATTGCATCCATGAATGCCTATGGGATGGCCATGAAGAAGAATCAGTTTTGACCTCTAGTTTTTAATAAAGTTTTTCTCAGCCTGGACCTTCCACCTCATGTGTTAGATTTTAATTAACCATTACTGTCCAGTACTATGGGAAGGTTGTTCCTAGGACAGAAAATTAAGCAAGTACTTGAACTCATTTCCACCTATTATTTTCTCCTTTACACAATACAATATAGTTATACAAATCTATGTCCTGCTAGCAGTAAAGAGACACATTTGATAAATAAACGCCATCATGGAATGGGAACTTTTTTATTTTATAATCAAACATCTTAAGATGCCAAGCAAACTGTTCAGAACAAAAAATTAAGCATAATTTGTTAATAAAATATACTCTAAATACATATTTACCTACATGTAGTGTACCTTCAAATCAGTTTTGACTTCTAGAAACTGCCTGGATAAACACAGTTTTCTTAGTTTTTCAGAAGTAGCTTGAGAATGAATGATTGGCCAAAATTATCCAGCTGGTTTCATGCCTAAGGCAGGCCTAGAACTCTGTCTTTTGGTTTTTGGCCTTGTGCCTTTAATCATTACATCAAACTGGCTCTCATCTTCATATATTCTAACTAATATATTTGTAGCCTTTAAAGCATTATTAAGATTTTTTCCCCATTGATTTTCTTTGTAACATCTTTTTAGAAATTAGTATAATTTGAGAAAATGCCACTTCAGTTCAAAATTTCTGGAAAATCTTGTTTGATAGTATTAGAATTTTTAAAATCTATCTAGGGAGAGCTTTATATACTGTATAAAGTATATATGGCATACTTTCATATAATATATTTTTTAAAAACCAGACTGTTTTGTATTATTACAGCAGATTAATTGGATCTATAGTCTGAATAAGGTGAAGTATAAGAGACATGGAGATGCATAAGACAGCCCTGTTCTCCCAAATTACTAAGTTGCCTGTTCTAAGTAATATCTACAATATAAAGGGCTTCTACAGGTAGTCCTCAATTTATGACTGGTCTTTTAACAACCATTCAAAGTTATGATGACCTCAGAAAGGGTTCTTTAAAGTCTGTTGTAAAATGTTGTGCCCCTTCTCCTGTGGTCACATGATTGCATTTTGGGCACTTGGTAAAGTGCTCACATTTATGACTGATTGCCCCATTGAACAGTCAAGTGACTGTAATTTGCAATTTTTTTCCTGGTTTCTGACATTTTTGCCAGTTTCCAGCAAAAAAATATCCATTTAGAAGAATGGATTCATTTAACAACTGCATGATTGGCTTAACAATTGCCATAAAATGGTCCATAAAAGTCTCTGTGTAACTACAAACATTAATATTCCAGGGTTCCTGGTCATGGGAAAGTGTGTGCTTCAGCTGAAGCAAACACAATTAGAAGCCACCTACTGCCTGAGGAGAAGCATTTCACTAAGTTAAGGCAATCTGAAGAAAAACATTGGAACTGGAACATTTAACACAATACAAATGTGTTAAATGGTTATATACAGTAAAAAAAAAAAAAGGTCCATAAAAGGAAACACAGAAAAATCTAGAAATTCCAAACAACAGTTCAATTAAAACTAAAACTTGGATGCAAAGTTAAGGCCACTTCTTCATTTTTGTTCTAGAATGCACAGCTGCTAGATATTTCAAAATATTTGGATGTAGATTACTGAGAACTTCAATTCATTTGAAAAGCTTTTCTCACTTAATAAACTTTCTTGGTACTGCCTTATAGGTGCTAGAAGCTCATGGACTCAAACCAATTACTTTGAAGCCAAAGGAGGTAATAAAATGCATGTTTGTTTCCCAATATCACAGTTTCGATTGGCAGATAATTTATTATATAGGTAAATAATGCAGCATTGAATTGTTTTAGTGAATCAAAGAGGCCTGTATCTTCTGCAGAAAAAAATGTAAAGTTGACTTGGGCATAGGGAAACAGTTTCATTCTCCCACTTTCCTTCTTTTTTAAGACTGTACAATCTTTTCCTCCCCTTATAGTTCATTCATATGTCCAAGGTCAACATAAGTTTCTTTTACATATTCTTATTTAACTGTGGCTAGATTAATTGAACTTTGCACAGGATTAATTGAACTTTGCTTTATATAATGAAAGTTTTCCTTATGTAGTTGAATGGAATATACTTGAGTGTTTTACATTTACTGCTTCCTTGCATAGACACTTACAGAAAAGAGGTGTCAACCGTCCCATTTGGCACATCCCCCCCCCAAAATTAAAACTCCTGGTACGTAGGAATTACCAAGAGTAAAACTTTACTGAAAGATCCATTTAGGCACAACTGAAGCCAAACCTAGTTCTGAGGTTTTTCCGCGAAAACCCACCTAGGTAAAATCCCCTTTTCACCCCTGGGCTGCCCATACTTCATTGTCCACCAATTACATTCAGTACTTTTGTTTTGGGAAAACATTCTGCTCCAGCTGGTAGATCCGAGAACTTGGCCTTAGTGGTTATTGCCTCTTCAGTGGCAGAAGGCTCTCATGCACTCCCCACCCTAGGAATTTACCGATCGCCATCCTGTTTCTGTTTGGCAAGCTGTGAGCTGAAGGTTGATGCAGAAAACGAAGAAAGCGAGTCAACTTTGACTAGAGGTCTTAAATTAACTATATGTGACACACTCAAGAGATTCAGACTGAAGCTTCATGTCTTCGTGGAGTTTTCTAGATGACAGGACTGCTAGGAAGGTAAATTGTAGCCAACCATGAGATATGACTGCCAGAAAGATAATTTCAAGTTGAACAAATGTTGGAATGAAGGACTTAAATAGCTTCTTTCCCCACCCAGGCTATTTCCTGATATTGCTTTGGGCTGAAGCACAAGAGGAAACATCTTGTGTGGTTTGAGCCAGGAAAATATAGGAAGGACATAGAAATGTCTTTGAACAGAAAGACTCACTGAATATAACCCTTGGCGTTTCTTTGAAGGGTCTGGCTCTTATCAATGGAACACAAATGATAACTTCTCTGGGATGCGAAGCAGTTGAAAGGGCCAGTGCAATTGCTAGACAAGCTGACATTGTGGCTGCTCTCACACTGGAAGTTCTCAAGGGCACAACAAAAGCCTTTGATACGGGTTGGTATTTTTAAAGCATAGTATAGACTAAGGTCTGTCTGTCTGTCGGTCTGTCTCACTTTCCCTCTATGGTAATTTGCTCACTTTCCCTCTGTGGTAATATTCTTTATTCAGAGACCTATTCCAGAAAAATCCCTCAGCAATTCTAAAACATATTTCTGGTCATATTTATAAGTCACCTGAGCTTGCCACAAATAATGGACAACAGTATTACAGATTTTATACAAAATATATACATTAGTTTGCAAATTTGTGGCATACATTTTCAACAATACTAATTCTCACTGTGGCAGCCAAACTAGCATCATCACATAACCAGTAACTTTAGAATAATCCAAAACTTTGCAGAAAATATTTAGGAACCTACTTTTAACAGTAACAGTTGCTTGGGAGACCAAACAACTCAATCAGAATAGGTTATGTTCTATGCATTTTATTTCTGGGCATAGATGTTAGCTGATTGCTGTGGGCGGAGAACGGAAGTAAAATGGAAGTAAATAATCATTTTTTTAAAAGAATACTGTTTGGATCCCAAACAAAAGCATTCCATACATTACACCATTTTATATTAGGTCCCATTCATTGAAAGAAATAGGAATACACTGAATAATCACCAAATGTTTTATACCACACTGCTAGATTTTAATTGATTACAACTTTAAATTATTTTTTCCTGTACTGCATTCCCCATAAATATAGTCTTAAGTTTATACAAAACTAAATAAGAAAGCTTTGTTTTCACAAGTAAAGGGAAACTGTTACCTCTTTATCCTTATTGCTTTTTTGTTACTTTATTGCTGTTTAAATTAATAACAAGAAAGAAAAGAACAAATAGGAAAATAATATCGGTAGGGGCATACATTGTCAATGAGATTCAAAAAACACATAAAAAGTGCTATAATGAAAAAGTGAAAAAATATGACAAAAACATATTACAAGTAGTCCTTGATTTATGACCACTACTGACCCCAAAATTTCTATTGCTAAGTAAGACAAGTGAGTTTTGTCCCATTTTATGACCTTTCTTGCCACAGTTGTTAAGTGAATCACCGCAGTTGTTAAATTAATAGCACAGTTGTTAAGTGAATCTAGTTTCCCCATTGAATTTGCTTGTCAGAAGGTTGCAAGAGGTAATCACATGACCCCAGGACACTGCAATCGTCATAAATACACGCCAGTTGCCAGCATCCAAATTTTGATCAAGTGATCATGGGGATGCTGCAACTGTCATAAGTGTGAAAATGGTTGTAAATTACTCTTTTCAGTGCCATTGTGACTTCAAATGGTCACTAAACAAATGATTGTAAGTTGAGGACTACCTGTAAACTTTTGTATGATACATCATTATACCAATAAACAGATTCAATTCTATATATATTTGTCTAATGCAAATATTATTCAAAATGTATATATTTCTGATACATTTATATGACTATTTCTTAACCTACTGTATTCTTTATAAATGAATCTGATATTTCATTATACTTGCCCATACAAAGTTTATGTCTATCAGCTCATGTATGGCAAATATAATCACTGAGTGGAAAAGGCCATAAATTTATCTTTCCAGTATTGCAGTAGTAAGGGCACAGAGAATTCATTTGCACTGTTGGTTTCAAATCTCATGTAGTTCAAGAAATATTATCCTCTGAGAATTTTAGTTTTTGTCATATAATCATGTTAATCCATGATTTTAGTTTTTGTCATATAATCATGTTAATCCATTACTTTCTCCCAAAACTTGGTAAGTATAAGGCACTGTAAAAACATGTGTTTTAAAGATGCATTATCCTTATTACATCTCCAAAAATGTTGTTTTAACATTCCTTATCTATACAAATGTAGTGAAGTCCACTAAATTCTAAATATCTTTTTTTGTTGTATAAGTCATAATTTGAGATCCATTGACATTCTTACTATAAAGGTAGTTCTTGGCTCACAACCATAATGGAGGCTACCCATTATGGTCAGAAGACATGACAGCCATTAAGGGAAGTGCCCACATTTTCACCTTATGACCACCACCCCCATCCCTGCTCTCGATGCAGTCATTAAATGAACTCATCGGGTCATTAAACAAAGCAAGAGTTGCCTCAGGGGTCCCAGGAGAAGCCCTCGGAGGCCTAGCACAGGCATATTTCCCCCCATATCTCCATGTTTTTCTCAGTTTTCAAAGGTGCCCATAAAGTCAATTTGGTCAAATTTCAATCCTCCTTCATGTATTTTCTGCAAATATTTTACCTCTTTATCCTTACTTTAAATCAGATATTCATGCACTGCGACCACATCAAGGGCAGATTGAGGTAGCTTTTCGATTCAGGTCTCTTTTGGATTCTGATCATCATCCTTCTGAAATAGCAGGTGAGTAATTATTGGCAGTTGATATATACTTTATTTATCCAATTAGTGCAATCTTTTATTAAAAAACTAAAAATGACATTTCTGCTTAATTTAAAATAGTATTTTGAGTCATGACTACTATTTGTTGCTAAAAAAAATCACACATATAGAATATTTAGAATTCATTAAACATGTTATAATATAAAATTAGTCTGAATATAGAACTTACCTGTAAATACATGACATGTACATTTCATTGTAAAATAATAAAATATTATTCACACCAAAATTCAATATACTGTTACTATATGAATCCAGAGTTACAGAAGTGAAAACAGTTGCCACATAACAAATATACAAAATATTTTGATGCAAATTCCATATTTTAATACCGCACTGTGAAGATTTCACCAAAATATTAATGCAGGTCTTCTAAAACAAACATTATTTGCTTTGTTTCTTTTACAGAATCACATAGATTTTGTGATAGAGTGCAAGATGCATACACATTACGTTGTTGTCCTCAGGTAAAGCTTCAGAAATTCCTTCAGATATAAATATGTAGCCAGAATCTTAATATACTTTCCAAGTTAACCAAAGTTAATTTTATAAGCAAGTGCAATTCACAAGTAAAACTAATGACATTAACCAAAAAAAATACCAATTTCAACAATTGTACTTAAGAATGACACTTAATAAGTAGTACTACCTGCATGCAGCTAAGTGGCAGCATCCAGTTACCTTTGACTGAAGTCAGAAAAATTAGACAGGCAAGCAAGTAGATTAGAAATCAACAGGAAATCCCAGGGCTGCAGGCTAATTGCAGAAAATGACTTCTTAGATAAAAAAGACAACAGGAGATCATTTTCAAATTGTTTTCAGGAAAATTTCACTCAATCTTTACTTGAAAGAGACTTACTTCAGCATGTCGGCCTCTAAATACTCACAGTCTGAGCAAGTTATAGTATCTAGTCAATCTTGTCTGAAGTTCAGGCAAGTTCACTTGTCTTATCAGTAAGGTAATTTTGATTGGATATAACATAGTATGTAGGTCCTATCCTGAATATCAGGGTTTTAGTACTTGCAAAAAACAGCCTGGAAGAAGATAGTAATAAACCATTTCCTATTGCTGCCAACATTTTATGGACATCTTTATCAAAGTCACCAGGAACTTCTTTGACTTCAAAGAGATTATACTGCACAAAAAAATGTTTTCCAAACAGAGATTATATTTATTACAGAAATAGAATCTATATGGAATGATCATTTCAAAGAATGAAATTCTTAGTTGAATAATTCAATTAGTTGAATAATTCAATTAGTTGAATAATTCAATTAGTTGAATAATTCAATTAGTTAAATAATTCTAGAGAATAATTTAACAATAGTGAAAAATTGTCACCTGTGAATAGATTATTTATAACAAATTAAGCATTGCTGCATGCACTATAGTTATAGTTAAACTTATTAAACACATGCAGCATATTGCATAGGAAACTTACGCAGAGATATTTTGCAGGCTTTGTTTATTGAGTGAACACAATGTCTTTAACTCCATATGTTCTGCCCACACTTTGATCCAACCAAACATCAATCCTGTAAAGTATGCTGCGAATATAAGCTGCATACTTGTATTGTCTACAAAGTATCAGGCATTATTATGAAACTAATGTTCTGTTTAATCAACAAAGATGGAAAGAGTGGACTTGTTTTAACAGAATTTTGAACTGAAGCCTCTGCTTATATTGGCTGAGAATGTAGAAAGTTACAGTTCAACAAATACAGAGGGTGACAGGTTGGGAAGATTAACTCTAACATGAATAATGGTTTACCAAAAAATAACTAACTTCTACCTTTTTCTTGTAGGTTCATGGTGTTGTGAATGACACAATTGCCTTTGTAAAGAACATAATTACCACAGAGCTCAATAGTGCAACAGACAATCCTGTATCCTTTTTTTAAAAAAAAAAAAACTTACTTAAAGAGTTCTATTTCAAGAAGTAAATTTGGATTGTGAGAGATTAGATTAGATTAGATTAGATTAGATTAGATTAGATTAAATTAGATTAGATTAGATTAGATTAGATTAGATAGCAAAATAAATTGTAGACAAAAAAAGATAAACCTAATTAAATCTTATTTATTCCAAAATAATCTATTATACCTCTATCTGTATTTCTATCTATACAAACTGGTCTTTTTTCAATCTCATCCATACACTGATTATATGTTGCCTTGTTATTTATCGTTCTCACATCTCCCTTTCTGAGGATTTTACCAACTCTATCCAACCTCAGTTTTCTACGTCTTCTCTTTTTCTTCCAAGCCATTCATTCTTCCTTCATATCTCTATTTTGTGATTTGATTCACATTTATTCTCTGTACAGTACAGGATCAAACTATCTTAATGTACTTCTTTTGTACTGATTACTCTTTTTTGTACTGCATCCATGTTCATTCATCACCCTTTCATTCTTGACTCTATCTCTTCTTGGTTTACCTGAATGTCTATGTACTTCTTAAGTATTCCATTCCCATTCCATTCAAGTTACCTATACATTTCATAATATTCAACTTCGGGTGACAATGTGGCAGAGTACACTCCTCTATACAAACACTTTGACTTCTTTCAACAAACATTTATTCCTCACAAGAAGCTACATAACATCCACTATCTTTCTACCATCATTTCCATAAAACATTTTCCATTCATTTCCGCATCTCTGTAAATATATTCTAAAGTTCACAAATGTATGCATTCATTCTAGTTTTCCCCCCTGATATAAGTATAATTTGCAATTCTTATCTCTGTTTTCTCTTCCAAATCTTTGTCTCATACATGTTAAATTGTAATTTCTGGATCTTTCTTTCATCACACAATCTATCTAATATTCATTGCAATCCATTCTGTTTCACAGCAAATGGAATGACATCTCAAAGTGCATGTACATTAACTTTCCAATTAACATACCTCTAACATCACAATAAGCTATCCTTATATATTTATTCATAAATACATTAAACATTTAAGGGAACATCATGTACTGTGGTCTGACTCCTTGGTCAGAACTGAACCATTTACTAAATATTCTTTTTATGCTCCTTCATTTTTTAGTTCCATTATTATAACTCTCTTACTATATTTTGCAACCAATCTTCAATTCCATATTTGTGCAGAAACATTCAAGCCTATTAACTTTATCATATATTTTCTATGCATCAAAAGGGTATATGCTTACCTCTCACTCAAATCACTTTAAAAATGATTTGCTAAGTCCCATCTGTACTATGAAATAAGTAAATGAATTAATATATTAAAATTGTGGAGTTTAATCTGATCAAAGGACTCATTTTTAAATCCATCATATTAATTCTTAATTTTTTTTGGTAAAGATGGTTTTTGCTGACCGGAAGGAGACAATTTCTGGAGGAAATTTCCATGGTGAATATCCAGCCAAGGTAGGTGTCTAAAATTTCTTTCTCTAACATGTATTTACTAATATTGAAATTAGGAGGGAGGGAGGATAGCTAAAATTCCTACCTCTAAAACTATTTAACTTGCAGGCTTTAGATTACCTTGCAATTGGTGTCCATGAACTTGCTTCAATTAGTGAAAGGAGAATCGAACGACTCTGTAATCCATCACTCAGTGAATTACCACCATTTTTGGTTACAGAAGGAGGTCTAAATTCTGGTTTCATGATTGCACATTGCACAGCAGCTGCTTTGGGTGAGTACTTAGGCTCGCAGGCATTTGAGGACTTGGGAAAATATGAACTTCTCACCTGAAATTGGGAGTATTGATAACAGTGCATTCTGTCTGTTTTATGATAGCACTGTAGCGCATACAATTGTTTTGAAAATTTCTTGTGCATAACTCTTTGCATCTAAGGCTATCAATTACAATCTGGCACTATGCCAATACCTGTACATTGACAGCATGATTCTCTATATGCAATATCATCTTAGGATAAATAATAGTCTGGCTTGTAGGCTTATTCCCAGATATATATGCATAATATAGCATATACATTGAAAGCCTTCCTGAGCATAGGAAATATTGTGTAGGTAGATGAAAAAATACACTCAGTTATATAGCAACATTGTGGAAGCTAATATCCCATCACGGTTGGGCTATTTCATCAAGGCAACAATCTGAAGCTTACTTTCGAATCAACTATGACTATTAGCAAAGAAAAAAAAGATACAACGTTTATGGAAGGTCTGCACAGTATCTATCTATCTATCTACCTGAAGTACTTCCCCATCACAAGCCTCTCTCTGATGACTCACACCTGGCCCATCACAAGACCCTCACTTGACACTCCCACACCTGAAGCCCTTATATAAGTAGAACACTGACCCAGACATCCACTAAATACTGCTGAAGATGTTACCTAGCCTGGTAACGAAAAGCTCGGAAACCAACCCTCCAGCTCGGAGAACGAACCTTCACCCTCATCCTACACCCGAGCTACAGATATTCGCCACTACAGTATTGCAAATTCTTTATTTTTTAATTTTGAATATGTAAACAGTTACATGTATATAGTTAAGTAGACATTCAGCTTTCATGAAGAAAGATACCAAACTCAACTTTAGACTAGGCAGAACTTACTGTTGGCTTCTGTTCACTTCAGGATACATTGAAATGTAGAATTTGACCACTGCCTAAAGTTTTGGATACAATATTATTATTACAAAGACTTTTAATGGCTGACTGTTCTTTATAATGGGACATTGTTTCCATTATTATTTGCTTTTGAGGTCAGCATTTATTTCTTCTGGGCTTTTGCAGTTTCAGAGAATAAAGCTTTGTGCCACCCCTCTTCTGTGGACTCTCTTTCAACCAGTGCTGCGACAGAGGATCACGTTTCCATGGGAGGATGGGCTGCAAGAAAAGCACTTAAAGTCATTGAGCATGTGGAACAAGGTAAAGCTAAGTGGCAGTCTCCTAGGAAGACACAGGGCATCACAGCAAAGCTTCACGAGGTACATTTTTGTGTTAGATTCCTATGAGGCTGAACAAAAGCAGGATTCCAAGATAGGCAGTGGCACTGTTAGAGATAGGAATGGCTGAATCAGTGTCGGTTTGATTCTTCTCGTTCCTTGCTTTACAGGGTTTGTTTTTAATCAACTATCCAGACAAAATTCATTGGTCTTTTTAAAATCTACAGAGAATTTACTTCCTTTGAAAATGTGTAAGACCACCTGGACTCTTGGCCTTTTTTTTCTTTTCACAATATCATTGGTGTGTCTCCTATATTCTAGCAGATCATAAGATCACTATTACTCATAATGTAGCCAAATTTTGCCTCGCTGCTACATTGTCTGATAAAATTGTATTTCTTTGACACTTTTACATTTCCTTCCTCTCCTTTTCCTTTACTTCTTTTTAATTGTTTTAACTTCTTTTATTTTTATGATATAAGAAGAATTTTATGTACTGGTCAAAGACCTGCCTGTCACATATTAACAGCAGCTCTTCTTAGAGCTGCTTCAGGAAATACTACAAAAGAGAATCAGTCCCTGAGATGAGCCACTGCTGCTGTGACTTTGTGGAGGTACTTTTGCTACAAAGCTAAAGAAAAAGCAAAGATTCCTGATAAGTTCATACATTTTCAACAGAGAGTCAGGTTTGGAAGCGCGAATATCAATGAGACTGTGTTCATGCTGGCATTCATTTTGCCATGAATCTGCTGGAATTAAAAACTAGCCTTTGTTCCCAGCAACATGTGTAGCTAAATTCTTTAACATCTCTAATGAGCTTGAGGAGAGATGAAAATCGCTTGGCATCTAAGTGGCACAGCAAGACTTTTTAAAGTACAGAACCATTATGAGGGGCATATTTAGGCTCCTTCAGACAGCTCAGTGCTTTGAAATGTATTGTAAGCAGCCCCAATGTATAAGGTTTAAGACTGTGAAATATATCAGACTAAAAATATGTTTTTAGTTGCTGATCTTGGATAGATTGTCATAGTATACTTCATTAGAGGCTAAGGTAGCTCAAGTGAAAAAGCCCTATCCTTTTTTATTATTATTCTGTGGGTATCTTATTTTGGCATTTCTGTATTATGAATAGCTTGGTGCAGATGTATTATTAATGGCATTAGATATTATTAAATCATTTTATGTGGTCTGTGACCATAATAAAGATTTGATTTCTAGATTACATCGTTTACCAATATTATGACTATGGTGCTTGCCCTCGTTGTTTATTCGTTGTTTATAATTTTGCTTAATGTTTGCACAATGCATGTTAACTTGTGGTCTTGAATTGGCCTAATAAATATACTGTTTAATTTGACTTTTACTTTTCCCTTGATATTTAACCTACAGATCAACTTCTTGCATTTCTTGGCAAATGACAAAATATTTATATAATTTCTTCAGAAGTCCACTCTCATTCACATCTCAAAGTGCCAACTGGGTTCTGTGACTCCAATCATTGAGTGTTATATCTTGAACTCTTTTCAACTAACCAAGCAGTTTCCTATTGCTTTTATTCACTAGTGTTGGCTATAGAACTGTTTGCAGCATGTCAGGGCATTGAGTTTCTACGCCCCCTCAGGACTACAACCCCATTGGAGAAAGTCTATGACCTTGTGCGGTCTGTTGTCAGGTATATCAAACAGCTATTCCCACAGATTATAGCTTTTGGGAACATTGGCCAAATATTAACAAAACCATACTAACAGGACTAAATTTAGGATTTTAATTTGACGTTTTTCAGGCCTTGGATAAAAGATCGTTTTATGGCCCCTGACATCGAAGCAACTCACCGATTGCTTGTAGATCAGAAGGCAAGTTGTTGTTGTGCATATACACCCATGCAAATAACTTTGTGTTGATAATTCCTTACAAGATTTAGTATTCACTGCTCTATGAAAAATATTTAAATGTTTAACAATAACATGTTAAATATTTACTGATACTCTTCAGATGTGTTAGAACTATAATTCTCAGAATTCTCAATCAGCATAAGCAAGGTTAAATCAGGGTTGTAGCAGCTACTGTGAGAAAACAATAGCATATTTATTTCAAATACCTATATTTATTTGTTTTCCACTGTCAAAAGTCTCCCAGGTCAGCTCATTAATGGTAAATGTTGGAAAACAAACAAAACAAAAGAAGAAATAATTGGCAGAAAACAATTAGCAAGCCAATAAAAACAAATATTTAAGCAAGGAAAGGAAAAATGGAATCTGTAAAATGTGGGCAGATAAGGAAGTATTCTTTCACTTGTTACTAAAGAGGTAAAATTGGTGGTAGGCAGACATATGGAATTTCAGAATAAAAAAGAAAAAATTGGGAGGAGTTTTTTATCTTGACCGGGTGATGTGGGCAAACTGGCTTCAATCAATTACATTAATAAAATCAGAATGAATGAATGAATGAATGAATGATAAAACAAACTTGTCCTCTAAGTATTCTGAACGTCAGACCCCATAAGACTTAGCTTTATGGCCAGTAGCGGACACCTGTAGGGCAAAACACCTGTAGGGCATCAGTTGCCTGTTCCTAATTTTAGCGTGTCTCCTGTTTATTAGTTATTTTGACATATGCTCCAATATTTTGCTGAGTTTCAGGATCAGACTTTACCTTTTCTTCTAACTTGCTTTTTTATTTTCTACATCTAGGTTTGGGAAGTAGCTGAACCATACATTGAGAAATACAGAAGGGAACATATTCCAGAATCCAGACCCATTTCCCCAACTGCATTTTCTCTAACAGCCAGTAAAAGTGCTTCTTGTCACCACCATCACCACAGTGATTCTGAAGAACATAATGAACAGTGAAAACTATCAGAACTGAATCTCAGTATTTCATATGCTGGATCATTTTATATGTTGTAAAATTTCCATAGTTTATTCTAAATGGTATTTGGGGGGGGGATTATTTTCAAAACCAGAAATACTGATAGAAAAGTTGCTGAAATAATTTTATTATTCACAAATTTTAAAAAGAGAATACATAGATTTAATTTATTACAAAATTAATGGAGATTGGACGGGAATATAATCCTGTGTAGTAATTACACGGCAAAGTTAATAAAATCAATGTCAAGCCAAAATTAGGACAGTTAATATTAAACAAACTGTTCCAGTATATTAAAGTAAATATATTTAATGTTACAGTTTTTACAGAAATTAATCCTTAAATCTCTTCAGAAATGAATACAAAATTCATACTTTTACCAAATTAATCAAGCACTAGAATTGTGTATAATACACAGAAGCAATGAGAGATATTGTAGAAATATAGTAAAATACAATTTGGTAGCAATCCAAATTTGAAGGCTATAAGCCACATCTTAAAAGTTTTATAAGACTAAGTATTTATACATGTCTTCTTACCCCCAATCTGAGAATATATAGGTTTGTTTAATTAATAAATAAATAGCTGTTGATGGACTTCTTTGCATTATATAGCCTTCCTCCTATCTCTAGTTAACACAGCTAAGGCCAGCTGACTTTGGATTTTTCTAATTTAATGTGGAAGTACTGTTTTCCATCTTTTCCTATACAAGCCTAAATGTGACATTTTGGTGATGACTCATGATTCTGTGGAAGATTTGGAATTTGCCCATATTCTTTTAGGTGCTTTTGGCTGCTGCAAGCATGTTGCTTTTTCTCCAGTCATGCTTTTTCTCCAGTCGCTGTGTTTTTCCCTCTATGGTTATTTTGTTTTGTTTGGACTGACATGACTTTAAAAGAGGAGTAGCGGCAGTAACACTAATTGAGTGACCTGAACTTAAGACTTTCTGTAGTTCGTTGGTGCTGCTACAGGTTCTAGCTTATCACGTTCCCTGGTGGTATTGACAGAGATTATTACTCCAGAGGTTTCTAAAGCAAAGCATAATATATCTGACAGGTGGCTGAAGCTACTGTGCTAGCTACCTGTCCATCCTGCCTCCTCACTCAATCTCAGCATACACAGTGGAAAGTAAGAGTTGGTTGTGTTAATTGCTGATTGGGAAATCAGTTAATTGCTGCACCTTAAGTTGACCCACAATAAGGTGGTAGGACAGTACCACATGTTGGCCTCATGAGTAAGGTGTAGACTGGCTACATAGACAAAACAATGTATGCTGTCTTAGATTGTGTCACCCTATGGACTGGAATAAATAATATCTAACTAGCTGTGTAGATGTGCAGCTACTGAGTGAACCTGGAAATCAGGAATATGAAGCAAAGTTGGGGGTTGTGGTAGAAATCAGAAAATATGAAGCCATACCAAGACAATGTTCTAGTCCAAACAGAAAAACTTCTGTGGTCAATCGTTCAAACTTCTGGGTTCAATTACCAACTGGATTAAATTACCAGTTACGAATGACCCCATATCTCAGAACATTCAATTGCTATGAAATTGGATTCCTATGGATTACCACAAAAAGAAACCAAACATAAAACAAGATTTCCACATGTGTGTGTATATAACCATTCAATGCTACATTATAAACTGCTCTTCAGTGTCCCCCCATTAAATAATAAGTTGTGCTATTCACAAAAAATACAAATCAACTTCATGAAGACAAGAGAGCAAATGTGCAGTTATTTGAATCTTCTTTATTGTATTCTGACTTTAATGACAAATCATACTGATGAACTGGAATTAAAAGAAACTGAGGAGATTTAAGACCTATACATATTTATTTCATAATTTGCTGAGAAAAAGGAACATGCTAAAAATGAAATCAGCCATTATTTTTCATTAAAAATAGGAATGAAAATCAATTAAATCCTGGACTTGTGTATGGTAAACAAGCATAATATTCAGGTTTTACATAATTGTGAGATCTTACTAATCACTGTTCTGTGTGCACTTTGGAGATCTGGCAACTGTGGTATTTATTCTTGTAGAATATACCTAGTATTGCAGAATGCTGTCATTTTTGTAAACAATGTTTCCTTTAATAATTACATATTCAATCAATTCTTGATGGCCACCAAATTGATAGATTAAATGTTCCCACCTGAAAGAAGTAGATAATTATATTTTATGCAGAGAACAGAATAAGAAATACTAGATAGTCTATATGATCAAAAAAGATAAACAGGCACAGGATGGTATGGTTAAGTGCCTTCCTATTTAAAAGAAGGCATGAATATCTAGGAAGTCACTATGAACCAAGCGTGACTCAAATGAAATTTCAACTGTTATTATTACTAATAGCATTATTACTTATAATAATTTCCCAGGTAGCGCAGTCTAACTAATTTCTAATAATGTCAACATTAGTGAAGACTTTACACTCTTACCTTGAAGAGTTAATGATAATAAAATCTCCTTGTTTGCCTTTTTCAATAGACCCCTGAGTGTGAGATCTCCCAAGAGCATAAGCAGCATTAATGGTAGCAGCAGCTAAGGCTTCTTTCATGGACATCTTCATGTTTACACAAGCTAAATGCATGACCATCAGCTAATGAAAAAAACCAAAAGTGCTGTCAGAATTTACTAAATAGATCAACAGTTACATCAGTCACTTCTGAAAGCCTCCAAGCTCAGTTTGATATGAATTCCAAACTATAGCATGATTCAAACCATAAGCAATGTCAGGCATTTTAAAGTATATTTTATGGAATTAGGCATTCTGATTCATACAATTGGTGGGTTGGAAGAAACTAAAGGGTAAAGGCAATCCCATTCTGTTTTATTAATTATCTTTTTTGTAGCTCAGTGCCTCAGGAGCCTGACCAGGAATGATGTCAGCAGAGGGGACAAGAATGACATTTTCAGTCATTTCTTATCATTTTGGGGTGAAGTGGGGGTGGGAGATGGATGGTTGGGAATTGTTTATGTTTTGTGGATGAGCAGTTTTCCAGCATTGCATTGCTGTTACATAATGGTTTGAAACCACACTTTGGCAATGTAATCTCGGGAGATCCAGAGATTACAAAAGAGAGAATAATAATCTCTATGTGACCCATGAATTACACTTGAGAAACTCAAGTCTATCTGCATGGATTTCAAGTGTTCAAAAGAAATTTGCTTCTGGAAAAACTTGTGGAAAACTGCTTTCTGCATGAGGCTACTTCATACTATCAGCATATAAAACCCCAGCATTCGGTTCATAATTAAATTCATAGATCACCAATATAAAAAATGAAACAAAATATTTTTATATCTACATTCTGAGATTATAAGAAGAAAAGAAACAGTGAATGAACAATCATTATGATTCCAATAACCACCAGTATAACAGCATTACCATAGAACAACAGTAAGCATTTGGATTAAAATCACTGCCAAGAGCCACAATCATTCCCTCTTTCAACATTTTTCTAGCTTGAGGCTGTTTCAATCTAAAAGAAAAAGAAAAAAGTCAACAAAATTGGAAAAACAAAATAAAATGCATTAGCTCATTTGCCATATATAATTTGAAATGTTCTAAAATTACAAAGGAAAAAAGCTGATTTCTTTCTGCAATGGGATGATAAAGGTTCAGGATGGTAAAGTTACATTACCAGGTCTTTTAAACCTGGCAAAGTTTTAATTAGAAATTTCAGAACTAGAAAATTAAAAAATGATTTATAATTAAATCCCGTGCATGGATGCTTGGAAGTAATACTCATTTAAGTCTCACATGAGTATGGATTCCAATTCAAACTATTAAAACTGTCAGAAATAAGTACACACACACACACATCTAGGTGCTATGAAGAACAATTAGTTGAAAGCTTAGTTGAAACTCTCAGTGGAAACAATGGAATTCTTATCTCCATCATCTCTATATGACCATCAGACAGTACTTTATACTGTAGTGGATAGTAAGCATGGAATTCCCCTCAATCTTGGGTCCTCTTTGTGTGAATACTCCACTCACATAGACATTCACATGGGACAAATAGTTAACTTTACTAGCCCACTATTTCAGCCTTGACCAGTATATCAAAAATTTCAAAGACCTGAAATACCAGAATAAGAGTAAGAATGTTTTAGAAAACTTAGATAATACAGACCTGCTAACTCATCCTTACTGAATACTGAATTTGTTGACATTGTAAAAATAACGAATGCTTGTTTCATATGTCAATAGTTTTATTGTTATTGTGAGCTCTCTAGAGTTATGCTCTAATGTGGGTGGCCATACAAATATTTTAAATAAATAAATTAAAAAATAAATATATTCTAAAGTGGGCTTTGTTTTAAGTAATCTTACCCTCTTTCAAGTTGTGCAAAGTCAATATTTAAGTTGAAACCGAAGCTATGTAGCATAATCCTTACAACTCATTTGTAAGGCCCAGTGAGTTCCATGAGAGATACTCCTTATACAGACTTCCCCAATATAAAATATTTATATATAGCCTAAGATATAGCCTAATATCCAGATTATAGCATTGCATTTACCTCAGGATGTAGGCAGTAGTTGGCAATAGGACAGCTGCACATTTTGCCTGGGCCATGGCAACAATTCCTTCATCACTAATTTCTTCTAGATGACTTATAGCTTGTGCTCCCAGTTCAGCTCCAAGCTATGGTGCCAAATGTAAGGTGACAAAGAAGCATCAAGGAAATGTAAAATAAAATTCAAGCATCTGACATTGACTGGCTCCACCACTCTCTTCAGAATAACCACTCTCCTCAGATAACAGAGAGCACATACTGCAGCTATCCCAAGGCCACTCATCTAGCCTGATGCCTCAGATGTGGTGGAATATGCTACCTACTAACCACCAATGTAATGTAATGTAATATAGAATAGAATAGAATAGAATAGAATAGAATAGAATAGAATAGAATAGAATAGAATAGAATAGAATAGAATAGAATAGAATAGAATAGAATAGAATAGAATAGAATAGAATATACTTTATTTAGCCAAAATATGATTAGATACACAAGGAATTTGTCTCCGATGCAGAATCTATCAGTGTACATGCAAAGCAACAGGGTAATAAAAATCATAATAATGATACAATAAGAGGGGGTAGTAAAGAAGATAAGAATGATAATAATAATGCTGCAACCGTATAACATGGGTAAATATACTTAGACATAAGACAGTATTGTGAGAATTAGATGTTCAACAGAATGATGGCACAAGGGAAAAAACTGTCCCTATATCTATTTGTTTGGGCATGCAATGCCCTATAGCGGCATCCCAAGGGAAGGAGTTGAAACAATATGTCCATATCCATATCCATATCCATCCATATCCATAGCGAATAAGAGATCTTGATAGAAATAGGCAAGAATTGTTACCAAAGTGACAAACATAAAAACATGTCTTAAGTCCAAAAGAAGTAGAAAGAATGTGAAGGTGACTCAGACAGAAACTTTCTGATTCACACAAGCGTAAAAGGGGGAGGAAGTAAAGACTTGCAAGATTCTGTTAGTATAATCCATTTAATAAAATGTAGTTTTTGCCTTTCTGTGGAATAGATTTTTTTGGTCTGGGCTAAAGAGTGGGGCTGACAGTATCACTGTCATGTGGAATGGTAACAAGTACCATTTTAGTCCTTTGTTCAGGACATAAATTGTTTGGGCTGAAATTATTTCAAACTTATTTGATAGAGCCATTGGCCTTGACCTTTGAGTCAATGTTGACTGATGGATCCTTGGTGCTCTCTGAGCTTGTTTTCCTGCAGACATTTCATTACCCAAAGTAGGTAACACCATCAGTGCTAGTAAGGAGTGCAGTTTGCTGTTGATTCCTAGCAACTGTCTGGCTAGGTTCTGCATTTTTCTTGGCAAGATTTTCAGAAATGGTTTGCCATTAACTGCTTCCTAGGTCTGCAAGAGAGTGATTCACCTAGCTTTGTAGCAAAGGCCAGACTAGAACTCATGATCTCCCAGTTTCTAGACTTACTTATTTTCTTTTTAGAAACTCCTGAACTTCTTTAGCTAGTACTGTATAAAGTACTATATTTGTGCTGTATGAAAGAATTAATATGTCATTAATGGAGAGGAAAACCTTCATAGATTGATTGATTTTAGTTTTGTTGCATTAATATGTTAACTTTTACTGAGAATTCAATACCAGTAGACATGAGGGCTCCTATATGTTATCCCCACAACAGTCTGTAAGGTAAGCTCACCCCAGAAATGGATTGACCCAGAATTACCCAATGAGCTTTGTGGTAAAGCTATAAATCCTATATCAAATGGGTACCAGCCAAACATGTTGGACTTCAGTTTATATATTCTGCATGAGAGTTGAAATCCAATGCAAACAGATTGAAGGCTCCAGGCTGCTAACAGATGGGCTGTATTTGTCTTAGACACAATCATTAGGATTCAAAGAGCATTTCCACTGAGACCACCCTCCTCCTTGCACGTTTCCAAATTTCCTTTCCAAAAGGAAAGGAAAGGTTTGCCTGGAATGTGTGTAACTGCTTGTCCAGCTGCTTGAAAAACATATTTCAAAACTATGCAAATAAGATATAATAACAATAACAATAACAATAACAACAACAACAGTAACAACAGTAACAATAACAACAGCAATAACAACAGCAATAATAACAGCAATAGCAATAGCAATAGCAGCAACAGCAGCAGCAGCAACAACAACAACAACAACAACAACAACAACAACAACAACAACAACAACAACAACAACAACAACAACAATAATAATAATAATAATAATAATAATAATAATAATAATAATAATAATAATAATAATAATAATAATAATAATAATAATAAATATGCTTCAGATATTTCCTGGTCACATTTGCATATCACATGAAAACATGATTTTACAAGTATGGAACTCACGTCTATAATATTCCAAAAGTTTCAGAGCAGCTCCCAAAACTCCTCCAAAAGCTGTTAGCATATTATGAATTTTTTAAAATGAGACCAGGGGAAGTAATAAAAATATAGAAACTTATTAAATTTAACCAGGTTAAATAAAAATTTGTTAATTTGTCCCTGGACTACTATTTTATGAAATGTGGCTTCCTTCATATAGTTCAAAACTAAGCGTGATCCTTGGCCTGAAAATAATTGGAGGATCCTGGCTTAATGCAATATATAATGAGTCCAGCTCCTGAAATCTAGCTCCTCCTTTCTTTCCTGGAAAACTGGAAGGGGTTGAGAAAGAATTTCTCATATAAAGGGTTTATTATCTGACAGAGGAAGTATAACACTATGGAAACATATTTGGATTCCTCTTGGTCAGATGAAAATAAGGAAGGGGAGAAAGGAGCATGCAGTCAAATTCCCATTGTTCAAAACTACGGTTTATCATGATATCTAAAAATGAGCCATGGTATATTATGATTGAAATTAATGCAGAAGTTTTCAGATGCCTTTAGAGATCACTATGAAATGTGCTTCTTTTTTTTACATTTCAATGTTTGCTTGAGAGTTATTTTTCCCTAAGTAAAACATGAATAACTACCAGAAGAAAGAGATGACATTAAATTATAATCCATAACTTTATTTTTTGTTTTAATTCATTAAATAGATCAAATATGTTTGTGATATCACCATCACCTTTTAAATACTGTTTAGTTGAAGCTTATATTGGAATATATTGTATTATATAAATTATCAGAATAGTAATGATAATCTTTGGAACAAAGTATGATGCAGCAACTTTTAAACTGTATATTGTTAATACAATAAAAAAGATAAAAGGAGAATTCATCCTTTAATTTTATATCATAAGGAAAAGATAAGCAAAATCAATGTTTGAAAAGTGATCAGCAAAGGTTGGAAGGTTCAACTTTCTAAAAGATTAACCTCATATGCTGCTGCTACATTTCTCTGTTACTTATTACCAAAATGTTGTCCTGCACATTAGCATGATATGTTTGTCTTTGCTCTTATCTCAGAACAGAATCAAAAGCAAACGCATCTTGGTAAAGGCATACCTCAGCACTTCTCATTGGATGCAGCTCATCCCCATGGAAGTTCATTTGTAACCCTATAGCTTTTCCAGCCTGAAGAATTCTTTTGGTAGAACTCAGATCAAACACACCCTTTTCACAGAAGACATCTATATTGTCAACATGTATTTCACCATTAAGGTCAAGTTCCTTCAGTTTAGGAAGATGAGTGTTGATAATGTCATCAGCAGCTTCTGTAGCATTTTTCCCTCTGTTAAAGAGAAAATAAAACAAATCTGCAAAATCAGTGTATGCTCCTCATTCCTTTATGCCTAAAAATCAATAGATGAAGTAAGAACTGTTTGATTATAAGGTGGCCAGAGGATATTATAAATATCCTGTCTTTCATTGTCTAATCATCTCCCCCTCAGTCTGCAACTCTCTGGCTTCCCACTTTCCATTATCTTCTGCAGAAATACATTATGAAAAAACTCCTTCCTTTCATTGTGTTTTTTCAAGAGTGACACTACTTTCACAAGTAGTAGCAATAGCAATAGCACTTAGTGTATAGCATAGTGCTTTACAGCATTCTCTGAGTGGTTTACAGAGTCAGCATATTGCCCCCAATAATTTGGGTCCTCATTTTACCAACCTTGGAAGCATGGAAGGCTGAGTCAACCTTGAGCCAGTGAGGATCGAACTGCTGGCAGTTGGCAGAGTTAGCCTGCAATACAGCACTGCGCCACCATGGCTCAGTTGTGACTTTAGAAATTGTCAGATAATTTCTCCTTCACCTAAAAAGTCAAGGTAATGCAACCATACAATACTTTGCCCCCAAATTTAGTGGAAAATTCTGAAAAATCATCTGTGCCCAACTCTACCTCAAGTGATATAGACAAAAGAACACATAATTACTTAGGTACTGCATGGGCTCCACAGTAGGTAGAAGAAATACCAATGTCCAATTCCTTTTTAGCCTGTTCAATGACCCTGAGCATCTTAATTTCTGTTTCTAGGTTTAAACCATATCCACTTTTGCATTCAACCAAAGTGGTGCCTGCTCGGAGCATCCGTAACAGACGGATTTTAAAACTTTTGAGGAGTTCATCTTCTTGGGCTTTCTGAGTCTTCTCCACAGTGAAATTTATTCCTCCTCCAGCTTGATGAACATCCATGTAGGAAGCTCCTGCCAACTTAAAAACAGAATCATCCATGAAACATGTCCCTGGGACAAAGATCAGAGTACTACACCATGAAGGTTCTCTTGGAAAGGTTCTAAAATAACTTTAATTCCTAAACTGGGAATAGATCCACAGGAGGTAATCTCCTATAGACCAATTTTACTTCTTAATTTAGATTATAAATTATAGACAAAACATTGGCAATCATCTTAAATATATTGTTGAGACAACAAAAGAAACATATTCTCTATTAGGAAAATATCAAGTATTGTATGGTTACCAATGAAGGTTGTATGGTTAATATGACTCAGCTATATGTTCACTGGCTTTTTCAAAGCATTCAGTTTTCCAGAGGAGACTTAAAATGTATAAGTTCAAGCCCTATTCTGCAACCATTTTGCTAATATGATCGATCAGATTTATATATGTACAACTGTGCAAATAAGGCTTAGCAATTAACATACTTTGTTGTAATTTTGTGAGGCACTAAACAAAGTTGCTCAATCAGTTCTTTCATTTAATTTGGCTTTAGAAGCCTTAGCAATTGTACTGTGCACTAACAATTAAATTCAAAGAATTAAATTTGGAGATAAATTATATTTATTAAGCTTCCTCGCAGATAACATGACATTTACATTGTTGAACCCCCAACTCTGCAGCCAAACAGAGTAAGGAAAAGCTTAAGGGATCTGCGGAGGTATTCGGCATACTGTCCTCTTAAATCAGAAGATCCAACTGTGAACTAATACAGATAATATATCAGAACCTGACAGCTTTTAAAAATTATATACTCTTCCAGTTGAAAGTTTTTTCAAAAATAAATAAAATTAATAATGCCTTTACCAAGACAATGTTTCAGGTTTCAGAGGGAAAAAAAATAGTATTTATAGATGGTATCCTCCCTCTAGCCCTGCTGAGGATCTTCAGGGGAGGAAGATCTGATATGGATGTGTTAAATTAAAATTACTGAAGAATTATAACTTCTGTAGGATTAATGACAATGTGCTGGTACTTGGCCAAGTAATAAGGAAGAGATACAAGTTGCACCAGCTAAACAGGGTATTGGGTAGAGATGCAGTTAGGAATTCTATAACTTGGCTATATATTATTTGAGAATTGCATATCAAATTATTTGGAACAACCAAAAGGAACAATGTCAAAAGATAGCTGAGATATTGACTTAGGAAATCCCATGATTAAACCAAAATGGTAATTGTCTTTCAGTTCCAGTTGAAGGCATTGCTTTAGGTACACGCAGTATTTAACTCTTGTTGGAGTAATATACATGTAGATGATTATACATATATAAAGCATTAAATGCCCTGCAGAACATGGATTGTTATATCTATTCCTGTGATCCAAAACTTCTCTTAAAAACAAGGAGTTGATATCTACTTACTTTTGGCAGCAAAACTAACTATTGCACAACATTGGTCATGTCTTTAAATTTTAGCAATTTTTATTTGTGGGTTAAAACAGCTTTTTCAAATGCAACATTAGAAAAAATTATTGATGAACTTACAATAATAAACTTTCAGAGGCAAGAACCACATTTTTACCAAACTTATAAAATGAATAAGTTAAGTCATTCATTACTCTATTGTTGCCAGTATCTCAGGGACCTGAAGTCAGTGTAGTCCCATTTCAGTGACTACATTTCAATATTTCTGCATTTCCAAAGCAAACAGAAAAGCACTTCAGGCACATACAGTCTAACAGAAAGAAACCCAAATCTTTTCTAAATGTTGTAACTTACCTTCATTGCAAATTCATGAACCCTGTCACCAGCCCACACAGGATGTGTGTGTGCATCTACTAGACCTAATTAGAAATAAATTAAATATAAAGTAAATATGAATTCTGGAGCTTTCAAAGTTAGCCATTACTGGTAGTACACAAGAGAGAGAGAGTATTACCAAACTTTAATAATGAATCGTGCAGTTAGCAAATGCCTTGCATTGCATGTTTAGAAATTGAGAATGTGAAATAGAGAGGAGAGAAACTGTTGTTTGCGTATAACTTTGTAGCAAATTGTCTAGAAAGAGATTAAACATCTCTTGTCTTTGAGAATATTCATGCAACTTCTACAGAGTCTAATGAAGAGTGTAATTGTAATTTGATTTATTCATTTACTTCCTAGATTTAAATCCCATCTTTCTACAGGAGCTCAGGGTAGTGTATATATAGTATTTCCCACTCCAAATTTATCTTCACAACAATACTTTGAGATAAACTGGGCTGAGAACTAGTGCCTGGGCTTAATATTGTATTTCACTTTTATCTGAATTCCAGCTGCTGAGAAGTGGGATTGTGGGACAATGGACGCATCATTCATTCATTCATTCATTCATTCATTCATTCATTCATTCATCCATTCATTTAAAATTTCTTATTTGTTTGAAAATTTTCTATGGCATCATTCTTGTAAATATGCATTCAGCTATCCATGGATGGAAATATTAAACCATATTAAATCTTTATATTCTTCAGGGCAATTTTTATATATTCTTTTTCAGGCTTTGCTAGTATTTTGGTTCTGAAGCTTCTTGATTTAATTGTATGCTGCTTGCTTAACGTATACATATTAGACAACTGAAGATTGTTTTTGTGCTACTCATTCTTTGACCAGGAAAACCTTCAGGAACACAAAGGAGCTCTCAAGGCAGCATACAATCTTGACCAGAGTTCTGTCAGTTCTGTCAAGTTGGGATAAAATGCCTGGTCTAAGATCTTCCAGACAGTTTTGTAACTGTGGTGCTAGCTGAGGGATTGTGAGAAATGTAGCCTGTGAAGATCTCTGGGGAACATCAGGTAGAGAAGGCTGCAATTACAACAGAATTAATAAGAGAATGTAATAGAAAAAATGAGAAGAGTAGCCTAGTCCCAAGACATGAATGCTTGAATTGCACCTGGAAACCACTACAGCTCCTGAAGCAGTGGTATCACATGTACTAAAAACCAACACCACCAGCATGTGATGGATTGTGTCTATGAAAGGGGAAATGGTGTAATGGACTACAGTTAAGAGGTAGTTTTCCTGGAAGGAGGGGCAAGATAAGAGGCAACACAACCTGCAGCTAGATTGGAGACTGAGGAAGAGATTTAGAATAACCACTCCCTGTAATCTCCCAGGATATTTCCATTAGGGTTAGAAAAGTATAGGTTTAGTCTGGCAAGATTCCCTCTATATCATGTAAGCAAATTAAAAAAACTGGAACTTTGGTTGAATTGTTCTATGTCATTCTTGGGCTGGGCCTGACACTTGCTGCCATGAAGCTTCTGATTCTGATATTACATATTATACATTAAAGGTCCTGAAATGCTCAACAGACACATACAACTTGACCAAATCATCTTTCTTTCAGAATGTTCTATCTCCTTTACTCAGTCCTTTTCATTTCAAGGGAAAAGAAAGGCGTAAAATAAAGGCATGACTTGTCCCTCTATAAATACATAAATTTCTGCTTGGTGCAGTGAACCTTTAAATCCATACCAACCTGGTAAAATGCACTTTCCTGAACAATCAATTATTTTGTCAAAAGTTGCTCCAGAGAATTGCTCACGAATGGCCCTTGCATCACCAACTGCCTTTACATACCCATCTCTGAAAACAAACCACAATGTGAGGTTCAATTTCATGGAATTATCTGTCTCTTCCTAACGTAAGCCTTTCTTCTCAAGTGCTGAAGATCCCCTCCTTCTTCATCATGTGGTTTTAAACACTATTTTGTGATCTGCCAGTATGGAAAGAAGAATAAACTGGGGCTAGATTGGGGCTTGCTTACAGATGAGTCTGGTCTGGAGAAATTGCTCTTTCTCATTTTTGCAAAAGGTTTAGAAAATGTTCTCGCACTCCTCCTCTGTATCCCTCCAATCACTTCCCCTCTCTTTTTTCTTTTCAGAAAGAATAAGAGATACAGGTATTCCTCGACTTACAACAGTTTGTTTAGCGACCATTCAAAATTACAACGGCACTGAAAAATGTGACTTATGCCCGTTTTTCACAGTTACGACCTTTGCAGCATCCCCATAAGCGTGTGATCAAAATTCAGATGTTTGGCAATTGGTTCATATTTATGACCGTTGCTGTGTCCCACAGTCATGTTATCACCTTTTGCGACCTTCTGACAAGCAAAGTCAATGGGGAAGCCAGATTCATTTAACAACCGCCTTACTAACTGATCAACTGCAGTGGTTCACTTAACAACTGTGGCAAGAAAGGTCGTAAAATGGGGCAAAGCTCACTTAACAAATGTCTCACCTAACAACAGAAATTTTGGACTCAATTGTGGTCGTAAATCAAGGACTATCTGTACTCAAACTCTTTACTGCTAGCCCCAGATGTCAATCAATCCATTTCAGCAGGAATAATATGCTCCCATATTAGGAAAGAGTAAATTACCAAAATCAGTGGGGTAATTAATTTAAGTATATTTCATTCATTTTAATGAGTCTCCTCCATGTGTGCTCGCATCTTGATTGGCTCATGAACTCATTTATAGTAGAAAAGTAGAGCTGTATATGCATGCAGTGTTAGGTAGGTTTCTTGGTTCTGCATTAGCATGCTAGCTGGGCTTCACAAAACGTGTTTCATGGCAAACTCCCATGGTTAATTCAAGCCACGGCTATGGAGCTCTTGGTGCTCTTTGAGCTTGGTTGTTTGCTTGAAGACATACTGATGAAACGTCTGCAAGCAAACGACCAAGCTCAAAGAGCACCAAGGACGCCACAGTTCAGTCCTGAGCTACCCATACTCTCTCTTCCGGAGTGAATTTGTTCTATCCTAAACTTTCGTTCCAAGAGAGTTAATTAAGTAAAGCAATAACCAAACGTTCTTAATCGCTGGATTTATTGCCAGCGGGGGGGGGGAAGACTCCACCGGCTTTAATGCTTCAGGCAACAGTTTCTCTCATTCGCCTGTCAGCTGAAAGACCAGGGGAGCTGGCCGCGGCCGTCGGAATGCCTCTCCCCCCTCCTAAGATGCACTTACTTGCCGACCACCACGCTGGCGTTTTCCCGCAGGGCCAGCTGCTGCATGCCGGCCTCCAAGAGATACTGCTCGCCTCGGGTGCAAACAAGCACCAGTTGCCGGGCTCCTTCGAGCAGCAATTTGTACTCGCCACCGGCCATCGCCTCGTCCGCCGCAGAGCTAAGGCAGGAGCCGGACAGCGGCCTCAGGGGCGGAGAGCGCGGAGCAAAGTTTGCTTGGCCAGGGTGGACGTCTCAGGAAGGGCCGAATTTATTTGCTGGCATTCAGCACGGAGAGGCGCAGCCCAGCTTAATACGTAGCACTTCGTCGCCCTTGCTTTACTCACGACCCTGCGTTATCAGTCCGTTTGCTTGAGTCCTTGCGATGTCGGGGGGTGGGGAGAGGGGGGGGGGCTGACCTCTGGAATAGCCTTCCCCTGCATCCTCTACCCTGCCTTGCCACCCTCTGATTAAGGGTGGTGGTGAAAGTTTTGGGTTGAGATAACGCGGGAGGATGGATTTAACTTGGGATACAGGCATTGTCTTGGTTCCTTTTTTAAATTTGTGAGGCTACCCAGAATCATTTAGAAGCTGGGCTGCCTGAAAACTTGATAAATAGACGCAAAGCAAGTCACAATCGGCTTAGTGCCACTATGCACTGTGATTTAGGGGCCATATTGGACTGAATCTGCACAGTGGGATTTGGAATTGATTAGAAATAGGGGGGAAAGCCATGAGAAATGGTTGACACACGAAATAAATGTCCAACCATATAAGCCAGCCAACCCACTCAGGCACAGAGGTAAAATAAGTTTTCTAGAGACAAAAGATGCCTTCTCAACCAAGGAGGAAAGCTGTGAATCCAACTCTATTGAGAAGTTTTGAAATGGCAAATGGTACCTCTTTGGTGCCACCTGGGACAATTTTTGGAAAAGAAACAATAAAGAAATGAACACACACACACACACACTTTTCCCACGTCAGAATGAACAGAAAGAGAATATAGGGGGCTGTGGTAAATCTGAGGTATCAGCCTGGATGGCAAACCACAGCTGGTTAGGACCTCTGTGGCATCTGCTGGAGGACCAAAGTTGTAATTTCTCTCTTGTGATGGATTTCACTTGTGGGATTTTATTTTAAGTGCTTGCTTATAATTCCAAAATATTGGAGGGTAAACTCTTAGTACAAAGCTTTAAAAGTTTATTTAGTAAAGTGTAGCACAAATTTCAGACCACAAAGCTTGCACTACAATCGGTGTGGTAGAATTGTCACCGTCTTTATTGTTTTCTCAAAGCAATACCCATTATTTCCAAATCGATTTCCTCATTGATTTTACTTCAATTGTCAACTTCCCCCTTGTTTTCTAGAAGGCACGCTCAAAACTACGGTGTGTACTTGGCATTGTTGGCTCAACCTGATGCATCAATGGAAGCAACTGCCATAGAGTTCAACGGAACTCCCTGGTCCCTCTTTAGGCTCCGATGAAGCGAATTTACTGCTGGGGTGGCTGGGGTGTATTCGATGAGAACAAACACTTGATGAAGGGTAGCAGTTTTAAACCCAAAGCCCGAGTTTTGTGGAATCTCAAGGACAGTCATATTTACTCTTCTGTTCGGAGCACAAATCTGTCAGAGCAACCGAAAGAAAAGGATCTAGTTGCATCTATAATACACTATAGCCCTCGGCTGAGTGTATCTATCATATTCCGACAGGAAGGAAGGAAGGAATCTCAAACTCTACGGTTAATCATAAAGGCATATTCAAATATCAGTTACAGGAAAAATCTCGTCCTGGCAACGTCCTTGCACTTAAGAAATTGAAGGACTTGTTGAACACGAGCCGCGAGCTCTTTCCTATTCAGACGCGGTAAGAATTGAGGACGAAGCCGCCAGAATAGGCAGCTGAACTGCGGAGTTCCGCCCTGTTTCATGGGTAGAGTCAAGATCGGGCGGAAACTGCCGAGATTTATTGGTCAGCTCCGGTGACCGCAGTCCAGACCACAGGGACCGATTAAAATGCCCGCGGCCCAAGTAGAAGGCGGGGATGGGAGTGGGGGGGGGGAGAGAGGGAGGCATCCTGCGCCCTCCCATTCTGTGGCCGAAGCAAGGCGAAGGTCCCTCGGGCGAAGAATCCCCACTTGCCCGTGCACCAAAGGGCTTTTCTGCCGGCGGGTACCCGAGAACGGCCGCAATCCCAGCCAGAGTTCCGTGGGAATGCTCGCCTCGTGCCCAGCAGCCGGGCTCAACGGTTTCCCAGCGGGAAGTCCAGTCTGACCGGGACCAGAGCACAAGTGCCTCGGCTGCGCCGGAGCGTGTACTTCGCCTGGGGCTGCTGGTTGCCATCGCCCGAGGAAGCTCCGCTGGTTAAGGTGAGCGGGGGTCCCTCCGGGCTCTTTTGAGCTCTGCAGGTGCCGGAAGATCGAGCAGCTGCAGACGTCGCCTCACCCTCTCCGCTGTGCCCATCTGCCTTTTCGGGGTTAGGAAGGCAGAGGTTAACTTGTCTGGCCGACATAGTTGCTCCCTCCTACGGCAATATAAAAACTACACCCGGAAGTGCTGGAATCGGCGAGGTCAAATCGGTCTTGGAGAAAGACATTCCGTGTTTGCAGGATTTCTGGATGAAACCATTTTTAGTCATTTTATTAAATCCTTCCACTTTGCTAAGTCACTAAACAGTATTGAATAAATTTAAACTACAGATAGTCGTCAGTAAATGATGGTAAGTAATTAGGACTGGGAACTCTGTTGCTTAGCAAAACAGTCACATAAAGCACAATATCACATGACCGCAATGATTTATGAGTTCCAGTTCTAATGGATTAGGCAAATCCCATGTGGTTTTTAGGTATGATGTCACGTTATGAACATTTGCAACTTCCTATGGTTTCCCCTCTGTTGGAAGCAGGCAGTGAAGGTTGCAAATGACAATCGCATGACACAATATACTGAAGCCATTGTAAGTGCAAGCTAGTTGCCTAGTGTCCAAATCACAATTGTGTGACCACGTGGATGCTGCAATGGCTGCAGCTTTGAGCATGTCTCTTTTGTTCAATATCATTCTAATTTTGATTGGTCACTGACTACCTTTAAAACTAGACTCATAGTAAAGATGGGGTTTTTCCCCCCTTCCATTAAATTGTATTCAATTCTCAGAGACTTTCTAAATTAGTCTCTACAGTTTTCTGGCAAGATTTTTCAGAAGTAGTGTGCCCTTGCCCTAGGGATAAGAGAAAGTGACTGACCCAAGATCACCCACTTGGCTTCATGCCTAAGGTGGGACTAGAACATGCACTCTCCTAGTTTCTAGCCTGATACCTTAATCACTACATCAAACTGGCTCTGCAAGAAAATTGCAGGGACTTGTCCAGGCAGCCTTGGAACACTGATGATAATTTAAAAGAATATGTTCACTAAAAGCATAGTAATACCTCTTCTAAAGGTCAGTCACAGTTGTAGACAAAATGTATTCTAAAATTGTAGCTTTGGAGCTAATATATTTCATAATTTAGGAGCAACCAATGCTAGCTTCCAAATTCTGGTTGACAAGACAAGATTCCAAAGCACAGATGAACATTAGTTTTGACATCTATTCAAGCTTGAAGTTGTTCCTTACAATAAGACAGGTGGAGCCACATATTTTTATATTTTTTTTGTCAAAACTCTCTCCAGTGATACCACCATACACTTTAGCTCGATATACACTATTGGCAAGTCACCAATACGCATTCAAACATCAGAAAAAAGTTAATTAATTTTTGGTGCAACAATTCTTGTTGTAAAGTATAATTGTGTCACACACATACACACACATGTAGGACCATTTAATTTTCAGGATACCAAATGTATCATTACAATTATTGACTTGCAAATTGAATAAAATGTGATTTCAGTGCTTCTTGCTATTGTGTTTCTCTGTTTTGCTAGATCTAAGAAGAATTTTATGGTGTGAAAATGGCATCAACAAGTGTTACACGTAGTCCTTTTGTGGAACTAGATGGTAATAACATTTTAAAATTATGTAATCTTAGTAATTATAAGATAAAATTCTAATTAGGGAAGTTACTTAATTCTAGAAATGCATATCAGGAGATTTAGTATGAAGGAATCTGGGAAAAGTGATGCATTGTTGGTAAAATAGAATAGAATAGAGCTGGAAGGGACCTTGGAAGTCTTCTAGTCCAGGGCTTTTCAACCTTTTCACAGATTGTACCACTTTTAGGACATGACAATATTTGAGTACCACCAGTGCTTAGCAAGGTGTCAAAAACTTGATGATTAAAAAAAAGGGGGGGTTGGGTTTTACTGATTAGATTCATTTGTTGTTATAGAAATGGCTAGTTTATAATATTATAGAAAAGTAAAAAGTTGAGGTTCAATGTTAATGCTTCCTTCTACTGCAACAGAGGAAGTCTGTTCTTTTTCCCTTCTCCCCCTCACTTTCCCCCCCTTTTTCCTCCCCACTGTGTCCTACTAGTTGCTTTTGTATTTTTGTATTTTATTCTATAATCTAATAAAATATTACAAACTGTACAAAAAAAAGGGAAAAAGTACCAGTTTTAATTTCTTCAGCGGCTGTTCCTTTGCTGAATCACTTTCCCTTTGCACTGACAAATGTATGATGAATTTATCCATGTTTATTAATATGCACCACTACCAGCTACCTCAGGGGTCTTCAAACTTGGCACTTTTAAGACTTGTGGACTTCAACTCCCAGAATATCTCAGCCATCATGGCTGGTTGAGGAATTCTGGGAGTTGAAGTCCACAGGTCTTAAAGTTGCTAAGTTTGTAGACCCCTGAGCTAGCTGGTCCGCCCTTCTTCCTCTCTCCCTTCTGAGCTCTTTCCACAGTGTAGTAAGAATGCACCCACCCAATCCCTTCCCTGTACCCTTAAAGACACAGGAATCAAGTGCAAAGCAAGAAAGGTTCACAAAATAAAGAAACACATAAACTCTGGGTTTTTTTTCTTTAAGCTGCCTCAGGCGTGTCACGTGTCAGAATGTTGCAATGTGAGACTGAAAGGCTCCGGCAGTTGCAAAAAGCTTTAGCCTTAAATTAAGCTGTTTACCTTCAAAGAAAACTTTCTAAAAGCCATAGACAGACTCAAGATAAGGAGGTAAAACTAATTACATTTGTTTAAAGGGATTAAACCTACGGAAGTCAACACTTTGGACTCATTGCTAGCCTAAAATACAGACCAAAATAGTCCAATAACCAAAGCACACAAAGCCTCTGAATTACAAAACGCTGTAAAAACTGTACAAAAATCCTTATGGTAACCCAATCAAGCTGCCAGCTGATCCATAACTAAATAAACCCACCTCCTTTCCGACATGCCGGCTTTTCAGTTCATCAGCGTTGATTGCATTCTCCTGGGTGGAGAAAACAAACCAAGGGACCTTTTCTTCCAGCAACAGCTGCTGCTTCTTCTCTGTCCCTGTTTCCTCCCTACCTGCTGACCTCTCCTTCTCTTTCCCTGTTGTCTTTTTTTCCCTTTCCCGCCCAAGCCACCTCCTTTTATAGCCTCTCCTCTCCTCCCTCTTCCCTTTTTCTTCAGTTCACTTCCAGCTCCCAGCTGCTTCCAGAAGCACCAATAAGCTGGAGCCCTGCCAGCTCCTGGGGCTTCTGCCAAGCCCAGATAGTCCTGCAGCTGCAGCTGCCTCTCCCTCAGGCTTGGGTTGCTTCGGCTCTTTCCCCTCCCCTGTTACACTTGGCTAGCAGTCGCGTAACACCTGCCACGTGGCAAAGTACCACAGGTGGTACGCGTACCACCGGTTGAAAAGCCCTGTTCTAGTCCAGCCCCTATACCATCTCAAACAGGTGAATGTCCAGTCTCTTCTTAAAAATCTCCAGTGATGGAGCGCCCACGATTTCTGGGGGTAAGCTGTTCCACTGGTTGATTGTTCTCACTGTCAGGAAGTTTCTCCTTAGTTTCAGGTTGCTTCTCTCTTTGATCAGTTTCCAACCATTGTTTCTCATCCTTCCCTCTGGTGCTTTGGTGAACAACCTGGCCCCCTCTGCCTTGTGGCAGCCCCTGAGATACTGGAACACTGCTATCATGTCTCCTCTATTTCTTCTTTTCTTTAGACTAGCCAAACCCAGGTCCCGTAGCCATTCTTTGTATGTTTTAGTCTCCAGGCCTTTGATCATCTTAGTTGCTCTTCTCTGAATTTTTTCAAACTCAACATCTTTTTTGTGATAAGGTGACCAAAATTGGCTGCAGTATTCCAGGTGTGGTCTTACTAGGGTTTTATAAAGCGGTAATAGTACTTTGCGTGATCTTGATTCTATGCCTCTGTTTATACAACCCAGGATTGTATTAGCTTTTTTGGTTGCTGCTGCATGCTGCTGGCTCATAGTCAAATGATCGTCCACTAGGACTACAAGGTCCCTCTCACAGTTACTGTTTTTAAGCCAGGTCTCGCCCAATCTGTATTTGTATCTTGGTTTTTCTTGCCTAAATGTAAGACTTTGCTTTTCTCCACATTGAAACTCATTTTGTTGGATAGAGCCCATTGTTCAAATTTGTCAAGATCTTTTTGGGTCCTGAGTTTGTCTTCTGGGATGTGGGCTACTCCTGTCAATTTAGTGTCATCTGCAAATTTGATGAGTTCCCCTTCAATTCTCTCATCTAAGTCATTTATGAAGATATTGAAGAGTACTGGGCCTAAAACGGAACCTTGTGGTACCCCACTGCTTACTTCTCTCCATGTGGATGTAGTGCCATTGAGGACTACTCGTTGAGTATGGTTTTTTAGCCAGCTACAGATCCATCTGGTGGTGATGTTGTCTATTCCTCCTTTTCCTAGCTTACCAAGGAGTAGGTTGTGGTCTACTTTGTCAATGCCTTACTGAAATCTAAATATACTACGTCCACTGCGTTTTGCTGGTCTAGTCACTTTATTGAAGAATGAGATGAGATTGGTTTGGTATGATCTGTTTTTAACAAGCCCCTGCTGGTTACTAGTTATGACTTTGTTTGCTTCTAGTTGTTTGCAGATCTGTTTTTTTTTTTTTATATATATTAACAAAATAATTTTTATTGAATACAAAAAAAAAAAGATTAAAAAACATTGAACATAGAACATAGTGTATCATCTTTGACATACATCTTTGTCTAAACATTCCTTATTATACACATACTTTATACATTTCAGATATTCTTCCTCTATTTACATCCCTTCTAATGACCTTCCTTCTTTTTTTTCCTTCCATTTGTAAAATTTATTCCAGCTTAAATAGTATTCTGTTTCCTCCTGATTTTTTAATTCTTTCGTCAACTTATCCAATTCTGCGCAATACAAAATTTTCCTTATTAACGCATCTCCACTAGGCACTTCATTTGTTTTCCAATTTTGGGCAAACAAAATTCTTGCCGCCGTTATTACATGAATAATTAAGTATATATCATCTTTGTTTATATTTTTTTCTAATATGCCAAGTAGTAGCATCTCTGGTTTATATTGAGTTTTTTGACCCGTCATTTCTGTTATCCAATTCCAAACCCTCTGCCAATAAACCTGTACCTCTTTGCAAGCCCACCAAACATGGAAAAAAGTACCCTTTTCCCTTTTACACTTCCAACAAAGTGGTGAGTATCCACTATACATTTTTGCGACCCTAGCCGGTGGCAGGTGCCATCTAAAGAGCATCTTATAGAGATTTTCCTTGTAATTTGATGCCAATGTAATTTTGCAATTACGTTCCCAGATTTGCTGCCATTGGTCCATGTTTATAGCGTGCCCCAAATGCAAGGAAAGGAAACAAAAAAATACTTCCCAGAACTTTTTTTGAGATGTGCACAGACCTTAATTTGCAAGATGCTTGGAGGGAAAGAAATATAGATAAAAGGGAATATACATATTACTCTAATAGACATAACTCGTGGACCAGGATTGATATGTTATGGCTTTCAAAAAAATTAGATTCGGAAATTCAAGGAATTAATATAGAACCTAGTCTTTGGGCGGACCATAATCCTATAAGTTGTTGCTGGAAAGGGCAACAGAGCCGGCCAAGATGGACTCTTCAAAGAGTGATTATTAGAGAAAAAGAGTTTTAGGAAAAGATGGAGAAAGAAATGCACTTTTTCTTTCAAACGAATAAGAATGGGGATACATCTTTGCAGAATACTTGGGATACAGCTAAAGCATACATGAGGGGAGTTGCAATCTCATATATGGCCAAGAGAAATAAGGAAAAAAAACAACACAGGATAAGACTGGAAGAAGAATATAAGCAGGCTGAAACACAATTGCAGATCTGTTTTTTGATTGTAGGTAGGTTCTTTGTATATTATTTATAGAGACTAAAATAAACCCTAATGAAATAATTAAATATATGGGAGAAAAGAATTCAATTGGTAGGTTAAGAAGCTGTAAACTGTACGGATCTCTCATGGGTGCATCTATGGCAAAGGAATCTGTGGTTCTTTAAACCTGATGCTTCAGTGTGGTCTTGGAGATCTAGTATGCTTTATAACCTTAAGGATCCATGCCCACCTTAAGGATCCATGCCCACCTGAAAAATAATGCCTATTATTTTGGCCATTTATTCCTGGGAGCCATTTTGTGAACCAGCAAATCCCCCATTTCCGTAGCAACTTTAGCACCTACAAAAACTGTTCAATATTCCAAATACGCCTGTTGGCCAAAATGATCAAATACATAATGGAGGGTGGAAAAGGAGGCAGGAGTTTTCCAGAAAAGCACTAAATTTCTTCTCTAAATTATGTTTATTGCTTTTAAGTAAATATTTTCTATTTATTTCTAACACAGGTAGTCCTTGACTTATGACCAGTCATTTAATAACAATCTGAAGTTACAACAAACCTCCCCAGGGCTAATTGTGATTTGGACTCAAAATTCCAATGTCCAGGGACACACACCCCACAGCCATGTGATTGCATTTTGGGAGCTTGACAACTGGCCCATGCAGCCTCCTGCAATCACCTGATCACAATTTATTGCATTATTTTTTTTGCCAGAAATTGACATTTACTTCCAGTTTCAGTAAAAAATGCCCTTTGCAAATAGTAGATTCACTTAATGACTGTGGCTTTATGTCCACCACATTCACTTAACAACTGCCTCAAAATTGTGAAACATTCGGTTGTGGTTGCATGGTGACCCCTTAATGATCAGCACGAATGTAATTCAAGGATTATCTGTATATATAGTGGCATACTTATATTTCTCTACAGAGATTTTTATTGCTTCTTAATTGTCCCGCTTGTTCTCTGATTCCACAAGTATTCCATATCGTCACTTTGATACACTCTTAGACAGAATCAGTACTAGAGAAGAGAAAGAGGGGGGAAAATAACTTTTTTTAACTTCTTGGAAATCCAGCCCTTTTGTCCAACTGTCTTCACTGATACCTGATCCGGCCTTTCCAAACGTAGTAGACTTTGCCACCCGCAGTCCACTCTTCGGTTCTCCCTTCCAGGCCCTTCTGGCCCTCAGTTGCAGATCCCTCCTCCAACAATTTCTTGACTGACCCAGAATATCCAATCCACATAGCACAAATACACTTCGAGCGATGTCCAGCATCCACCAACAAAATACTCCACAGCCTAAGAAATCTATTCCTTTCTATATAAAAGATGTCTCAATTAGGAAGAAAACTTCTCAGTGTTTGTATGACCCTATGTATTGTGCTGACAAACAAAAACAAAACACCCTCTAATATTGAGACCATTTTATAACTTCAACCATCTCCCTCTGCCACAGGATCTCTGCTGGAGATGTTGCCAAACTTTCTTAGCTAGTATGGTCAGTGATGAGAGATACCTGGAATGATTGTTCAATATCTGGGGGTCCAATGATTCCTCATTCCCTTTCTTAAGGAAATTGTAGTTCTTTAAGTAACATAACTTTGTTATACTTAAGACAAGTGCAAATGCATGAAGTTTATTTTATGATAACACTATTTCATAGGATTCCAAAATATCTATGCTCTAGAATAAGAGGAATTATCTTGGGCTGGGTTGCTGAAGAATTCCCTGAAGTTTTATTATTAGAGACAATGGTGGGAGCAGAGGTGATCCCCAGGTTTTCCACTTACAGCTCTGAACTAAAAAATCTCTGCTTCATCCTTTATACCCCGAATGCCAAGTAACATAACTTGTCCCCTCCCTTGAAATGACCTATAACACAGTTAAACGTTATTTAATTTCTACTCAACAATATGAAGTTCATACTTCTGCTAGTGAAGAGAACATGGGGGGTATCTGAGGAAGTGCAGTTATATTATGACATACGTTTTTATGGACTGCAGAATAATTTATATTATAATTATGTTGAAATAAATATTATGTTGGTGTTTAAGATGCTGAAAAAAGACCCTCTGCTGTTTTTGCTGTAAGACTAACATGTATGGCCATCTGGAAATAATTTGTTTGATGTGTCCTTGAGATGCCATATTTACTTGTTGCACATTCTAAGCTTGTAATACAAAAGTGTTGTTACCTGATCTTAGTGCTGTACTAAAATATTTTTCTTCAATGTTTTCTGTCAGAAGAATACAGGCAAAAAAATCCTTTTGAAAAGATGAACACTGAAATCTACCTTTACAGAGATATTGAATGCACAGAGAAAGAAATTGTAAGTATTCTACTGGTCAGCTACTGCCTTCTTGGCCTCTTTGGATTAGTTTCACATATCCATTGAATCATAGTTTGTTTTACCCAGAAAAAAAGGTAAGGACAGTCTCATAGACAAACCAAAGTCGTCATGGCTTTTTACTAGTAAGGAATAATACTAATGATGGTTATAATTGCAGTTATGATATTTGGAGATAGCTATCAGAAATATGAATTGCCAAGCATATTACACTAAATCTACACTTTATAACAAGTTATTTTATTCTAATGGTTTCCTTATGTTAGATCAGCAGTCAAAAGTGTGCTTAAAATCCACTACAGCTGATTGAGTATACTTTCCATTAGAAGGAAAAGCACTGATTTAAGTGGATCAAGCTGATCCAAACATTCCCCACACACACACCGCTGGTCTCACCACTTTCAGTTCAAATACAAATCTTGCTGTTTATTAGGCTGAAAAGATAGTAGTTAACCAGATCATTTTTCCTGACCTTTTTAAAAAACAGGATAATTATGATCAAATCTTTGGGTTTAGTGTACAAAGCAATCTCTCAATATAACTGCCCAGCATCAGAAATAACTTTTTTCTGTTCAGAAGATATTAAATGCTATCCTGAATATTATTTAGGACTTTAGGTGCTTCATTAATTTGTATACTTCTGAAATCTTAACTGGTGGCAAATCAGACAATTGCTTATTATTCACCTCTAGACTAAGAAAAAATGGCTTTCTTGCACATATAGCCATCACAAATGGCCTCCTAGATAAATATTGCAATTGGTTATTGCAATTAAGTGGGAAGGCTGAGCATTAAGTTCCCACTGTTTGTTTTTGGGATAGCTATTAATTGTTTCTGGCCAACTTTCCTCCTCCTCATTTATAATACATTTTTTTGGAGATTTATCTGCCTATAGACTCATAAATGACAGTGCTTTTTCGCAACCCTGCTCAAATCAATGTTTTGACTTATGTTGGTCAGCATATTACTGATTAAAGTTATTATCTGCCAGCAGAATCAAATCAAATTTTCAGGGCACACAAAGGTTTTTCTGTGGGGGTTATTGGTAACAATTTTGGAGTAGGATAATAGAGAATAAAGTTTGGCATCTCAGTCAAGAATATTATTTCTTTATGGGGCTTTATACCACCTCATCTTTAACCATGTTATAGGCAGAATATCAATCAAAAATAATTTACACAGTGAAAAATCAATCATTTAAAATAAGACAGTAATAACAGTAATCCAAATAATCATAAATACAAACCAGAACTTTCTGTATGTCTTAAAGATTTATTTTGGATAATCAAAAGAGAAAAGACAGTTTCTTTCTTTGGAGTCAAATACAAAAAAGTAGCATATATTGTGGCTAATAGAGCTCCTTAAATCAAGTGTCTTGGCTCCTCCTCCTCCATTTCTTCTTATCTTGCTCCTTCTTCTTCAGTGAATTATTGGTAACAACTAAATATGGAGATTCAACTGTAGTTTGAGAACATGAAGAAAGCACATTAAATGAATCCCAGGCCAATTCTCTGGGCTGCCATTTAGTTTCTCATTTAATTGGAATTCCAATAATTTACTTTCAAATTTCATAGAACTATAATATACATTCAAAATATAAAGGACAACCTGCAGAATCAATAATACTTGCCTAAATTGATTTTCTTTAAAAACTCCTTTTCCTGGTATACCATTCTCCATCCCCATGCATGTAGAGTTGGGGATGACAAAATATGTGGACTTTTAAAAAAAGATTGGTAGAGCTTTAAGAATATTTGGATATGCTTTTATTATGTTTAAACATTGTGTTTAATGTTAAGCCACCTTGGAAATTAAAATCAAATCTTTACTATGGTCATAGACCAGCATAAGCCTTTAGAAGATTGTGAATTTGGAAGGCAGTTAGGAAATGCATTATACATTTTCAAAAACTAGACAATAAACATGGATTTCAATTTTAGATTAGAAAAACTAAACAGAATCTGAAGGCATATGAAAGGAGCACCATTTCATCAAGAGCCCGGTGTCGAAAGGCTTTGAGAAAACTAGAAGAAGTCACTGAACAAGAAACAACAGAAGCAATGGGAAAAGATGTTCCTGCTCTGAATTGGGCTCTTGCTTTTGCAAAGTGTGAGTAAACATTTTAGAGAAATAATAGACTGCAGGAGCATGAGGAATTTTGTGATTTTGCGGTCTTGGTTGAGTTGATGTTTTTGCTAGATGTGTGAGTACTTGAAGTCACCCATTATTGTCTCTTTTCTCTAAAATGTCTGTGATTGGTTCAGGATCGTCTGACCAGCTTAGTGGTTTCTAATACACAATAACATCATTGTTTTTTTCCCCCTTTCTGGTATTCTTGCACAAATGCTCTCAACTGGATTCCTATGCCTTGGTCCCTGGATCTCAAAAATGTGTGAACGTCTTTCATATTTAATGTCACTCCTGCTCCCCTTTGTCTGCCCTAGTCTTTGGAGTAAGTGGTACCTTTCAATCCTTGCATTCCACACATGAGTTTTATCCCACCAGGTATTAGTAGATGTAGTCCTTACCTTATTGCCTCACGACCACAACTTCCATCACTAAGCTAGGCAGTCATTAAGTGAGTCATGCCCTATTTTGCAACCTTTTTTGCAGGGTCATTCAGGGAATCTAGCTTCCCACTTTGGCTTTGCTTGTCAGGGTCCTTGGGAAAGTTATGGATGATAATCATATGACATCCGGACCCTGCAATCGTTAAAAATACGTGCCGGTTACCAAGGGCCTGAATTTTGATCATGTGACCAAAGAGACGCTGTGATGAACAACGGTCATTAAACTAATGGACATACATTGAGGATTACCTATAATGCCTACTATCATTAAGGCTTCTAGTTTTTCCTCTTTGTTCTTCATAGCCTCTAATTATATAAAGACTCTGGAAACCTCGAATCATATAATATGGGGAGTTCCTTTCAACTTACTACTAGGTTGGTGCCTTCAGATTCTGCATGTTACTCTCAGTAATGAGGTCACACTATTTTCTGGAGGTTTTTTTCTCACCCCTCACTTATTCCATATGGGTGAGAAGAAGTCATTTTAAAATTATCCGTATAAGGGGTATATCTTCTAAATACATTTTCCCAAGCCTCATACAACTATGCTGAAACATCAACAGGGACCCTCTGAAATCTATTCTGAAGATTTTTTTTAAAAAGGTCTTATTTGGTAGATTTGTTTTCTTGTCTTCAGGGAACCATGAAATACGATGGCACATCTCTGGCATGTTCCTCAAAACATGCTTTTGTGGAATACATTTACATAGTCATCCTCAAAATGGGCATTTTACAAAGTAGTTTACTTGAACTATTCTGTAAAACTCCTGTTGGTTCACTAACTAAATGAATTCTTAGTTTTGGCTTTATTTCTAGCATAGTTTCCTTATCCATTATACAACTTCATTTTATTATGTGGAGAAAGAATTAATATTTCAATGTTTAAAATGTCAATTTATTTGTGTTAGGTTATTGATAACACATAGCTTTATTTCAAAATATAGGCTGCAGAATATCAGGGGGGAAAATCACAAAATTGTATTTATTTTTTTAAAGGTTGTCAAAGTGACAAACAGTCTATAGCAGATTACATCAGTGAAGAGAAGGAGCTATTTCTATTGGAGGTAACAGATTTCATAAACTTTATAAAAATAGTAGTATGTGTTTATATGTTTCTGCAGGCATCCTTGAAAACCTTCAAGACTTGGCTGTTCCCCTAGGTCTTGGGTTAGATTGGTTGGAACACCTGTTGAATTGTGTATGGCTGAAGTTATTTGGATCTTTTACTTTTTTATCATTCTTGCATTCTGTTTTTATGTTGTTGGCTTTATTGTACACTATTAGACTAGGTTGGAGTTGGGTAGTGTCTAAATTGAATAAGTTAAATTAAATATTTATCAGTATAGCATTTCTCATATTGATAGTCCTTTACTTAGGACCATAATTGAACCCAGAATTATGATCATAAGTCATGGAGATCCTTAAGTGATCAGGTCTGATTTTACAACCTTTTTTGGGGTGGTCGTTAAGCAGATGCTCTAGTTGTTAAGCAACAGAGCAGTCGTTAAACAAATCTATTTTATCCAATGAGAGAGTTTTTTGCTGGAAACCAAAATGATCCCAAACTGGCAAAAAATACCAAAAATCACAATCATGAAACTGCAAACAGCCGTAAATGCAACCCGGTTTCCAAGCACCCAAAATACAATCACATGACTATGGGGGTATGTGGCTGTCAGAACTCTGGAACTGGGTCATAAGTTTATTTTTGGAAGGTCACTGTAATTTCGGCTGGTCATTAAAGGACCGGTTGTTAAGGAAAGACTCCCTGTATGAAAATTTTCAAATCTATATTATTTTATTAAAATATTTTAAGCTGACTTGAACATATAGCAGCTCCCAACAGAGCATAGCTCATTGGCCCCAGACCTTTGCAGAGCCTTCCCTTCCCATTTTACCCTGCTACCTTTCACTCACTGACAATGTCCTTGGCTGTTTCCTATTGTCTCTCTGCCCACTATATTTATCTTCCAATATTCATAGGCAGACCAAACAAACAGAGCATGTTTCAGTTATAGCACAAACTATCTGAAACCAGCTTTATCATGCACAGACTTATATGTGCAATTTTACACGCCTCTTGTGCTATGGCATAATCATTAGGCTGAGGGAGAAGTGGGAAACAACTGATGAGGAAAAGTGGACTTTGCTAGAATAGCAAAAAGAAAATATGGTGAAAAGATCCAGTTTGGAGAGCTGAAACAGGAAAATAATCATGGGGCTGTTTAAGAACAGCTACAGTAGTTTGAAAACAAGCTATGTAGCTGCAGCTGATACAAAGAGAATAGGAGAAAGAATCCTGACAGGTGTAGGAAGATTTTATTAAATGGGATGTGAATGAACTAATGATTCCCCTTTACCAGTTTCAGAATCAAGAAATGGATATGATGGACTGCCAGTTATTAATGCAATTTCAAGATTTTATAGACTTTTTTTAAAAAAAATAGAATATATGTATGCTAGCTCACATTTCTGAATCTATCATGTAGCGGTAAATGGTATTCATGACTTTCGTAACAGAGAAACGTGACACACATGTGAGAAATGATTGCAGGGAAGTAATTTGGGGAAAGTGATCAATGGCTTGACAGGAATATATAAGCTTGTCTCTCCCACACATACACATGAAATCGAAGGGACTATTTTAAAAGCATATAGGATTTAGGTAATCAATATCTGAGTCTTTAAAAACATCAAGTTCTCTTCAAAGGGCTCAGTGCCAGATAAGTGCATGGGAATGATTTGGGGTGACAAGTTACTGTACATTAAGAATTAACATTTTGCTATGGTTTTCTTTCTCCAGTACTCTGTTAAAATAAAACAGCGCACCATGGCAAAGCTGGAGAAGATGGCAGCAAGAGAAGAGAGGAGGGCCAGAATAGCTGAAGCAAAATTAGAAGAAGATACCCTTGCATTTGAGGAGTTTCTCAGAGCAAATGATAAGAGCTCTGTAGAGGCCCTTAAATTGTTAGTTACAATTATGTTTTTAACTCTACAGCTGATTGTAGTGGCCACATTTGGAGTGTGACTTCAAAGGTTCATTGTCTGGTTCCCTCTTCTGTTCTCCCAAGTAAAAAGCCCTCAGAGAATCATTGCAGGAAATGGACACTCTCTCTTCTACCTAAATGCTTTCCTTTTCTCTGTGCTAGATGTGTTTCTTAGGTTGTAGAAGGTTTTTTAGGTAAATTGATCATCCTTGGCTTTTGAATGGTGTCATGGGGGTCACATTCTAAAATATTAATGCCCCAGAAAAAGCAGTGTGTTAGACCAGTCACAAGTTTGATTTAATTTAGCTTATATTATAGTAAATAAAAATAAATATTATTAAATAATGTCTCTGTGATTACCCTCCAGGACATTAATAAGGTCCCCATGTCACATTATAAACATAGTAATTCAGCAGCTTTTGCAGGAGTTTAAGGAGCCAAACATAAGACATTTAAGAACTGTATATTCCTATTACAGAATATGAATAAACATATGTAAAAGCCCATAGACAGCTGTTTTCTAAACTGCATCTATGCATTCTATGCAATGGGCAACTGGCATAAGGAGTCTTTTCTTTTGCCTAATCCAGTTCCTTAAATAAGCTTCTATTCACCTCTAGATTCATTCCTGCCCAGCCTGCCAAGATATCTCAAACCATCATATCTGCAATGGTAACTCTGGGATTTATGATGCCCCACATCAATCATTGCTACTATTAGTTACAATGCAGAACTGCAGTGGGCTTGCACACTCATATACCCTCTGAGTCATCCCAAAAGAGACTCTACTGCCCTAGCATCATGATTAGGCCAATTTTGTTCAAGACCTTGCTTGAATAAGAAGTTAATGAATTTAGCGGAACTGCAGAGTAGTGTAATGGCACAGGAATAATAATAATAATAATAATAATAATAATAATAATAATAATAATAATAATAATAATAATAATAATATCATCATCTTCCATTAGGTAACTACTACCTACTAGATTTGGAATCTCTCTAATTTATGCTATTAGATTTCAGATATAATACTTCATAATCACTCATTGCCAACAGCTAAAGGGGCAACAGCTAATAGGAACTAACAATAAATTAATTGAGTTTTAGAAACAATTCTATTACAAGTAAAGAAACTGTTTCTGTAGATGAGATTTCACTGTCTACCTTATCACACACAAAAGGAATGGGGAAAGAGTTTCCAAAGATTCCCAAAGAATTTCTTATTATAAGAAGAAGCTGATATTAGGACTCAGCTACCTTACAATTTCCTTTAGTCAAAAGAGTTTACATCGAGGGAATTTTTTTATTGTGTTTTTCATTTTCAGTATTTTCACATAATAACAGTAATTGCTGAATGTCACATTGGATTTTTTTAGTTTTCACATTGATGAAAAATAAGTTTGATTGCTTATTTTTTTTATTTTTTTTAAGTTTTCTTTAAAATTATCCTTGAATTATTTTCTTATTAAGTTTCTGGACTACCAATAGTTTATACAACTATCATCTCTTAAATTGAAGAGACAAAGATACCACTTCTTTCTTGGTTTAAGAGGTATAAATTGCATCTGAGTAACTATTTCAATATTTGGAAGAGGGGTGCTTTCAAGGACTCCTGGCAATTGCCGGAGTCCCTGCAATTTTCTTGCCAAGATTTTGGAAGTGGTTTGCTATTGCCTGCATCCCAAGGCTGAGAGAGACAACTGGCCCAAGTCACCTAGCTGACTTCATACCTAAGATGATACTAGTACTCACAGTCTCCTAGTTTCTAGCCTGGTGCCTTAACCAGTACATCAGATTGGCTCTCTATTTAAATATGAACAACTTGTATTAAAATAACATGCAGACTTTTTTTAGGGCAACTCAAGAAGCAAAATACAAAATGGAAGTAACAACAGAACTGAGGACAGCAATGAATGAACTGTTCTCCCTTAAAAGGTGAACTCTTTCTTTTTGCTTTATGAGAGAAATTTATGGGAAGGATTCTTCATGATGTGATTCTTAGTATATTTTCCCACAATGCAGCATCTTCTTGCTCCATGAAGTTGCATTTCAAGTACAAGGGTCTTTATACATCTGGCATACAGAAAGGCACCAAATGATCCAGCTCAACATCTTTAAAACAATGTAGTAATCATAATATACATTATTTATACCGTGGACAACTGAGAAGTGACAGCTGAGATTCAGAAAGCTGAATCTTTAGAATTATAAAATAAATAGAAAATTGACTAGATGTTCTTATTAAGCCAAAGTTAATGGTTCCTATTCTTTTTATAAAGCATATTCAATTGTTCTTTTTTAAATTTCTGAACAAGTTCACAGATGTTTGTGATAAAGGACAGAAAGTTTCTTTATGAAATAATCTTCCCCAAATTAAAGTAATTTTGAAAAACCTTGTTGACCAGACATAGCACTGTAGCTCCAGTGCTAATAAGAATGATTATAAAGCCATATACTGTAATTCAGAGGAAATGCTTTACTCAACTTTTTCAGGTATTTTTAAATGTCTGTTAGGCATTCTACATCTGTAAAATCTGAGGACTTGCTTCTTGTATCCCTTGTTCTCTTTTGACATGTGCAGTGAAATTGCAAACACTGAAGACCTTTTGAAGATGTATTTATCGTATGAAGCCTTTTTGTTTAGTATTTCTCCCAAAGCTTGGCAAGAGCAGCAGATGGCAAAGAGGAAGAAAGACCGGAAAAAAAGTCCATCAAAATCCCTTATTTCTTTCTCACCAGCTGCGGATAAAGCCAAAGTAATCTCAGCCTCCATTGTATTACAAAATAAAATAAGTAAGTACATGGTTTTCAGTGGTCCATTGACCATTTAAATTACAGTGTGGGGGAATACTGCTTTGCTGTAATCATTCTATCAACCACACCAACTAGGAATCTTGAGTGATGCAAGGCTAACATATCTGGAACAAAGTAAATTGAAAAAGGACAATATATAAAGTGGAGGCAGGAAGTTTTAATATGTTTTAATATATGTAAAAAAAGAGAAGCATTGAACTTTCATTAATATGAGATGGTGAGTAAAGTTTCTGAATAACTGGAGAAATTTAGCATACTTTCTCTATGATACTTTTAATAAACAAGCAATAAATAATAGCCTAATCAAGAAACTACCAAGGAGAAAACAAAACCTCCATCAACTGACAGGATAAGCTACTGTATATAAACAGGGAAATCCCTCCTCCCTTCTGGCACTGAAGATATTACTTAACTGAGTAATAAAACATCTATGTGAAAACAACCATGCTCAGAGAGCACCTGCGGTCCACAATAGACGAAGTATTAAAAAAAAACTGACGGAAGAAAAGTATTGTCTTCTTCACAAAAGGAAAAATTAAAGATTCGGGGAATTATTGCATTAGTCAGTCTGGCATCACTACCTGAGCAGGTTCCAGAGGAGGAAATCATAAAATGAAAACACTATATGAAATAAAAATTTGTCAAGACCAAGTCTTAGCAGATTAAATTTATAGTAAAGTTTAGGTTAGATTATATGACAATTAAATGTGTACAGTGTGATTCAAAAATTGTATTCAAAGACCATTCATGAAAAATCTTAATTCAACAAGAGAGTTATAATTCTATTGGTTTCCTCATGATTGCTTTGGGGGGAATTTTTTTTTTTTAGAAATTTTATCTAGGTATGCCAAGATATTATACCATAAACTTGGAGAGAACAATGTCCTAAAAGAAAAACGTAGATGATATAAATACATTTTGTCATATCCCGAGTTATTGAAGATCCAAAAGAGAAAAAAAGAAATCAGTTCATGCAGGAAGGAACATTATGAAGTATATATTTTATATTTTAGGTCCTAATGATGTTTATATAGTGAAATGACTATAGTGAAATATTTATATAGTGAAATTGTCAGTCCTGCTTCTAGAATAATTGCCCTCTCTTTGGCTCTGACCCTTCTGTCCTTCTGGAAAGCATTTAAAACTATTTTTTTAAACAGACTCTGAGCCAGGGTGATATGTGATCTCGTTTAAATATTTAGAATATTTTTACATTTCTCCAGGTTGCTGATTTTAGTCTATTTGCTTCAGTGTTTTAAAAAGAAGTTTTAACCAACTGTATGGAGTAATGTTTGATTAGATAACTTTATAATTTGAATAAATAATTAGTAGTGGCATTACATCAAGATTAAAGAGAAATCTAAGAGCATAATTGTTCTGTTTCAGTCAAAATGACATTGAGGCGAGGCAGAAGTAACAAACACAACTCTTTATTGAGATCACGAACAGAACAGCGCACAAAATGGCGCCAAGGCCTTTTATACTCCCTTGCAAGGGACAGCGTCAGCCAATCAATGCAAGGCTAGTCTCCTGCCTTGCGCATGCGCACAAAGCTGGAGACAGCCTGTCTGGTCCCGGGCAACCATGTGGATTGCCCGGGCCTTCTGCAGCCCCCTGAGCCTGCTGAGTCATTCAGCAGTCCCAGGACATAACACCCCTCCCCTCTTGGATAAAACAATAAGTGAATACTTACAGTTTTAGAGCAACCTACATATACATGTGTGTCATTATCCTGATATTATTTCTAACACAGTTATGCCTGCACACTGGCAGACCCCTTCATTCCATTTCTTGTATTTACAAGAATACCTCATAGTGTTGCAGGCTATCAATAGAACACTCTTCTATGAGTGTGTCCTGAGTTCTAGAGAACTATTAAGCCTCCCCAATACATGACAGGAACCTCACATAGTCCTTTAGGTGTTTGGGTGGACCCTTGGCCCGCTCTGACCTTCTTGGAGCCAGTGTTTGTGCCTGGCGTGCCATCTCGCCTGTTGGGCTAGGCAAACCAGGATTTTGATGCCCCCAAGACCTAGGCAACCCTCCAAACTGCTGACTGGCTGGATCCGCTAAACCCAAACCAGAGTTCCTTGGTGGGGTGGAGTTCCCCAAGTCCAGTGGTGGGGTGGAGTTCCCCAAATCCACAATGGACCCCTCTTGGGAACACTGTCCTTCGAGCCCAAGACCAGCAGCTGGAGTGGCCTGAGTAGCCGATTGACAGCAATGTCCCATAGACCCGGTGCCTGTGCCAGAGTCAGGAGCCACCTCCATGGCAAAACCCCCTTCAGGAACATGTGCAGGAACATTTGAAAGTCCACCTTTGCGGAGAGACTGTGGTCCACAATCGTAATTGTGGTCCTCCTCCCCCCCCAGAGCAGAGCCAGGAGCGGAAGGGTGGCTGGAAAGCCTCCAGCGCAGTTGGTCAATGTGACGTCTGATCACACGACCATCATCCAAGGCCACTTCGTATGACAGCGGCCCAGAGACCTTGCATACCACTGCTGTCACCCAGAGATGTCCAGGCCCATAGTTCCTTGCCCAAACCGGATCGCCCACCTGTAGTCTCCTAGGTGCCCGTGGTTGTGACACCTGTGAAGCCACCCGGTCGGGGTGCAACCTGTCCAGCTTAGTGATGAGTCTGCGACCCCAGCGGAGTTCAGCTGGACTCTTTCCAGTTGCAGTGCAAGATGTGGTGCGGTGACAAAGAAGAAAGTCAGCTAACCTGTGATGCCAGTTTCCGTGAGTGAGTCTCTTTAACGCATCTTTGGTCGTACGCACCATACGCTCAGCTTGTCCGTTGGAAGCTGGATGAAACGGCGCAGATGTGGCATGCTGGATCATGTTGGCTTGAAGGAAGCCCTGAAACTCAGAAGATGTGAATTGGGGTCCGTTGTCTGAGACAAGGACATCTGGAAGACCATGTGAGGTGAAGATTCCTCTCAGCACCTGGATGGTCCTAGCAGTAGTAGTGGAGGAGACAGGAACAACCTCTAGCCACTTGGAATGACTGTCCATGAGGAGAAGGAAGAATTGCCTCTGAAAGGGCCCAGCATAGTCGATGTGTACCCTCGACCATGGGGTATGTGTCTCCTCCCACCTATGTACAGGGGCCTGGGGCATTTCTGGCCTTGACTGTTGGCACACTTGGCACCCATGCACCTGGTCCTCGATCTCTTTATCGAGCCCAGGCCACCAGAGGTGGCTACGCGCTAGCGCCTTCATCCGGACTATTCCCGGATGTCCCTCATGCAGAGAGAACAAGACTCTAGTCCTCAATGAGGCCCGGATGACTACCCTGCTGCCCCACAGGAGACACCCTTTGAAAGTAGAAAGCTCGTGCTTCCTTTGCCAGAAACTCTGGAATTCTGCACCCGGGCACGTGTCAGGCCATCCTGACAAAAAACATGTCAGCACGCATGTAAGCGTGTGATCAGTGGCAGTTTCTGCAGCCACGTCCCTAGCATTGAGGGGAGATTCAGGCAATTCCTGAATGGAGAGAATGTGAAGAGCAGGAGCAGGATCTGCCTCTATCTGTTGTAAAGGTAATCTGCTGAGACCATCTGCATGGCCCATTTCTTTACCTGGTTTGTGAACCAGAGTGTAGTCATATGCTGACAAGAAAATTGACCATCTCAGCATTCTAGGAGATATAATGTGTGGGGTTTGTTTTGTTGTTGTAAACAAACCCAGCAAAGGTTTATGGTCTGTGTAAACCGTGAAATGGCGGCCATACAAGAAATCATGGAATTTCTTTATTCCAGCCACTATTGCCAAAGCTTCTCTATCAATCTGTTCATAATTATGCTCTGCAGATGAGAGAGTCCTGGAGTAGTAGGCCACAGGGACTTGTGTCCCATCATCCTTGAGATGGCTCAGCACAGCCCCAACCCCATAAGGGGATACATCACAGGCTATGCACACAGGCAATTGCTCATTGAAATGGGCTAAAACCGCATTTGAAGAGAGCAAGGCCTTGACCTCTGTGAAACTCCTTTCATGGACCTTAGTTCATTTCCATGGAGCCTGTTTGTCCAAGAGCCGGTGTAATGGCTCAGCCACTGCAGCCTTGTGGGGAAGGATGAATGGTAAAAATTTAACAGCCCCAGGAAGGCTTGAAGCACACTCTTCGACTGGGGGCTTGGGGCCTGCTGAATTGCTTGAAGCTTGGATTCCGAAGGATGGATGCCTTCAGCATCAATACGGAATCCCAAGAATTCAGTGGAGGTGACTCCAATTTTACACTTATTTTGCTTCAGCTTCAGCCCTGCTTGGCGGAAACGCAGCAAGACAGCCCTCAGCCTCTCAGCTAAGTTCACAGATGACTCCCCAGCGATGAGGATGTCATCAAAATAGGGACAGACCCCCGGAATACCCTGGAGCGTTCGCTCCATCACGCTCTGGAATATGCCAGGGGCTACATTAACCCCAAACTGCAGCCTTTTGACCTTAAAGGCTCCCCGGTGCGTCACAATTGTTTGGGCCTCAGCCGTTGCCTCATCAACAGGTAACTGTTGATAGGCCTGAGCCAAATTAAGCTTTGCAAAGATCCGCCCCCCCTTGAGGGAGGCCAAAATGTGGCTCACCACAGGCACTGGATAGGCATGCTGCTGCAATGCCTTATTAAGTGTACATTTATAGTTCGCACAAATCCGGACTTCTCCATTGGCCTTCAGTGGCGTGACTATAGGTGTTTCCCATGGACTAGAGTCCACAGGCTCTAAAATGCCCTGCTGGATCAGCTTGTCCAGCTCTACATCTATTTTGTTTTTTAAGGCAAAGGGCACCCTTCGGGGCTTGATCCTGATGGGTGTGATGGCTGGGTCTAAACGTAAAGCAATGGGAGGCCCCTTGAATGAGCCAAGCTCTGAACTGAACACATCAGCAAACTCCTTGCAAACTTGTGCAAGGCCTGATGTTTGCACATCTTCTTTTGCAAAAAGTTTCTGTTGCAGCTCCCGACTTCGCAGTCCGCAAACCAAGCGATCCCGAAGCCTCTCTTCCAGATCCTTGAACTCGCACTGTCTAGCTGCTTGTCTTAAGGCAGCAACAAAGTCCACAGCAGACTCACCAGGCCTCTGGTCCCTCTGCTCAAATGCATGCCTCCACGCAATTACTGAAAACTTGGGTTTGAAGTGCTCTTGCAGCATCCTCTTTAAGTCAGCATACACAATTGACTCCAGTGGTGCTGGGGCTACAAGATTCTCTGCAATGTCAAAAGTCTCTTGCCCACAGACACACAGCAATGTAGCAGCTTTAAGGCCGTCTTCCTGGATCTTATTTACTCGCAAGTAATTTTCCACTCGCGCCACATAGGAACTCCAGCGCTCAGGGTGAGAAGTGTCAAATTCCGACAGACGGCCCAGCCTTGACATCGTTACAGCCTGTAGCCTCTTCGATGCCTCTCACTGCAAGGAATGAGAAGGGGTCCCTTGAAGCCGAGCTCACCTCCAGCGTTTTCGTACTGGCAGGCAATTGCTTCCTCTGGACGCCGAACTTCCCAGCGCTTCAGGCCTTCTCTGGTAAATCAGCCTAGCTTCTCCTGTTGTTCTGCTTGCAGCGGATCCCACCTTCGTCGCCAATGTTCTGTTTCAGCCGAAAAGACATCGAGGCGAGGCAGGAGTAACAAACACAACTCTTTATTGAGATCACGAACAGAACAGCACACAAAATGGCGCCAAGGCCTTTTATACTCCCTTGCAAGGGACAGCGTCAGCCAATCAATGCAAGGCTAGTCTCCCGCCTTGCGCATGCGCACAAAGCTGGAGACAGCCTGTCTGGTCCCGGGCAACCACGTGGATTGCTCGGGCCTTCTTTAGCCTCCTGAGCCTGCTGAGTCATTCAGCAGTCCCAGGACATAACAATAATTGTTCTGTTGATGTACAGCCGAAATAATGTATGAGCATTCTCTTTTGCTGCATCCTTAATCTTAGTGTGATTTCCCTAGGCTTCTTGCATTATAGTTCATTCTCCAGTTGCATAATTTGGCTATTTACTTTGTTTGACAACACTTTACAGTGGTTGCAGATTGTTCCCACTTCCTGTCAATGGTAGCCTTGTTTGGCTTTAGCAAGGATTAATAGAGCTACTGACTTGTTCATTTTTACATTTCTTTTTATAAATATGTGACTCTTGTGTTATTTGGCTACTACTTATAGGCAAAATAGCACATCATAAAGGGCCACAGCCAGCCAAGAAAGTGATAGTAGACAAATCAGCATCAGTTATCTTAAGCAATCCTGAGGAAAAGGCACAAGTTTCAAATAACCAAGGTAAGGAATAAGGAAGACCTTTGAAAGAAAGGAGTCTGGGCTTTGGGGTGAGATGTTATGGCTGATTAGACAGTTCTATGAGCAGCTGTACAGGTGGAGACAGCACAGTGGTTCAATTGCCAACCAAGAGTTGGTTCTGGTGACAGAAACTTTCTCTGGAAGCAGGAGAAACCAGGGGATTACCCACTTGTGCTCTGGAAAAAACAAACAAAAACAAAACAAAACAAAATATGCAGCAATTTAGTTTCTTGTGGTCAATTATGAGTCGACTAATTTGGGAGGTAAGGGATTTGCAATTTGCCCTGAATTGCAGCCTTTTTATGGACATTTGAATGGCCAAAAATTCATCTTTTTAATCATGTCATAATTCAAGTACTTTACAATCTAAGAAAGATATTCCAAACAGCAGGGAAGATTAAAGAATTTCATTGTCTTCTTTTTGAAATTAAAAAGAGAAAAAAAACATATCTTAAAGGATTTTAAGTTAAAGGCACTTTCTCGCCATGGCAACCACAAGAAAAGCTGCCAAACTGGAAGAAGGATGCAGGGGTGGTTAAAAGAGTTGAAATTTACATGGTGTTATGATCAAAAAAAGAATTTTTATAAAATCATAATACATAATGCCAGAGAAATTATTTAGAATGTAGAAAGGCACTTCAAATGTATGTTGGAAACGTGATGAAGGAACATTTTATCCTGCTTGGTGGATGGGTAAAAAAGCTTAAAAAAAATTGGATCCAATACCTACTTTGATACAGATTATTTTAAAGGTCAACATTCAAATGAAGCCAGAAATTTTTCTTTTAAATTTATTGGATAAATAATTAGAAAAAAAGCCATGAAACATTATTTCAGTATATGATCACAGCAGTGAGATTACTGTATGCACAGAGGTGAAAAGATTTGACATTGCCCATTATGGAGGGATAGTTGAAGTTGACAGATTTTACTGAAATGGATAGATTAATTTCTTTGATTAGAGGAAAAACATTTTTACATTTATTGCTGACTGGACTCCTCTTATCGACTTTTTGCATAAAAATGAAAAAAATGAACTTGTGGCATGGTTTTGATGATTAAATGGGATAGATAATAGAAAGAAGCATAAAATGATGTAACTTTATAAAGAAAGGTCAAAATATATTTGCTTAAAAGTGCTATGAAAAATATGAGAAACTGCTTCTATATACTTTTTTCTTTAACCTTTTTCTTACTTCTATGTTTGGTTTTTTATTTTGTTCGTTTGATGAAAATGCCTAAGTAGTTGGGCAATGAGTACTTATTACATAGAATGCTTCTTATTACATAGAAAGCGGTGAATGCTCCAACACTGGAAGTTTTTAAGAAGAGACTGGACAGCCATTTGTCTGAAATGGTATAGGGTTTCCTGCCTGAGCAGGGGGTTGGACTAGGTGACCTCCAAGGTCCCTTCCAACTTTATTATTATTATTATTATTATTATTATTATTATTATTATTATTATTATTATTATTATTATTATTATTATTATTATTATTATTATTATTATTATTATTATTATTATTATTATTTAAGGACCAAGAAATATTACCCAGTTTGCACTGAAACACCTGGAGATTTTAAGGGGTAAAAATAGATGTTTTAATCATTGCAGGAGTTTAATGTACCCGCTTTGCCCCTTATTATAGCAGAACATTCTGCATATTCCTGCTTAGGGCAATCCTTTCATAGTGGATTCATTTCTCCACTGTGTATGATATAATTTTCGTAAACTCCTGTTGCTAAATAAGAATGATATGTTTTCTTTTTTTTTTTTGCAGGAGACTACAGGTTCTTTAGAAAGTCATCACAAGTAGTACTGGAGCCAAAATTATTCGTAGATGATAAATATATATCATCAGAAAGGTGATAGCAATCTGAATTTGAAAAAAAATAAAACAAGCTTATCTATGGATACCAGCTTCCTTCTCCTCACCTTTCCTCAAGTGGGATCTTTGCTTTACCAAGCATAATCTTCCTGCTTGGGACTTACTTAGCAAGCTTCAGGGTATACACACAAATTATATCTAAGTTAATTTTTCTTTTAATAACAGTGGTTTAAGTGAAACCAGCTTCTCTCTATCTTCAGAAGACAATTTTAACTTGGATGATATCCAGAATTGTGACAAAGTAAGAAATTTATCTTTAAAATATACATAGCTCAGAGTTGAACTGTGGGGTTCTTGGTGCTGATTTGGTTGTTTGCTTGCAGACATTTCATTACCCAACTAGATAACATCATCAATAAAGTCATCATCAGTGATTGTTACTAGTTGGGTAATGAAACATCTGCAAGCAAACAACCAAGCTCAAAGAGTCCCCAGGGCTCCTCATTAATCTTTATTTTTTTAATTATATTTAGGCTGCCCACTAAGGTTATTGTTAATTCAGTTTTGCATCAGAATTTCTGCGTGAAATCTTCTATGATATAGTTAATAGCTGTGGGTATTATATCTTCCATAGAAGATTCCCTTTTTTTCACTGACTTTTGCTATTACATTTTTGTTCATTTCACGTGTATGGATTTTCCTTTTTTGATGTGAAAGAAGTCGTATATGAAATGATTGTGGACTTAGGTCAAAATCTAAATTAGTTTATTCAATAATATTGCACAGAATAAAAAGTGAGATGAACATTGACATTCACAAAGTGGTTGTGTCTTAAGGTATTGTAAATCACATATATCATAAAAACTGGATTTCTTATAGCTAATGGTCTAATTAAACCAAGTAGAATGTGGATTTCCTTTTTAATGCAGGAATCACACAGGCAATATAATAATGCCAGCTTTCTTTACATGTTCCAGTGTAAACATAACTGAAGAAATAGTTCTAGCATTGGCTAATTATTAGTAGTAGTATTAGTAATAGAAACTGGAGTTCTACTCCTGCCTTAGCTTGGGGGGGGGTCTACAACAACTCACCACAGCCAACTCGCCACGGCCAACTCGCCATGGCCACCTTGCTGTAGCCAACTCACCGTGGCCAACTCGCGGCCAGACAACTCGCCATGGAACAAGAGTTACACTAATATCAAAGAAATAGTCAAAGAAAGATAAGAAAGGATGCCAAAGAAAGGTACAAAATAAAATGTGAATGACAAAAATTAAAATATTTTTTAAAATTAATTAAAATAATTAAATTAAATTGAATTGTTGAACTTTCCTGCAGCAACTTGTCCTGTGGTGAGTTGGCCATAGCAAGTCATCCTGCAGTAAGTTGGCTGTGGTGAGTTGGCTGAGAAGAGTTGTCCTATTCCGCCAGCTGGGTGACCTTGGGTCAGTCGCTCTCTCCAGCTCAATTCTCTCTTAGCTCACAGGCTCATTATTGTGGGGAAAATAGGAGGAAGATGTGTTGGATATGTTTACCACCTTCAGTTATTTGTAAAAATAATATAAGTGGGATACAAATAAAATAAATAAAAATACTACTGTTTTTGAAAAAGAAGTGTGCCTCTAGATACTAGTTAATACCCACAACTTTTCAGATATCACCTGCATAATCTGAATTACTGCAGGTATTTTCAATGCTATAGAGATTGAAGCAGCAAAAAACATTACCTAATAAATATAGCAAAGGATTGATTGATTGATTGATTCATTGATTCATTGATTGATTCATTCATTGATTCATTCATTCATTCAGAACAAGATATTTAGATTAGATGGAAAGAAATATTTTGTTTTATATATTTTATCCAGTATATATTTAGTGGATTCAATCCAGTAATGTAAGAAGGAGTGGCAGAACCCGGGGGCAGAGTTAAAAGAGGGATCAGCCTAGAACAGACATGTCAAATTCACGACGTCATGTGACGTCGCGCGACTTATCGGAACTTTTTCCCCATTGCTGGCAACGGGATGGGCATGGTTTCATCGTGACGTGTCCGGCCTGCGGGCCGGCAGTTTGACACCCCTGGCCTAGAATCTCTAAATCAGGGGTCTTCAAACTTGGCCCTTTTATGACTTGTGGACTTCAACTCCCAGAATTCCTCAGTCAGCATGCCATAAGTCATAAAAGGGCCAAGTTTGAAGACCTCTGCTCTAAATAGTCACAAGCAGATTAAGTCCAACCTCTCTTGACCCCTATCTAACAGCTAACAGCTAGCAGGAATATTCTCAAATATTTGAGAGTCTTCCTGTCCATAGGCCTGAGTAACAATAAATCAGCTTAATTGGACCTTCACATTTGGACCTGATCTTTTGCACATGACAAGTAATCAAACTTATTTTGTTGTGTTCTCTATAGCAAATGGTGGTCTCTATAAATATATCATAAACTTGTGTCAGTAAAGGACACTTATGAAGCACTTCAGTGTGTATCAGTCACCTGTGCCCATCACATTTAAGCATGATTACAGAAAATTGGTGGCATAGCAAACCATACAGTCTGCATAATATATAAATTGATAATTGAAATTAATGTATTTTGCTGATTTATGCATTTAATAATGAGGGAAACGTGGTCCTTTATTGCCAGTTCAGTATAATCCACAAATGCCCTCCTTTACCATATTTCCATTTTTTCAAAAAATGTTTGGAAACAGATGTGCCATTCCAGAAATTATGCATTACTGTTTCTCCTTCATTAGGAGCCAGAGATTTATTTCAAAGACACAGAAGAGTTAGTTCAGATGTTCAGATATCTTGAAGAGCAAAATCTTTCATTATTCCAAAACATTCAAGATATTAGTGGCACATTGGAGGAAAGCCAGCAGAGAGAGAAAATAGTTAAGCAGCATATGTAAGTTGTTAATTTAATAGGGTTATTTTATATATTTTTAAAGTGTGAACATGCATACAAGCTAGTAGCAATTTATGCTCCATACAAGCCTATTGAGATCTTGTGATTTTAGCCAAGAAAAGAAGCTGAATTCAATATGCTGCTCTTTTTCAGGCATAGCTGATTAGCTTAATTTTAAGCAGGGTGTGGGTGTGGAATGGTTTCAGCTCTTGAACACAGGGAAAGGGGTTTAATGTTAAAATCGAGAAGCTAATAGATATGACATACCTCAAAAATGTAACATGTTTTGGCTTTAAAATGAACCATTAGAACGCTGAATAATCTTAATCATTCTAGACTTTGGTTAGAGAATTTTAGGGAGCGAACATACTGCCTTTCCCCCATCACCTTTTTTTTAATGTTTGTATTACATGGAAGCTATCTTCTACAAAAAGTTTTTCCACTTCAGAAAAAAATAATAGGGAATACAACATTGCCCAATGAAATTAAGATTATTGCAGCTGGAAATAATATAATTAGGAAATGTAGAGGATATAATTAAGAAATTATATTCTTACATGAATAAGTCATATTTTTAAATGAGCCATCACACAAGATCAGTTCTTGTGAAACTGCAAGTAAGTGGCATGTGTTGCTTTAAACCTTGTGATTGTGGCACACCAATACAAAACTAGCTCAAAAGATGTAGCTCACAATCACAATTCCATGCACTGAAGTTGGTTGGACTAGCAATTGAATCTTAGTGTTGGTAATCAGATAATGCCTTCTATCCTTCCTAAGGATAGCAGACTATGCAGGGCAGGCTTTATGGCACATGGGAAAAGAATGACGATGGGCTTCAGGAGGAAAAGCTAGAGAGATGCCACAGCTGCCCCTCTAACATCTGCCTCCTATAAAGGCTGCCTTCTTCTGTCCAATGCAGGATAGCTCCCCACTCCGCTTCAATACAATTGATGATCATTCCATTATATGCTATTCTACTAAATGTATTCTTTTATACTTTTTCACCATTTCTTCTAAAAGATGTTTTTAATTAAAAAAAGATATCTTTTGTAATTAAGGGGTTTTAGCTCTTAGTAGCAAATCATTTTGATAATTATTTTAAAGCATTAGCCATTTTATAATGACACTGCTACAAATTCAAGACCATCTCTGTCACAAATCACTCTATGACAATTTCCAGGAATCCGAGTCAGGAAATTCCTATTAAATGTTTGGTCTTAGTAAATATGTGCTGTTTCCTCTGCTGAAAAATCTTAGAATAGAAAAGCTTGATGAGTACTTCAGCTATTTAAAGAAGACAAACTAATTTAAAATTCTAGCTATAAAGTTTTATACTCTCTTTTAATAGGGAACAAAAGGTAAAGCGTCTTAGAGACAAAAAAGAAGCTCTAATAGCTTCTTGCCTCAAAGAAGATGGGAAAAGTGCTGAACTGGCGTTAAAAGCTAAAATGTTTTCTTCAGGAGAATATAATCCAGCATCCATGGTAAGTTTGAGTGCATCAACCATCTTCATCATAATACAGATTGTTCAATTCTAAAAAAGTAATTCACAGTTTGTACTGATGCATTTGCATCTCTTCTTATCTGTATGTAATACCCTGGTAGCCTCAGGTGCAGCACCAGGTCATGCTTGCCTAAGCCCAGAAGCTAAGCAGGGTCAGGCCTGGTTTGTTCTTGAATGGGAGAAGTAGTATCAAGGTTTTAGGTTAGATTGGAAAATAAAAAAAACATCCCAAAAGGCAGCAATGGTAAAGAGCTTCCATTCTTGCCAGGAATGCTACAGGGATACATACAGGAAATCACCACTAGAAGGTGAGCTTGAACTATAACTTTACAATCAGCTTTTGAATATTATGTCCACTGTCACAACTGGGGAATGGGCTGACCCATGTTCATTACTGATAGACAAAGGAAACTAATCCTGTCAATATGCCAATGGGCAACATTTAGCTTAAGAAGTGCTAGAGTGGCAGATAAATACTGAGTAACATTGCAGAGCATCCAAAATGACCACCAGCAATTTATTATTGATATGGATTATTGATATGGATTATTGAATAATGGCTTTGATTACCACTATAATATCTAATGGTGGTAATTAAATGATTGGTTTATTGATTTATTATATCCCATCAAATCAGGGATACATTAATGATCACACAGATTTTCTCCGTGACAATCTGTCCCTAATTTGGCCCTTCAGGTCTTACAATCACGCACTCATGGCCACTATAACTGAATCCATCTGCCTTGCTTGCTGGTCATCCACTTCTCCTTTCTTACATATTTTCTACCATTAGCACCTTTTCCAACAACTAGGTACCTAAGTAAGGGAACTATAAAGCCAGAAGGTATTTAGGCTACAATTGACCTAACTCAGGGATGTCAAACTGCCAGCCCGCAGGCTGGATGCGTCATGCCCAAACCGCGCCCACCTCAGCTCTGGCAATGGAAAAAAAGTCATGATACGTCGCGACACGTCACATGACGAGTTTGACACCCCTGACCTAACTGATCTCCAAGGTTCCTTCCAACTCTTACTTCTATGATTCTATATTTGAATACATGCAAACATTGCACAGTGTAAAAATCCAGCTTGAACATTTTCTAGCTTGAACATATGCAGCAAAGGGGAGACTACCTTTTTTTGCCTAATTTGTTATTCTGTCAAATTCTTCTTATAGTTATTTCCCCCCTACATTCAACTGGCATTATCTTCCTGTTCCTTAAGTCTATTCCATGTCCTACATTCTGGAGAGATAGAATAGGTCTTTAATCTTTTTCCAAGTGGCACCCTTTCAGATTTCTGAAAAGTAATATATCCCCCTACATTCATGGACTGCTTGAAATGCAGTCTAGCTGCTGCTGAATAAACTGTTTTTTATTATTTTAGGGCCTTCGTCATTCTTGGCCCTGGTGACTTAATAGATAAGTCCCTGCAGTTTTCTTTGCAAAAGTGATTGTCCTTTATTCATCCTAGGGCTGAGAGAGAGTGACTGGCCCAAAGTCATCCAGAATGGCATTCTGGAGGAGCTAGCTTACAACCTCCCAATCTCTAGCCTTTAACCAGCTGCAACCCAACTAGCTCTGAAACATGTGATTGAGAATCTGTATTTGTATTAATATAAAATTGCATTAGACTATTTAGCAGCCACATTGTAATTTTGACCAATACTGAGGTTGTAATCAATTACTATTTCAAAAACAATTGTTTTTAATTATTTCCAATATCCTTTTAATATAGCCCCTTCACTGTAGCTAGTCTACCAATTTTCTTTTTTATTCTGAGCATATATAATAAAGTCCTTTTTTAATTCTTGCCAGGATCCTTTGTTCAACAGTGTTGGCATATTGAGCAACGGCTATAAAAATGAGCTGATGAATAGATAATAAGTATTCTTTATTGATTTTTTTTGACAATCATCTCTTTGGAACTTTGCTATCTTTATGTACTCTTCCTTGATGATGTGTATGCCTTTTCATCTTATATGTGGAATTATTCTCTTCAAATCCTTACTAAACATTCTGTGGAGGAACAGTGGCTTCTTCTGCTGTTTTGCATGGGTTTTTTCCTTCTTGCCAAACCCTTCTTGAGCTGTTTTTGAAATCGGTACAGAATCCTACTTACTGCTTCCCTTAATAAGTTTTTCCAGCTTTACCAGAAGCAGCCAGACCTTAAAATGGATGATCTCAATCCTCACTTCGCAGTTCCAATTGATCAGAATAGCCAATTCCAACACTGAAACTCTTTCAGTGAATTCAGGATGGGTCACTAAGGAGCAGGATGTTTTAACCTTGAACTGAACACCTCTTCTTCCAATGTGCATTTTGTTCTACCATTTGTGTTTGCATCCACAATGGTTTTATGCCTCTTTGACCACCAAACTGTATCTATTTTTTAACATTTACCCATTTGAATTTGCCTGATGTATTTTGCCAGTTTTCTATTGTTAGGTCTTGTTCACTGAGCAAATACCATTTTGCTTATACATTATCTTCCCTTTTAGCATGGTTCAAGAAATATATAATTCTTATTCTAAATTTGGGAAATGCTTATCTCTAGTATTTAACTTTAATATTTCACTATAAGTTTTGATTCATGTCTTCTAACATAACCTCAGAATTTGCCTCATTTTGTTTATGTATTTATTTACTAAAATATATTCTCTATTCCATTCTCAAGACTAAGAGTAGTTAATGATATTTTCTTCTTTATATCATAAGAATAAAATACTGGATTCGCTTACTAAAAAAGTAGCAGAAGTATACAAAGTTTGCTGTGGGACACAGGAAGTATCCAGCATGAACTCATTCCAAATGCTAAAAAAAATAGAAATGCGAGTTTCAGAACTCTGTGAGATGTTCGATATACTTCCAAAAGAGTATCTTGAGATCATTGAAGTCACCGAAAAGCTCAGAGCAAAAGAAAGACGACAAAAGTAAGTTTGCCAAAATATAATCTTATCAATGAACATAATTTTAACTCTGAATTCTAATACCATTTTTAACCAATATTGAGATTGGCCATGTGTCCAGCTTTTGACCTAAAAGATAGCGGGGGGAAAATCAACATTTTTTGTTTGCTGGATGCTTTCAGGATCCTTAAGGCCCCTTTACAATAAAAAAAAAATTGTATGAGTAAAGTTGGGGTGAACAGCTACAGAATGTTGGACATATCTGAAGAGATCAGATATGTATTCACTACAGAGAATAGCAGTCAGCAATGCTGAAACTATACAAGTGATGGAGAATATGGACAGATAGAAAGATTATTCCCAAGAACCTCAACACATGATTGGTGACATAATGGAAGATTATATTTGTTGCATTACAATGTGATAATATAAATAAGGAGCCTCCATTAATGGTCAGAGAGCGTTTGCAGGCATGGCAAACTCGTGATGTCATGTGACGTCACACGACATATCGGGACGTTTCCCCCATTGCCGGCAATGGGGTGGGTGCGGTTTCGGCGTGACACATCCAGCCCACGAGCCGGCAGTTTGACATGCCTGGCTTAGAGGATTTAGAAATAAGAAACACATGAGTATGCAAACCAAAAATATCTCCCAATTTAGCAAAAAAAGTCTATGATTAAAAACTGCAGGATGTTCAGCCTATAGCATTGGAACTCTGTGGGGGAAAATTATGTGGATAGAGGGAAGAGAAGTTCAGGCATTAGGAAGTTGTTTCTCACCAATATAATGCATAAGATTTCCCATCTAGTGGGACAATATTTGTGGGGGTTTCACTTATAAAATATTATTCTTGCCCATTAGGACACTCAGCTTTGTCTTCTAAAATGAACAAATTTAGCACTTTCTTAGGGGCAAAGCAAATGTATAATTGATGTAATTATACAGTATAAGGATGAGGTGCTCAGTATTTTTCATTAGACGGAAACCTTTTGGCACCAATGGAAGCTGTATCCAAAAGGAAATTTCCTTTTGACTGGAGCAAGAAAGAAGAGGCTGAAGTGCAATCCCTCACACAGACAGGGTGTGTCCATCACAGGTTTCCAATAAGTCACTATGACCTTCTCTCATTATCTGGTCTAACATGTTTTTTTTCCCTCACTGAAATAATGCTGAGTTCTTCAGATTTAAACATAATAAAATGCCACACCATCCGGGAACATTAAAAACAAAGGAAGCTTTTTTCAGACAATAAACTTTTCATTTTCAAAGTCTTCCCTTTTTCCGTTCTTGAAGGATACGTGAAGACAAATTGAAAGAACTCAGAAGAATTCAGGAAGAACGGCTGAAGCTTGCTCTTGAGAGAGCAATTGCAGAACCAAAGAAAAGGGTTGGTAGTCGTGCTTTAAAGATGTCTTCTTGGATTGTGCCAGCTGATAGCAGAATAACAGCTTGCCCAGCTACTTTGTCAAAGCCTAAACTATTTGTAGTTAAAACTTTCACTAGCGTCTTATGTTATATATAATTTTGCCTATTCTTGGCTTGTGAATTGTGTGTTCTACCCATTTAAGAACAGACATGTTCCTATATACAGTCATCCCACAATATAGTTTAGTAGTGGTTGCAATGTTTTAATAAGATTTATAAATATTTGATCAAAGATAGATTTAAATAGATGTACTATAAGAACAGGATTAGCCAATGTAACAACATTATCTACCCATATGTGTTTTTGGAATGATGCCTAATGAAGTTATAATTATTATTCAAAAGAGATGCTTCATAATGCACAGGAACACAGAAAGCATGAAGACATTTATTTGCAAAGCTTGACTATTTCAGAAGTTGCTCCCAGCTGTCTCCATGAGCAAGTAGCTTTAGCCAAATAGCTATAGATGTACATGGAGAGAGATAACAGCAACTTCTGAAGCAGCTGCACAAATCTGAAAAATAATGTTTTAAATCTGAAAACAGCTGCTTTGCATACATTATTTTGGAGCACCTCTTGAATACTTTGCTACAACTCTAGTATTATCTTGGGCAATAGTAATATGGTACACAAAAAAGAAAAGGGCAAATGAGGCCTGCAATAGGGGAATTTGCCTTACTGACCTCTGCCTTAAAAAGTTGACTTATTATTTTGCCCTTCCCCCTTGCACCTACTAATCTGATTACCTACTATTTGATTCAGCCATGATAAATATTCTCAGTGAAGGCCAGTTTTATAATCCTCTCACCTCCATGCAACATGGTCAGTGGCCCAACATCATTAAAGAAAATACAGCCTTGGAGGTTACTGTTGTGCGTGTCACGAGGTACCCCTCCCAGTAGAGATGTCCTATGCTTCACCAAAGTCAATTAAGGCTGTCCTTGTCATAGCATGGTTAAGGAGCACCAATCCACACTTCAAACTGCAAACATATCTACTAAGGGGCAGTGAACCCCATCTTAAAAAGGCACATCTCTCAAATCCTGAAATTCGGCTTCCAGAACCAACTGTGACTTTAGAAGTTTTGTGGGCTTTTTTGTATGAAAGATGATTCAAAGAATTGGGCTATACATACTGTATGCAGCCTCATTGCTCTTACAGTGAGGGAAAAAAATATTTGATCCCCTGCTGATTTTGTACGTTTGCCCACTGACAAAGAAATGATCAGTCTATACTTTTAATGGTAGGTTTATTTTAACAGTGAGGCAGAATAACAACAACAAAATCCAGAAAAATGCATTTCAAAAAAGTTATAAATTGATTTGCATTTTAATAAGTGAAATAAGTATTTGACCCCTTCGCAAAACATGACTTAGTATTTGGTGGCAAAACCCTTGTTGGCAATCACAGAGGTCAGACGTTTCTTGTAGTTGGCCACCAGGTTTGCACACATCTCAGGAGGGATTTTGTCCTTGCAGATCCTCTCCAAGTCATTAAGGTTTCGAGGCTGACGTTCAGCAGCTCAAACCTTCAGCTCCCTCCACAGATTTTCTATGGAATTAAAGTCTTGAGACTGGCTAGGCCACTCCAGGACCTTAATGTGCTTCTTCTTGAGCCACCCCTTTGTTGCCTTGGCCATGTGTTTTGGGTCATTGTCATGCTGGAATACCCATCCACGACCCATTTCAATGCCCTGGCTGAGGGAAGGAGGTTCTCACCCAAGATTTGATGGTACATGGCCCCGTCCATTGTCCCTTTGATGCGGTGAACTTGTCCTGTCCCTTTAGCAGAAAACACCCTCAAAGCATAATGTTTCCACCTCCATGTTTGATGATGGGAATGGTGTTCTTGGGGTCACAGGCAGCATTCCTCCTCCTAACACGGCAAGCCGAGTTGATGCCAAAGAGCTCGATTTTTTTCTCATCTGACCACAACACTTTCACCCAGTTCTCTGAATCATTCAGATATTCATTGGCAAACTTCAGACAGGCCTGTATATGTGCTTTCTTGAGCAGGGCAACCTTGTGAGCACTGCAGAATTTCAGTCCTTCACGGTGTACTGTGTTACCAATTGTTTTCTTGGTGACTATGGTCCTAGCTGCCTTGAGATCATTGACAAGATCCTCCCATGTAGTTCTAGGCTGATTCCTCACCGTTCTCATGATCATTGAAACTCCATGAGGTGAGATCTTGCATGGAGCCCCAGACCGAGGGAGATTGACAGTTATTTTGTGTTTTTTCCATTTGCAAATAATCACACCAAGTGTTGTCACCTTCTCACCAAACTGCACGGCGATAGTCTTGTAGCACATTCCAGCCTTGTGTAGGTCTAGAATCTTGTCCCTGACCTCCTTGGACAGCTCTTTGGTCTTGGCCATGGGGGAGAGTTTGGAATCTGACTGATTGCTTCTGTGTACAGGTGTCTTTTAATACAGGTAACAAGCTGAGATTAGGAGCACTCCCTTTAAGAGAGTGCTCCTACTCTCAGCTCGTTACCTGTATAAAAGATATCTGGGAGCCAGAAATCTTGCTGATTGATAGGGGATCAAATACTTATTTCACTCATCAAACTGCAAATCAATTTATAACTTTTTTGAAATGCTTTTTTCTGGATTTTTGTTGTTGTTATTCTGTCTCTCACTGTTAAAATAAACCTACCATTAAAATTATAGACTGATCATTTCTTTGTCAGTGGGCAAACATACAAAATCAGCAGGGGATCAAATACTTTTTCCCCTCACTGTATATCTTATATGCTTTCAGTTCAGGTCTCTGTGATCCAGGACCTGATAAAGCAAGATCCTGGATTGTGTTGACAGTTGTATCCATTTCATGTTCAAGCAGTACAATTCATTTTCAGAACTTCCATCTGAACACATGGACATTAGGCAGAGATTAGGGCAGGGCTGTGTACTTACCATTTCTTGCTTCACTTTGAATTCTCCATATATTCAGGCAAATACTTGAATTCAAGCACTTAACTCAATTCAGCTTCTTCTTCCATTTTAAATTCATTAGCAATGTTGCCCAAACTCAGAAAATTCGGTTTTGTTAACTATGGTACATGTGTTGTGTTCACATAAACAAAATTCATCCACATTTATCTAAACTTTCTTGTGCCAAAGAAATTAAGAGCAAAGCAAAGCTGCTTAATCTAAGCCAAAAGAAAGGTAGTTTATAAAATCAGGGTGTGTGAATACATTTTTCCAAAAAGAAAACTACTCCCCGTCATGCACATATACACGAGACAAAGGTTTCATCCATTTTTCTCAATGTGGCTCCCTTCAGCCATGTGGTCTTCAAAATCCTCAACTGTCAATGCTAGTTGGAGAAATTGGAGAATTGAAGCTCACACATCCAAATTAGATTGAGAATAGTTTGTCTTCATTATATGCATAGTACAGTCAAGTAACATACCAACTGATGCACAGTGCATTTATCTACACTAAAAAATGAGTATATGTGGGGATACGTTATTTGGCTTTTTGAAAGAAAGTGACCTTGCAACTGTATTTGCACAAGTTAATTTTCATACCTTTATAACTAGTTCAGAAACTTAAAACTGACACATAACTCAGCAGCCAAATTAGCATCTGGAAGAATTCAAAAATTCCATTATTCCTCTCTGGAAAACACTGCACCGAGGATCCATCTGTTCCAGGAAAACTACAAGGGCTAATCATTATTTTAAAAACCCTTTAGAGGTTACTAGAGTAAAGCCACTTGGGAAAATACTTTTTTGCATTTCTTTCTCTGCCCACACAAAAGAAATTATCACAGCTGCTGATCTTTGGGTGGCATTCTGAGTTCAACAAGATTTAACTACTTTGTCTTTTAAAAAATCCATTAAAATCACATTGAAATCAGAGCTTAAATTATTTTTATCTTATTGGTCTTAATTCTGGTTTCTTTTCTGAAGGATTAGGATATTATAAAATAAATAATACAGACGACTGTCTAAATAACTTTTTTATCCAGTTTCTTCATTATAAAAGTCCATAACAAAAATGTGCAGATACCTAGCTTCTGGACCAATACCAGCACAACATAATTTCAATTAAAGTAGGATATTTAACATCTAGCCTTAAGATACATATCCATATTAATGGGGCCAAGTTAGTCATGACTATCTTAAACTAATGTTTTCAGAATTCAAATAGAGTGGTGGAAGGTGTCCAGTGATGTGACATTACTTGGTTCCCAGGCTTAAAAGGCTGCACCTTTTTTTTTTTTTTTTGCAGAACTAAGCAACTTTGAAATGAGTGTGTTTTGTCTGACAGTTTTGTTCTAAGTAAATCCACCTACAGGAATCCATTTCAAGTGTTTCTACATTTGTATAAAATATAACTGAAAGACTATGTATGGAAACATTAACAGGAAAACTAAGATTGATTTTAAAAATCCATGCATATGAAGGTTTTATATTTTTTGGCTTTGTTTTAGATGGGAAGAAAACTAGTGTACCGGTCACAGCCTCCAACGACTAAGCACGAAGCAGAACAAGCTACAGATGCAACTACAAAAAGTGAAGATGATTACTACTTCACTTGATATTTTTGCGTAAGGTGTATTTTTGTACTAGTTATAGATCTTGCTCCTAGCTTAGTGCAATTGCATCATATAAAGTAAATGGTGATGGAATAAGTCTGATCCCATTTGCTTTAAAACATTTGTATTAAGGCTAAATAATCCCAGTTTTTATACTTGTTGTTTATCTTTCATATTGACTTGTTTCTTTCAACAATATGTATTTTTATGCCCTCAAAATGTAAAGTTACAAAACATGTATTTTTTTCAAAAGCTACAACTGAACATATATTTTACACATTAAAAAACACAAGGTTTTCCAATATTATTCTCTCATTTCTCCATCTTCTTCTTCTTCTTCTACACCCCTTATGTATAGGACATTGTTGCACCTGGCAATAAAAAGTTATTTTTGCTGTAATTCACATGAATTAAAAAAAGACTGTTTTCTATAGCTAATTTGCTTTCAATTTAAATTCTGTATTTGGTGTTATGGTTAATATTAAAACTACGTTTTACTGAATTTGTGTCATTATTTTAGTACATTTTTCTATTACTGTCAAATACACTAAAGAAACAGTGCTTTATAAAGAATGAAATTTTGAAACAAGCAAACTTTGACTCATGCAACAGATCTTTCTAGTATTTTGCTTAACCAGACCTATGCCTTCCATTTTCATTTGTCATTAAAATCTTGGGGGAGGGAGCATGTTTTGGCGGTGCAAAGGAAATTCAGGAGAGAGGAAGAAACATATTTTTTTTATTGTTCAAGGAGAATCATGTAACTATATTTCATTTAGCAACTTAACAGAAAATTTAAAATCAAAACTTTATTATAGCACTAAAATATTTGATTAATGCACTTTTTCCAATATAGGTAGTTGCCAATTGATGAGCACAATTGAGCCCAAAATTTCATTGCTTAACCAAGAAAGGTGTTAAGTGAGTTTTGCCCCATTTTACAACCTTTGCTGCCACAATTAAGTGAATCGCTGCAGGGTCATTCCATGTCAAGTGGTCTGATTTCAGAAAAGTGCCCTGCTCGACCATCACGGATTTTGATGAAATTTTGTGTGAACATGCACACATGTCCCCAATGAACATTGGTAAAGTGTTACGTTTGCCGATGCAATACTTGCGGAGATATAGTCATTTGTTTGACCCCATACCGCAGCCTTCTACAGTATGACTCTGAGATTCTAGCAACTTTGAGATATAATATCTCCGGCAATATTTTGTTGAGAGAAACAAAACTTGGCCATCTTGTACAACTTTTTGTGCTCTATTAAACAAAATAATAAACACATTCCCATGAGCGATGTCCATCTAGATAATTTGGAGCAAAGTTGGCCGAAAATATTGCCGCTCAAAAAAAAGTTTAAAGTTTGGCTTTTTATATCTCTGGAAGCAAAGGAGTGTGTGTTGCTACTCTGAAATCTGAATATGGTACTGAAATTGGTTTCTCCAAATTCTGTGAACTCAGTTATGTCATCAGGTCGACAGTATCAATTCCCAAAAGCGACGCTAAAGAACGTGGCGCGTAAATTTAATAATAAATAAGCAATTGTTGGAATTTGGCAGTTCATACAAACAGTACGGACTTCGGCTTGGGAACCATATAAGATACCCACTTTAGGCTTGGGAACCTAGGATAAGCTGCCCAATTGTGGTCTTGGGAACTGGACAGATACCCACACAAGGCTTTGGAACCTCGAGGAAGAAACCAAACTACAGGCTTGGGATCCTGAACCAAGAAACCCACCCGTGGCTGGTGTTGCACGGCTATTGGGCGTGCCCCCTATGGCGATGGGCTTGCTGGTTCAAGTGCCTGAACTGGTAGTAACAATGTCACCATGGACCAACACAATATAATAGTAGTAATGATGTCTATATAAAACAAACAAGACAAAAAAATAATAGAATACATGTGATATTGCCATAGCAATGTCCTCAACTTTGTCCCTATTTTTAGGGCTTTATACGTCAGCGATGAAAAACCACCCCTACTTTTTTAGGGGGGTTGAAACATGCTCTTTCTAATGAGAATGATTTAACAGAGTTTCCAGAAGGTCTTTTTTTGTAAAAGCGGACTGAAAATACCCTATTTTTGGTGTTTTTACAAAAAACGTCAACTTTACATTCAATTTGTAAACTATTGGAAAGCAGTAGGAGAATGAAATTTTATATTTGAAAACCTTATGTTGCTAAGTTATTACACGCAAAGTTTCACATTTATCATACCTTTCCTTCCAGAGATATAAAAAGCCAAACTTTAAACTTTTTTTTGAGCGGCAATATTTTCGGCCAACTTTGCTCCAAATTATCTAGATGGAGATCGCTCATGAGAATGTGTTTATTATTTTGTTTAATAGAGCACAAAAAGTTGTACAAGATGGCCAAGTTTTGTTTCTCTCAACAAAATATTGCCGGAGATATTATATCTCAAAGTTGCTAGAATCTCAGTCATACTGAAGGCTGCGGTATGGGGTCAAACAAATGACTATATCTCCGCAAGTATTGCATCGGCAAATGTAACACTTTACCAATGTTCATTGGGGACATGTGTGCATATTCACACAAAATTTCATCAAAATCCGTGATGGTCGAGCAGGGACCCCCAGACCACTTGACATGGAATGACGCTGCAGCTGTTAAGTTAGTAACACAATTCTTAAGTGACTCTGGTTGTCAAAAGGTTGCAAAAGGTGATCACATGATCCTGGGACAGTAAAATTTTGCTTATGTGACAATGGGGATGCTGCAACAGTTGTTAAGTGTGAAAAATGGTTATAAGTCACTTTTTTCAATGCCATTGTAACTTCGAATGATTACCAAACAAATAGTTGCAAGTCAAGGACTACTTGTACCAAGTAGTCGTCCTTGGCTTATGATGGCAACAGGGACTGAAATGTCTGTTACTAAGTGATGTGGTTGTAAAGCATACCATCACATGATTGCATTGCTTAGAAACAGCATTTCCAACACTCCTGTCAATTTCAGGACCGTGTTTAGATTATTAAGTGAGGACCTCACCTGATTGTAATGTGGGAAGAGATATAAGTCCCAGGCAAACAGGCCAATGGGTGAAAGTTGCCAGTGAAAGCTTTGGGCAGGCAGATGCTACAGAGTGTAGGCAGGTAGGTGCAGGCAAGCACTATGGTGTGTGGGGAAAGTGCTATGGAGCACAGATGAAAAAGCAGCAAGTGTAGGAGTGACTGGCAACCTCCTGCCAGCTTTCTCATTGACTTTCCTTGTTGGAAGCCAGCAGGGAAGGTTGCAAATAGTGATCACATGACCACTGGATGCTGCAACCATCATAGTTGCAAGTTGGTTGTCAAATTCCCAAATTGTAATTATGTGACAGTGTGGCTGCTATGACACCTGCGTTTCACAGAACAGTCTTAAGTCCCCCTCATTCAGCTGTGTCTTAACTTTAAACAGTTGCTGAATCAATAAACTAAGGCTACTTGTAGTTGATAAAGGTTGTTAGATTTATCACTCAAAATTTCTCTCAGAGTTTAAGGCATATCACATGGAGGGCTCCTCTCATTTGATTTCCACAATGATCTGGCAAGATAGGTGCAACGCACATTTGGCAATGTAGTAATTGGCCCAATATTTTCTAATAAATTTCCTGCTGTGAATTTTAACTTATCTTTGTCTTCATCCAGCACTTCAAGACTTTTACCACACTACTTCATTTTAACCCATTCAGTTACATGCAGAAGTTACCTTATGAGAACTTCACCAAGATGTCCCGACAATGCACCATCAATATATTCCTCTGTATTGGCAAGCTTTACAAACAGAAATGAGTATTACTGGATAGGAGAGTCACATGTATTCCTTTTAGAGAATATTTTCTACAATACATACTTAAAATTTAATAGAGGTTCAAATATTTAGTACTCTAAATTGGTGGTTCCCAAAGTATGAACTGATTTCTGAGATCTTACATGGAGTCTATCATATGCATGGTGTGTGTGTGTGTGTGTGTGTGTATCCATCTCTGGGATAAAACTTTTTATTAATAACTAAGCTTTCATCAAACCACTGATGACTAGATCATTAGCATCTAAACGGCTATAAGAACGAGCGCCTCCAGATACTAGCTCATACTTTGACAACGTATATATATGCATGCGTGTGTATGTATATGTATGTAAATATGTGTATGTTTATATGTTTATATGTGTGTGTGTGTCTCTCTCTCTCTCTCTCTCTCTGTATCCATTACATGGCATCTTAGCTGACACATATGGTGATCAAGAGATACTTCAGTATATCAGGTGGCAGGGAGAGAAAAAAAATAGGCTGGCTTAGTAGATGCAGTAGAAAGAAGCACATTAGCTTCCTTCAGAGAGTTCTTCCTGGTCAGTGCTATTTCTGCCCTTCCCTATATACAATATATGTTATCTATTCTTGCTGTTGCCACACTCCTGGCATCATACCTGGCTATGATCCACGTAAGCTTTCCATACTCTCATATAACAAAAGCAATGTTATTGTGTATGTGCTGCCAGACTTACCCAGATAATTGATGGTGCATCCTGCCTTCTGCCAATGCCCTTCTCCCATAAATATTGACACCCATCAGCTTTAATAACAGTTTGTACCAACAGTCTTTTTTCTCTGTGCCCTTTTCTCACTAGAAAGGTCATAATGCAGAGGCTCCCTATAGAAATGGAGGAAGTAGCCCTGATCCATGCTTGCAGTCTCGCTCAGCCAAGAGCATCACCAAACGCAAAGGTCTCTTCCTTGGTATCCACCACTGCACACACCCTCAAGTGGGGAGTCAGAGCAAAACAGAGAGTGCACTGGCTTCTCTAAGCCAACACAAAGCATTTCTTCAGCCAAAAAAGAAAATAATTTAGTTTTATAATTAAAAATTTTCTAATTTATTTTTAACTTTCTTTAACCTTTTCTGAAGAAGTGTGCATTTAGAGATTTAATTCACATGATTTAATTCAGTTTTTGATTTTTATCTATTTCAGTCAATAGATGAATAAAGGCAAAGGTAAAGGTTTTCCTGTCCAATCATATCCGACTCTAGGGGGTGATGCTCATCTCCATTCTTAGCCAAGGGAGGCAGCATTGTCTGAAGACACTTTTGTGGTCATGTGGCTAGCATGACTGATAGAAATACAAAAGATATACAAAGTAGAATTACTATCATATACGGTATACAAATTTTTTTTGTTGCAAAGATGTTCAAAACAAAGGTAACCACTGTCTTGAATTTAATATACAAATAATGAAAATGTGAATTTATTATTTAAGAAAACTATGCTGTACTACCTAACAATATCTGCGTACATGCAATTCTGTGTAGGCTGGTGAACCCCAGGAAGAAAGATGATCACAGCTGCCTGTTTATTTTCCATTCTGGCCATGGAAGAAGAGTCCCCTCTTCTTTGTCTATCATGTAATAAAAATAGACTGTTGAACATGGAACAGATAAGTCTGTTCTTCCTTTAGCAGCCAGCCTAGTAGGAACTGGGATATTTGACTGGGGTTTTGGTAAACTAAGAATCCAATTTATATTTGAATACTATCAACAAAGGAGACCTCCCCTCTTCTTTATTAGCAATAACACTGCACAGTGTGAATACTTAAAAATATAGACCACAAAGCATGAATCCTTTATTGAACCCTGTTCGATAAAATAGAGAGATTAACCTGATTGCCAAATTTAGCAATTGGGGTTTGCATTTTTTTTTCTGCATTCATATAATTCAATGCTATATTTGCATAGATTAAGCCTCAATTTATTTGCCCAAATCTAATCCCTTACTGTCCTTAGGTACAGCACAGAAGTAGCATCTTCTCCCTATATTTTCACCAGTTGGATAACATGGATATTTTCTTCCAGTTTGACTTACCTGCATATTCATGTAGCCATCCACCGATACAAGATAGCCCTTGTATTCCATTCCCCACTTCAATTTCACCATTACTGGCTTCCCAGTTAGCCCATTTAGAAATGGCTTTGGATTGAGAGGCAAACTCTGCATAGATAATAAAATAAGAACAAGACAAATATTATAGCATTTCAACAACTGTTGCCAAAATACACCTTTAATTCTATAAATGCCATATAGGCAACTTTTATTATGACAGTTATAACCTAACCTACTGGTCTCATTATTTGAGACATTTTCCAGAGATGTGTTAAAGATTATGGAAATTATAGTGCAACCACTCTGATTGATGGGTGCTTTAAAAATGTTTAATGCTGTTTTAAAATTGTACAAACTCGTGGACATAATTACATGTTGTGTTATCTTAGTGCATCCCAAAGTTAACTGTACAAAGATGTGTTTTCTCAAGTCTTTCACAAATCATTTCATACTTCAATTCCAGCACCATAGTATCATCCAGACCATGAATACTTTGATAGACCATTAACTGGCCTTATTTTACTGTCTTTTAAACTTTAACTAAACAAACTCCATACACTGTGACAAGAACCATATGCAATATTTTAATTATAATCAATCCATATATTTATCAGAAGGCATTCGAACATGGAATCTTATTTTTAATCACCCAGGAGAGATATGCTGGGGTCCCATCTCTAAAGGAATTCCATCTGATGGGACTCAAGCAACATGCTGCTGCTGTGGTCCACACTCTTGGGAACATAATCCCACCCCCATCCCTTAGCCCATTTCTGGAAGGCCCTGAAAGTAGAGTTTCTCCATCAATCTCAAGGATTTCATGCAAGGTAGTTGTATGAATCCAGTGACTGCTGTTCTCCTGCAATCTTGGGTTTATGTTTTTTCATTCTAATTATGCTCCACTTTGAAATTGTTAGGTAGTTTTAATTGTTATGTTTGTGCACTGCCCAGAGTCACGTTTTCATGAGATGAGTGGCTATATAAATGTGCTAAATAAATAAAATGTATGTATGTATGCATGCTCCCGCATGGTGTAAATAAAAGTTGCAAGCAATTTCCATAAAAAATAGATCCCATTCTTCACCCCACAAGATGCACGGATATCCACCCACACAGAAAACCAGGAATCTGCAAAGACCAGGATAGTCCATTGGCCATTCTAAGCTCAGTACTACATACAATAGCCTTTCCCAACTGGTGGGTCCATTCGGCTAGAAGTGATAAGAACTCTATCCCAACACATCTGCTGGAATAAACGTGTATTAACCTGCAGGGTCGGGGGTACACTAACCCGCAGCATCCTGCCAATACTGCAGCCAAGAGGCTCTTTCGAAACCGCGTTCCCAGATGCATCACCCCGAACCCGGGACCTCCCGAACGCGCCCCATGTCTCCCCTCCCCTACTCACCATAGCAACCCGGCCAGGCAAGGGGCGGCTACAACGACTGCAAAAATTATTCGGGGGCAACACGTGCGCCCGCCAAACTTGCAAAAGAAAAGGCCAGGAAGTGACGTCACACGCCGTCTCTTTCCTCGAGCAAAGCTTTCCTGTTGACCTTTCACCTGAACGGAATAATATTTCCCGTCCTGTTGATAGACTTACACATTTTCCTGTCTCTATGATCCACCCGAAGGCAGGAAGCAAAGGCACTCTCCGATAGGGGGCTTTTCAGAGACAAGGCGGATGGGCGGGACTAGAGAAGCTGAGTTTGATTGAAGCTGGAGACAGAGTAAAGAGCGGCGGGCCGATTGACCTCCACGCAGTTCCTGTTAGGCGGCATGTTCTCTAGTGGAAATCAATTGGGTTCGCACAGCGGACTAAACCATTAGCATACACAAACCCCATTGGGCTTAGCGTATCGACACAGCCGCAATGAGAATGCCTTTTATGAGTGCCGTTGGCTATGATTTCTACAGTGAGGGTCCTCCAGTCTTTGTCGTCCATTGCAAAAACGGGCAGTGCCCATTAGTGAAAGTAAAAAGTCTGTTCTATTTGAGGCTGAAGCCAAGTGCAGTTGCCAGCTACAAAGGTGCATAACTTTCTCACTGAACGTTTTGAAATGTTTTCGTTATAAAACTCCTGCCTAGCTTTCTTGCAACTGAGCCTGTGGAGCGGGACTAAGGAAGTGTAATTGCTCTAATGCGAACTGTTGTGCGCCCGTTTATAAGACCCGTCCCTTTCAGCAGTGAATGACTAATTATTAACCGTGTAGTGATGGGCATGTTTGCTTCGGAATTTTCCACGCATTCTTGTCACCGTGGCAGAAAAATCTTTTTCACTGGTTGTAGAAGACATGTCCTTCCAACGTCATTTCTTACCTCAGAGCCAAGCTGAGGCAGCTGGAACAGGTTTAGATATTCCGGTATAAAACTTGTTTTTCCCTTCCATCGCAACCCAACACTGCAGGGACATTTTATCATGTTTGGTAGACATGAAATAAAGCCAAAATCTTTTGGGTACAAATATATTTACTAATTCAGAATATTTTAAAGACCTGTATAATTGAAACCAGGGCTTTTCTTTGGGGACTAATGGATAGTTTGAAAAATATCATAAATGTTGTTTTTATACAGTATACATGTTCAAAAGTGGAAATGTTCACCATCATACACAATAGAGGAATAGTTGGTGAAGATGATGGAAGATGATTGTTAGACTTACTTCCTTGATTAGAGCAAAGACAATATATTTATTGCTGACTGGAAACTCCTTATAGAATTGATGATTGATGAATTGTAGTTTGATGATTAAGGAAAAAAATTAGATAATAGAAAAAAAGCTTTTTGTTTTCATATAATAAGATATAATTTTGTACTTGTATTTGCTGCAAAGAAAATCAAAAAGCAGCAGAGTTTATGAGAGAATTTTCTCCTGGCTCCAAGAAATAAAAGAAGCACTAAAAGAAGCACAGCAAAGTGGCTGTTTGAATAATCCCTTAGAAATAAGCTCCATGTAACCAGTTGATTATTACCTTAAAGTGACAATCTAGGGTGCACTGAGGAGGACCCTTGGGATGAAATGGGCAAGGTTGTCATTCTGCTCAGCTCCAGTTCTCTTAGCAAGTCTTCTGTGGGACTGCCCTGAACCTCAGTGCTATCAGAGCCATTTGGCTATTCTTGCAAGAAAGAACAGACTGATTCCTTCTTTTCGGGGTCGGTTGGACATGGGGATACTGTATCAATCTCATGGAAGATTCAGTGGATCTTCTAGAAGATATTTATTCCCATTGGTTAAAAAAAAACCTAGAAAATATTTGTCCTTAAAGATTCCAGAAGACTCATATCAGCTCTTTCCCTCACAACATGCAACTGCTTTGCCAGCCTGCATAACCTTCATATGTATGGATTTCAATTCTCAGAATTCTCTGCAATGGTCATCCTCCTTCAGAATTCTGGGAAAGCTTAAGTAAGTTAAGGAATCAAACAATCTTGTAACATTACAAATTTATTTGATAGCAACAATGGAAATACTTTCATTCCTGAGCTATACTTGTTTTAAACTAATTGTTATGTAAGTTGCTTCCTCTAAAGTTATTTCCAAGCTGGACAATATTTAAGAACATAATGATCAATGGTCATATTTAAATTGTTAGTGTATGAATGGCTGTAATAGGAAATCTTTGCGTCTATTGCTATGATCTTGTACAGTGGGGACACTTTGCTAAGGAACATCTGTAAAGCTTATATATCTTAGCTTATTTTTTATTGTCAAGAATAAATCTATTGTGCTGAATTATTTCTACTGGAAACGGCCTGGTATTTTTTTTTTATTGTCTCTGTGTGTATAGGTCTGTGTGTATAATGTCTTTGCCTTGCTACTGCAGTTTAAAGGTTAAACAATATATGGTGCATTATTAATTTGGAGCAAATTGGATTTCTGGAAAAGTAGATTTGTTTTGGTTGTGAAAAACATTAGATCCATGGCATCATGCAGTATGAAATGTGTCTAAAGATTATAAGTTATAATGAATCACTGATCTCTTCCATCAAGCAGAACCAAAAGCAAAAGTCCCAAGGTTACATAGATTTTATATGGAATGTTGATATGTATAAGAGCATGCGTACATATTGCAGAAAACCCAGATACATTATAACTGATAAGGATGCAAAATAACAAGAACTGAAGCATGGGTATCATTCAAAGTATGAAGACACTACAATAACATTCATTGAAATGTAACAGAGCAGCTTTGATATACAAAAAGTGTTAAGATATTTTAACAAGCAAATAATCAGGAGAAGTCTAGTAGCACCTTTTTTGGTTAATGAATTATATTTAACAACTTAAGCTTTTGTGAGTTACAGATCACTTCATCCGATGCTATGGGATGGCTAGACTGATGTAGGGTTTAAATTGGGATGAGATGTGCAAAAGGAGGGGAAGACAGAAAACAAAGTGATTCTATGAAATACATTATTTTATCAATTAACAATTGTAAATCTACATTTTGTGTTGGGATAGTCTGAAACCTTTTGAAGTACGTGAGTTCCACAATCTCTAGCTCAATTGTGCTGGGGAATTTTTATTTTCTAAGATAACAGTGAGATCTATAACGGATTGTCCCAGGAAGTTAAAATGCTTTGATATTACTTGATCCTTGCTTGAGTCCTGATGCCATATTTGTGTCCATTAATTCTTTTATACAAAATATGATCTATTTGTTCTATGTAGAATCCAGAGGGCCATGCTAGCAGATGATGGCATATATCATATTAAAGGAAAGCATGGGATGGTACTTCTAATCTTTTATGCAAAGTTGTAAGATGATGGTCCAACAAGCTGACCATGTACTTAATTGCAAAGAGATAGAGAAGCAGTCACTATACAGCTTTGAATTTGTTCCATTTCACAAAAAACTTAAATTCTGCAAGTATTAATGTTAATTGGCAAAACTTGGCAAAACTATAAAGAATTCTCACAATTAAATGAACAACTAAAGAATAAATGATACTGATTACAGTACATACCATGAATTTAACTTACAGCAAACGTGTTTTTTGTTTCAATTCTATTTCATCCCTCCATAAAAAGATAAAATTAAAAAACTCATAGCCTATTATTAAATCTTAGAAACTATGCATTGTGCTGTTTTTTACGGATAAAAAAACTAAAGGTTTTTTCATTAACCTTTTCAGAACAAATATCCAATCTGAAAAAGTTTTGATCCATCTGTGATATCATGATCTGTCTAGGTTCATTTCAACTAAGGGCAGTTTCAGAAGGTGAAACTTGATTATCAAAATTAAAGAAAAATATCATACTGACACTTGTGTCAACATAAAACTAACTTCAGGAATGTGTATAATATATATGGTACTGTTTAGCGTATTATCAGACATGAATTTAAAAAGCCATTTGATTTATTCATTGAAGACTGAAAATCTAACATTTTGCAAATAGAATTTGTTCTGATTGTATTAAAAATAGCTCTAGCAAAATACACTTTATATTAATGTACAACTAAAGGTTTGAACAGATGTAGGTCAGTGGTAGAGTTCATTTTTTCTTCAAAACTAAGACTGTAATTTGCCGTGCTTGATTTTAAAGCACAACAAACTGACCTCACTGGTGAAAATGTATAGCAGTCCCACATTTAAAAAAAAGAAAAGTAAAAAAATCATGTATTGGAGTCTGACTATAGATAATATATTAGAATGTATTAAGTATAGTAGACTAAGTGGGATAATTTGAAAAGAGATGCTCTCAGAAATATCTGGGATATAAAATATACAAGGAATTAGATATTTTGCTGTGTGGTAAATGTGAAGAGAGAATGTAGTCAGGCATACTACATGTTCTTGTAGCATGGCTGACAACTGTATCATTCCAAGCAAGTTTGCACAATTTGTAATCCCACTAAGTCGAATGTGGAATACCAACAAAATGTTATTAGTATCCTTTTTGTCCCAGAGCTGCAAAAAGAGGTATTCAGCCAGAAATATGTAGACTGCAATCCAAAACGTTGTAACTATGTATGTATCTGCAGCTATGTATGCAGCCTTGCAGGAAGGGGTGATCACATGTTCTGCAGGATTGACTGCAAAGCAGTAGATCTACAGATCCATCCCTGCTTCATAAGACTGAAAAGAGGGAACTTGAGCTTGTCCAAACAAAAGTATAATATGACAGAAAGGATGAAGGCAGCTGACAAGAATCTGTAAAGTACAGTGTGGTTCTCTAAAACCTTCTGTCTTTGTTTCTATGGAGGCAAGGGTAATAGAGGTGGAAAGGGCTCCTTTGATGGGCGGATTCCCAGGACCTCCCTTCTTAAATACCAGGTGGATTGCTTTGAATCTATAATGCACATTCCAAGTGACCCATTTATAAATGTGTCAATCAGGATAACTTTGTAGGCTTAGCAAAATGTAGCCACTTTCACATGGAAATAATGCTAACACCATAATGTGCTATTTGTGCTCAGATGGATTACACAAGCAAGGCCTCTGCCTGGCCTGATATAATTATATCAATAGGACATTCCTGTTCCTTCGAAGCTTAAAAATCCATCAAAGAAACTTAATTCCAATGATACTGCAAGCATTTTGTGTGAAGCTGTCAGTTTCCTTGCATAAGGACTGTGAACTTTAATTTGCTTGTTACACTAAAGCGTCCACAGCTACTATGTCAAAAGATGAAAACAAAGCAAAACAAAACAAAAAGCAGGCTCTCATCAGCTTCAAACTTTTATTGTTTCAAATGCTAGGGTTTTTTTCTTTTTAAGGAAAAAAAGCAATACTACATGATTACATCATGGTCCTACTGAAATCCATACTGTATAAGAACTACTGCGGGCTTCTGAGTATTTGAATAATCTTTCCAATGGGCTTCTGGAAAGGAAAAAGTATTCTGAGGGTCATTTAAAACTGAGTTAGTAGTTTCAAACAGAAAGTGCTTGTATTTTCTACATTTCTCTCTTGTATATGCGATTTAGGCTCATACTGACGTGCAAATACATGCACACACATACACAGATATATAATAAAATTACACATGCACACATACACACAGATAAAAGAATTCAGCAGGGGCTGACAAAAGGATACATTAGCCATCTGTCTCAAAACACACAGTACTATATGCCACTTCTCACCTTAACCTTTTCAGATATTTTTCATCATTTTGACATTCATTATTAAAATATAAGACACTACTCATTCTCAGGGGGATATTCAGAGCATAAGTAAACAATCTCTTTGCCAATCTTCAACTTTCAGTGAAGGTAGTGATTCTAATGGAAGATTTTTTCATATAATTGTCACCAGCTCATTTTCTGGTTCAGCAGGTGATTGCATCCTTGCTGCTAACTCCTTTAAAGATTTAGTAAAAAGTGGAACTCCAAAGTGGAATATCACAATGTTCAATCCTTGTTACTAAAGCAAAACAAATCATACATTGATGGTAACCCAAAGATCTCTGTATCTTTCATTAACTTTCTCAGTTAATGAGCTGTACTAATTTTTAAAGCTCTATATGAGCAATGCTTTAACAAGAACTTTTTTTAGATTTTAAACATTTTAATATAATTCCAATAAGTAAGGCATAAGCAAGAAAAAGTAGATCACTATCCTGCTTTGACTCTTCTTTTATTGTAATATTTTCCTCAGACACTATGTATTCATATTGTCTGTCTAGATAGAGACAATTATAGATACAATAGGTGTAGATATAATGGTTATCACTTTGTCTATATAGAGATAATAATGCTTATTATATCTATAGAATTGAAGGTTGGATTATTATAGTGCACTCTACACTGAGCTGCCCTCAATAAATATTTGGAAACTATGGATAGCCCAGAATATATGGTTCAAAGTAATAGTGGTTATGTAATACCTTGCTTTGAGAATTGCATTGGTTACTAGTTGACTTCAAGGTGCTGTTGTTACCTTTACAACTGTTCATGGCTCAGAGCCTGGGTGTCTGTGGGAGTACTTTCTCCTACCAGTAGTTCAATAAGATCACGTAGGGAAGACATGTTCCGTGTGTTTCCTCTTAGGGACTGATATGTGTCTTTTCAGTCACAAATGCCATTATGGAATACTTTGCCCCAGGACATCTGCAGGGCCCTTTCCCTCCTGGTTTTAGAAATTGCCTAAAATAGGATTGTTTCACTTTGGTGCTGGAATGTTGTAATTGCTACCTCTAGAAAAGAATGGTGTTTTTAACATTGGACTGTTAATTGTTGTATGTTCCCAATTTTTTTAACATATTGGTTGTTCTGTAGATTTCTGTAGATGGGAATTTTATACTATAAAATCATTTTTAACTAAAGCAATGTAGAAGCTTTCTAAAATAAATACATACTTGTTTTTCAAAGAGATAACAAGGAATAGGCTCAGTTGGGCAAAATAAATTAATTAACAAAGGATTATAAACTTTCTGGAATAATTGCTCAAGTAAATTTTACATCCATAGTTCTGTGTTCAAGTTAGGGTAGCATCAGATTATAGATGGAAATTTTAAATAATATAATTAATTCTAAATACTAAGAACATCAGAGACAAAATCTGTTTAATAATGGATGTCAAAGTTTATAACTGAAAATATAGAACAGTATATAAATAACCAGGTTAACAGAAATGTCCTGGGGGGCTGCTTGTTTTACAATTGTCTACTACTAAATTCCTTGACTTTTTAAATTATTACCATATTGTAATAAAATAATAAGTTACATTTGATATATATTTTAGATTTTAAAAAGATTTGTATTTTAAAATTTATCCTATTTTTCAACATGTGGTAAAGATAAATGAGTAAATAAATTGTTGGCATCTTTTCTGTAAGCAAAATCCTAAAAACATTAATAAGAGTTGAAATCAGATGATATTTGAAAATATATGAGTGGACAGATGTTTTTTTAATAACATGTATTGTAAATAAAGGTGTATGTTGCTCAAACACCAGAATATAGTAACACTTTAATTATAAGTCAATACCAAGGAAAAGGACAATATTATAAAGAATGTAAGCCAAAAGTTAAGTTTACAGGCTAGGATCCTTGACACTCAGGGTTACTCTATACAGGTAGGATATGATTGTGATAATAGAGAAGATGTATATGAAGGTATGTTAGAAACACAGATAAGTGCTTCATGTGTCTGAATTTAATCAATTTTTCAACAAAGCCTTCTTCAATTTGTACTCAACTCTGAAGACTTCATGGATATATCCATGTAGTTTTGTAAGATAGATTGGCCTGGTTTCAACTTCATTCATGCATACATTCATTGCAGAGGTTCTCCAACTCCATACAAGTCAGAATGGCTTACAGCATTAAAAATGAAACAAAGGAACAAAGTTCACATGTGATTGGAAGAAAGAAGATACTTTAATGGTGGATATCCTGCTTGAAGGTATGTAGCATGGCAAGTAAACCGGACAGCACACTTGCACTAGAAACCAGAAAACATTATTTTTAATGTATAGCAAGACAAGACAGGCAAAAGTTGCCTTGCTGGTGGACTATCATAAGTAGAGGATGGCATTGTACAATCCTGTCCTTAAAAAATGGCCAGTTGCTCACACTTACACTAGCACAAGCTGGTCAGCCTAGAGTCTAGACTAACTGATTCCAGTGAATCAGGCCCTCATATCCATCAAGATAACTGCGTTGCTATTGTAAAAGAAAATATTCTTGAAGAGATCCCACAGTCAGCTTTCTAGCAGTTGAGAGGCTGGATTGAGGTGACATGATCATATCCTATCAGTATTATGTCCTCTTTATGGCTTCCAGATTATTTTGTTTTCCTGGACATACAAAAGAAACTGGCTGATGTATTAAAATTAAAATTACTCAGGAAGTTAATATATGGACCTTGCATCTAGAGAAAAAAATCCTTTTTTATTTATCAGCATGATATATTATTATAATATAAATCCTCTATTAGACATTTTTTAACAAAAGCCAGATATAGATGCAATGAAGTGTTGTTTTCTAAAATGGACTACTATACAGTATTACAGCTACCTTATCAGGTATTTTCAGCTGTACTTCATATTTCTTCAGATGTTTGCAAACATTGCCTTACTTTATCTGTTCCAGAATAATAAGTACTGTAAGACAACTGTAACTCAGAAAATTCAGAACATTGACTAATTAGAAATTTTAGGTCACCTAATTAATTGTCATGCAATAAATTCATTTGAATATGGACTATAGAAGAGCTACATGTTGCCTTTTCCTCTCTGAAGTATCAAAAAGGTACTGAAACACATTGCTTCCCATGAATACAGTATGTTTGATAATAATTTTATTAAACATATCTAGATCTGTCTTTTCAGGCAAGATAATTAAGTAGACTCTTTCCCTAATTTCTTTCTCAGGTGAACATTAATCTGATTAACTCAGATTTGATAATTACAATTTTATTTTTAAAATATAAGCTTGTTTTAAGAGTGAAGAACCAATATAGGGTGATCTATAATTATTATCCTGACTGATGTATGAGTGCGGACTAACCAAGTGAGCTAAATTTAGTCTCAAATATGTAAACTGAATATAATTGCTACACATTCCTGAGCAGCTAAAATTATTTGATTCTTGAATTCATACCTTAAAGCACAAAGAAACACATACTAAAATTGCTTTGAAATGCTTTGGCAGGCACTGGTGTCTACATTGTGTTTAATTGTTTTATATTCATTCGAAATAATTTTCCCTAGACAGCCTTACTGTGGTGAAAAGGGCAAAACATGACTAGAAACCTGAAGTGAAGGGGCAGAGACAGTGAGTTGGGGAAAAAAAAATCAGTTTTTCAGTTCAGTGGAATAGAAAAGGATATCTAGCCAAAGCAAGGATGATGTAATACCAAAAGTATGCAAAACAAAACAAGAGCTTGAGAGGAAGACCCAATATGTATTGTAAGGAAATTAGATAAGGTAAAAAAAATAGTTGAAATGAAGAAAACAAAATACATTATAATCTATGTAATTATAATTATATAAGTAAAGTAAAATAATTATTCTGGTGCTATCTTTGGGGACCATTTTCTTGTTTCAGAATACCATAGAGAAGGGGAAACAAAATAGAGAGGATCATAATCCATGGAAGGCTATCTGAATTAGCTTTATAGTCTGCACTAGTTTTTTCTGACCTGATGCCATTCAGATCTGCAGGGATTAAAACTTCCAGAAGATAGTAGTCAGTTTTGCCAGGAAACTGTGGTTCTACAATTGAATCAATAAAATGGAATTGGAAGAAAAATGCATTCATTGTGAATCATGGGGTGGAGACAGATGCTTAATTTTTAAAAACAATACAAGAACTTGGAAAGAGATCTTCTTTATGACATACGGATTCAATCCATTTTTACAAATGATAAAGATGTACTGGTGTTACATTGTTTTTCATATCTTCAAAAATGAAGTCAGTTAGCAGTGAGTGTGGTATAAAAAATGCATTCCACTATGTATTGCAAGAAACAATACTTCTCTCCTATTCAGCCATTGTTTAAAATCAATCTCCTTCAGGGAAAATAGCTAAGAACCATTTCTGAATCCTGTGAGAATAAAACTAGGATCATCACAAGCATATTATTTTCTTTTCCCTACTTCTTAAGCTCAACTACTTCAAAAGTTTGAACTATGGAAAAATTTAAAATCTCTAGTTCCTACTATGCAAATGTTAGGGTTAGCATAGTGTGAAAAAATAGTACTATAGTTCTTCATGGTCATAGGACAGAGATACCCAACCTTTTGGGCACCAGGGACCGGTTCCATGGAGAAAGGTTTTTCCACAAACCGGAAAGTGCATGGTTTTGTGTTCTGCCTGCATCCCATGGATGGGTCTTTGCTTGTTTGTGCGGACTGGTTGCTGGCATGCCACGGCTCAGTACCGGTCCACGACCAGAGATTGGGGACCCGTGTCTTAGGATACAGCCAAGATAGCCCAAGATATTTCATTGGCTGAAGTAAAGGTGGGCCCCACCCCAAATTCCATTGAAGAGAAAATGGCTGGACTGAATCCTGAGAGAGCATAGAATCTTTTACAACAGAAATGGGCAAAACTTTTCTGGCCTGGGATAGTACAATTGGGCAGGCTGAGGATGCAAAGTAGGTGGGGTAGCTGGTCATTGTTCATCATAAAAGATTTACTAAACAGAATTGGATAGGTTATCTGTTTTCTCTCTTTTATTTTCTGTGATTTAATGACTGGAAACCACACTACAATTTTGGGCAGTTGTTTTTGGACAGGGTTCTTAGGGATGTGAAAAAGTTGCTTCTGGGCAGCCCAGGGCCTGGGGCTGTAAGTAGCTTACCCTCTTTTTAAGATTTGAAGTAAGTGAAGCAGTTTAGGAAACTCTGGGCTGTAAGTGCAGCATTTATAGTTTTCTCTTCTAACAGAGTGGAATGTACCAAGTAGGATACTTTTCTTTTTTTCTTCTGAGTATTTAAACTTCAAGCACTGAGAAAATATAGAAAGACAAAAAGCCAAGTACCTGTCTCTAAAAGCTCCATAAATCACAGCTCTTGTATACACATCCATACTAAAGGAATCTTCTGCAAGATGCAAGAGCAGATCTCCCTCCAGGGGTAACTGTTCTAGTTTGCCTGTATTTTGTGTTGTATCCTACCTTTTACCTTGCTAAGGAAACTGGCAAGGAACCAAGTGGCTTACAGCCATAAGTGACAGCAAAGGAATTCTTAGCATTTTTCAAATAAAGGTTATATGCCAATAGAAATTCTTTGTTCTGAAGTACTATTTAAAATTACCAAGCAGCTATTTTAGTCAGCAAACTCACATGCATTGGGCAGGTAATGAGTAACAAAACCTATCTACTAGGAGCAATAATAGTAATATATTGCTTTTACTTTTTCAACTGAAAATAACAGCATTGCAAACCAACGTATTCTTAGATTTTCCCAAATGCTCATTTTGAGTATGAAAATGTAAAAAGGCAACAGGTTGGGAAAAGCTGATCTAGCTCAGCTTTTGTCACAAACAACAGCAAATAGCAGTGATTCTCAATTGGAAAACAATATAACCTAACAGGCATGGCATTCATTATATGTCTCTTTGTTCAACATGTATTATTTTGTTGCCTTTCCTTGGAGGGCTGGAACCCTGATTTAGACACATTTCAGAAAAGTCAATTTCAGTTATTTCAACAGTTCCAGTGCAAACTAACTGTGCAATTTGCTGAGCTTTCCAATTAAGTTAAAATGCAAACTCTAATTTGAAACAGACCTCATTTGTCTTCCTAGTAGGCTCTAGAACTGGAATATATTTCAGTTTCAAGCAAATCTGAGTGCTTGAAACAAATAATAAAATAGCAATAGATGTAGCTTTGTTATACATTTTGTGATGAAATCCACCACGACGGTAGTTTAAAAGAAAACAATATGTGGAGGTAATAGTCTTGAATATTACATGTGGCTCTATTTAATTCTTTAGAAATGAAATTTATATATTATATAGTAATTATAGTAGTGTAATGATCAATTACTGCAATAATTGTGGAGAAATTTCACTTGAAGAGATCTAGGCACAGAAAGAATTACAGTAAAGGAAAGTTAGCTGATCTGTCTATTTAGATAATGGGTGGAAGAAACCGAAGGCCAGAAATCCCCGAGGAACCAATAAAAAATGTGCATTTCCCCACTAAGATGACTTTTCATAAGGGCAGTCTCCATTTTTTTCTTCATCTTTTGGGGTTTGTGTTTTCTCTTCTGGGTCTGGTTGAAATAAGGAAATAGGGCTGTATCTTGAACAGCAAGGTATCTCAACATAATTAGATTGGCTCTTGAATGCATTACCTAAACTTTTGTGGATTAGCATCCTAATTGCAAAAAGTGCTTCTGCTGCTTCCTATTGACATATAACGATTTTGGCTCATATGTCCCTATTATGTCTAGCAACATTCAACCTCTGTGTTGATATACTCCATCGACATGGACAAGGACTTACTTCAGCTTTTATCCATACTTTAAATGCTGTTTTAGGAGTGGGTTTTTTTTTAACCATATAAGGCTTAATCCCCTCCATTTTTAAATTCAATTTATGCAATTCTGTAATTGCATTAAAGCATTTACTGTTCAAGATCCTGTTATAGGGAGAACAAGTCTATCCAGCTTTGTTGACTCCATTTGTATCATTACTCAGAATGTTCCAGCATTTGATTTGAGAGAGAAAGCCAGTAAACATGTAGACTCTGCAGATGACAATTCCACAGTTTCACATCTGCATGTGGAAACTATTCATGTGCATGTGAACTATTCACATAGAGCAGGATTCATAACTTCAAACAGTCCAATACAGGGGGGGAAAACCTGAAAATGTGGCTTTAAGACTTATTACATTTCTTTCTTCTACCATATTGCTTTATCTGTTGTTTTTTACCACCTAGCCCGGGAGTAGGCAACCTTGGCTCTTTTATGACTCGTGGACTTCAACTCCCAGAATTCCTGAGCCAGCCATGCTGAGGGGAAAGGTTTCCAAGCTGAGCCATGCTGGCTCAGGAATTCTGGGAGTTGAAGTCCACGAGTCATAAAAGAGCCAAGGTTGCCTACCCCTGAGTCCTAGCCTGATGAATGAACGAGAGCCAGTCTTGTGTAGTAGTTAAGGAAGCAGGTTAAAAATCACGAGACTGTAAGTTGTAGTCCCATCTTATGTGCAAAGCCAGCTGAGTGATCTTAGGCCAGTCACTCTTTCTCAGCCCTGGGAGGAGACAATGGCAAATACTTCCAAAAACATTGCCCAGAAAACTGCAAGAATTTTTGCATGGTGTCGCCAGGCGTCAACACCGAATCAAAAGACACACATGCATGCACTCCCCCTACACACACACACACACACACACACACACACAGAGAGAGAGAGAGAGAGAGAGAGAGAGAGAGAGAGAGAGAGAGAGAAATGCTGATAAATAATTTTCATTCTCGAAAATATGGACGTTTTTACATTTTCCTATGGTGGAGTTTCCACATTATTTTATTTCTAAATTATTTTTGTTTAGAAAGTTTCCAAGTTATTATGAAGTATTCTAATAAATACATTGCCTTAACATTAATTTTAAATTGTATAATTTATAATCCATTATAGAAGTTTTCCATCTTTTCCAAAATGAGGATTTGGGAAGAATTCCATACAGCTCTAAAATATATCCATGTCCATTGTTGAGGCTTTCTTTACATTTACCTATCAAAATTAGTGGAGAACTTTAGCAGAAATGATTATATATTTATAATTCACTATATCATATACTATACCTGTATATGGCTAAGATTCATATACAGAGATAAGTGGAAAGATATTATAAAGTATAATTTGTAAGTTACGAATAATATACAAACATCTGACAGATATGAACAGCAGTTAACTATTCTATGCAAAGTTGATTCAATGACCCATATAAATTGGATTCAGAAATTAACTTCTAATATGTAATTTTATTTTTTTTAAAGTATTATCTGAATTTCGATCGGTTCATTCTTGTAGCTGACACTAGATGTCACCATCATTATTCAATTATGAATAATTCTTTTTATTTTAATTAGGACTTTTGCACATATTTCCCACTATTTCTTTGTTATTTAGCCTATTTTGTTTGAGGTGCACACCATCCCTATGATTAAGGTTCAATGCCGATTCTACATTATTTTTGATAAATTTTAACTGAACTAAGAAGTAAATGTTCTGATTTCAGTGGTGGAATTCACAGAGTTTTAGTGGAAGAATTGTAAAATAGATAAACACAATGATTTCTGCACTTTTCAGCACATTAGTCATGAACCACATATGTATTAGTCTTGTCACTTAACTGAATTCTGAAAATGTTACCAACCCATATAATTGTACAATATTGTATACATTGTGTATATTGAGGGATACACTGGGATATTGCCAGTAAAGGGAAAACTTTGAAGATTCAATATTGGTATGATGCTTCATTTTTCTCTTCATAAAGCAATAAATGAGAGAGACACGGAGACAGAAGTTAACTTTTCCATAAAAGGTCATAGAGGAATTTTGATTGACTGTTAGATGCCCAAATAGGAACATATTTTTCAATCTCTACACACTAACGTATACAGTATGAGAAATAAACAGGGTGAATTAGAAATTCAAGTAAATGAGGCCAGATATAATATTGTTGCCATTATAGAAACTTGGTGGGATGAAACCCACAAATGGAATATATAGACCAAATAAAAGAGGAGGTGGAGTTGCATTGTATATAAGAAATAACTACTTCTCTACAGAAATAGAACACAACAATGATGAAAACTTCTTGAATGCATTTGGGTCAATATAAAAGGGGGAGAAATGACATTGCCATAGGTGTATACTATAGACCACTCAACCAAATAGAGGAAATAGATGAACTTTTTGTTAGTCAGTTAACTAAGATATATAGGAAGCACATCATAATAGTAATGGGGGACTTTAACTACCCTGATATCAACTGGGAGACAAACTCTGCACCAAGTGGAAGATCAAACAGGTTCATGACAAACCTAGCAGACACCTTTATCTCCCAAAACTAGAGAAGGGAATTAGGGGATCAGCCATATTGGACCTAATTCTCACTAACAGAGATGAAATGATAGAAGGTGTTGAAGCCACAGGAATGTTGGGGGGGAGTGATCATGCAATATTGGAATTCAACATTATGCAAGCACAAGCAATAGAACAAAGTCAAACTAAAGTCTTGGACTTTAAGAGAGCTAATTAGTAAGAGCTTGGGAAGGATTCCATGGATGAGAATTCTCAGGGGAAAAACAACCGAAGAAGCTTGGGAAACTTTGAAAAGTGAGGTTATAAAAGCCCAGACTAGCACAATACCAATGAAGAAGACAAATACAGCTCTCAAAAGAAACCAGCATGGCTGCATAAAGATGATAAATTGAAAGACAAGTATAAAAAGTGGGAAGAGGGGTACATAACTAAGGTAGAATATCAGCAAATAGCCTGAGCCTGCAAAGATGAAGTGAAGGAAGCTAAGGCTCAAATGAACTAAGGCTTGCGACAAAAGTCAAAAATAACAAAAAAAAAGCTTCTTTCAACATGTAAAAAACAAGAAAAAAAATCAAGGAAATGATTGGTTCATAAATGGGAGAAAATGGTTAGAAGGTGACAAGCAACAGGGAGAAAGCAGAACTGCTTAACTCATTTTTTGCATCCGTCTTTACACAAAAAGAAAAAACAGTCCAACCTATCAAAAACAGTACCGTAAAAAACAGATTAGGAATACAAGTTAAAATAGGCAAGGAAATAGTAAGTGAGTACCTGTCCACTCTAGACAAGTTCAAATCACCAAGACCAAATGGATTACTCCCCAAGGTTCTGAAGGAACTGGCAGACATGATCTCAGAACCACTGAACTATATCTTTCGAAGATCCTGGAGCACCGGGGAACTACCAGAGGACTGGAAAGGAGCTGGTGTAGTTCCCATCTTCAAAAAAAGGGGGGGGGGAATAAGTCCAGGAAACTACAGACCTATCAGCCTGACCTCAATACCTGAGAAGATTCTGGAAAACAAAATAAAGCAACGAATCAGTGAACACCTAGAGGCAAAGTCATAACCAAAAGCCAACAAGGGTTTGTCAAAAAACAGATAATGCCAGACAAATCTTATTGCATTCTTTGACAAAGGGATAAAATTAGTGGACCAGAGGACTGCTGTGGATATCATTTACTTGGACTTCAGTAAGGCATTTGATAAAGTAGACCACAACCTACTACTTGATAAGATAGAAAAATGTGGGTTAGACAGCATCACCACCAGATGGATTCATAACTGGCTGACCAACCTCCCTCAACGTGTAGTCCTCAATGGAACTGTATCCTCATGGAGGGAAGTATGCAGTGGGGTACCCCAAGGCTCCTTTTTAGGCCTAGTACTCTTCAACATCTTCATCAATGCTTTGGATGAGGGGAAAGATGGGGAACTCATCAAATTTGCAGATGACACCAAGCTGGCAGGAATAGCCAACATTCCAGAAGATAGACTTCAGATACAGAAGGATCTTGACAGATTTTAACATTGGGTACTATCTAACAAAATGAAATTCAATGGTGAGAAAAGTAAGGTTCTACATTTAGGCAAGAAAATGCACAGGTATAGTATAGGTGGTACCCGGCTCAATAGTAGCAACTGTGAGAGGGATCTTGGAAGTCCTAGTGTACAATCACTTAAATATGAGCCAGCAGTGTGCTGTAGCTGCCAAAAAAGCCAACACAGTTCTAGGCTGCATTAACAGAGGGATAGAATCAAGATCATGTGAAATGTTAATACTACTTTATAATGCCTTAGAATACTGCATCCAGTTTTGGTCGCCATGATGTAAAAAGATATTGAGACTCTAGAAAGAATGCAGAGAAGAGCAACAAAGATGATTAGGGGACTGGAGTCTAAAACATAAAAAGAACAGTTGCTGGAATTGAGTATGTCTAGTTTAATGAAAAGAAGGACTAGGGGTGACATGATAGCAGTGTTCCGATATCTCAGGGGTTGCCACAAAGAAGAGGGAGTCAAGAAGTGATGGATGACAATTAATCAAGGAGAGAAGCAACCTAGAACTAAGGAGAAATTTCCTGACAGTTAGAACAATTAATCAGTCGAACAACTTGCCTCCAGAAGTTGTGAATATTCCAACATTGGAAGTTTTTAAGAAGAGACTGGACAATAATTTGTCCTGAGCAGGGGGTTGAACTAGAAGACCTCGAAGGTCCCTTCCAACTCTGTTATTCTGGGAACCCCTGCCATACAATGATCAACTGCTGGAAGTATGGGCATGCCAGATGCTGTAGTCACTTAAAATTGAGGAGGTTCCTAGACTGGAATGAAGCTTGAGAAATAAGGCCTTAAGACAGTTCAAATTGGGAAATAGTACTGCTGAAGCAAAGCAAAGCTTCAAAATACAGGCAGGAGTGCATGTACTGTGACCTGGAAATGGGTGGAAGACAATGATATCTATTCCTGCTTTCAAGAAATGATGGTTAGCCCATTCTGGCAACTAGGCAAGCAGAAAGTGTGGCCTGGTCTAGACATGGAAAAGTTTCTGATTTGGCAGTAGATAGAATATTCTACAAAGGGAACAACGTTTGGTGCTCTGAAGTACAGTATTTAGGAAAGAATCTTTTTTTTAATTTTGAAACAAATGTATACTTACTTTGTTTTTTTATTAGGGTGATTTAAATTATTAAACATTTTATTATAACAATTAAAAGTGGACAATGGGGTTTATTTTTTAACTGCAAGCCTGACCAAAGTTCACTATTTAATATATTGGTGTCTGTATAAGTATGTAGCATTATTGTTATAGTTTAACAGGATGTCTTTGCATGGGGTGAAGTTATTCAAATTCTCTTAGCTATCTGAATTTGTGTCATGTGTTTGGTTTGGTCTGGTCAATTTCTTTTTTGGGGGGGGTGTCAATTTTCCTCCCATTTTTTCCAGTGAAGTTCCACTGCAACGTATGTATGTATGTATGTATGTATGTATGTACGTATGTATGTATGCATGCATGTATGTATGTATGTATAATCCTCGTTTAATAACCACAGTTGGGGCTGGCAACTCCATCACTAAGCAACATGGTCATTAAGACTTCACATGACACTGGTTTGCTAACAATTTCTCCATTGACTCTGCTTGTTGAAGCCTGCTGTAAAGCATGTAAATGGCAATTGTATCACCATGGGATACTGTGATGTTTGTAAATGCTTATCAGTTGCAAAGTACACAAATCTTGATCACATGACTACAGGGATGCTTCAATAGTTGGGTATGAAGACTCCTTGTAAAGTTATTTTTTTCAAACAGTTGCTAAACAGGCAGTCATTAAGCAAGGACTACTTGTACGTATGCATTCAATATGTATGACCACCCATCTCAAATCCATGACTCTGTATGGCTAATAAGAGTTTAAAACAGCATAAAAACATATATCAAGAAAAACAGGAACAACCAACAACTAATTAACATAACCATTGTGCAGCTTCTGGGTTTAGAAGTTTCAAAATTATAGTGTATATGCATAACCAGATATTACTTTTGTAAGGGTTGTGAGAATATATCAGAAGCTTTCTAGGGGTGCGGGTTGGGAACCGCTGTTGTATGGCTATTTCATCCCGGTTTGCTGAACTGCTATGTTCTCAACTTGTCAGCAGCTTCCTTTATTTTTATATATTCCAGTTAACCCAAGGATGACCCATAAGGAACATGGAGGCAGTAAATCTTCAGGCTACCATGTTTTCCCCACCTTTTCACCCAGCACATCTTCATTTCACCTTGGCATCTCCTAATGGACATCCTTTCAGTTTTTGTCCAAGCTGGGCAAAGTGTACTCTTTTCTTTGTGCCTCATCTAATCCTCCCCTCCCCTCCTCTCCCGTCTCCTTTCCCTTCTTATCTTTAAGTTGCAACATGTGCATGTTGAAATTAAGTTACAAAGTATCCCTAAATGCTCCTTGTTCTTATTTGAATTATCAGTTCTTGCTTACTACAATGTTTCCATTGTCCCACGTGTAATAAAGAGACCAGGAAACAAGCATTTTCCCTTATTTTAATCATTGCAGTACCAAAGAAACAATAATACAATGAGGGTAGAGGATGCATTAGTATCAAAGGAGACATTATGGGAAGGGAGTGGGAAGGTATCTAAGTGGTCGAATACCTGGAAACGTGAATGAAAAAAATGGGGATCAGAAAGAAGGGAAGACATTTTGAAGAACAAGGCAGGCATTAGTAAACTATAACATACACTCACACACACAAACACACAGAATGAGGCCTTCCTTCCCCTCATGGTTGGTGCCTGCAGTCGTTGTTGTCTGGATTCAGTCCCACCCTGCCCTTGACAATGTTCCAATATCTCAGGGGCTGCCACTAAGAAGAGGGAGTCAAGCTATTCTCCAAAGCACCTGAGGGCAGGACAAGAAGCAATGGATGGAAACTAATCAAGGAGAGAAGCAACCTAAAACTAAGGAGAAATTTCATGACAATTAGAACAATTAATCAGTAGAACAACTTGCCTCCAGAAGTCGTGAATGCTCCAAAACTGGAAGCTTTAAGAAGAGATTGGACAACCATTTGTCTGAAATGGCATAGGGTTTCCTGCCTGAGCAGGGGTTGGAATAGAAGACCTCCAAGGTCCCTTCCAACTCTGTTATTCTGTTAAATTAGTGCAATCTAGACAGGATATTTTAAAAGTTGCTTCAGAAACAGCTGAGAATAGTTTGGGGGAACGCAAGTTTAAAAAATCCTGTCTGGATTGCGCTGGTTTGTCAAGGGGCAGGGATGGTGTTGAGTCCAGACGATGACCACTACAGGCCCTGATTGGTTGTTCCTCTGCATTGTAGAATAACTTTGGATATGAAGTTTAGTCATTTTTTCCCTTGGCTTTTGGATATAATACCTAGTCCTTTTCTTGAAAAGGGGTGATGGCTAACACTATTATAACTGGGCTTGTTTTCCATGGGGGGATTCTCATTATGCTCCCTGCCTCCAACATCTTTGCTAGGTTGTAGCATTTCATTTCCATGGGAATTTAATCATTATAGCAGCTGCAATCAGGTTCTTCTCTGTCCACAATAACATCATCCAAAAACAGCAACAACAAAAGAGAATAATACACTCCTCACCATCACAAAAAAAGACTATTTGAAAAGGTATTATGCATCTACAGTTTTACTCCCTTCTGCCAATTTTAAATCTCCAGATGCAAAAGTGTTGTAGGAGATAAAAACAACCCCTTCACTCAGTGGGTGCCCTGACCTGCCACCATGAAATGATGCCATGATTTCCCAAAGTGATCTGCCTGTTTCAGGTAGGTTTGGCTGCTGTTCTCTATGTTATCAGGTAATTCAGGCTGAGCAGTGATCTTAAAGATTCTGTCTGCAAGCTGTACATATATGAAAAAAGCAGAGTAAAAGTATCTGTAATCTGCAATGGGTACTAAAAGGGCCCAAAAGCTATAATAGGGCAAAAGCAATGTGTATGGTTACTGCAGGAGCACTATGGCATAACAGCAAGTACTGATCAAGCCAGCAACATCCTTAACTAGCAGTCTAATTCTATGTTTCTTATTTTGAAAGGCTGGTCATTTAAAATAAGTGGAGAAAATTCTGAACTTTATTAACAAATACTGTACACTACAGATAATCCAAAGAGAATGGGTCTACTATTACATGTCATGCTAGAAGTTGCCAATGGGTGGAGAACGTTCAGCAGTCACAGCATGTATTTGATTGGCAGATTATTTTTGCAGTTGGCTATTGTTATTGACTATCAACCCTTTCTTCTAAGGCCTGCTTCAGACTAAGGCAAAGCTGGAACAAGTTTCTACAATATTCCAGCTTTGATTGTACAAACCTGATCAGCTTTTTTTTTAACTGATTCCTTCTGAGACTTCTGCAATTCACAGCTTGTGAACTCCTATTGCAAAAGAGTAATTCGTTGAATGAAATGTTTTCATAATGAAAGCAAAAGTTTTTTAAAACCTTCCTTTAGTGGAATTGTATTGTTGTGTAGGGGCGTAGTAGCCTAGTGATTAAGATGCTGGGCTTGTTGACCAGAAGTTGGCAGTTCAAGACCCAAACATGACGGGATGAGCTCCCATTTCTGCCCCAGCTCCTGCCAACCCAGTAGTTTGAAAGCATACAAATGCAAATAGATAAATAGGTACCATTTGGTGGGAAGGTAACAATGTTCTGTGTCCCTTGGCGTATAGCCATGCTGTCCACATAACCATGGAAGCATCTTCATACAACACTGGTTCCCTTGGCTAGAAAATGGGAGCACCGTCCTCTGGAATGGGACACCACAGGACAGGGGAAATCTTTTTACCTTTTAATATATTGTGTGCCACCAGAGTGGTGGCTGATGTGTGGTGAGATGTGCAGCTATACAAATTTAATTAATAAAAAATAAAATATTGTTTTCCCATGACTTACTATGTATCATGAGCAATGAACGGCATTAATGACCAATGCAGTCAAGTCTACACACTCCATCTTTGATATTTAAACTGGAGACATCAGTTTAATTCTTGAACTTTTTTAAAATGGAGGTGGGTTAGGGAGATGGGGTGGGAAGCAATTAGAGAAAGAAAAAGGCGGCCCAGGTAGTCTGCTTTTTCTTCCGATTGAGAACCTCCAGGGAAGATGGCCGCGGTGACTAGGAGGCAAGGAAGTCAGTCGCCCTCGGAGGCAAGCTGGGAGGGAAGAAGGCCGCGGGGTGAAAAGCTAAAAAGAAGGCGAGGAAAGAGGTGGCGAAATCCTCTCCCTTCCCCTGGCCTCCAGCCCGGCTGAGGCACCTTGGCGTGCCGCGAAGTGACAGCGGAGAAAAGTCAGTGGGTTTGAGGAATGCCGCGAGGAGAGAGCCGGGAGGGCGGCGCTGGGCCACGGGCAGCCCGCTCCTTGCTCCACCCCAGCACCAGGCCCCCTGGAGGGCTGAGGCGCGCTGGGTGGGGAGGGGGGGAGGGAGGGAAGGTAGGCGGCGGGGGCGACTAGGGGAGCGAGGAAGGGCGAGCGGGGGACGAGAATGGAGGTCTCTACACCCCACTTTGACAGAGCGGGAGGGGTGGGAGCGGCCCTTCTCCTCCTCCTGGGGCGCCGCCGCTACCGCCGCCTCTCTAATATGAGCCGCCGCCGCCGCCACTGCCACTCCCCTCACAGGCTGTCACTCGGGACGAGGAGACGAGCCGGAGGGGCGGGACAGGAGGGTCGGCGCCTCTTCTTAATGCACCTTGCCGGGGATCCCCCAGCGGGGAGAAGTAGGCGGTGCCGCTACTCGTAGCAGGGCTGGCGGGGATCGGTTACGACTAGGAGCGAAAAGATGCCCGCGGTAGCACATGCAGTTCGGGCTGGCTCAATCGGCCCTCCGGCCGTCGCCCTGCGGGGGCCTGTGGCGAAACAGCCTGGCTGTCGTCCTTAGCGGCGCCCAGATCGGAGGCTCCAGGGCAGCCGTCGCGTTCGCGCCCACCGGACTGCATGCCAGCCCTGTGCCCCGCGCTCCACCATGGGGAGTCCCTTCTGGCACCTCGTGTTGCTGGGCTGCTCTGCAGGTGGGTGTCTTCAGAGCCCGCGGGAGGGAGTGCCGGGCGCAGCTCTTCCCCTCGCAGCTCTGCCGATCGCAGAGAAGAGATGCTTTTGGAAACGGTTCCTCCCGGGAGAGGTTGACTCTGGGGTACTTTGCTTGGGACAATCTGTAAAACGTCCCCCGTCACTCGCAGAGTTCCTTCTTCGGCGGAACTCAGAGCAAAGGTGCTTGTATTGTAAGTAAATGAGATAAAATTCGCTTTCTAAACAATGGTAGCGGTTCCGTGACTTTAGAAGAAAATCATTAAAGGGCTAGAGTTGTGCAAGAGAGAAAGACGAATTTCTTAAAATTGTTCCGCAGATAATATACCTCGTTTTGTATATGACTTAGCATAACTTTAAGAAATGGAATTTTAAAATCACCGAATGTAAGAATATTGTAGCTTTCCTTCCTCACTTGAAAAACGGTGGAATAATGGGTATTAATTGTAATGGGTGTTCAGAGAGAGCCAGTTTGGTATAGTGATAAGGCACCAGCTAGAAACTGGGAGATTATGAATTCTAGTCCTGTCTTAGACACAAAGCCATCTGGGTGAGCTTGGGCCAGTCGCTTTCTCTCAACCCTAGGAAGAAAGCAATGGCAAACCACTTCTGAAAACCCTTGCCAAGAAAATTGCAAGAACCCAATCAGGTCAACACTTACTCAAAGGCACAACCCCTGTCCAAAAAAGAACTGTTGATCTTATTCATTCACTGGCAGAGTGCAACAATATATGCACTCAGTAATAAACAGTATTTCTATAGAAGGTATATTGTACACAGAACTAAACATATAGCCCTGGATCCTTATTAGTTCCCCCGAATCAACAAGAAATGTGTAATGTGCCATTTAAGTGGAATTAAAGAAAGGCTAACCAGCATAACTATGTGGCAATGTAGGATGACAGAATTTATTTACTACAAACACTTAGTTCTTCACACATTAAGTAAATAGTACAATTGTTTAAACAGAAGCAGAAAAAAGATACTTAAGGTAATTCCAGTGGCATGATTTCAAGAAATTATAGAGAATTACTCTTTGGAATGTGTGTGACAATTGTTTTCTCTGATTATCTTTAGTTGCAATGAACAACTTAAGAGTTTATTTGTGATCTGCTGGCATTTGTTGCATACTGATTTTCCTTCTGAATATTTATACCTGAGGACTATACTTTTGCACTCATATCCATTCTATGAATGCCACATGCTGCATTTTTACTTTAAATAGTGGGAAATAGCTCATATAGATTTGAGGAATAAAACAAAAATAAGAAAGCTGCTAATGCAGCTGCATTATTTATACTCAGACCAGGCAATGCAATTTAGAAAAGGTGCAGCAAGGATTAATTAAGGGACTTGGACTACACTGTCCTGAAACTGAAGGAAGCATGAAAAAGAAACTCAGACTAATTCCACCTTGGGTTTTCCTTTGAGAGAAAAATTTGGACAGGTTTTCAAGATTCTGTTAATATATCCTACAACAATAGTGTTTCTTCCACTGGCCTACTTCAAAGGGTTGGCATCAATCTGGAAAGCCTATCCAAATTTCTCTATTTTCTTTTTGTTTATACTAAACAAAATCAAGGTGGAGATATTTTAAGTTTCTTTTTCATGCTACTTTCTATCTCTGGACTGTGTAATCTCTTGTCAAAGGCTCTCCTTAATGGCTTACTCCTTTCTTCCACGTTTAATAGCTCCCTTATACCTTCCCTAAGATCAGCTCTAAATCCCTTTACAGTACTACATCATGCAGGGTCTTGTCTGATGCTACTCATCCTGTATGGTGTACAAATAATCAGCCCAGCCTACCTCACAGGACTGTTGTGAGAAAAATAAGACAAAGAAATATATGTACACTTCCTCAAGCTCTTACACTGAACACAGGATAGAAATCTAACAAAGTGCAGCTTAACAATAAACTTTGGACTGAGAGAGGAAGAAAAAAGGGAGAAATAGAAAAGCAGTAAGTGAAAAAGGGAACTAATATCAAAAATGCTTTTCATAATGTTGTGATTAGCTGATTAGAATTTTCTTTTTTAATTGAAGTTTATTATATAAAAGACAGATAGAAACAGATATTAATGGAATGGGGGAAGGAAGGATGAGAAGGGGAAAAGATGCAAAGTAAAAGGGAAATTAAAAAAGCAGTGATTTACAGCTTTTTCAGTGCAATGGAATATAGAATACAGTTACAATCTCAACTTTTTGCTTTATATATTTAATAAGTAACTAGCCATTTCTATAACAATAAAATAATGTAATCATCAAAGCATAAAATCAAAGTTTAATTTTTTTTGTTTTGAGCATAAAGTCCAGAAGCAGTTTCCAAGTAGAATCAAAACTGGATAAGTTCTTTTCTTTAATTAAAGCAAGTTTTGCCATCTCTGCCAGTTCTGTTGCTTTTCCCATCAGATCTTCCATTGTGGAAATTGATGTGTATTTCCATTTTTGTGCATATAGTTCTACTTTTTTTCAAGTTATTTATCCAAAGCCTTGAAAGAAAAGATTTCAATTTTATATTTGTTTTAAGAATCTTCTGAATTAAGAGGTAGAACAACTGGCTTTTGTTTCCTTTTTTTTTTTAACATTGTAGCCCCGTGACTACCTTATCAGGAGACATAAGAACCTTATTGGCATAAAATTCACAAGGTTCTTGGCAAAATAATTGCCTCCTGTTTTTATGAGGTGCATTTCACTCCATCTAAGAGTATTTCACTGTTGAAGAAGACCATGGTTTAGGAATCCAATCTTTCCTGAGAAACACCATTTTCATGGCCAGTTGTTCACCTCCAAGATTTTCTCTCCATTATTGTTCCTTGACTATGTATGGAAGGGTGATGAAAACACTCCTTACAATCCATTTAGCTTCATCTTTTTAGCCTAGTTTCATAATTTCTTACAACCCTCTTTTAGCAGCATTGATTAACCTCACATAGATAAGCAGGAATGGATAATGATGAGATTGATGAGTCTTGGTAATCTTTCTTTCATATTCTGAATTTGTGCACCAACACAGAGTTCCCCTCACTATAGCTTCTTATATCTAGCATACTAGTGGTTTTTTTCACCACTGCCACCACTGCTCTTCTTTTCCTCCTCAGTGGAGGTTTCAGTTGGATTTCTTGGTTTTGTTGACCAGAGTTGGAGAGGCTGAAATAATAGAACTTTCTCAGGGAGATGGTGCTTGGCTTCCATGTTTGCATTCTTTGATCAACTCCATGGTGTGGAAGTCCACCATGCTCAACCAGTCGTTCTTGCCACAATCCTCCAAATACTCATCCCTCCACTGAAGTGCTTTCTTCCTTCTTGTGCCGCTCTCTTATTGACCCTGCCTCTGGATGACTTCCTGTGCTTTGCTCCTCAGAAGCCTCATTCTGTCAGCCTTTGTGGAAAGCTGTTTGTGCAGTACTGCTGTGATTGTCACGATCCTTGATGTGTATAAAAAAGAACGGCTGGCCTCCAGTTCTTTCACCCTTTTCTTCTGCAAGGAGAAATGCTAGTGTTTGCCACAGAGGTGATTAGCATAATTTTCTGGTAAACATAGGACACAGCTTCCAAATTCCCATTGCTCCACTGATACCATCCTTTTAACGGTATCTCAAGCCAGCTTCTTCCTCTTCTGCTAAATTCTCTGACAAAGCTCTCCTATTCCTGTTTGTTCTCCTAATTCCTTGCTTTGTTTGTGAACTCCCTGCTGCCTATTTTTCTAAAAAATGTTGGCCGAGACTCATGAAGCATAAGCCTAATTTTGCATGTTTTTAGTATTTTATTATCTAATCATGTATGGATTAGACATTTGAGTTTAAAAAGCAAGGCAATCTTTTTCAAAAAAGATTGCATGTGTCTCAGATTGCACGAAGATGTATTTTAACTCACAGGATATGCACAAAGCTACTTAGTTTCTCTTTTTCCTTTGCTAGATTGCAAAAAATGGAATAGATCAAGTTGCTACCCTTTTTCAAAAGGTAATTGGACTTTCTTTGTTTTTTCCTTGAAGACATTTTGCTTTTCTTTCTTCTTGGATGAGAAGCAAAATGTCTTCAATGAAAAAACAAAGAAAGTCCAATTGCCTTCAGGACAACCATGACCTGGATGACTGAAAATCTCCATAGACATCAAATTGCTACAGTAAACCTGATTAGATAGCAGGTAAAGGAACTATGTAGCATAATGAAAGTGAAAAATTTAACAGCCAGCATGTTAACTGAGACAATTTATGGCAATTAACTGATAACGCACCTGAAAATATTTCCTTACTTCTCAGATTAGTTAATGTTTGTACAGCACTTTGAAAAGAGTTGGATATTATAATGTGACCTTTACCAGTGTACTTATTTACTTTTGTGGGCATAAGCGTGCTGTCTGCATCTAAGCTAGAATAGGACAATTTTTCTTTTTAACATAGAAATCAAACTTGATCCTAAACATGTTTTTTCTGAGAAATAAGTACAGTTTATTGCAAATGAACATTCCATCTATGTCGTCTAAGCAAAGCGTGATAAGATAACTGAAGCACAAGAAGAAATGGCTAGAGTAGACAGCCTCTGAAAATAATATGTATACATTTGCTGTTAACTATTGATCTTATTCTCTTATTTTAAATTTGTTTTAACTGAGTGCTTATGTAAACAGAAAGGTTTGAAATACATTTTATAAGTCAAAAAAGAAAAAGGGGTGCCTTAGGCATAAAACAGCCAATATTATTATCATTATCTATGTATTCTTGACATGTGTTTAATGGTGATCTTCCATTTAATAATTTTTAGTAATTTCTTGTTAATGTGCAGTGTATCATTTTGTAATGTTTAGGCTTGCACGAGAACCCAAGAAGTTTCTTTCTACTGAGCCAGTCATCCATTCTTTCCCAAATAATTGTCACTGACTGGCAGTGGCCCTTCAAGGTTTCTGGCAGAAGAGATTTGTACTTGTTAATATTTGAACATGAGGAGTTCTGCATGAAAAGTATGTGCTGCACAACTGAGCAATAATATTCATGTAAATAAGACCTGCCTGGAATTAATTTAGCTACAATGAAATTGAGTATTTCAAGAGTATTTCAAGAGTTTTGGACAAATGTATTTATTAGTAAAAGCATTTGATATAAGTCATTTCAAAGGTCAATGTTTTTAACAAAAATTATCACAATATTCCTTAAAACAGGCTTATAAAATAGTTGAGTATTATTATCTATCTAGATATACAATAGAGATGGTCTGAGATTGAGAATATAATGGATCCATATTTTTTTTATGCTTTCTTATTTTGTAAGATAACAAACTCAGTATCTCACTGTGGATTGGATACATATGAGAAGTTTTATTTAGGCTTTTTTTTCTTATTTAGGATTGAGTAGTATTCTTGGAACTGGGTCTCGCTGTGAGAAAGCATGCAATCCTCAAATGGGAAACCTAGCTCATGGACGTAAATTATGGACAGATACTACATGTGGATACAATTTCACAGAATTATACTGTTCCTACAGTGAAAATACAGACCTCCTATGCAAGTGGCCTAAGTGTAGCAAATGCAACTCTATGAATACACATCTGGCTCATCCATCTTCTGCCATGGTTGATTCATCTTTTAGATTACCACACACATGGTGGCAATCAGCACAAGGAGTACAGACGGAGAAAATCCAGCTCAATTTGGAAACTGAATTTTATTTCACTCATTTGATCATGATATTCAAGTCACCGAGACCAGCAGCCATGGTCCTAGAGCGATCTCAGGATTTTGGAAAAACTTGGAAGCCTTATAAGTATTTTTCCATCAACTGCTCAGCAACCTTTAGGTTGGATGATGATGTAACTAAGAAAGAGGCCCTTTGCACTTCAAGATATTCCAGCCATTTCCCCTGCACTGGAGGAGAGGTGAGTTCATTAAGATATCCATGACAATAAACAATTCAATGTTGTTTGAAAACTGTAAAGTCCTCCACTTTCTATTTTTCAGTAAAAGGTAAAGAAGTTCCCAGTCTAGCCTACAATGTTAATATTACCGGGAAGTGTCCCATCCAATTATTAAGCAGGTCCAACTCTGGTGAACTTCCAAATGTCGGACAAAGTTGGCCAGTTACTGCCACCTGCTGAAACCTTATTTCTAAGTACTATGTTTCAAAAGGAATATCAGTTTTTGTTATAATAAATGGAAAGATAAAAAATACAGATTTGTTCATGCATTTATATTTCTAGATACAATATTGCTTGCTTTGAAGCCTTGCGAGCTTTGTTTTCTTTGTCTATAGCTGCATATTTTATTATTATTCTTTGCAAGTGACACCCATTCTCTTTAAATGTTGAGAAAATTATGGTAAAACAAATTGCAATAATAATAATAAAAAAATAAAAAATAAACAACCAACTTATTATTGGTAAGTAGAGTGTAGTTATCAAATTCTGCATCTCACTCTCTGAATGCCTGACATCAGCCAGCTTCTGACATATCCTTCTGGGATTTCCTGCCATTTTATTCCTCTTTTTTGTCAGGAAGTCATACTAAAGAAGTTAGTTGTCTAATGCAGGGCTTTTCAACCTTTTCACAGACTGTACTACCTTTAGGACATGACAATATTCGAGAACTACCAGTGGCTTAGCAAGGTGTAAAAAACTTAACGACAAAAAAAAAAAAGGAAAAAAGTGATAAAAGTACACCCACCCAGATGCTCCACGTTTGAGAAGCTTTTCAGATAGATTTACTGTACCTGGTCACTCATTCTGAAAATAGTTGCACTTAGGGTTTTGACAATACAGATATCCTCAATTACCATCCACATTTGGAACTGGTTACTTGGTCATTAAGTAAGGCAGTAGCTAAGAGATGCCATTGCTGTGTTTATGAACTCTGTTCAGCTTTACAGACCTGCAAAGATTCTAAATGCAAGGATAGGTTTGCCCAGTTATTTTTTCCATCAGTGGTTAACTCTGAACAGTTGCTAAATGAGGCAGTCACTAAATGATGACTACTTTTATCAGTAATTTATACTTAAACCCTTTTCTAGTAATGATTACCTTATCACAGAAATATTCATATGTCTAATAATTTAGCTGTTGTGCAACCAACTTCCACATGCAAGGTGTTCAGTGAGCTGCCTACCAGTCAGAGCTCATTTTTCAATTAAAGCACTGCTGCTTCAGACCTTTTACTGATGTGGCTGCCTAGCTACATAGGAGCATCTGCTCCCACCCACAAAACTGCACTGAAGAATTTTACATATTTTATTCAAGTTGAGAGCACCTTTCTAAGTACTTTTCAGAAAGCAATGGATATCCTTCTTCAAAACCACCTGATTTACATAGAGATCATTCAGGCCTATACCCGTCCCTGCTTTTGTCAGAGAGAAGAAGTTCCTAGAGAGGATCAATTCTCACAGACAGGCCGGCTGCAACCCTCTCAAATTAATGTGATTTCTTGTTGCTGAACTCCAATACCACAGCCGCAGGTAGGACCATACTGGGTAGATTGAGGGGAAATATACCCCAGCAAATATGATTGGGAGAGATTCCCAATTCATCTTAAGGCAACAATAAAAAAAGAATAAAACATACTGCTTTATTGAAATAAAAAATTCTGGACCAATGAGTAAACTCTGAGCCTTAGTTAATAAAACAGGAAAGACAACAGAATCCTTCTGAAGAATCCAGATATCTTTCCAGGGTTTCTACAAATCCATTTTTCAAGACAAAAATGACCAGTCTATAATTAGAGATGACTCCCAGCACCTTTGTTTGCATTCCCAGGAGATTATTAGCCTATTTCCCCCATTTTAAAGGCCTCCACTCTTCCCCCCCACAAAAGGCCACCAAAAGCCACATCCAATGTCTGTCCCCCAAACAAAAAAAGGTTTTCCTATCCCTCCTCAGCCTTGCTCCAAACACGGCTAGTTCATTCACCCTTGGCCTGAAAACATGCGGCTTGCTCCAAACGCAGCTAGTTCATTTACCCTCGGTCTGAAAACATGCAGCTTGCTCTGTCTCTCCTCACTGCTTTGCTAAGCCTCTTCTCTTCTTGCTCTTTCTCTCCCTCTCCCGCCAAAAACTGCCCCCTTTATACCTTCTCTCCTCTCCGCCCTCCTCCTTTTTCTTTCGGGTGTACTGGAAGCTGCAATTACCATGTTGCCACGTGTGCCGATCCTGGGGATTCTGCCAAGCTCTGCAGCTCCAGCTGATCTCCTCCAGGTCTGTGCGGCTCCGCTTTAACTGGTTCCCTCCCCCACTACAATTAGCTAGGGCTTGCGTACCACCAGCCAGGTGCTAAAGTACCATTGGTGGTACACGTACCACCGGTTGAAAAGCCCTGGTCTAATGAAGGCAGCAGGAGGCTCACTCTTAGTAACAAAACTGACCAAAACTGGTTGATAGATGTAAGTTTATTTTATTTATTAAATTTGTTTGCCACTCATCCCAGTTAATGAAGATATCCGTGCTGTGCTAATTGTGTGCTGCTCTATTTGATCTGAAGTTCTTTTGATTGTTATACAAAAAATCACACAAAAATCAAGTGATCTAGTAACAAACAGACTTCTAGATTAGAAGAACTAAAAAAATGAAGTCAGATCACCATGCTAGTCGTTACCAAGTTACAAGGGTACAGGAATTGGTGGAATATCTATTAGCATCAGCAGTCATCTGTCTGGAAATATCCCAGATCAACTAAAGAGATTAAATGGATTCTAAATAAACCTTTAGCAATACTGTATACAGTACTTGGATGCCATCTGAAGCATCTTTTGGAAATTGAGTCAGAAGTTTAGCACAGCACTACATATAAATATTTAAAGCAAATTTCATAAAATCTACATATGGCTACTCAAGCCATTAAGTTTGATCCTCTGCTCAATGCAGGGATCCAAATTAAAGCTTTTTTATAACTTTAATCCATTGGTTCTTGTTTTGGACTCCAGAATGATGGAGAATCAGATTTGACCTTCTGTATGTTATTGTTCTATTATTTAGAGTGATATAATAATCTCCAACCCACCTCATCTCCTTTTCTCATGGCTAAACATTCCCAGTTCCTTTAGTATAATTTCATAGGTCTTAAATTTCTACATCTTAATTATCCTTTTTTTTTAAACTTTTTTTCTGAGATAGTAAGAGTATGTCTGAAATTTTCCTGAAGGTGTATTTAGTATGGTAAATAGTATGATAAATCGCATTTATATGGTAAAGAGAAGATCTAAAAATTATTAGAGTGCAAAAATTCTGACACAAAAGCAAATTTTATTTTAAAGGTTCTTTTTTGTGTGCTTGTGTATGTATGCATTTTGATGGTTTAATTTTGTATACATAAATTTAACCTTTCTCTCTGTCTCCGTCTCTCCTTCTCTCACTCTCTCTCTATGCATTTTGTGTATACAGACATACACACAATATATGCCCACTAAGACTCAACCATAAGAAGGAGAGTGATTGAAAGTTCCTTTCCTGGAACAGAATGGTGGTAGACTACATCAATACAAGAATTGTCCAATAAAATGCTGTGGTAGCCTGCAGTCCAGACTAAATAACTTGCAAACTGCAAACAAAATATATTTTGTTTAAAGTCTAAAATCTTTTAGACTTAAGCAGTCATAAGAACAAGAAAGGAACAGTTTGAAACGAAGTAACGTAAAGATATGATATATGTGTCAAATAACCATTGATTATGGCAAGCCTGTTTGGAAGTGTGGGATTTATAATTCAAAACATTTGGAAGGCTTCGGAGATCTTTAGGACTTTATGTTTTTGGAGTTTCCTGATTATATGATGAAGGAGGGCTAAGAGAAATTTATGCCACTAAATACTTGAAAGATCCAATTTTTTAGCTGTGGGGTATTCAGCTTAGAACTACTGCAAAAAATTTGGGAAATGTCCAATTAATGGGCTAAAAACACATGAACAGAAGTCCATGATTCTTGATCTACTGCATATGGCAAAACTGTCTTTGAAATAGGGCCGTGCAACTTGGACATTGCCCACAACTACATTTTCATATGGAAAGCCACATTTTACATTTAATTTTAAATACTTAGCCTGGCTTGCTTCCCATACATATATATTTTATTGTCATCAATTATTTTTTAAATGAAAATTAAAAGCAACAGCCACTTCTAGACATTTCTTGCTGGCGATACAGATAATTCTGATCAGTTCAGGCATATTTTGGCTTGTCATGCCACAAGCACAGCCAAAGCCCAGATTTACCACAATAATGTTCATGCTATTCTATATATATATAAGGTACAAACCTGAGACTAATTTGCAAGGCACTGTTTTGTTGTCTGCATCTCTCTAACTAGGAGGTTTTGGCAGCGTACTAGCACACACTCAGGAGGCAGTTATTTTCATTGCCTGAAATAACAACAATCCCATTGCTGAAAGCAGAAAACAATAGACAATTGCTTAGCAAAATACCCAGGTAGTGGTGATAAAAGGGAGCAATACTGGACTTTGCAGAAAAGGCAATAATAAATTGATAGCTTTTTAACACTCAGCCAGAAATCCTATTTTGTAGCTCCAGGCAAGCAATGTGGGAAATAGGCAGGCAGTGTTGGTAATAGAGACAGGCCACCTAATCTTGAATTACTGTTACCGGTACTTTGTGGGGCCTATGGGAAGTAGGAGCTATGCAGCAAGAAACTATATATCCTTCCCATGCAGGAACGTCAAGGTACTTCCATTCCTTTTTTGATGCCTTATTTCTAGTAAACTTAATTGTGTGTTTTTATGTATTTTCTAGGGTTTGGTTAGCATGGCAATCTTAGAAAAGTATGTACAGAATTCTGCCAAATGCTACAAATTATTTTCATTACTGAAATGAAGTCTGAAATAATGAATAAGTGCTCTTTTGCCTTTAACTATAAACCATGATTGCCTACTACCCTTTAATTTATAAACTGCAGATAATAGAGGTTAATAAAACTAGGATCTATATGAATTATTATATGTATCAATGTTATTTTCCCCTTAAAATCTGCTTTTAAAAAATAATGCAAAAAGAACAAGGAAACATACAATGCAGATTATTTTTAATTGAAGGAAACACGAGTGGTCTATTTCTTGAAAAATCAGCCTGAATTTTCAAGATTTAGCAAAAAAGGAAATTGTCTAAAATTCTATTGTGTTCCAAACTAATTTGTTTGTTTGTTTGTTTGTTTGTTTGTTTCTTGGTTGGTTGGTTGGTTGGTTGGTTGGTTGGTTGGTTGGTTGGTTGGTTGGTTGGTTGGTTGGTTGGTTGGTTGGTTGGTTGGTTGATTGATTGGTTGATTGATTGATTGATTGAATGTATTTGCCACCATCTTGCGGTTTGAGAAAACTCTAATTTCTTCCATATCTTAAGGCATCTTTTACTCAGGTCCAACACAACCCATGAGCATTGTTTTCCCAATGCAATTCTCACTCTTGTTTCTTTCTCCCTTGGTATCTGAAGAAATACAGTAGCATTATTATTCCTTACAACATACAGCATATCTCATTTCAAAACACCCAAAAGAAAATATTTGATTTACAAATTGGCACACTTACATGTATCCAACAGACTATTTTTATTATTATTTTATATGATAAAAACCCTTAGATATATTCTAAAGATATATTCTAAAGTTATGCTTGCTGGCATTTAAATATTCAGTTGTGTCTGTCTCTTGTCACATTGGCTGCTGCCAAATTTGGCATGCTGACAGAATAGACAAAAGCACACTGCATTCATTCCGTTCAGAAATGTAAATTATCTAAATCCTTTCTTTTCTCTTACAACCCCTCCCCACCCTAAGTGGCCCCCAGTCTCTCAGGGGAGTTTGGTAGTTCAAAAAGGAAGCCAATGCTTGGTCAGCAAAGAATCTCCAGCTAGATAAAAAAGTGATTAGACATGACAATCTTGGAACCAGTTAGAAGTTGAAACAATTCATTTCATATTTATTATCTGTGGAAAATCCTGGAAAACTGAGACAGAAGTTGCAACCAGATTCAGAAAAACATAATGGCCTGACTTAAATCTTTTGAGGTTTCAGAGTATGTTTGGTTGCATAACTTATTTATTTGGTTTGGTTTATTTAATTCACAAGGCCACCTGCCTCATACAAGCAGCTCTGGGTAGCTAACAAAAACAAAAACACATAAAATTCAAAATATCAATCAGCTGCTGTGTTTTTAAAAAACATGAGAGAGAGAGAGAGAGAGAGAGAGAGAGAGAGATAATCATCAATGCAACCATTTCAATACAATTATTTCACAGGCTCCAACTTATCCTCCAATCCCATACCTTGAACATAACATTTTCAGAGCCTTGTAAATGGCCTACAATGTCAGAGCCAATCTGATCTTTTGGGGTGGTGGGTGTGGAATAATATCCTCTAGGACAGGTGGTACAGCAGAGAAATATTTCTTCCTGGGTTCCACCAGATGACAGACCTTAATGGACGGGACACGTAACATGCTTCTTCTGCTGCAGTTTAATACAGAATACATATACTCAGGTGATGTTGAGATATTTTTGGAACATATTTGTTATATCCTTACTTCAGCAACAGGGACTATGATGGCAAAAGATTATTTAAATTTCACATTTGTAGTGCACATTGAAATTAAACTACAGCAGCATTATTCAGCAGAAATTTAAAATATCATTATTTCTTTCTCCCCTGGATCTGGAACTTTTCTGTTTCATGATTAACATAGATACAAATGTGTGATTCCTTTATTATTAAGGAAAGAAAGACAAGCTAGCAATTCTTTTTAATAAATGAACAAAATCTTGTTCATTGGTGAAATATTCTACAGCCTCAAGGACAGGACAAAGCTAGGAGCTTTATTATTGGTTCATTTATAGACATTTTTCCAACAATAAAAGTCCTCATGCAATGGCAATCTTAAAATCTAAAATTTAAAATCTTTGTAAATAAAGTCTAGAGCAGGGCTTTTCAACCTTTTCACCCATTGTACCACTTTTAGGATAAGGCAACATCCAAGTACCACCACTCGCCCAGCAAGGTGTCAAAAACTGGACCCTTCCCCAAAAAGGAAAAAAATGATAAAGTACAGGTAGTCCTCGACTTACAACAATTCGCTTAGTGACTGTTCGAAGTTACAATGGCACTGAAAAAAGTGACTTATGACCATTTTTCACACTTATGGCTGTTGCAGCATCCCCAGGGTCATGTGTTTTACATTCGGATGCTTGGCAACTAATTCATACTTATGACATTCACAGTGTCCCAGGGTCGTGTGATCACCTTTTGCAACTTTTTGACAAACAAAGTCAATGGGGGGAGGGGCAGCTCATCACTCAGGTTGCAGGATGCCTGTGGGGGGGAATCCATGGGTCTCTGGTGGAGGGGTGGTGGGACTGGGGTGGGTGCCTTCCTTCCCTCCCTCTCTCCCATTGTCCATTCCTTCCTTCTTTCCTTCCTTCCCTCCTTTGTCCCTTCTTCCTTCCCTCCCTCCCTTCCATTGTCCCTTCCTTCTTTCCTTCCTTCCTTCCTTCCCTCTCTCCCTCCCTCTTTGTCCCTTCCTCCTTTCCTCCCTTCCATTGTCCATCCCTCCCTCCCTCAGGTTGCAGGGTGCCTGTGGGGGGGAATCCATGGGTCTGGTGGAGGGGGGTGGGACTGGGGTGGGTGCCTTCCTTCCCTCCCTCTCTCCCATTGTCCATTCCTTCCTTCTTTCCTTCCTTCCCTCCTTTGTCCCTTCTTCCTTCCCTCCCTCTCTCCCATTGTTCCTTCCTTCCTTCCTTCCTTCCTTCCTTCCTTCCTTCCTTCCTTCCTCCCTCCCTCCCTCCCTCCCTTCCTCCTTCCCTCCCTTCCATTGTCCCTTCCTTCTTTTCCATTGTCCCTTCCTTCTTTCCTACCTTCCTTCCCTCCCTCTTTGTCCCTTCCTCCTTCCCTCCCTTCCATTGTCCATCTCTCCCTCCCTCAGGTTGCAGGGTGCCTGTGGGGGGGAATCCATGGGTCTCTGGTGGAGGGGGATGGGACTGGAGTGAGTGCCTTCCTTCCCTCCCTCTCTCCCATTGTCCATTCCTTCCTTCTTTCCTTCCTTCCCTCCTTTGTCCCTTCTTCCTTCCCTCCCTCCCTTCCATTGTCCCTTCCTTCCTTCCTTCCTTCCTTCCTTCCTTCCCTCCCTTCCTTCCACTGTCCCTCTCTCCCTCTCATTGTTCTTCCCTCCCTCCCTCCATCACTCAGTTTTAATTTCTTCGATGGTGGTTCCTTTGCTGAATCACTTTCCGTTTGCGGTCGCGCTCGGTGTAGCCGGGAACCCAGCACAGCTGCCGTTCTTCCACAGGGGGAGGAGAGCGCAGGCAACGGAGGAGCACAGGGGGGCGGGGAAAGAGCCTTGGCTGCCGGACTCCCTCTGGTGCGTTGCGCACAGCCGCAGCTGGAGAAAAGCCGGCTCATTCATTGCTGCAGCCAGCCCCGAGGAAGAGCTGGCACAACCCCCAGGCGAATCCCACCTGGCTACATTCTTTGCGGCCGAAAGAAGGGCTTTGATCCCACTTCCCCTTCGCTCCGGCCGGGTCCGTGAATGCCAGATCTAACCCCAGGGCTGTTCGAAAGGCCAGCAGGCTGGCTGGGGGTTTGGGGTGGAGACATGTGAGCCTTCCTCCGTCTTCTTGAATCTGGCTTTGATCCCGCTTCCCCTTCGCTCCAGCGGGGTCCGTGAATGCCAGATTCAAGAAGACGGAGGAAGGCTCACATGTCTCCCCCCCAAAACCCCCAGCCAGCCTGCTGGCCTTTCGAACCGCCCTGGGGTGATCTGGCATTCCCCTTCGCTCCGGCCGGGTCCGTGAATGCCAGATTCAAGAAGACTGCCCGCAATCTGCCCGGCCTCCCCTCTGGCCCCGGGCAGCACCTGTGCCTCGCGCACACGTGCAATCGGCTTTCCCGTCGCTGCCGCTGCCCGCAATCTGCCCGGCCTCCCCTCTGGCCCCGGGCAGCACCTCTGCCTCGCGCACACACGCGCGCACGATCAGCCTCCGTGCTGCCAGCACCCGCAATTTGCCCGGCCTCCCCTCCGCCTGCTTTGCGCAGCTCCTCCTGCCCCCCCCGCGCCCGCCGTTAACCTTCCCTCCGCCATGCAGGGTAAGGTTGGTGCCCCCGCCCCCGCCCAGATGCCCTCACCTCCCCCAAGCATTTTTTTACTCACCTGCTTTCAGCTGCACTCCCTTTCTCCTTTTGCTTCTCTGTCTTCGTTTGCTTCTCTGCCTTTGCCACGTGCTTGTGGGTAAAAAAAAAAAGTTCCATGAGACTTTCTAACTTCTCGCGAGAAGTTAGAAAGTCTCATGGAACTTTTTTTGGTCTCACAAACACATGGCGAAGGCCGAGAAGGACAGGAGAAAGGGAGTGCAGCTGAAAGCAGGTGAGTAAAAGAAAACGCTTGGGGGAGGCGAGGGCATCTGGGTGGGGGCGGGGGGGAGGGACCCAGGCAATGCGTCACGCAGCTCCGGTGGAATCTCCCCTGAAGACTGCGTGAGGCTGCCTGCCGCCCCCAAGGCCGCCGCCAATCAGCTGGAGCTGCGCACTTTGATCCTGGGCTCTCAGTAGGACCCAGGCAACGTGCAGTTCCAGCTGACTTTGCCACAAGCCTCTGCGGCGCTGCTGCCGCTTCACCTCATCCACTTTTACACTTTTTTTAAAAAAAAAAAATTTCAAAAAACTTTTTTTAAATATTTTTTTTACATATTTTTTTTACATGTTTTTTCAACCCGTCCTATGCGTACCACCAGCCATGTGCTCGCGTACCACTGGTGGTACGCGTACCACCGGTTGAAAAGCCCTGGTCTAGAGGTCACAGGCTTTCAATAAATAAAATATGCAGGGAACAATATCTTGCTCTGTGTTTGAGGTGCTAACAGCTCTCTTTACAAGCTGTCAGGCACAAGAAATCAGAAGCCAAGTTAGTTCAAATGAATACATGCTAAGACTTTAGACAAGAATCTGAACTACTAACGGTCAAAAGAAAATTGGCAGTAGATAAGAGTCAACGGAATTCAAGGTGGGATGGATTTAGATCTCTTGTGAGCACAAAGGGACTTGAGACTGATGATGTGCGAAACCCCTCCCTCAGGCTAAGCCTGGTCACCTCCTACACGAGCATTTTTAAATTCCCAGTGGGTATACCTTTTTTATTTCACTGATTAGTTTCAATTTATTTATTATTTTCAGGTTATATATCGAGCTCTGTCACCTCCAAACTCTGCTGATGACCCTTACAGTCCTAAAATTCAGGCACAGTTGAAAATCACGAACCTTCGAGTGCAACTGCTAAAGCGACAATCCTGCCCATGTCACAGCAATGATCTGAATGCAAACCCACCACAGCTAACTTACTATGCAGTCTATGATTTTATTGTGAAGGGGAGCTGTTTTTGCAATGGCCATGCAGATCGCTGTGCACCTATTAAAGGTTTTGAGCCTGTCAAAGCAGCAGGAGTCTTCCACGTGGTAAGTTTGTATTGTTCAAATCTTGGAAGGATAGATAATTCTTTGAAAATCTTGTGCTCAATTAGATGCCATTTTGATGGAATGTTAGAATTTCCAGATCACTCCTCTGAAATATTAGATGTCCTAGAATAATAATGAAGATACGTGATTCATTATTAGGAGCCTATACTAAATTGGGCCACTTTGAAATGTTACAGTGACAGCCAATAATGTCAAAACAGACTATTGTATATTAACAACCAATATTTTGTCAGACATCTTAGCTATTAGGATCCATAATATTGTACAAATATTAGAATAAGCTAATGGTTTTATTGATTATAAAGCTCTTTATAACACATTTTCAAAGTGATGACAGCTGCAAAGTCACACGACTGCATTTTATGCAGTTGGCAACCAGCTCACCATTATGGCCATTTATGGTGTCCCGTGGTCACATGACGTTTGCAACATTTTTGCCAGTTTCCAGCATTTATTTCTGGTTTCCAACAAAAGCACGCATTGGGGAAAATTGATTTGTTTAATGAACACCACAAAAAATGTGGAATAATCAGGTGTGTTTATGCGATGCCAAGAATTACTACTGCAATTACTATACAACTATAATTCCAGACTCAATTACAGTCATAAATCAAGGACTATTTGTATAATATCTTCAGTATTATTAAAGATATAGCTAATAATATCAAAGTCAAAGAACACCAGATCCAGGACAGAGCCCCGGGATATCTCCCTCCATGTAAGCATAGATTTAGCTCCACACACTGGATATGGTTGTTCAAGCACTATAACTCCACCAGGTAGCGGGACTATCCATTCCACATTTTTTTGTTTATCTAGGAGGGAAGCTATGGTCAACTTTATCAAGTGCTTTACTGAAGTCTTGGTACACCACATCCAAAGTATTTTTGATCTACTAGTCAATTTGTCAAAAAATCAGTTTATTCTGCCACAGACCCATGTGGACTTCTAGTAATTGCCTTGTCTCTTCTAAGCATTTGCATACTTACTGATTATCTTTTTTAGGATTTTTCTAAGTATTGAAGTCAAACTGATTGGTCTGTAGTTTCATGGGTTTTCTTTGTTCCTGTAGAAAAATGTTAGTTTTTCTACAGTCTTCTGGCATTTTCTCTGTACTCCAGAAGTTCTCAAAAATTTAATGGTTAATGGTTTAATGGTTAATGGTTCTGAAATCACATTTGCCATTCCTTTAGTATCTTGGGATGTAATCCTTCTAGCCCTAGAAACGTCATTAAAAGCACCATGTTATCTCATAACATCTTTGCTAATTTGACTGGTGTTTGTCTTCTATCCCCCATGGTGTACTCTCTGATAGGTTGGACTACTTTTTTTTTCTTTTGGTTAAAAGGAGATGTAAAGAACCAATTAAGCAGTACAGCCTCCTCCCTATTATTCACTATCATCTTGGCATCTTTTCCAACTAGCAGTCTGATAATTTCCTTGTCTTTCTTCAAGTTCCACACATATCTAACAAACCTTTTTTGTTATTTTTAAAAATTCATTACAAACCTCAGTCTCAAAATTCTCAGCCCTAGAAGAAAGGCTTTTTTAGGACCTCGTCACAGGCTATTGAAATTACCTTCTTAGTAATTTTAAATATTTTAAAGGTTTTTTTAAAAAAATATATACTACACTTATGTCAGTCGGTAGATGTAGACAAATAACCTGTTCACAGTTTGTGCAATACTGTAACATCTCATTGGTAATTGGGCATATAACATGTTGGTATTTAAATTTTATTGTTAATGAATTCCTTATTTAGTGAAACATTTCATTTGTAATTTTAATAGGATGTAGGATTACTTGTTCAATAGTAGAAATAGTAGAAAAGCTAATATCAAAACTGGAAAAGGCTTTTTTATTTAGGAAATATATTTCCATTTAAGATTCTCACAATCACTATAATTATACACCCCAAAATAAAAATAAAAATGTAGCTAATCAAACCAGTTTCAAAATGGCTGCAAGACAGGTCATACAGTACAAAAAACTCCTTTATTTTGTGTAGTTTCCTGACAGAAGATATTTATTGTTGTGGCATTTTGCCTTTCATTCTCTTGAAAAAAGCGTAGTGCAAGATTGATAGTTTAAAGCCATTTCCTAAGGATGGTTTTCTGTTATTCTTTTGATATTGTTTCGAAGGCTTTTACTTTTTCAGCATGCATTCCTGTGACATCTATTAAAAACAAACCTCCCTGAACTTGAAAATTAAAACACAAGACATCTTTCAATATAATTAAGAATAATCAAAGGGGGTGTAGAGAAGGCAACTTAGTCTACAGCTGATTATTCACTTCTTTCTTGATACAGTACATGGAGGAACATAAGTCATGAAGGATTTTCTTATAAACAACAGGCAATTTGAAAAGAACTAATTGAATATATTAATTCAAGAACAAAAAGGCAATGGAAGGAAACATGCCCTAGCAACTGTCTTCATGTGTGAAAAATCAGTCACTCGTTTATTTTACATAGGTCAACTTTTGTAACAGTTTGCCTTGTATAGCATAATAAATGACATTACGAGAGAGCTGTCAAACTAAGAAGAAAAGCGGTCTGTAAGTGAAGTGAAAGGCCTAGTGACAGAATGAAAAATAGCACGTGTGAAAAAGTATTCTGGTTAAATGAACTTGTGCTGATTCGCAAAATAATGAAACCGCCTGGGAAATGTGTCTGTTTAGCAATTCCTTATGACATTTTCAAATGGAAATATTTAGATCAGTATTAATCTGGTATCCTCTTATGTTTGGATTCAACTCGTAACTGACGTGCTTTTCATGAATATGGTATCACTTATGATGCACTACATGGGATTTTGCCTTTTCCATATCACTAAGCAGGAATACTGGGACTTTTCATTTTCATCAAAGGAAATGTTTACATTCCAAAACTAACTACAGATCTTAGGTGGCAATCATGCAAAATATATGTGTATATAAGAAATAGGAGCTTGAAGTCTCTGCAAAAAGATATTGTTTATTGAAGCTGGAAGGAAACCTACTGTTATGAATCCCATGGATTGTACTTCCATTCCTCTATATAGGACACTGGCTTCAATATGTACATCTCATCATCAATGGAAATATGTGCATTGATAAATCAAATACAACTGGACGTCTTGTTTGAATCTCTTAAATCATATAATTGACATGTGGGTATAATAACATTGAAGTATGAAGCCCATTAAGTCTACCCTGCTATTATGTGGCCTTGTCATAATATTCAAGCAAGATTGAATAATGTTGCACTGCAGCATCCTAAGAATATTTTATATCATGGTTTTCATAAATGTCCTTCCAATACTATAAATCCTTGCCCACCACAATCAGGCCTTCTTAAGGATATCTTGAAGGATTCAGAATAATCTTTAGAAATACATATTTTCTAAAGAAAATATCTTTGTCTGCAATACTTTTCTTAGTCCTCCACAGATTGCATTTTCCTTTTCTAGCTTGACTCTACAACACATTATGATACATGAAGTGTATCTTTTTTACTACTTTGGAGCCAAAATAAAACTGAAGTTACAAAGTATTAAGACAAATAATATAAAAGGAACGGGCAAGTATTTTAACGGAAGGCCAATTACGATGGGTATCATTTTATATAAACTAGTTTGTTTAATGTATGTATATCTTATTTTTAAATAGAACTCATAGGAATCAGTCATTCCAAGATTATTCAACAAATGCAACAGTATCACTTATTCTCCATAGAGTGTGTTTGTGATGCTTAAGTGGTATTTTGTTTCAGAAAAATGCATTTCATTTTTGGCAGCATTTTTTTTTTAGTATTATAGCTTCTATGTTAAAGAAGCTGCACAGTATATTAAGTATTTAATGGAAGATTAGAATATGAATAATTGTCAGTATCACTGCAACCTTGTCTTCCTTCTCCAATTATACATGTTTTCCCATTCCGTACAATTTACCTACTGTGTGAGCTGAAGCAGCCTTTCCTTATTCTCAGTTTCCTAGCATCTATGCATTTGCTTAATTCTACAAAAAAACCATACAGCCCATTTGTTGTGTAGGAAACAGCATTAAGAATATTAAATCCTCTTAAAACTTGACGGAGTTACATGCAATGAAATTCATGGTAGGGAAGTGCACTGATTATTAATTGGATAAGCTCTCAGCCATCAGTTTTCAAAAATGAATTATTTTAGTTACAAAGGGCTATTCTATTGCCTTAGAGTAGTACATATTATGTGAAATTGTGTAATGGGGATATCTGAATGTTGAAATCTGTACACATGCCATTGCAAACATGGTTGTTTTCAATTGTTAGCTCCATGGGAGATGCATTTGTAAACATAATACTGCAGGAACTCATTGTCAGCATTGTGCCCCTCTTTACAATGACCAGCCCTGGCATGCTGCAAATGGCCAAACAGGAGCTCCAAATGGATGCAAATGTAAGTATGAGACCAAACTAATGAAATCATTTATAGGCTATTGTGTAAAAACAGAGTTCTCTTCTGCAGATGATTGGGTAAAATACTTCAAGACAAAACTAAAACTACCATCTACATTCTTTTAATTTAAAGCATTTCTCAATTTACAAAAATAAGAACAGACACTTACTGAAAAAGTACTGTTTGAAGTTTCCCTGAACTGGCACCCTTGATATCTTGGACTAAAACTCTCCTAATCCCAAATAGACCATGTTATCTGAGAATTAGAATCATCATGCTATAGAATATATTGTTTGGAAAGGACTTTATAGGTAATCTAATTCCACTTATTGTTCAGTGATGGGATCCTGTTTGAAAATTCTGAGAGAAAGCCCATTAGTTTTAAAAAACATTCCAGTCTTTAAGAGATTATTTAGTACATACTGTATGGAGAGAATCAGATTGAAGAAAGTTGTATTGTTTGGTCTACTGAAAAGTCAAGGAATTGTTACTTATATTTTCCCATACCATTTAAATAAAATGTTCTGAAGTAAAATCAGAAGGTTTACAGCTTTCATTTAAAATACATGTACCCAGAAATAAACACTGTTTACAGTGATTCTAAATGTATGCCAAGAAAAACTGATTTGAAATTTGATTAAATTTAACATTTTGAAATGACCATGAATTTTTATTGTATTTTCTTGCTTTTACAGTATTGTATTGGAAATATTATTTAAATAAAAATGATACCTGTCTATTCATCCATCCATCTTATCCATCCAAATAAAATTATAATTTTAGCAATTTCACATTTGGCAAGCTAAATATACTAGAAAAACTATACAATAATACAATCTGCTCATTTTATGAAAGCATATATTCTAATATCATTTGCTTTCAATATTTACAGTTTCCATGTTGTATTCATTTTTTTAACAAAACAGCAAAATCCTGGTTTTCTTTCTCCTCCGCCCTCCTTAATCTTGGGTATGTTTCAGCTTGTAAATGCAATGGGCATTCTGACACTTGTCACTTTGATATGGACACATGGCTGGCATCAGGGAATCAAAGTGGGGGCCTTTGTGACAACTGTCAACATAATACTGAAGGACAGCATTGTGAACGTTGCAAGCCAGGCTATTATCGAGATCTCAGAAAGCCTTTTTCTGCTCCAGACACCTGCAAATGTAAGCCAATTCTAATTTTGCAAGCTTTGAACATTTGGGTGATTCTTAATATATTAGGGTTTTAATTAATATATTAGGGCTTTTACTTTAGGCTTCTTTTATGAATGCATACCAGACAGTTGTATTCTAGTATACTTTGGATAATTATTTTTTAAAAAATTACAACTAGGAAGTACTGCAGAGGAAACAGTTCCTTTCTTGCTACAGTTTAGGAAGGAACTTAAAATATACTTATTATACAAGTTATTTAATACCAGTATTTTAGATTCTCTAAATAAATACTGCACACAATATCCATGCAACATAGAGTTGGAACAAGGGAACCTCATTTTTAATTCAATCTCAACTACATTTCTGCTCAACTGTGAATTTTATCAGCCTCAAGCCAGGCAAATAGAGTGATCAGAATTATTTATATAATTTAGAGTTTCCATTTAGAGGGATTATCTGGTGTGCATGAAGATGAGGATGATGAACTGTACAGGATTCAATTTAGAAGAGCAGTTTAGGAATATAGAGTACAGTGAACACAGCTTCTATCTGCAATGCATTGAACAGGCTTTGATTGATTCCTTAAAATTGCTACACAATCCTGACAAATTACACATCTGCTCTATTGAATTGCAAATAGATGCTTTATTTACATTCCTATGTATTCCAAAGTATTTTTTCCAATTCCAATAGCATTACCCGGCCCTCATATTTATAATTTTATTGTTCCATTTGAATTAGTTAACTGACCAAAGCTTTCATGCAAAATGCTAAAAGTGACTAGTCCATGTTTAATCTTTAATTTATAGAATTAGTAGTATGAAAAAGTCATCAAACTCACCAGCAAGAGTAAACAACTAGAATGAAACAGTTTCAAAATATTATCAACATTTAAATATATACAGGTAAAATGATTAGTGGATATCTTAATAACATACTGAAAATTAATAATACTGGGCAACATATATTTTTCCACACTTCATTCTTAAAAACACAACAAAACAGCAATGAACAGTTTTTTAAAAAGTGGAGAATGTAAATGTAAATGTTTTTCCCAAAAGTCAATAAACACAAGCAAGTATATAAAATAATTATATATATGTCCATCAGAAATTGGTTTGCTTGAATTCATAATCTTGGTATCCATTAAGCAGAGATATGATTACAGATTTTGGTAGTATTTAGTTCTTTCATATCTTTTTTATAAAAGTTTGCCAAATGTAATTCATAAAACTAATACAAACAGATACCATTTGGCATTTATTATACAGTTGCATTCTATGTTAATAGAGTGGTAAATATCTAATAATATAAAACCCCTCAACTATAGATACATTAAAATGATTTTTTTACAATTCAAACTATCACATTAAAATGAATTTGGTCTTTTCAAAATATTAACAGCACTTCAGAATTTGGAGAGCGATGCCAAAATAGGTCTAATAATAATATGTAATGTTATAGCCAAATCAGAAATGATAGAATCAATGACACATTTGAAGCATGAAGTTCTAGTTAACAGAAAAAGATAATGTAATGAGCAAAGATATTAGAGGAAAAGGGAGGAAAATGGCTGATATTTATCTACACACTGGCCTTTTCCTCAAATGTTTATTTCTAATGTTACAGATGAACTGAATTCTATTACATGAGCTCAGACGAGAATAAAGCCCTTACTGTATCATGTGTGCATTATTTCATACACCTAATTTATGCATATTTTCTTGAAACTAATGCCCCCTCTCTATATATTGTTGGGACTTAAATATACTATTTAGTTAATTTAACCTTTTTTACTTCATATTTAGTTGAAAGCTCTTATATATTTAAGAAGAGATAGGGATAGGGATAATTTTCAGAAGCATGAGAAGAAAATTTGGAAGACTCTAGAGCAGGGGTGTCAAACTGCCGGCCCATAGGCCAGATGCATCATGCCGAAACCGCGCCCATCCCATTGCCGGCAATGGAAAAAGTAACGATGCGACACATCACGTGACGTTGCGAGTTTGACACCCCTGCTCTAGAGGAATATTCCCATGGATATTATAAATATATTAAATATTCAGGAAAAAAATAACCAAGAGAAACAATACACAAAGAAAGCTGTCATTTCTATTGAATATGAAGATGCAGTCTCTCATATGCATGTTCTGATATTGCAGTGTGCTCTTGCAACCCCATTGGATCAGCTGTGCTTCCTTTTAGCAACAGCACATTCTGTGACCCTAGCAATGGTGATTGTCCCTGCAAACCTGGCGTGGCTGGTCCTCAGTGTGATCGGTGTATGGTGGGATACTGGGGATTTGGATATTATGGCTGTCAACCATGTGATTGTGCAGGAAGTTGTGATTCAATCAATGGAGACTGCATCAATAGGTGAGTAGAAAAACTGAATAAGTTGGTTAATCATAATCGGGACAGGAATTTACCTTTAATAATCCTGTGTCTGAAGTAGAGGTCACCAAAAAAGCACAAATTTACAAACACATTCATACTATTTTATGAACAAAAATAAAAAGCTTAGTAGTACTTGACCACAAGATATACAAAATTACTTTCATGACTTCTTTCTGCTGCTGTTTGAACCATTGAGATTTGAAAGTAGCTGAATGTATCAAACTATACTTAGAACCACTGGCCTAAAAGGTAGCATCATTGGATGCATGGCATGTTCCCCAAGTGTATACTGTACTGGTCTATACATATATAAAGGATGTTGGATTAGAGAAAGTTGAGACCTGAAAAATCTCTTGAGCTTATGCTTGGAACTGCTGGAAATGTCATCTGAAAAATTTTGCTCTATAAGGTTAATGAATCTTTTCTTCATGATTATATTTAAGAAGTTTGACATATAAATTCTTGACGTGATTGTTTTTTAACTTACTTCTGACTCCCTAAATCTTATGAAGACAGTTCTCTATAATAACACTTGAACTGAACTGATTTCATAAGAAATATTTCACATTTTATTTCTTTTATTTTTAGCAATGCAGACATAGAGTGGTACCGTGAAATTCCTGGTCTCTATTCTGCACGCAACAAGAGTGAAGCAGCATGGCAATGGGAGGAAGAACAAGGATACTCTGCTCTTCGGCATTCAGGTAAGAATGTGTTCACAGGTCTGCCGGTCATCTCATTAGGAGGATAATCTTACAGATTAATAAACAGTAAACGTTGATTTTGAGAAATGGTGGGAAAAGGATCAGAAGGTCACAAATAAAAGACAAAGTCTTCAGTAAATAAAACAAGATCTTATCTTGAACCATATAAAAACAATTGCTCTGTTCTTATTCTGATGAAGTAGTTTTCATTACCCATATTTCTAGGCCTATGTTTCAAAAAAGCCAAAAATTCAGAATAAACTGAGCAAGAATTAGAGCATGGGTAGGCAAGATACTGCTTTTCTGAAGGACACATTCCCCTTCCTGGCCCAGATGAACTCTCTTCAATCATTGTTTCTGCAATGAACTTTAATTGTGTGCTGGAACCCAATTTTTTTTTCAAATAAGTTACTAGGTTTACATTATTGATTTTAGATTTTTATGTATATCAGTGTTGCCTTTTCTTTTCTTTTTTCTTTTCTTTTCCCCTTTCTCCCAAATCAGTTCCTTCTAAATTTTTAGCTTGGTATATTAAAAAAAAAAGAAAAAAAGAGTATCTCATTCAAACCATTACCTGCAGCTACACCTTGTGTGATTTCACATTGACAAAATATTTATTAGTCAGATTGGGCAGGAATATAAAGTTCTTTCCTTTTTATATTCTTTCTAATGCTGAAGGGAGAAATTATTGTTAAAATGATTAAGAACGCCAGAGAAACTATGAAGTGTCAGAAGATTTAGTCTGAATTAGCCTATCATAAGTTTCTTTTTCTGAAGACATTTTAGAATTGTTGGTAGTGGAAGAATATATTCCGAAGCTTTCTGTTTCTTTTATGAAACAAACAAGGAACACATGGAAACCGTGGGAGAAAGCCACAAGAACTCAAGAAAAGTCCTGCTGGAGTTATTTCTTATTTCAGCATTTTGTTTCTCATAGTAGTCATCCAGATGCCTCTGATGCACTCGCAAGCAGGAGATGGAGACCTATCCTCTCCCATAGTCTTTCCACTGTAATTAGTATTTGTAGGCAATATGATCCAATGCATAGCTAGAATTTCAGAAATATTAATTTCAAAATTAACCTCCTTCAAAATGTTCCCCATTTGTTAGCCTATTAAGACTTCAAGGAGCTTCTTCAAATATTCTGAGCAATTCAGGACTTGCAGTCTCACCATGATACACAAAGAATATTTCATGCAAAAATAATCCATTTCTTGAAATAAATGTATTCTTCCAAATTATAATACACTAAATATTATATATTCTTATATATAATACATTCCTTCCAAGTTCAATTCAGGGAATATGGGCAACCGTATCATTCATTTGATGACTGTAATATGATGTAATAGCAGGTAGAAGTGTGGTAACAGGTGTTTTGATGTTTCCACAGGCAAGTGTGAATGTAAAGGCCAAGTTCTGCAAAATTTTAAGATCTTTTGTGCCATGAAATATACTTATGGTGAGTTAAAATACACATATAAACATACATTTCATACATGTACAGAAATATATATAATTATAATAGAAAATTAATCAAAACTACTGTAATTGGAAAAATAAGGAATAGATAATGCTACATACCAAGTGCAGAATTTTCAATGCCTTAGTACTAGTTCATGAAACTTACATATATTTACTCTATCAGAAAATAAGGACTGTGAAGATGTAGTCCAAGACCCTTAAGTTTCAACACTGGAAACTCTTCCCCATAATAGAATGTCATAGCGGTAAGGTATTCAAGGGCTGCCCAGCCTACATCATAACCAAATAATCCACTTGGAAAATAACTCAATCTCAATAGTGCAGCCATATAAACAAGTCCCTGGGTTTGATGGCACAACCAGGTCTTTGAGGGATTCCAAGAAGATTAAAAGGAAAGGAGCTAATATAATGGGAGAATTTGTCTAATGATTTTTCTTCCTTGAGCTAACTCTTCTTTCTTGCCTTGTACCCATTTTTCTGCTTTGGTATCTAGAACTCTGCTGGTGTTCTGCCATAAGGAGGTTTCCTGTCTTTTACTTCCTGGCTAAAACAAAAGGTCTTTTGATTGGCACTTCTTTACTGCATCTTCTTCAACATCTTCTCTCTAGTCATCCATTTCCACTGAAAACCATAGCCTTTTAGGGCAGCAGCTGCATGTAACTTTAATTATTGAGGTTCTGTATTGTTTCTTCTTCTAGTGAGATGTCTGAATTAATTCATGACATCCAAATTAGTATTTGGCTTTTACTTTTTCATATTATATAATTTAACTTTTGTAGAGCAATGATTCTTTACTCTTTGCAGCCCAGCTCATTTATTGGCTAGTTAATATGCTGTCATTTTAATCATCCAAAATAGTTGGTGTTCTATTACTTCAGGAACCTGAACATATACTTTAGATACAAACATTCTAATGTGCTTAACATTTAGTTTAGAACCACAGCATAATTCACATGGTGCTGCTTCTCTTATCTTTAGTGAGCAATTTATCTGACAAATCAGTTATGCCTGTTTCCCCTCAGTATTTGCTTAGTCTAGCACCAAGAAGCATGTTTCCAAAAGTGTTTTATTCTTTTAACACCAATGCATCCTCACTTTGTAGCTGACTCTATGCTTATAATTTTATTTTCTAAGCAGAGGACACAGGCAGCTTCTGGACTGCATACTGCTGGTTTCTTTTTCTCATAGCTAGCAGTTCCTTTGCACTTAGGCTGAATGCTGCACCTGTGATGAGGCAAAATGAAACTTTAAAATTCATGTCTATTGTACGGCTGAACAATTACAGAAATTAGTTTTAAAATATGGGAAAAATTATGGTACATATTTAATTACGTGAATCTGAAGCAATATAATGTAACAACTTTACTTTCTCATGTTTCTAAGCACTAGGCTGCTTGTACTCATTTGTAATAAATACATTAAATTAAATTATAAACACTTTTCATTGTCTAAATTCTACTTTTTTAATTTATAGGTATGCAGGTGGTATATCCTGATATTAAGAAGTAATTAATGTACCATTTTGATTGTGTTATAGACTGGAAAGTGCAAACGTTATCAGGTTTTTCTTGGCAGGTTTTCAGTGCTTTTAACTGTTGTATCTGGCCCAACAGTTAATTGGACAAAAAATTTCCTGATATGGAAATGAAATCAGACAAGTGTTAAGAATAGAGATATTATAAGAAATCAGCTGGCAACTGTAGCAGGATTCAAGTATATTTTTTTCTCTTGCAGAAGATTCCTTAGCAGACATTTATTCATTTCAAATTCTTTAATCCTACAAACATGATTCACAAAAATAAATAGAAGCAATTTTATACTGGATAGGTAAGAAAGTATCTTGACTTATACCATGATTTTCAGTATCTCTTTATAGAGTAGGATAGGATTTGGCTTGGAGAAACAGTTAGCTTCTTTCAGACAGGAAACTGCATTTGTTCCAACTACGTATGTCTTATTTTAAGGAAGCAACACATGGATTTCTTCTCTTAGTCTGGACTAAGTTGAAAAATAGCCTGAGGAGAAATCAATAAGAATAAGCTCTACAGTCCAAAATTTTATTGTAAATTGTTCAGGGTAAATAATATACATCTAATTATAGCAACTAAGGCAGCATTCTGTACAAGTGCAACAGCAATACCAGACTTTTTCTATTATTGATTTCACAATATTTTCTCTTTAGGCTGGATGTTAAGACAAAGAAACAGGGAGAAGGCAAATGTTTTGTGGTCATATCAAAAAAATTGCAAGCTGCTCTCTGCTGCACTGTTAAAATGGAATAGAGAAGAATCTTATGATGTGTTAGGAAGGTACACAAAATGTACCACCACCAGCAAATCCTGTTGTGATAAAGAAGATATTCTTTTGACAAGTTAAAAAGTAGCAGATTTCAGATTTCCCTCTAAATCCTGTAGATGTCCCCATATTGGTGCAGATATCAGCAGTAAATATGTTTAAATACCAGGAAGAAAATGCATATAATAGCATGTATGAAAGGGACTATTCCTAATACTAGCAGAACTGGATATTAGTGTAAAATGATGTACTAATTATGCAGACAATATAATTCAAAATGGAAAATTGCTTATGAGGACACTACATTTTTCAACTGCTAAGCTATATTATACCCTTTGATTTGGGAATTTCTTTTTAATAAACTGTGAAAGCTACCAACATATTTTGAGTGCTAGTTATACTTTTTCCAACAGATTATATGTTTTATTATTGGTATGTGTCCTATTAATAAGACATGTTCCATGAAAAAAATAGGATTTGATGTATAGTATCAATTCTAATCTTCCCTAATGTATATCCCTTTACTTCTGGCAATTATTTGTGATGACAGAACTATTTCTAGGTTTCTAACTTGAAAACTACTCATGTTTCAGTGGGGAAAGAAATAAGTAGAAACTCCCAGTTTTTTTATTTGCAAAGGTAACTTTAAATGTCTGAATTATTTTGCTTGTAAGAAATCAACTTGTTTTTTAATAATATAGTGGAAAAGCATCACTTGGGTTTTTTTTATGCAAAAATCTAAAATTATGAATAAGCTAGAGCTCATGGTATTGTAAACAAAGATAAACAATAATACATAATTATAATACACAATCTTAGCAATCAGGTCATAGAACAAATCAGATATACAGATAATCCTCAAATTATGACAGATCACTTAGCGATGGTTCAAAATTACAACAGAGCCCCTTCCCAAAAATGGGTACTTACAACCTGGTCCCAAAGTTGCGTGTTGCAGCACCCCTGTGGTTGTTCACCCTTGTGATTGCCTGCAGAGATGCAGCAAAATGCCCACCTATTTTTCCGCCCATCCTGTTCCGCAAGGTTCCCACAGGCACTGAGCCTGCTTTGCTAACCCACCAGGTTCCACATGCTCCTCCCCATCCCTGTCAATGATCTCTGTTACCTTTCAAAGTTCTCCGGAAGGCAGAACGTTGGGGTAAGAAAGGAGGACAGGCCTCTCCATTGCTGGGCCACGTGGCAGAAAAGCGGTCATCTTTTCTCAAATGCTGGCAAAGCCATTTTCTTTTCATCGATAGATGCTAGCCTTTCCTCCTCCCCACCATTAGCTCTGCTAGTCTTATAGTAGCCTTTTGTTGCTAATTGCTAGCCTTCTCTCCCCCCTGGAAATAATGGTAGGGGAGGAGAGGCATGCAGCCAATGGCAAATCTCACCTTCCTATAGGTTTGCCTCCTCCCAGCAAACATATGTAACCAACAGCAAATCTCGCTTTTCTACATACTTGCCTCTTCCTAGTGGACGCATGCAGCCAATGGCAAGTCCCATCTTCCTACATGCTTGCATTCACATTGGCTGCATATGTTCGCTGGGAGGAGGCAAACATGTAGGAAGGCAAAATTTGCCATTGGCTGCATGTTTTCCCTACCTCGCCATTATTTCCAGGGGGAAGGCTAGCATTTAGCGACAAAAGGAAAACAGCTTTGCCAGTGTCTAAGAAAAACTTGGCCACTTTTCTGCCATGTGGTCCAGCAATGGAGTAACCTGTCCTCCTGTCCTACTCTGACATATGGAGATCTTTAAAAAGTAAGTGACCAATCAGGGACAGGGGGTTGGCGCAGAGAAATCCCAAACAGCTGTGGGGACCCAGTGAGTGAGAAGCGGAGGATGAGACATCTCAGTGGGTGGGGGGAGGCCTTGGGAGGCCAGAGGCAGGTGGTCTTGTTCCTTCACTAGTTCTTCCCCACCCTAAGGTACACCATGCACATTTAACAACGATTCATTTAACAAATGCATTGGGGAGAGCAGGGATTGGGACTTGTTCGCTTAACGTGATTCACTTAAGGTCCTCCCAACTTCCTCTCAACCTATGACCATGATGGGCAGGTTCCATTATGGTCGTAACTGTTGTATTACAGAGAGGATCTGACACTACTTCGGTTGATTGCTCTCTTCTTGTATCACATATATTTGTGTATGTATATGCATGTGAGTATATGCATTATGCAGTGTACAATGGAATAATAGAAATGCATAAAACATCACTGTATGGCTTTTAAAAGTAATTAAAAATAATTCTGAAAGGATCTACACTGCACGTGTTGCTTTTAGTCAATATTTATGTTTCATTCCATTCCAGTGGAATAAAAAGAGAAGATATATTCTTCCTTCTGAAATTGTCTTCCCACAGTGGTAAAGGCAAAGATTTTGTCTGCTCATGATAAAGGGTCTCATGCTGAGGTCAATGTGATGATCCAGAAAGTACTGAAATCTACAAAACTGAAGATTTTCCATGGAAAACAGATTCTTTACCCAGAATCATGGACTATCAGAGGTTGTACCTGCCCAATACTTAATCCTGGTAGATATTTATATATACTTACTTCATAAAATTTTAATTATATATAATTTATTGTATAAATCATACAGATAGCTAAATAGATATTGCACTGATTGTATATTATATAAATTTCATTTTGTTCCATGTGCTAAAAAAAAGCTTTATGCTTCTGAAAATAAAACTGCCACACTGCCTATATTATTAAAGCAATTTAATATAATACCAAGCAATTCCTTCACTGCTTACCATGTACTAACTACTTTTATCAGTGTGGATCTTCTATATAATTATTCTCCCAACAAAATTTAACTTAAGCCCGCAAAATAGTGCAGGTAACTTAATTTTTTGGAGAAACAAAAATTACTCTATAGGTGTTTTAATTAACAAAGTGATATGCCTTTTCCCATGTAATTTTGCTGAAGCCATATACAATTAGTGAAGCAAACATATTTTATTTAAAGGAGGTATTATAAATACAATCTCTTGTAAATGACAGCTGCTATAATAATACTGTCATCATCTTGGAAATATCATACACATAGCAATAACAAAAATATATTGACTAACTGGTAATAGAGAATTGTATTTGCTACAATAAACACAATGAAAATTCTATCTAAAACTACTTTATTAAATTTCTACACAGCCTATCTCATCTAAGTGACTCTGGACAGTACTCTCATGTACATTATTTTCTCCTCTTTTTGTAATTAAATATTTTTTTATGTTTTAAGTAATATTTATCCAATATATGTTAAGCACAAATCATTAAGATATAACATATGCCTATTTTATCTGCAGGTTTGAAATATCTTGTGGCTGGATATGAAGATATTCATACAAGCAGACTGATAGTCAATATGAAAAGCTTTGTTCACCAGTGGAAATCAGCTCTGGGGAAAAAGATCTTACAGATTTTAAAAAAATGTGGCTGAAAAGGGCATTTGTTTATGCATAAAAACATACATGTAAAACTTTATGAACAACCTCTGAGATTAAAACTGGAATGTGAGCAGTGGTGGGATTCAAATATGTGAACAATCAGTTCTCTGTGTGGATACTGCTTCCGGAAGTCCATTCTGGGCCTGGGCAACAAAAAATTAGCTACCGGTTCTGCCGAAGTGGTGTGAACTGGCTGAATCCCACCATTGAATGTGAGGGAACAGTGCCAAATGTAGTATTAAAAAACTTTAATTCATAGCTCATTCACCTTGACTCAAAACACCTCATTTCAGATTGTAATTGGAACTCTCTTACACAATCCCCGTTTTCTATGCAATAGGATGAAAAGTATGAATTAAATGTAACAATCCATAACTGGGGTAATAAGATATAGGGGTAATAACATATACATCCACTTCTGCATTCCTGCAGCTCTAGCATTTCCATTTTATCAACAATCATCAGTTTGGTGTGGTCAAAGAATTTTGTGAACAGAATTTCCTCACAGGTTTTTTCTGGACTGGCCCAAGATACTTAGAAGTAAAATCCATTAATTTGGCAGAATTTGCCTTATCATTACTTCCTTAAAGTTCTCATAATCAATATAGATTTAATATCCGATTTAAATGTTTTATTTAAGCCATAGAGAAATGTATGGATAAGATTAAAAATAACTGAGTTATTTAAAAGTTGAAGCTTTCATTTTCTTCTTTGGAAATATGTATAAACACTTGCAATGGATAATGTAATTGCTGTTATTTGTATTGTTGTAATGAACGAGATTAACTGAATGCTACATTAGTGTACTGCAATCATAAAGGAGAATTTGGTTAGGTTTATATTTAGGTTTCTGTAGATATAAATGGAAATTACCAATATGACATGAAAATGCAATCTATCCCTTTACCAGAATTTTGACTTCAAATATTTTATGTATGAAGCACCTTATTGTTTGCTCCCTTCCAGTGTGAGCAATCTAATATTGGGGAACAGGGACAGCACCAGGAAAAGGATGTGGGAACAGAATCTTGCTAAACCTACTAGGATAATTGCTTTCCTTATAACATAGCAAAAGCCATTCAGAAAAGCTAAAGATAACTTGTGAAAAAGAATATATTTACAGTGGAGCCTCAACTTCAAAATAATAATTTGATTTGCTTGATACCAGTTATGATAAGGCTTCATAAACATAAAAAAAAGAAAGTTCATGAAAAATGTGGTGAACTTGCCTATCATTATGTTGGACTTAGTTTCTACTTTTGTAATATTTAGACTTAAACTGTCTTCTTAAATTGTCATCTTTTTCTTCTACATACAGTGTACATACTTTTCCAAAATTGAGTATATTTTATATATCAAGAACTTCATCACTGGTGTCTACACTGTTCTGTTAGCACAAACACAAGCACTAACATATCCTATTTATATGAACATATAAAAAGTAAAGGCAAAGGCACCATACAATGCAAACAAAGCAGTCATCCTTGGCTCAACTGTTATTTTTTATTGTGATCCTATGGATTCTCAAAAATGATACTTTTTAAAATGTTTTTCTATTTTATGTATATAATAAATATGTTACAATTCTAAACACTGTCATACGCTTTTGCAATATTATATCCTGTCAAAATCTTAAATGTAAAATAGTTGAAAACCAGTACATTTTCTGTGTATTTAAGTTGTAATACTGATTACTAGAACATATGGGATTCTTTCCACACATGATGCTTACATGCAAATATATACCCATTAACAGATGAATTAGTTCTGCTGAGATTCACAGAGCTTACTCCAAGATACATGGATATAGAACTGCAGTCTTATTTCTATTGTGGAACTAAATACCAAGCATCACAGGTTCCTGCTTGAAATTAGCTGTAATATATGAGGGATAGTGTCATGGTTCTCTACAAATAATAGCTCTTCTGTAATCAAGTGAAAGATGTTTACCAGTTACACTTGATTGGCACTTCTCATCTCTCATTCGAATGACTATATTTGGTTACATATATTGGTCTTGCAACTGTGCAAGTTCCTACTGTAGATGGTTTTCAGTGGAGGATTACAGAACAAGGTTGAATTTTAATATAATTACTTCAGAGGAATACATCTTCCTGTTACTAAAAAATGATGGAAAATCTAGTACTACTACAGTATCTAAATGGAGAGCTGGCATTGCCATAAATAACCAATAGTTTTGGAACAAATCTGCAGCCTATATTTTTAGATATTCAATCAAATACAGTCCAGTGATTTTTTTTAGTACTACTCCCTACTTTAAAGATCACACTGAAGAGATAAGCAACCATATTTGCCACTACTCAAGGTTTCTATATTTTCTTGTTGGGTTTCTTTAATGACAGTGAGTTCTGAAATCTAACCTTGCAGAAAGGTCAAGTCCTTTCCCACAATTCAGTAAGAAAATATTTATGACTATTCCACATTAATGGGTGAGGGGTGGGGAGTCACAGAAAGAAAAACAAGTAGGCAAATATTTCTGGAAATATTCTATATATGGAAAAACTTCAAGACATGCTGAAACATTAGTACAATATAATCTGCTCAAAGCAAAAGATTAGAAATTAAAATATTTAGCATGCCATGATTTTGAAGCTAAGTATGCTGCTATTGTAACAGAAATGCTATGCTCTTGTTACAATGTCAAACTTTGCTACCTTGTTTCCCCAAAAGTAAGACCCGGTCTTATATTATTTTTGCCTCCAAAAGAGGCATTAGGTCTTATTTTTGGAGAGTGTCTTATATTTTTCGTGACACCTGCCTCGCCTCGTGGCGGCGGCACCAACAGCCCCATCCAGCAAGAGCCTGTGTGGTTGCTGGCCCACTTCTGTGGCTGCTCACAGCAGGAGGCCGTGCGGCACATTGCGCCGCTGCCACGAGGTGAGGTAGGTGGGGGGGGTGGAGCTGCCCCATGCGTCCCGCACCCACTTCCTTCAGCCCCCCCCAGCCAGGCCATTCCTTGCTTGGCGACCTTCCCTTTCACTCCCCTCCCGAGCTGGAGTGCCATGCTACGGAGGATGGGCGGGGTAGGCCCGGTCCCTTTCCACCGTTTTGGAGCCAGGGGGGAATGACAGTGAAAGGCTCCGCTACCGCTGTGCGCCGCTATAGGGGCTTTCTTCACGCTTCGCCCCACAGATCACCTGCCCAGCGACATGATATGCTGTGCGGCCTCCTGCCCCATTGCAGCAGCGAGGTGGGATGGAGTGGGCAGGGTCCTAATTAGGGAGTATTTTGAGTGTAGGGCTTATATTAGGCCCACTCCCAAAAATCGGGTCTTTTTTGGGGGGGTGGGGCTTATTTTCGGGGAAACACGGTAGTTTCAAAATAAAATACCATCTCCTGCCTACTTTGCGTCTCATTTATCTTATGCTTTCTCCTATGTCAAAGGCTAAGGGGGTATATACATCTATCCTTTACCCATATTTTATTGTAATAATTCCCATCTTGATTCTTTTTGGTGAACTATGCAAAAACAGAACACTTCTTCAATAAATCTGAGAAAGTCAGCCAATGCCCACATTGCCACCAATTACACCAACTTTTCTGTTGATTCAATCAAGGCAGTTCTTAATTTAAAATACTGGTTTGCAATTTAATAGAAAATGCAAAACAGAAAATAAATAGCTTCCCAATTCACATGATCATTGTTCAAAGAACTGAGATAGCTATGTGCTTGTATCTATATAAACTATCTTCTGTATATTGTAATCAAGGAGATTATTAATTTGGCATATATAAAACATATTTTATATATATAATGGTTTTAAATGTAGCTTTTTTGATACTGTAGAAAATATACTTCATAAACAATACTTATTTTGATATGTACTATAGCTGTGATTTGCTTTAATGCTAGAATTTATCTGACTCTCTTGACAGCGCCTCTTATGTGAATTTAATTATTACTGTACACTGCATATAACCCACTTCATTTCTAGCCTTGCATATTACCTGGATAATTGCAATTTAACTCTTAGAACAGTATAATTCATGCCAGGGAATTTGCTTTAATAGATTATTATTCACATAATTTGAAAAAAATGGGCAGAAACAAGTGTATCTTGAAAAAGAATTTTGTACAGCCTATTAGCTTTGTTAGAATTATGGTTAAATGTTAAAATGTATACATATATTGCACTCCCTTAACAAGGCTCTAACATTTTGGGAAAAGCCAAGTTTTAATAGCCTTCTGGAAGGCCAAGATTTTCTGGTTTTTAAGCCAAAGGATTAGAGATAGGGTTAGGGACAGCCAATTAAGTACAGAAATGCTCCATTACATGAGCCCAGCTGACAGAAAAATATTTGTGAGGAGAACCACCTGAGAAAGGATTTTTTTCCTTTCTGTATCAATTTCAGACAAATAGCACATTTCATTCCTATTCTACAAGTGTTTTGAATAGATGAAGGTTTGTAGAAAGCCACCCTTACTAGATCTCTCAGAAAAATAGTTATTTCTCAATAAGTATTCCAGGAATACATATAACATTAAATTGTCAAAATAGACAAATATTTATTTTTCTCTTTTGATATATGAAAAGTGAAGAAATGTATTTAGCATCCCTGAAACAAGAGCAAATCCTGTTGGCCCCAAAAGTCTCTTACTTTCACTGCAAGAACTAGATGATTCTAATATAGATAATCTGGAGAGTTCTCAATTTAAGAGATACATTTGTATTTAGATTAAAAAAAAAAGATTTTGGCTTCTTGGGCTTGGTATGTAACATTCCCTTCTGAAAAGCTAATTGTAATTTTCCACCTTTTGCTCTGCAGGAGGTATGGAACTTGTCCACAGTGCCATGGTATTTGCATTTAAAGAATTAATAAAAATTCCTAACTGGTCAAAATTCTTTCATGAACATTGTGACCTTGACATTTTTACCACCTCTTTACATGTTTCTCTGCAGTCAAACAACAGACCCAACACATTTTTTCTAAACTATATAAACACTATTGATTTCTTTTAACTATGAAGTTCCTTTCCTTTACTCCTTCAAAGACCTGTTTTCACTTCAATGTTTTGTTAGACTTTCTAAGGACCATCACACAAAGCAAAATCATTCTCTCTTGAGAAAATAGTATGCTGATGATTTTAAGAAGTAGCATATTGAGAATTACTAGATTTTATTCAGTTAGTCCCTGGGCAAATAAAGCAAATCAAAACTAAACCCCCCAAATATCCAGCTATATTAGCATGACATTCTCCATTCTGAAGCCAAGCCTAGCCTTAGGATATATTTTTGTGTAAGATTGCAGCGTTTGTATTTCTTTTATACTGTAACTACCTTGTAAGAGCTATTCTTTAAATGTCTATGGAGATTCTCAGTCATCCAGGTCATGGTTGTCCCAAAGGTGCTTTTTCACGAGGCAACTGGACTTTCTTTTTTCTCTTTGAAGACGGTTTGCTTCTCATCCATGAAGCACAGATAAGCCTCCAGGTGGCATCAACGACTCTAAAAGAATGCAAATGACCAGCTGTCTGCAAGGAATATAAATCCTTCCATTCCCCACCATCCAGTCAGAGCTGAAGAAGCTTTTCGATGAGAAGCGAAATGTCTTCAAAGAGAAAAAAGAAAGTCTAGTTGCCTTGTGAAAAAGCACCCTTTGGATATTCTTTAAATGGTTGCTTATAACTTTATAAATAGAAATGCAACACTGGAAAAACAGATATGTAAGAATAATGTACATATTACCTTTCAGTTAGAGTGAAATTATAAATTTCCTGCGGCCTGCTATCCTTTGTATACCTTCAAAATCTCCCTCTTCCGATACAGCAGGTGCTCAAAGTGTACGGAAGCCATTCTTCTCTGTCTTTTAGCAAAATTCAGTTCTACTAAGAAAAACATGCCATTGAATCCTGCTCAGTTTATCTTAATTTTTTTTTAAAAAAATAACTGTATCACTATCTAGTAAACCACATTTAAATAACAAAAATTATTTATTTTTCACTTTTGCCATTTTTTGATCATCTAAGAATCTAGAAAAGTAATCATCCTGAAAATAATCCCTCATTTTTTAAAAATATGTTAGCAATGTAATATGTTATGGTAAGGGACTGGAATTTCCCCTCGAATATGATGCCTTAGGTTATTTATATTTATCATACAATTGCAAGTAATATCATGTTTAAGAGATAGCTAGCTAATGAAAACAGATGTATAGTAGCTACATAGTAATAAATCTTTTTAAAAATTTAGCTGAATATGAAAATAACATTTTAAAATAATTCTGCAATAGTGAATTCTCTGAAATGAATTACTTTTGACTTTAATGCTGAAATTATACATTAATGAAGTCTGTAAAAATTAAATTAAATTAATTAAATTATCAAAAAGTTACTCCATTTTCATCTGTGTATGTATATTTTGTATTTTTACAGCTCCAAAGGATAATTATTTCAAATGTTATCATAGATAGATAACATTTTAGTACAATTTCATTATTGTAATGTTTGTCATTGTTAGGAAAGTTTTGAATCAAAACTACTTTTTGTTTTGGAATTTGCCTTATTTTGCTGCACTGTTTAAATTGTTTTATGGTAGACAAAAATCACATTTTGGAGCTAAAACTGTATCTCTTCAAAGTAGTAAAACCAAACACTGTAGTAGGATGTAACTTGTCCTTCTCTGTTAACTAATAAGAAAGGGAAAGATGATAAAGAGTTAAAGGTTCCTAGAATTCATAGAAAGCAAGTGGTAAAGAGGATACTTGGGAAGATAAAATTTGCTATTCTCTGAACATTTCTTGGTTGCCCTGGGGCTCCAAGAAAGTTCTATACCCATTTGCACTATTCAGGTGACCCTGAGGCATAGATAAACCTCCAAGTGGCCTCAATGACTCTCCGAAAGACTGCTAAGAACCAGATGACAACATGGAATATAAATTCTTCCATCCTCCACCATTCAGTCAGAACTGAAGAAGCTTCTTGGATGAGAAGTGAAATATCTTCAAGGAAAGACAAAGTCCAATTGCTTTTTGAAAAAGCACCTTTGGGACAACTATGAGCTGGATGATTGAGAATCTCCATAGACATTTATTTTTACTTGTTTACTAATCAAATTTGTATATCTGCCTGTCTCTCAAAAAGTGACTCTGGACGGTATACAACTATTAAATAAAACAAAGGATATAAAAACAACAGATACAAACATATAAAATATGCAACTCCTAGGTAAACAGACAATAAGAATGGCCATCTTAGCAATAAAGCCATCCAAACATGTTTCCAGTTCCTTGGCAGCCCAGGACCTGATAGTTAAACTTCTGGAATACCAAAAGAGATTGAGCTAATCTAATCTCAGAGGAAAGAACGCTCCATGTGGTGGGTACCACAGCAGAAAAGGCATATCCCCTGGGACCCACTGAAGGGGGCTACTTATTTTCTGTCAACCCTAGGAAAGAAACAATGATAAACCACTTTGGGAAAGAAGTACCAAGAAAACTGTAGGGACTTGTCCAGGCAACCTCTGAGAATCGGACACAAATGAATGGAAGAAAAGAAATTATTATAGTCAGATGTTCAATTGTTTTCAGCTGTCTTGAGACCCTTCTTAACTGAAAGGCAGAATCAAATTTATGTGTGTGTGTGTGTGTGTGTGTGTGTGTGTGTATGTATGTATGTATATATATATATTGGCTGGGAAAGATTGAGGGCAATAGAAGAAGGGGACGACAGAGAATGAGGTGGCTGGATGGAGTCACTGAAGCAGTAGGAGTGAGCTTAAATGGACTCCAGAAGATGGTAGAGGACAGGAAGGCCTGGAGGAACGTTGTCCATGGGGTCGCGATGGGTCGGACACGACTTCGCAACTAACAACAACAAATATATATTGGATTTCTGAAACCCATGTTTTCTTTCATTTTTTTTTATTCTAGATGAGATGGGTAGCACATAAATCTAATAAATAAATAAGAAAAATATAATTATTTTAATGACATTTTAAAATTATAAAAATGACAATTTTCAAGAAAATTAAACTTGATAAACCTAAAAGGGGGGGGACATTTGGTGTGAGGATGGGCTCCAGCACAAATCCGAAAGTTCAGAAGACTAGTGACTGACCCAGATTGGAACCTGCAACATTATCCTGGGACACATATTTGCTTCATTGGGGTGGGGCGGGGGATAATTTCTGTAAGCAAAAGTTATCCTGGAGTGCCATCTTCTGGTCAAAGGCCATAAAGATTTCTTAGGGAAATATCTAACTAGCCAATATAATTTCAGTCTTCCAGGGCAGATGCTTACTCCAGTTATTCAACCACTATTAGTAACTACCTAGTAGTTCTTCCAGATTTTATTATTTGTTTACTTAAATATTGTTATGTGTTGCCTTATTTTAAGAAACTTTTTTAAAAAGCAAAGAAATTAACACAAGCAAACATGCTACCATTCCTACTAAACACACTATAATACTAAAAATAATCCTTTCCAGGGAAAGATTTGAAAAAAAACTAATGCATAGACAGATTTACTAGTATCACTGTTACCATGTTCCTGAAATTACAATCCAGTCCATTACCAGGTCTGCCTTAAATAGTCCATTCTTTTTTCAATGAAGAGAAATGCACTAATCAAAAATAATAGTAACCCTGTTTCTTAATAGAACAACAAACTGGCATTGTTATGGGAGATGTGCACTATAACATTAAAATAAGAGCACTGGACAGATTCCCCCCCCCCTTACATCTGTAGCCTACTACTTCCAGTTTACAGCAGAGAAAACAAATGTGCGTTTAATATACATACATGCAGGCATTTGATTTGGCCTTAAATAAACATAGTGATGTCCATAATTATTGTAACAGTAGAAGCATAAGTAGCAGCAGCATCATTAATACTGTTAGCTTGTCTTTTAGCACATGGTGCAATCAAAGAGGTGAACAATAAAAGCAAAGCATATACAAGCTATTGGAAATCTATTAAAATAGATCATTCTGAAAATACTTGGTTGAAGAGGAACATTACATCTCCCTTCCTAAAAAGCAGAAAGTACAACATAGTATACTTTTGCTTCAGAAATGCAAACCATGGGAGCAATATCGGAAAACATTCTCTCTTGTGGGTCCAATAAATGGACTTTGGAAATTGAAGGCAGTCATTAAGACTGCTATTCTTAGTGCAAGGCAAATTTATATTAAGATACATAGTTCTTTAAATAGACTTTACACATTTTATATCCCTAGAGCAGGGGTGTCAAACTGCCGGCCCACGGGCCGGACGCATCACATGGAAGCCGTGCCCACCCCATTGCCAGCAATGGCAAAACAGTCCCGATACGTCGCGCGATGTCACGTGACGTCGTGAGTTTGACATGTCTGCCCTAGAGACTGATACTAATACCTTAAATTATGTCTGGAAAACAACTGACAACCAGTGATATATTTTACCCTCTGGTATTGCATGCTGCATCACAGTCAAGCTGGTGCATTTTCTATGAATTGAAGTTTCTCAAACCTTTTTAGGTCTAGTTTCGTATAAAAGGAAAGTAATGAATAGTGACTGCCACCAGGTATGATGGCTGAGGATGGGTACAGGCAGCATTGTAGATGTAATATATCTGCTACTGTACCATCCTCAGCCATCTCCTACTGTAACACCTGGGAATTCAAACACAGATTACAGATTGCAAATTTGCTCTTTCAGGGGAAGTGCAATTCCATCTGGTATACAGATAGTGCTTGATTTATGACAACAATTAAGTCCAAAATTTCCATTAGTAAGCAAAGCAGTTGTTAAGTGCATTTTTGCTGCATTTTATGAACTTTTTTCCCACAGTTGTTAAGCAAATCACTGCAGTTGTTAAGTGAATTATGTGGTTGTTAAGTGAATCTGGCTTCATCCATTGAGTTTTATTGTCGGAAACTGGCTGGAAAGGTTACAAATGATGATCATGTGACCCTAGAACAGTGCATCTATCATTAATACATGCCAGTTTCCTGTCCAGTCATATCTGACACTAGGGGGCAGTACTAATATCCGTTTCTTAGCTGAAGGAACCAGCATTGTTTGAAGACATTTTCTATGGTCATGTGGCCAGCATGACTATATGCCAAGGTGCACGGAATACTGTTACCGTATTTTTCCGTCTATAAGACGCACCCTTGTATAAGACGCTCTGGCATGCGAGTTTCTCCGCGCCGATCAGCTGTTCGGCGAAGCGCCGAACAGCTGAGCTGGCAAATCTGGAACTTCAGCCGGCCAACAATCTTGCCCCCTCCCCCCTCCCGTTAGTGGCAAGCCCACAGGGGCTTGACACCTGCACCAGGTGGCATGGCAACCCACACAGGCATGCCCTGGGCTGCGGAGGTTACCATTATTTTTCCGTGTATAAGACACTGCACTTGTATAAGACGCACCTGATTTTTGAACAGGATGTTTGCAGGAAAAAATAGCGTCTTATACACAGAAAATATCTTCCCACTGAAGTGGCACATATTTATCTACTCACTTTTGCATGCTTTCAAACTGCTAGGAACTGGGGCAGAAATGGGAGTCACCCGTTGTGAGGTGCTCAGATCTCAAATCCAGGCTGACAAGCTCAGTGTCTTTAACCCGAGCCATCGTGCCCCCTCTATTAAAGAGTAAAGAAGTTATTACCTATCCCTGGCCTATTTCCCGCTCTTTCAATGATAATTTTGCTACATACCTTTCCAGACTTAGCACACTAAGTTACTTATAATTACTTTCCCTTTACACAGGGGAATCATGCATTCTTCCACTAAGTAGGCCCAAATTCACTTCTTTTGTTACACTCTCTGTATCTGTAGCCTTGCAATTTTTTACTGTTATCACAGCAGTTTTTCTTGGACATTAACATTTATACATTTATTTCATTTTCATTTTTCCATATACAATATTATTTCCATACAGATCTATAAAATGTTTCTTTCAACATTTCATTTTCCCCTCATTTTCATTACTTGTATTTTTTTATTCCACTCACTTTGCTGGAGGTTCTTTGTTTAGCTCCCTTCACTTATTTCTAATTTTAAAAAAAATCATCAAAATTATTCTGCATTTTCTCTGTCTCTTGTAATGTTAGCCATGTCTACTATTTTTAATCCTATTTTTTTTCATACACATATATTTTATATCAGTCTTCCTCTTATATGCATTTTTCTCATCTCCAGATTTTTCAGTTATTTTACAGTTTCTTTCTTCTTCATGTTTCTCATTACATTACATACAGCTTCACTTTAATTTTAATTTTACTGGGAGATTAATCTATATTCTAATATTTTATCATGTAAGTAAACTCATTTAAAATAAAGAGCATTATTTTTGAGTCAGTTAATTATAGAACATTCTTAATGGGAATTGAAAAATGTTAAAAGATTGTACAATATGTTAGCGTCTGAAACACTGTGCTCTACCAAAACAACAAATAAATCATATATCCTTAATAGCAACAGCGCTTAAGATTTATAAACCACTCCATAGTGGTTTACAGCACTCTCTAAGCTGTTTACAATGGCAACATATTGCCCCCAACAATCTGGGTCCTCATTTTATCGACCTAGAAAGGATGGAAGGCTGAGTTAATTAACCTCGAGAAGGTCAGGACAGTAGTGGGCAGAGTTAGCCTGCAATACTGTATACCAGTGGTGGCGAACCTATGGCACAGGTGCCAGAGGCGGCACTCAGCCCTCTCTGTGGGCACGCGCGCCGTCGCCCCAGTCCTAGGCCTTCAGCTGGGTTTTATAAAAACCTTTTCGCTTTAGGCCTCCGCCGCCTTGTGAAAAAAAAAAAAAAAGGTTCAATCAGTCAATTTCAACTTCTCATGAGAAAAAGAAGATCTTGCAAAGTTGGAATTGATTGATTGAACTTTTTAGTCCCACCCAGTCTGCCGTTACCACCGCAGCCACGTCCACCCAATGGGCCACGCCCACCCAATGGGCCACACCCACCCGGCACTCGACGATGCATAAGTGGGTTTTGTTGCAGTTTGGGCACTCAGTCTCTAAAAGGTTCGCCATCACTGCTGTATACTAACCACTGCACCACCAGGCTTAACATATGCTTAACACTGTGGCCTAATTATGACTCTTTTTGCTAGAGCTCATCTTTCTGCACACCATAGCAGGGAAGATCAAACATAGCATTAACCAGCTGCATGCCAGCTGTCAGTGCCACCACTATATTACCACAGAATTTCAGCAACCAGAACCTGCTATTGTAGTTACAGAATCTGCTGCATCTTTTTGGTATCAGTCAGCCAGTAGGATGAGCTGGTTGTAAGGCAAGTTGCCTTTACACAGAACAAAGTTATAACTTAACAGAACCCAGCCACACTTTACTGAATAAAACATACTGGGCAGAATTCACACAAAACACTAAACCTTATACAGATAGTCCTCGAATTATGATAAGTGAGACCAAAATTTATGTTGCTAAGCAAGGCAGTTGTTAAGTGAGTTTTCTCCCATTTTACAACCTTTCTTAGCATAGTTGTTAAGTGAATCATTGCAATTGTTAAGTTGTTAAGTGAATCTGGCTTCCCCATTGACTTTTCTTGTCAAGTCACAAAGTGATCATGACTCCAGGACATTGCAACTATCATAAATATGCACTAGGTGCCAAGCATCAGAATTTTGATCACATGACCATGGAGTTGCTGCAATGATCGTGTGAAAAATGGTCACAGGTCACTTTTTTCAATGCGGTTGTAACTTTCAATGGTCACTAAACAAATGGTTTTAAGTACTGTGGTGTATTATCTACAATAGTTGAGTTCACAAACCACACTTTTGAAGAGCAAAACTACATTATAATATACAGTATGTAAACTTACATTCTATAGATGGACAAATCCTTCATGGGAGCAAATCTTTCAGTCACTGTCTGTGTGGATTTGTCCCACTGTCCCAACCTCTTCCCATTTTCCCCAGATATTGTCTGATGCTCTCCATCTAAACGTTAAAAAGGCTCCATTTTATTTGGCTTGGCAAATTAGCTAAACCAGGCGCTAGTTTATTGAATGAATTGCTATATCATTCCTAACACCCCCCGCCCCCCACCCCCCAAAATAAAGACTGTCGCTGTGCTTATCAGCTAAAAAGGCTAAAAAAATGGCCGGTTAGTTTGCGATTCAGCTCATTTTCCAGTTCTTGATTGTGGTTCCGCTCTGGTCCAGCGTGCTACACTATGTGAATCCTGGTAACTGATATGAGTAAAGTAAACCATAGTTCAGGTATCCAAGACTATCGCAGAGAGGAAAAACGACTCGAGAGACGCGGAAAGCTCTTGTCGTGACAAGTGCACCAACAGCAATTCTGCCCACTTCCAGTGCACGCACGGCTAGCGACAATCACACGAGGAATCCCCGCAGCAGAGGAGCTGCCCGAGGCAGCGCGGCCTGACGCGCCGAGGGGGCGGGGCTTGAGAACCCCAGAACCCGAGGCTCTTAAGATGGCGGCGCCTAGCGAGGGTTTCTGGCTTGGTCGGCGGTTGCGCGAGGGACCGAGAGGCTGAGTGGTTTCGGCCACCGACATGACTCGGGCCGGTCGGGTGAGAGCTGGCGGACTTTGGCGTCTCCGTTTTCCTGGCGGTAGCGGGGATCCCAGTGGGGGCAACCGTGGTGCAAGCGGGGGCGGGAAGGAGGTAGGGGATGCCCGTTACTTCCCACTGACCTTTGGCCATATCCATCTTTCGGGCAGCCCGGTCCCGGTCCCAGAGCTCGGTGTTGACCTCCTCGAAGAAGCTGGGCGAGGAACTCCCTCTCCCACTGGTCCGGGAAGCCGCCTTCGCCTAAATAACAGTTTTGCCTCGGAGGTGTGGAGGAACAAGGCGAAATCTGGAAGCGCCAATACTGACTTGGGAAAAGAGCCCGGAATTTTGAGCGGGTTAATTTTTCTACCTGTCTTCTACTAATCCACTCTCGTAATTTTCTTTTTCATTGTCGCTGTCTTCTCTCCCCCCCCGCCCCGCCCCGCCCCGCCCCGCCCCGCCCCGCAGTAATACAGAGGTTTTGAACTTTATAGGCTAAAGCCGTTTTCGGCTACTTAAATGGTTGGCTAATAAGGAAGTGTTTAAAACTTTCTCATGTGTGTTTTTATACATCGCGCTGTATTCTGGAACGCCAGCAAATATGGAGTTTATTCAACAACCCATAGTATAACAGGATGAATGAATCCAATCACGGTGTTACTCTTGCTTTCATTTTAGGGGTTAGCTATAGAGTTATGAACCGATTAAGATTTCTGCCGGCAGAGTAATAGAAATACATTCTGGAGAAAGTAGTTGCTGCAGTTAAAATATGTTTGTACTGCTGGAAATGTCTAAAAATTAGTCTAGAAAGAATTGTAGTTGGATATTAAATTGGCTGCCTTTTTTCTGGAAACACTATCTTCCTCATGAATCTTTGTTTTGAAAGTTGACATATTGATTAAGAGGAACTTCTGGCATTTATTTGATGGCTAACACAGATGAGATACAAGATTAATAGTCAATATACAATGGAAAATAAAGGGAACATTCATTTTCCTGTTCTCAATTAGGATTATATTATTTATAAATATGACAAATGATCTTAGAGTATCTAAATGCTGTGTTTTTATATATAATTTTCTGCAGATAACATTTATTAAAATGAGCAAATCTTACAAAAGATAAGATTTAAGATAAATAGACCAGTAGGATTTGATCATTTATTCTGCATATATCTCCTCCAGTAGCTGCTGTGAAGTAAAGTAAACTAACAAATCTGCTAACTGCTTAGTGTGTAGTTGCAATTAGATTGTCTCAGAATGAAATAAACAGTATATTTTTTAAGTATCTCATTATTTCTGGAATTGGAATACATTCTGTATTATCCAGCAAAATAGCAGGGCTGGGTAAATGGGGCCCATACCTTCATGACAAAGCTGCTGCACCACAGGAAGCTCCAACAGCACAACCTAAATCCTCAGAGTCCTGGGAACCTCCAACAGTGCATCTCCAAGCCTCAGCATCCTGGGAAATGCTCCAGCCCAGTCCCAGCTTTACCTGTCCTTGCTACCTGCACTCCAAATCTCCTGCTGCCTCAGCTGACCTTTGATATGTTCTTGCTTCCACTGCTGATGAGGCATTCCCATCCTGGCCCTTCACAAAGAAACCATGTGAGCCATCTTCCCCATGTCTCACTTAGGAAACCTCCATGCACGACCTTGGAAAGAAAGCCTTGCAGAGCCAGCAGCTGCCTCGCAAAGGGCCAAACCAGGCATGCTTTGTCAGCAGTGGAAGCAAGAAGACAGAAAAGGTCAGGGTAACAGGCTGCAGAATATAGGGAGCCAAATGGCTAAAAGAAAGTACCCTGCAGTTGTAAGTGTGGGTGGGCTGCCAAGTGCCTGAATTCTGATCACATGACCACAGAGCAAAAAGGTAGTAAGTCCTTTAGCTTCATAGCTTTGAATAGTAGCTGAACATGTGATCATAAGTCAAGGACTTAATATACTTCGTATATTAAGAAATAGTTTTGATTCCTGGGAATAAAGTTTGTATGAAGTCAAGTTTTATTGTGTACTACTGAAGCACCAGTATCAGCAGGCTTAGGGGAATCTTGATATTTGCAAAAGTAAAAAAACAAAACGAAGAATAGCTGAAAAAAACACTGAAGAGCTGAATGATTATGGGAAACTATGAGAAAGGATATAATGGGAAATTGGGCAGGTGGTATGGAATAAACTGGCTGAAATCTAAGCTGGAGCACCTAAATGGTAATGTTTAATTGAGGTTCTAGTTCTCTTAGATTTCTCTATCATAGAAAGTGTGTTGGTCTGCAGTGACCTTGCCACTGTGAACTATGGGCAAAACATTTTTGTTCACTTTTGAGCATCTTCTCAAAAATCCCATCCCACATGATTGAGAAAGAAAATGTGCTAAGTTAAAAGTAGCGATACAGCTTTAGGAAATGTTAATAATTTGGTAGAAATAGAGGGTTGGATATATCTATGGTCATGATGGTCCCTCATATCAATCTTAGATCTCACATTACAATTTACGTATGTTTAATGGTTGATGCTTTGCTTTTGAATAAATCGTAAGACTGACTTTTTGATTAAGAAGTCAACTTTATGATTTAATTAGTACACAACAATTAAAGAATCCACAGCTTGATGTACAAAACTCTTACCAAAGTACTCTTTTAATGAACATTGAAACACAATTTGTACTGACATGCTTTCCCATTAACGGACTGTTCTTAGTACCTAATGGAAGTTGTAATTGTGGCTTTCAGATGATCTGAAAACAGGAAAATTGCAGTACAGATAGTTCTTACTGATTACAATAGGGATTGGTTGTTAAATGCAACATCACATGACCTTATGACACTAGTTCTGTTGGTTGCAGTTGTTAAATGAATTTAAATGGATTCTTGTTGGTTGTTAAGTGCAGTGTTACATGTCACAACTTGCTACTTCCTGCCAACTTCCCCATTGACTTTCCTTGTCAGAAACCAACTGTAAATGGTGATCATGTGATCATGGGATGCTGCAACTATTATCAATGGTTCCCAAGCATCTGAATCACGATGATGTGATAGCTACAACTTTGAAGTCCAGTTGTAAGTCTCTGTTTTCGTAAGTTCAAATGGTCACTGAATGAATAGTAAGGAAGGACTACCTATATGTAAATTTGGATAATGACAGTGGACTGTTGACCTTGAAAGAAATTTTAGTTACTGTCTTGAATCTATTCAGTATGTATCTCTGCATCTGCAAAAATATTGTGGCATAGAATGAATATACAGTATTCACTGGGCTACTATAATTATTAATTTTTTTTCACGGATTCCCCTACTCAATGCATATATCTTCTTTTTAGCTTTATCCTTATAACAATCCTGTATGGTATGTCAAATTAAGGAAGTTGCTGGCTCAGATTCATCCAGTGATCTTCCTGATAGGCTAGAATTTGAATCCAAATTTCAGTCTAGCTATAACTGTTGAAATGAATGAATGAATGAAAATAGCAAAACTTGCCCGAAATCTATACCCAAGCAGGTCTGATCTAATCATTGAAAGACTTATTGGTGGCCTGTACCTCATTTAATAACACTGTGTTTATTAACTGGGTTATTATTGTAACTGAAGTTCACCTGCTCATGATGCATCTGTCCACTGAGGGATAGAAAAGAAAAATATCTATTTGGAAGAATTTTACAGAAGTTATCAAGCATTTCTGAATTGCTTTAGAGAAAGAATGAAGATTGGGTCACAAGAATGGATGGGCTATGGAGGACTGTTTGATTGTTTGCTTTTTATCTGTTAGAAGATATTAAGTTTTCAGTGTTGCATATAGCCTCATTGCTTGAATGAGGCTGAAGTTACATACTTATTTACATATACTTCTTATTTAGACAAATCCCCTATGCTGCATCTCTTTGTGATAGCTATACACAGTACAACAAACAGCATATATACAATAAAGAACAAACTAGTAATTTTCTTTTCTGGCATTTTGTTCTTGTAATTGTTGCAGCCTTTTATATGTTAGCTTTATTAACTACCAGTGATCAAGAAAGTACTCAACTAGCTTGTTAGCCATTTAATTGGTAAAATGATTTTTAATGTAGAAGTGATATGAAACAAATACTGATTAATATTGATAACCGTTGCAGCATCTAATAGATAACTGATAGTGAGTTTAGAATCTGTTTTACTATTATAAAATATTTTTAGATTATGAATCTAATCATGTTGGTACACTGATTGATTTTTTGTTAAATAAAGACTTAAGAGGGAGTATGTATTTCTACTTAAAGGAAAACATTTTCATTATTTTTTAAAATCATTATTTAATTGGAAGACCTTCCCTACAATTAAATTGAAATATTTAAGGTTCTAACTAGCATATTAAAGTTTCACATGTCCTGAACAAGGCAGTAAGTTGATTATAACTGTAGAGTTTATGGTATTGTTAGTTGTATTGCAAGAAATAAAGTGTCCTATTATAGTTATTTGTCAGCAGACCATCTTCAACAGTTATCTCTTCTACCAAATACCTCTTTATGTAACAAATATCTTTAAACATAGAAAAAAAGCTAGATTAAGTATTCAAATTAATGAATCTTTATCACTTCACCTTCCTGAAATTATCCTGTAATATACAGGTATTCCTCGACTTACAACAGTTCGTTCAGTGACTGTTCAAAGTTACAACGGCACTGAAAAAAGTGTCTTATGATTGTTTTCACACTTACGTCTGTTAAGTATTTCCATGATCTTGTGTTCAAAATTCAAATGCTTGGCAACTGACTCATATTTATGACGGTTGCAGTGTCCCTGGGTCATGTGATCTCCTTTTGCGACTTTCTGACAAGCAAAGTCAATGGGGAAGCCAGATTCATTTAACAACTGGGTTACCAACTTATCAACTGCAATGATTCACTTAACAAATGTGGCAAGAAAGGTTGTAAAATGGGGCAAAACTCACTTAAGAAATGTCTTACTTAAGAGAAATGTTGGGTTCAATTGTCGTAAGTCGAGGACTACCTGTATCATTTTCTTCCTTTTTGTAAATTATATACTGCAAGATATGAGATTGTTTTTGAACTCATGGGTTATATAAATAGATAGACAGATAGATAGATCATGAAGGATCCTTTGCTAACAAATAAAAGAAGGTTGTTTTTTCTAGTTGTAGGAACCTTTGTATAAATCAGAGGTCCCCAACCTTTTGGGCACCAGGGACCGGTTCCATGGAGAGAGGTTTTTCCGTGGACTGGAGGGGGCGTGGTTTCATGTACTGCCTGCATCTCGTGGATGGGGCTTTGCTTTTTTGTGCGGCCCAGTTGCTGGCATGCCGCGGCCCGGTACTGGTCCACAGACCGGGGGTTGGGGACCCCTGGTATAAATGATTTGAAGTAGTTTCTATGGTTGTGGCAGTTTATACTGAAAAGCTATGGAGACAAATAAAAGAGAACAAAGTTGCCTTATTGTCATTTCTTTTCAAAAATACTTTCTTCCTCCTCTTCTTTATAATCTTTCACCTGTACTAACTTAACAGACCTTTATTTTAAGATCTTTATTTTAAGAATTTTACATAAAGTCTTGTGGGTTATCCCATACTAATTTTTTAAAACCTCTCATGTAATAGCTGCCATTTCAGGATATAAGGTTGACCTCCAGCATAAGAGCAATAAGGATTCCTAATTATTGGTGTTCTCTCTCTCTCTCTCTCTCTCTCCCCCCCCCCCCGTGTGTGTGTGTGTCTGTGATATGTTATACTAAGATCCCTAATGGCTAAAAATTGGGCCACAGTATGTCAGTCATTATAAATATACATTGTGTGTTCTCTTTTCTTTAAAGACAGTTCTAAATGGAGTTGATTTTAGTCATTGTGATTTAAATCTCTGTGTGTGGGACAAAGAGTGCTGTTTTCACCTCGGACCGTTTTCAGAATGGACAGAACAGCATCAAAATAATTTTTTTGAACATGAAACAGTACTTCAAACTCGGATGTTTTTACATAGCTTCCTAGAGACAATTATGAATATACAGTGGGGTAAAAAAGTATTTAGTCAGCCACCAATTGTGCAAGTTCTCCCACTTAAAAAGATGAGAGAGAGGCCTGTAATTGTCATCATAGGTAGACCTCAACTATGAGAGACAAAATGAGAAAACAAATCCAGACAATCACATTGTCTGATTTGGAAAGAATTTATTTGCAAATTATGGTGGAAAATAAGTATTTGGTCAATATCAAACGTTCATCTCAATACTTTGTTATATATCCTTTGTTGGCAATGACAGAGGTCAAACGTTTTCTGTAAGTCTTCACAAGGTTGGCACACACTGTTGCTGGTATGTTGGCCCATTCCTCCATGCACATCTCCTCTAGAGCAGTGATGTTTTGGGGCTGTCGCTGGGCAACACGGACTTTCAACTCCCTCCAAAGGTTTTCTATGGGGTTGAGATCTGGAGACTGGCTAGGCCACTCCAGGACCTTGAAATGCTTCTTACGAAGCCACTCCTTCGTTGCCCGGGCGGTGTGTTTGGGATCATTGTCATGCTGAAAGACCCAGCCACGTTTCATCTTCAATGCCCTTGCTGATGGAAGGAGGTTTGCACTCAAAATCTCACGATACATGGCCCCATTCATTCTTTCCTGTACACGGATCAGTCGTCCTGGTCCCTTTGCAGAGAAACAGCCCCAAAGCATGATGTTGCCACCCCCATGCTTCACAGTAGGTATGGTGTTCTTTGGATGCAACTCAGCATTCTCTCTCCTCCAAACACGACGAGTTGTGTTTCTACCAAACAGTTCTACTTTGGTTTCATCTGACCATATGACATTCTCCCAATCCTCTTCTGGATCATCCAAATGCTCTCTAGCAAACTTCAGACGGGCCCGGACATGTACTGGCTTAAGCAGGGGGACACGTCTGGCACTGCAGGATCTGAGTCCCTGGCGGCGTAGTGTGTTACTGATGGTAGCCTTTGTTACGTTGGTCCCAGCTCTCTGCAGGTCATTCACTAGGTCCCCCCGTGTGGTTCTGGGATTTTTGCTCACCGTTCTTGTGATCATTTTGACCCCACGGGGTGAGATCTTGCGTGGAGCCCCAGATCGAGGGAGATTATCAGTGGTCTTGTATGTCTTCCATTTTCTAATTATTGCTCCCACAGTTGATTTCTTCACACCAAGCTGCTTGCCTATTGCAGATTCAGTCTTCCCAGCCTGGTGCAGGTCTACAATTTTGTTTCTGGTGTCCTTCGACAGCTCTTTGGTCTTCACCATAGTGGAGTTTGGAGTGTGACTGTTTGAGGTTGTGGACAGGTGTCTTTTATACTGATAACAAGTTCAAACAGGTGCCATTAATACAGGTAATGAGTGGAGGACAGAGGAGCCTCTTGAAGAAGAAGTTACAGGTCTGTGAGAGCCAGAAATCTTGCTTGTTTGTAGGTGACCAAATACTTATTTTCCACCATAATTTGCAAATAAATTCTTTCCAAATCAGACAATGTGATTGGATTTGTTTTCTCATTTTGTCTCTCATAGTTGAGGTCTACCTATGATGACAATTACAGGCCTCTCTCATCTTTTTAAGTGGGAGAACTTGCACAATTGGTGGCTGACTAAATACTTTTTTGCCCCACTGTATATACATATATCTTACTTTCATTGTGTTATTGATCTGAGAGTCTTAACCGTTTCATTTTTTGTGGCGTGATACTAAAAGCATAATGAAATCTAATTTTTTCCCCCTCATTTTCAGGTGAAAATGCAAAACCTAAGAAACTGTTGGGCTGATGAATTTCTATAGTATATTCTCAACATTGTGAGATTGACAATGGATAAATGTAAGCATGTAGGCCGACTGCGGCTTGCCCAGGACCATTCAATTGTGAATCCTCACAAATGGCATTGTATGGTATGCAATACTACAGAATCTGTATGGGCCTGTCTCAGTTGCTCTCATGTTGCTTGTGGAAGATATATTGAAGAACATGCACTAAAGCACTTTCAGGAAAGCAATCATCCAGTAGCATTGGAAGTAAATGAGCTGTACATTTTTTGCTACCTTTGTGATGATTATGTTCTTAATGATAACGCAACTGGTGACATAAAACTTTTACGAAGTATATTAAGTGCAATCAAGAGCCAGAATTATGACTGTACTACTCGGAGTGGTAGGATTTTGCGATCTATGGGCATAAGTGATGATCTTTCACATAATAATGCTGAAGCTTTGCTTCGAAGTCAAGACCGTATGTTCACAGCCCTGTGGCACAGGAGGCATGCATTAATGGGCAAAGTATTTAGAACTTGGTTTGAACTAACACCAACTGGGAAAAGGATTTTAGAAGAAGATAAGCTGTGTGAACAGGCAGAACAAAGACGAGTCAATGCTAGGAAGAAAAGAGAAGAGCGGAAACGTCAATTGAAGGAGGAAATGGAAAAAATACCACCAAGGAAAAGCTTTCGCTTGCAAAAACAAAACAAAGAATCTTCAGTCTGTGCACTAAAAATGCCACAAAATTTGGGCTCTGATATAGAGCTGAAAGTAACAGCTACCTCAGACGATGCAAAGTTAAAAAAAAATAATGACTCTCCAGCCAAACGAAGATCTACTATGACTCCTGGTGTGACAGGACTACGAAACCTGGGAAATACTTGCTATATGAACTCTATTCTTCAGGTATTGAGTCATTTGTTCATATTTAGGGAATGTTTTTTAAAGCTTGATTTAAACCAAACACAAGAGTTGTTAGCAATTGGAGCCAGTGGCAAAACAAGATCATCTACAAAGCAGCCTCTATCTGCTAGCTTTGATGTTCAAGAACACAAAACCTTTGTTAAGCACCAGACATTTTCCACAAGGCGATTTAGTACATCATCAGGTTTAAGTGGTGGTGGATCAAGTAATAGAAATATGGAACTTATTCAGCCCAAGGAACCAAGTTCAAAGTACATTTCTCTTTGTCATGAATTACATACTTTGTTTCATGTTATGTGGTCTGGCAAGTGGGCATTGGTGTCTCCTTTTGCCATGCTCCATTCTGTGTGGAGACTAATCCCAGCCTTCCATGGTTATGCCCAACAAGATGCTCAGGAATTTCTTTGTGAACTTTTGGATAAAGTCCAACAAGAATTGGAGACAGTTAGAGCAAAAAGCCCGACCCTCATTCCAGCTTCTCAAAGAAAACTCATTAAAAAAGTTTTGAATGTGGTCAACACTATTTTTCATGGACAGCTTTTAAGTCAGGTAAATACTTTAGAATAAGATTATTCAGTGAATGGTAATGGAAAATTCAGTGTAGTATAAGATTGCAGACTCAGCTTCCTTACTGTCTTATATTAAATCAGAATCCAACTTAGTATTGTATTTTGAGTAAGCAATAGTTTGTACTATTTCAAGCAGGCTTCAGTCCCTGCCTGCTATATCACTTATTTCTTAAATTAAGAATTGTCTTGTTTCTTATGGTTCTGCCAGCATATTATGATTGTGTAAAGTCATAGTTACACAGACTTCCATTGGTACACAAGCAGAATGTGTTTAAAAAGAAGACATTACTTGTGACAATACTCTTACACTGAGACTCACAAGAAAGTATAACTGGCATCAACCCAGAATTTCTCCTGGTACAAGGACAAAGATTTTAAGTTCATCTTTTTATGGCCTTCACTGTTTGAAGGCTTTTCTGCTTTTAAAGTTGTTATATTTAATAACAGAACTTAATTTTAATTTTATTTACATTGCACAGGGATTCCCTGTAGATGAAACTTTAGAACTACAAGTAGTTCTCAATTTATGACCACAATTGACCCCCAAATTTATGTTACTAAATGAAACTGTTGTTAAGTGAATTTTGCCCCATTTTACGACCTTTCTTGCCACCATTGTTAAATGAATCACTGCAGTTGTTAAATTAGTAACACAATTGTTAAATGAATCTGGCTTCCCCATTGACTTTGCTTGTCAGAAGTTTGCAAAAGGTGATCACATCACCCTGGACATTGCAACTCTCATAAATATGAGTCAGTTGCCAAGTGTCTGAAGTTTGATCACGTGACCATAGGACTGCTACAATGGTCATAAGCCATTGTAACTTTGGTCACTAACTGAATTGTTGGAAGTTGAGGACTACCTGTATTTTAACAAATATAAAAAATACTTGTTCTTTAGTAAAGATCTTGAAGTAATTTCAAAAAGTAAAATAAAGTAAAATTCAGTAGAACAAGTAAAAATAAGCAACAGCATTTCCATAATTTAAGAGCTTGGTTAAATGAAAAATTACTTCCATTTAGCCGCAGAATGGGTTTTTAATCCTGTTAGAGCTGTGTTTGTCTATGATGGTATCACCTTTTCCAACTAAACAACTTTAGCTTAGCTTAGCTTAAGCTTTTGTGAGCTGTAGCTCACTTACATCTGATGAAAGCTGCTCACTTGCATCTGATGAAGTGAATTGCAGTTCACAAACATGTACGCATTTTAATAAAAAAATGTGTTAATTAAAAAAGGTTCTAATGGAATCATCCTGAATTTTTTTGCAATGGTATAAGTATGAGGCTGTTGTATTTTTTCTTACTTTTTATGTAATGTAACAATGTACATTTAAACAATGTGCTCCTTTGAGTCTGTTTCTAAAATCCATCTTGTCAAGCTCCCAGCACTTTGATTCACAATTCAATTACTCCAAAAGATCTCTACTTTCTTTGATGGAACTGCTCTGGAATTCCATCAGCTGCTCTGGAATTCCAATTCAGATAGCTTGTTAGAACATCCTCTGTTATCCAAGTATATTTTACTCCTGAATGTCATTAATGCTTTGTGTGCATGTAATTTATCCTTATTTGTTTGTTAGTCTGTTAGATCTAATTAGATTGATTAGATTGTTATCCCATTGCAACTATTTTTTATAAATGACTCAAGGCAGAAAATATACATAATACTCCTTCCTCCTATTTTCTCCACAACACCCCTATGAGGTAGGTTGGACAGAGAGAGAGAGAGTAATGCCTTATTGTGGTAGCTATCATTGGATAATTATTTTGTGGTTGGAAAGTTTGCTTTTAAAGGATCTGCACTATGTCTGCTCCTCATGAAGGAAGACTTCGTTTCATACTCAGGTGACAGATTCTCACTTAGGTGAGCATGGGTCTTCATTTACATACTCCTTGAGTCCAGAAACAGAGTTCTACAATTGTAAAAATCCCTCACTGTTGATCTGCAAGCAGTCTCTGGTCATGATATGCAAATTCTGAGATATTTACAAGTGTTTGAAAAATAGTATAGTCCACTGAAGGCTGATGGTATGTTTACACAAATTTGGAAAAAAGGGCATTTGATGACATTTGTCCAGAGATTCCCACAGATATTTCCAAGTAACAGCATATGCTGAGCCACCCATCTCTGTTGTTTTGTCATACAAGAAGGACCCTGGGATCATGGATGAAAAGAATTGCAAACCACAACTATAACTCTTCACATTTGTGAAGAAGATGTATTGGGGAACATAGTAGCTTGCATAGCTTTAGGGGTGGAATTTCTTAACTTTGTATTGGGGATTGTTACGTGTCTATTCAGACTTGGTTTCACTTTTGACGTGCCGATACTTTGTATCAATAAACATGTTCTTTGAGGAACTTGCAAACCTCGGAGTTCTGCTTTATTTGTCTCTGTCGGAACCATGACAACTGGGCTTTTTCTACAAAGTTTTTATAATTTTAAGATATACACTTGTATGACATTATATGATTTCTTCTATAAAACTGTACTTTGCTATAATATAATTAACCCTTCCCTTTCAAAGATAAACTATTTTGAGGGAAAAGCTAGTCATATTTTCCAATTTTGATTTAATCTTTAAATGTCAGTGGATCCATTTAAAATTAAGGATGAAGATCCTACAAGATGAGAGAGAAAACAAGTAATTTCTCTTTGCATCGTTTATTCATATATACCGTGTTTCCCAGAAAATACGATTGGTCTTATATTTTTTTTGCCTCCAAAAGAGGCACCAGGTCTTATTTTGGGGGGATGTCTTACCTGCTTACCTTAAGATCGCCGCGGCGAGGTCTCCCACGCCCTGACATCTGTTATGCCACCTGAGTTTTGCGGCTGCTCGCAGCAGGAAGCCACATGATGTGTTGTGCTGGTGTCGCCACTCGCGGCAGGAAGCCACATGGCACATCACGCCGTTGCCACCGTTCGTGTAGGAGGCTACGTGGCTTGTGCTCTGGCAGCATGAGCGGCGGCACCAGCACGATGTGCCACATGCAGTCGGCTGCAAGCAGCCGCAGAAGAACTAGGACAGCAGTGCGACAGGTGTTGGGGCATGGGAGGCCTGGCTACAGCGGTCCTAAGGTAAGCGGGTGCATGGGGCAGCCCTACCCCCCTACCCCCGCCCTAGCTTGAATTTTACGAGTGTGCCTTGCCCCAAAGCTAGGACTTATTTTGGGTGTAGGGCTTATATTAGGTGCAGATGTAAAAATCAAGCTAGGGCTTATTTTCGGATAGATCTTATTTTGGGGGGAAATGGTAGAACTGGAAATTCAAATTAATTGATGGTTTGTATTGACAGGTAACATGCCTTGCATGTGACAACAAATCAAATACTGTAGAGCCTTTCTGGGACTTATCACTGGAATTTCCTGAAAGATACCACTGCAATGGGAGAGAGACAACCTGTCAGTATCCATGCTTGTTGACAGAGATGTTGGCCAAATTTACAGAAACTGAAGCTTTAGAAGGGAAGATATATGCCTGTAACCAGTGCAACAGTGAGTAAAGACTGTATGTACTCAGGGATCTGATTTTCATATATGATGTTAACTAATAGGGTTATTTTAAAAAAATGTTACCTATGTGAAATATTTTAACAGAATGTGAAACAAACTTTGTACTTACATCATTAGCACAAGTGGCTATTTATTACATTTTGCATGTTTACCAGTGAATATATACTGCAATCTAAATTGTATCTTGACTGTTCTATCAATCAAAATGTATTTTTATGATAGTTCTAAAGTGATTACTTCTTTCTAATTTAACTTGGTATCCACAAAAATTCTGTTACTTTATTTTGGAATAGTTCTAGAATGCCTCATTTGTATTTTTATCATGTATATTATGCACATATTAAAGGGTATTAATCTAATTTTATGATGTGATCTGCTATAAATTAGAGGGAGGCTATTTTTCTTACAGCAAAACGAAGAAAATTTTCTTCTAAACCTGTTCTACTCACAGAGGCACAGAAGCAGCTTCTGGTGTGCCACCTACCTCAGATTCTGCGGTTACACCTTAAGCGATTCAGGTAACATAAATTGTATTTGTGAGGTTTATTTTTTTTTTAACTTTTTAACTTTTTTTCAATGAAGTATTTCTTCTTTAATGGTCATTAAGCTACATTCTCTGTATGGCATCCCCATTACTATAATGTCTTTAGGAAAGTAATTAAGAAATGTTTTGTAATAATTATTACAGCTGATATAAAGTACTTTAAACATTTTACCCATTCCAAAACAAGTAGATTTATGAGAGAAAGCAAAATTGTCAATTGGACTTAAATGAAGACTTTCCATAAAATTTGAAGATGAGAGGAATACTATGCAACTCACTGGGAGCTTCATTGGGAACTCCCTGGAGGTGGAAACCATATACAGGTAGTTCTTGTTTAGCAACCAGAATTGGGGCTGGCATCTCAGTCATTAAGCAAAGCAGTTGTTTGAGTGAAACCACAAGCTTATGAACTTATTTCAGCTTTGCTTTATTGAAGGTTACAAATGGAAGAATTGGTTGTGAAGTTGTTTTCATTGCCATTATAATTATAAAGGCTCACTCATCAAGGCAGTAATTAAACAAGGACTACCTGTAGAGTAGTGAATCAGAAACTCAATATATAGAAATCTGACTAAAAATAAAGTCCAGCACATCTTTTATGCTTAAATTACAAGGTATTTTAAATATTAAAAGAAATTTCTTAAATGTAAGAACATTTTGAAGATGAAGTCAAATTAAGTAGCAACATTGTGGAGAGTGTTAATAGAGAGCTTCAAACAGAGGCTGGTTAGCTATGTTACAGCTGTCTAGTTCTGATTTTCCTGCATTGAACAGACGATATGATGATAACCCAGTTTGGATTCATTGCTATGATACTGAACAAAAGTCATACTCCTTCCTGTAGTACACAGTGTTTTTAGACTATTGGACTACTATGTTATTTAGTAGTAAGTTAATTTATAAAAACAAAATAAGTAACAAATTCTTTCAAAATATGAACAAGAAAAAAGTTTCGTTTTTCCTCCTGTAGATGGTCAGGACGCAATCATCGTGAGAAGATTGGTGTGCATGTCAATTTTGATGAGATACTAAACATGGAACCCTATTGTTGCAGAAAATCTCTAAAATCCCTTATGGCAGATTACTTTATCTATGATTTGTCTGCTGTTGTGATGCATCATGGGAAAGGATTTGGTTCAGGACACTACACTGCCTATTGCTATAATTCAGATGGAGGTAATTCATATGGAAATGCAGAGATTACTGGATTTATGAGAACTGCAATTGATAAGGTTATGATAATTTTTGGAGATATTTTTATGTTATAATCAATGTTTACATTTTTGAGATTCATAATCTGGAAATCTGAAAAAATCATAGCATATGACATTGAAAGATCAGTCTTTTAGTGAACTACCTTGCATGAAATCCCATTTTCCCCTGGATATTAGAAACTGTTTCGTATAATTATTTCAGATACAGCTGTTTTTGTATTGGAGAACTTTGAAAGATGTGTGTATCTTCATTACACTAGGAATGTTGCCTCTGTCTCTAATTACAAATCACTACACAGCGTGAATGAATTTAATTTGGTTGTGGCTTTCATATGGAAGTGGTTGGTTACTATGGGAGCGCAGTGCTGCTTTACTTAAATCTTTGGTCTCGTTCAGCACAATGTTATATAGTTAATAAACTATAGATTCTTAAATTATAAAAATATGAATCTTGTGCTTTTAGAAGAAAACATCGATGTTACCATTTTTATTATTATTTTTTCATTGTTGTTCTAGGGTTTTGGGTACACTGCAATGATTCCAAGCTCACCATGTGCAGTATGGAAGAAGTATGCAAGGCCCAGGCATATATTTTGTTTTATACCCAACGAGTTACTTTAATGAATGGACATTGGAGAATGTCAAGTCTTGACTCACCATCTGGAAAACAGGCAAATACTGAAGTTAATGGCTCCAATGCGAAAAGTAACAACTAATTCAAAGCCAAATTGCTATGTACAGGATAAGTCTGAATTGTCACTTGCGCATGTATTTAGACAAGTAAGCGCAATAATGTACTAAATCTGCTTTCTGGAGCCAAACCCTATTACGTGTTCAGATCTTTTATACCTTTTAAACTCATTCATGACAGTAACTTCCCAAGTTACTAGCATATATATATATAGCTATTGTTAAGAGAAAATCTTCCATTTGAATCTTTAAATTTTACCTCAAGCTGTTTTTCAGCATTTTAGTATTTTGAAGTAGGAAACTTAAGATGAGGAATATGGGTGGGCAAGCTCTAGACTATTTTTAAATTAAAAGCTGTTTTATACTACTACTAACAGTACTGTGGATCTTGTCTGCAGGAATCTCTCTTGCTTTCATGATTAAAAGATATGATGGTAACAAATGCGTTTTAAGTTTTCTTCTGGCCATTTAAAATGTTCTCTTTCTTCTGTAACCGAAGAGTTCGAGTAGTACAATACTTCTCACATATTATTAAAGCACTAAATCACTAGAAAGATCAGTAAGAACATTAGAATAGTATCATTTCCCTATTTATTGCTTCACTCCAGGAATACTGAACTAAATGGAAACCTGTGAGGAAGGTGTAAATGGCAATAGTAATTGCAAAAACACAGGGCTCGTAGGTTTTCTGCCACAGATTCTGTATCTAATCTACTATAGATAGGTAGTCCTTGGCTTACAACCAGTCACTTAGTGACTGAAGTAATGACAGATCCCCCCCCCCAAAGGTACTTACGATCTGCATTTGAAGTTCTTACAGTCCCATTCCCCCCCCCCCCAACAGTGAGCATGATTGTATTTGGGGCACCCAGCAACAGGCACTCATTTATGGCTGTTTGCAGTGTCAGTCACATGACTGCAATTTATGTTTGTTACCAGAAACCCGTTTTCTACTGGTTCTGTAAAAAATGCCCATTGTGGACAATGAGTTTGCTTAACGACCATGGTAATTTGCTTAATGATCACCTTAAAACAATGTAAAATCGGGTTTATTCCGTGATGACCTGCTTAATGACCAGCACGACTTATACTTTAATTCCAAGGTCAGCTATGATCATAAGTTGAGGAATAACTACTCTGATCTGTGAGTTGCCATAGTAAGATCCATGGAAGATAATAACTCTACTTTTGTTTTTTACTATAACACCTGGAAACATGGTTGTTTTTGTTTAGTAAGCTTTTACAGTACAGATGTGTCGATCAGGTTATCAACATAGCATAGAGTAATTTTCCTAAATGCTATTTATAGTTTCTATTGGAAAACAAAATTCAGAATATTGCTCTGTACATGTTAATGAATTTTTAGCCTAGGGTGTTCCCTCCTATCTAAATTTAAAGCCCTTTGTGTTCAATTTTCTTTGGAGTGCTTCAATTTCAGTTGCTCCTTTATGTTCATTTATCCAATGCAAAACTGCACATAGGCTAGCTTTGGTAATTAAGAGGGTCATTCTGAGCAAATTGGAGGGAAAATTAGGTTATGTCTAGATTGCAATACTGTTCATTGTTCATACTACTGCAACAATGATGCTCTAATTAAAATTCTCCAGAACATAAAACAACCAAAATTGCCTTTAACTTTTTGTCCTGTTCTAAATATGAAGTTATCTGAACTACAGTTCTCTCAAATTGTGGAATTCAAAAAAATTTCTCCATGATTTGGAAAAACCATTCTCATCTTTTGTGAAGTATCTTATGCAAAAATTTCTTAATGGCAAGAAAGGCTGCTAATACCATACATTCGCATACAGGAACATTCACGTGGGAAATAAGCACTCGAGCCTTTTCACCATTTCTTCTAAAAACAGGTTTGCGAAAATGACTTTAGATATAGCTTAATTTACATAGAAATCTATTTTAATTCTTCATAGGAAACTTTTAAGAATCAAGTTAGCACTCTTGAATAATTGATTTCTTGTCATAGAATAGATCCATAGAAAGCCAAACCCAGGAAGTTAATACAGAGGGTCTTTGTCCAAGTTACAGTAATAATTACATTGAATCTCATTCTTAGATTAAAATATTTGCTTTGGATATCTTATAGTGGTTAATTATGCCTTCCTCTGCATGTTTCATGTTAATGGCTATTGTTTGCAAGGCAAGCCTACTCAAGCAGATACCCTTTTTTCCATGTATTTTCTGCATCACGCGAGGTAGCAAAAGATATAATAATTCAGTCTTCAGAACACAATGGTTCAAGTGAAAGACACATGGTAGAGCAAGCACACTAAAGAGCAAGTTATTTGCAGGCAGATAACATTACAAATTTAGAGGGCAAAAGTTCTGTTTTTACCACTTTAAAAGATGCACAAGAGTATCTGTAAATAAAATAATGTGAAAGAGGAACAGAACAGAAATAGAAGATATGAAAAAGAAGGATTTAGTAAGAAATTAAAAGGACTGAGGAAAATCTCAATAGGAATAATACAATGAGCTTAAAAGACAATTACATCGGATTTCACTTCCACCCATGCTGAATTTATATTCTGTGACACAGATTTAATCTTTTAAAAGAAGCCCTAGTGTCTGTCTGTACAATCAGTTCAGGTAGTTCTTTTAAGCCTGTGCTTTAACATTTAGGTTAGCATAAATTCCAAATGTAAAACCTTTTATTTCTTTTTATATGCTTGCCAAGAGTGAGTTTCACCTTTCTAAGCTTAAATAATACAAGTAGCGACAATAGATATTTTAATCTCAAAGACCTGATTGGTTTCTCTGTTGCAAAAAAAAAAAAAAAAGCTGGTGTGAAGGAAAGGCTTCAGCTTTTATAAAAACCTAAAATCAAAAATAGCACGCTTATTGTTTATACTGTTTTTCAAAAAGTCTTAAACATAGTGCTGATTGTTCAGCTGTTTCCAGTTCTATTGTCTTTGTAGTAATAATACATATAAATATTAAAACTTCTTAATTTGGACACATAAGGCCAAAACTGAACTCTTGAGTGCAAATCTTGTTAACAGATACTTCATTCTAAATTCCTACTACATTTCTCTTATCTCGGTATCCTCTTGTTTCTATTTTTCTTTCTCCTTTTTCCCTAGGAATTATACTTGATTTCTCATCAGTTCTCCCCAAGGTTTGAAACTTTTTGCAGTACAATAAGCCGCATCCCAGCAGCCTGCTGATTACAACTTGCTTGCAGTCTTTTACATGTATACTTTTTCTAGCACAAATAATAAAGAGCTCAATATTTAAAATATTCTTTTAGTGTCTACAAAAACATGGGAAGTTATTAAAACTGAAGTATCCTTTCTGGCTTCTTAAGAATTCAGCATCATGTATTTTTAATTGCAATAACCAAGATTATTGCTTGGCAAAGCTATAATATATTTAGCAGCTTCAAAATGCCCAAATTAAATAGTACTGCAAGTAAGAAATCTCTTAAATAGTTCATACAATACTTTAATAAGCCCTGCAATTACTACACAGTAGCTTCACCAACATATTTAACAATTTTAACCTTTGGATCAACTATTAAATGTTCTATTAATCATATATGCAAACATTATAAGTTGATTTAATATTCCTGGTTTGAACAGAACAAAAAGCATTATGCTTCAAACTTTTTATATGTTAAGAACAGAATGATTCTGTGTGATTTTGATTCGCTTCAACCATACTGCATAGGAGATGAACTACTTGTATCAAGCCTTTATAAGTAAAAATTTCTAATAAATTAAAAAATATAGAAGCTCACACTGTAGTTAGTATAAATAGCCTGATATAGAACAGGAATATGAACACTAGCTAGTGTTTATCATACAGGAATGGCAGAGAATAAACGTATTAGCCTATTTCAGTGGTAGCCTCCAGAATTCACCGAATAGATCCCACACTTGAAATTTGAGAGGGTTTTAATAAGCAATACAATAAGCAACACTGTACTATTTTAATAAGCAATACAGTGCCAAAATAATAAAATGGCCTCCGAGTTTGATTCCAGGTGACTTCATGGATACACCATTGCAATTCTCTATATTGCACACCACTGCAGTTTTCTAAAAATACTATAGAAGTATTTACACTTTTTTTAAATTCCAAGTCTAAGCCTTGGATTTACCATATGTTGCCCCTTCAGTGCTGCTTAATTAATTTTGCAACCAGGTCAAGCAGCTGCAAAATTCCCTCAAATTCTATGCCAGCCCATCATGATTCACCATTTATTTCTCTTAAAGCCCTTGTAAGGTTAAAAAAAGTACAGCATTTCACTGCAAGAAAAATGGCCAGTCCTAGCCCACTCTATTATATAAAGCACATCAGAAAGAAAACCCAGTAATTTAATTCAAAGCAAAATAAGGAAGCAAAATAAACATGTACACAATGTAATTGAAAACTAAACCATGCTTTGTATTTGCTTGCTGTGCTTACACTGGAAACTTTTTCTTAGCAGGTGGGTTAATGGGAGAGACTTTCCAGTGTGTTACTGCCTTGGATTGTGACACTTTTAAAAACTATTTGAATTTGTGATTTATTGATTAATTTACAAAATGCATTCCAGGCAGTTTAAAAGGCAACAGCAAAGACAGCTTAGGTGCAGAAATCATTTGTGATCATTCAAAGCATTCAAGTAAGAATATGGTAATATAAATACCTGAAAAGCATTTTTTCAGAATTATTTCAAACAATATGTGTAACTCATTCCAAACTAAAAATAACACTTTGTAGCATATTTCTCACAAAAGAAAAATATAGAAGTAATCTGAAATATTCTAGAAGCCCCAGTAGCTGTTTTTTTTTCCTTAGTTACATTAGAGAACTTGCCTTTGATTAAATTCTTTTCTTCTGAACATGGAAAGTTATCACATTGAGTTGACTGTTAAAACAGACTGCAAATTTATTCTGTTATAACATGTTCCAACAGAGTACATAAGTGAGGTAATGGCTTTGAAATTTCAATAGTCATCTCCTCTGCTGACAACTTCTTTGCACATTGGACGCAATAATATGGTGTGCTCAAACTGTGCTGTGTATGAGCCTTTAATATCACATAGAGGAGGATATGGGTCCACTATACCCAAGTCACATAGGTTTTTCAGTGCCATTAGGTATTTGCTTTCTCCCAGACGATCTAACCATCTACGGCAAAAGGCAAGAGTACCAAAATTTTCATTGATAACATTCAGCAAGTGTTTTGCTCTTGGAAGCCTAAAAGAAACAGAATAATAAATGTATAAGTTTAAAGCAGGTATTAATGAAAATTGAATTAATTATACAGAATCAGATCAGACATTCAACATGATCAGTTATTCTGGGCAGCTTATTAGTACATGGCTTTCAATAACAGGGATAGAGAGTAATCTATGGGAAAAAAATGAAAGAAATGAGAGCAAAAGTAGAATGAATGAAAAAAATGTCCCAGTAGAATAAAAATAGATGTAATGAAAGACATGAAGAAAGATGCTTGGAATAATTAAAACAATTGTTTTACAGAATCATATGGAACTACACAAATGGGAAGTTATAAACAAGAATGCTTGGGGAAATGATAAAGAGTGTCTACAGATAACAATAATCATATAAGGAATCCTGCAAAAAATTAAGATGAGAAATTACATAGATGTGGATTGCTTTTAGAGTGACTGGGCAAATTCTGTGTGTGAGAAAACTTGCTTGACAACTGGAAAGAATGCCAATACTGTTCACTTATACAAAGGGAAAGAGTAAGAGTGGATGCAAAAACTACAAGATTAGCCTGTTAAAACTGCCTGGAAAAGTGTTTTACAGGATTGTGATCAAAGAACATGATAATGAGCAAATTTAGGAACTGCAGTGCAGCTTTATTTGGTTTACTGGCTTTATTTCCATTCAGGAAAACATCTATTAATCATTGTGAATTTTCATTCTTTAGTGATCGGACACATTCCTTAAGATTTGGGATGGGGCCTTTTCAATAACCATCTGATCCTTAATATGCAACCACTGAAATCGATATTGCCCACAACGTGAATAGTCTTTACACTTTTGCCATTGTTTTATTATTACTATGATGACATGTCAGTATGATTCCTTTATGAGCTGAATATTAACTACCCAGAGTCTGTCAGGTCAAGCATAATAAAAATGCAAGCAAATAAATAACTGAAGCCATTTGTGGTAACTTGAAGGAACAAAATTAGTATACTAATTTATTTGAAGTGCAGATATTACATTGATATACCAATTTCTAATTTGTCCAAATCTAATTTTCCCTCTTGCTTTATCCATCAATAGATCCAAACCCCAAAATGGTAACATGCCACATGAACTCACCATTTTCAGAGCTAGAAAGGCCTAAACCATGCCAAAGAAGCTAGGTGTAACTTTGAAATATGACCTCCAAATTCATCTTCAAAGATTGCTTATACTATATTTTTTTGCTTATCCCATGAACTTTTCATTTGGCAGAGATGTCTGCTTTTAATATGCCAATGCCAATAAAGCACTTTTTGGTGATAGTTTGCCTACTTTTTATTACTCATTTGAAAGTGCATTGTTATGTTGTATATTAGTAAAGAATATGCTCAGAGAAATAAACACAACTTATATTTTTGGATATATCACAAAAGAACTATGTTTCATATAAGCACTATGTTCTTACCACCTTTTTCAAGTTTTGAATTTGCCAGTATCTCCCCCCCCCCAATATAAGCATACTTAAAGTTACATTTTCATATAATGCAGTAAAATCAGCACTAACCTTATTGGCACATGTCCAACATCAAAGTTCTTCATATAATGAGAACATTCCATATCATCGTGAACAACCCCCTTTCCTGTGCTACCAAAGGTTTCTATAGCATAAACTTCTCCCTCCTATTAAAAAACAAACATGAGTTTATAGAGTATATAATACCTTCAAAATTATTTATCTGAGCTGGGCTACCCCCTCCAAGATTAATCTAGCCATAATCCTGTTTACACATAACATATGGCATTTTTTTTTCATCAAGAAGAAACTTAATCATTTTATTCCCCATGTCAGGAAGAGTGGCTGAATTAACCAGTTAGGTCTTTCTTCATAGTTTGTTTCGCATTGTATCTAAATCTCATTCGTTTTAAATATACAGCTATAAGATTTTGATTCTAAGCAATTCTAATTTAGCATGTCTATACCAGGACCATTACCTATTCTTCAAAAAGCTATTATTTAACTATAGTAGAATTTCTGAAAATTGTATATATTATCTGCAAAACAGTACATACACTTTAGAGTCAACATATTTACTTCCTGCAAATTAGCAGTTTTCAAAGGGAATGCATATTTTTGTTCTAACATTTTACAAAGTTCCTAATGGAGCAATCCATTCAGCGGTGAAAGATCCTTTCTTGTGAAGACCATAGGGACCCTTTTTATTCAATGTTTACATGAAGCTACCAGTGAAGACTATCCATCAGCAAAATGGCAAGTATCAATACACTGTACTAATATGGTGTTGTATATTTATTAGATTTTTAACCTACCTCATGACATCTTAAACTGTTAATTTTGATGAGCAAAACACTTAGTGGAAGTTAAAAGCATTGAAATCAATGGGACCTCCAAATAAGCATGAGTAGGATCAGATTGTATCTATACTTACTTCCATTCTTGTTGCTTCTCCTCCTTTCACAATGGGAACAGTTTTGCCTGCGTGTATCCTGTATGGCCCAATAGAGTGTCCATTCAGATTCCGAATAGGTTTCACTACATAAAATGTAAAATACTAAGATAAATATATGTATGTAATTAAGAGGACAGTGTAAAATATCACAGGAAATGTGAGATTTAATGGACTTTGCGCATTTTAGATTTTTTGCGCTTTAGATTTATAAATGCATGAATCTTATGTTAATTTTGGCTGATTTACATATATTTAACAACTAGACAAATTACACTTTCTGAAATAAAACAATTTAATAAACAATAAACTCAGTATTCAGAATTTAGAAGACTACATTGATGTTTTAAAAATCAACTTCAAAATATTTTTTATTGTAGAAATAATATATAGATAAGCAAAATGATAAGCATTATCATCAGGATAACCATATATATTAGCTGGAAAATAAATCACCTTGATAGGTTTTGCCGTCAATTTCAACTTCATAAGATTCCATGACTTCCTGGATAGCCTCACCAACATCACAAAGGCGAACATCTATCCCAGCACACTATTCATATACAAGAGAAAATGAAAATTATTTTTATCTTCAGTTTTACAGTATGTGGATAAGGACAGAACTGTACTATTTTCTCAGAGTATACCTTTATTCCAGTATTAGTTGCATCTTTTACAGCTTGTAAGAGCCTGTCATATTTTGGATTGAATGTGACAGTAAAAGCACAGTCAATGATACGACCTGAAATTAGATACAAAGGAGATCAAGTAATTTGCCTTCAACTAAATTGTATAATTATATTTTAAGAAAGAGGAACTCACCATTAATATGTGTTCCAAAATCTATCTTGCAGATGTCATCATACTGCAATATAGTTGGATCTCCAGCATTGGGGGTATAGTGGGCTGCACAATTATTCAGAGAACACCCCGTGGGAAATGCAAGCCCAGCATTTAAGCCATTTTCTCTTATCAATTTCCGTGAACAATCTTCTAGTTTTTCACTGAAAAGCAAACATCTATATTACATAAAAGGATTTGTTTCCATATATTTACTTAGCTAAGCCATGTTTCAGTTTTTCTAGTAGTCCATTATTTCTAGGCATACCATTGACATTATACAGTACTGTGTAAAGACTAATATTTTCTGTTTCAGAAGTATAAATGCTATGCAAACTTTGATGTGGTATGCAAACCTAGATATTTCATAGTATTTTAAATAGTTTTGCATAATACTGGGAAACTACTGATAACCTTATAACTCTAGATGTAATTATTCAAAACAAATGAAGAAGTTTTTATTGTTTTATAGAATCATCATGCCAAGCTTCTGCATTCATCAAGGCTTGTACACCAAAAATAATTAAAAGTTAAACCCACAAAAAATGTCAGCTACTATGCCATCTACTTTTAAATTAAAATGTTACATTATTTTTTTAAAAAGTTACTATATTTTATTATTACCAAATTTCGATCATTGTCATTCCAGGCTTGATCCAGCTCATAACATATTTCCTCACTTGTCTATGGGCTTCAGCAGCCTCTCTAAAATCATTCCAGATCTCTTCACTTGCTTGATCTAGTGCTCTCTTTTCATCACTTGTAGTCCTCCAAGCAGCAGTTCTCCTTTAATATTGAAAAGTAAGATATTTGTCACCATAAAGTGAAATACAAACCAAGTATCAGATGAATTTCAATTTGGGGTGGGAGGGTGCAGAGGGTGATAGCGGAATTCACTAATATAATATGTAACATTTCAAAATACTAATTTTCATCCAACTCAAAATTGACATTGACACTTTTTGCCATATGACTACAAAAAATGCCAAAAGGTTCTTTAAGCTGTCAATTACAGTTATCTCTTTAAACATGAAAATACTGTATTTACATTATGACTGAGTTCACAGAACATGCTGAATCATGGTTTATTGACTACATCATGACTAGGCTACATTCACATAGGCCAAGCCATGTATTTATAGTCCTTGGACTCATAAACAAGCTATGTATTATCGAACAAACTATGCTTTACATAGTATGTGAACCCTGTTTATTTATACAAGAAAAAATCTTGGAATCAAATCTTGGAAGTTTTACATGTATAAATGAAGAATTTGAAGAAGTCTATGAAGTCTATCAACTCTGACTCTGAGAATGTAATAATCAGCTACATAGCTCTGACAAATTATCTGCCGAGATAAAAATAGAGATTTGGGTTCCAGTACACATTATTCCTAATTATCAGCCATACCCTGCAATGACCGTATTCCATTTTCTCATATTTGGAAGGCAAATAATATATTTATATTCTGCCTTTATTATTTTTATAAATAACTTAAGTCTGCGAACATACCTAATTTTCAGCAACTAATTTTTAAAATATGATGCTGGTTTTCATCCACAAAGCCTTTCATAGCATAGGATCTGTTTACTTGAGAGACCACTTGTCTTTGGTTGGTTCCATCTGTCAGTTAGATTGGGAGAATAGGTATATTCCTGCTCCCATCAATTAAGCAGTATCATCTTTTTGGATCTAGGAAGTGCCCTCTCTGTTTCGGTAACTATCCTCTAGAATGAATCTCTTCAGACATTTGGATGGTTTCCAGTCTGATGATGCTCAGGACACTATTAAAGACCTGGCCATTTTCTCAATCTTTGGGGTGGTGCAAAACGTAAGGCCCTGTGGATAAGTTTTCTTTGGTTATACATTTTCTGAGGCCAATAGTGATACATACATACATACATACATGCTGCTGCCATTATTATAAACACTTTGATATACCACAAATCATACAAATGCATGCCAAACTTATTCCTTGCCCAGATATATTATAAAGTGCAAAATAAAATATTTGAAGTACAGATGAATTTTTAAAAGTAATACCTTATCAATTAAATTATCACTGTCTTGAACCCTACACTGAAAAAGACAAATCAAGATACATACCCATCTTGCGTTGCTGGATACTCGCATTCCTCGCCTTTTGGAAATATCCCACTGGGAAACAAGTCACATATTGGAATAGATGGTGGATCTGTCTGCAGCTTTGCTGTTGGCAGAAAGAGACTTTGAGTCTGTCTTAGAATAAAAAAATCATTATCAACAAATATTTCTTTTTAAAATAATCCTTGCTTATTGTCTTGAGTTTTAGTCAAAAACACAATACATATTAAATAAACAATTCTCAGAATGCTCAGAATTCCCCCCCAAAGTTTTTCTTGGCCAATTTTAGATAAACTGCTGGTCTTATGGATACTATGTGAGTTTCTTTAAAACAATATTAACATATATTTCACATGCCTCTAGGATAGAATCGACACTGCTCATAAAGCATTAAGACTATCTTTTGTTAAAAATAAAATAGTGTATGTCTGTGTATTCATGTATGTACACACAGAGACACTACAGTTCCTTAGGTTTTAATCCATTTAGTCTTACATTTGTATTTCGCAGAGAAAAACTGGCTTATCTTTGTAAAGATCATTGTTGGAGAACCCTTTTCCACAACACACTTGCATGCTGCATAATGCTATAGAGGTAGAACTCACTCAATAACAGTAATCACTAAGTTAAATGTCTATGGAGATTCTCAGTCATCCAGGTCATGGTTGTCCCAAAGGTGTTTTTTCAAAAGGCAACTGGACTTTGTTTTGCTTGAAGATGTTTTGCTTCTTATCCAAGAAGTTTCTTCTGTTCTAACTGAATGGTGTAGAATGGAAAGATTTCTGGAAGGAATATAAATCCTTCCATCTTCTACCATTTAGTCAGAACTGAAGAAGCTTCTTGGATGAGAAGCAAAACAAAGAAAGTCCAGTTACCTTTTGAAAAAACACCTCTGGGACAACACTAAGTGAAGTCATAAAGTGTGACATCACATGACCACACTGATTTATGACGGTAGTTGCAGCAGTTCTAATTGCGGTTCTTAGGCGAATCCCACACAGTTGAAGCACTGAATAGTCACATGATCAGCATCTGTAACTTCCTCTTGGCTTCTGATTGACTTGCTTGCCAAAGTGAAGGTCGCAAATGGAAATCATGTGACGGTGCGATCATGCAACCATAACTGTGAACTGGTGGCCAAGCACACGAATTGTAATCAAGTGACCACAGGATGCTGCAACAATTACAACTACTAGAAACAATTGTAAATCCCCTTTTTCAGTACCCTCATAACTTTAAATGGTTACTGAATGAGGACTACCTGTAGTCATTTTCTATCTATACATAGATTAACTCATTTTATAAATATTTTAAAGCATCTATTAGATCCTTTGCCTCACTGAGTCTTTTACTGCTAAAAATTTAAAGAAACAATTTATTACTTGATAGTACGTTTAATGTCAGAATCCAAATTTGTGCAAGCATCCATAGAAGATGAAATCAAGATATTGTCTTCATACTACAGTTTAATCAAGATGGAAGATCAGCTTTTTTTCACCAGTCAACAAGGGCAAATCCAATACTTAAGAATGTTGCTCAAGAGCTTGCCAATGCTATAAGGCAGCTAACTAAGCAATGAACCATTGCTTTTATTCAGAATAAAGTAGTATTTCATGAACATTTCATGGAAGTAAGACAAATAGAATAATGATCAATATTTAGCCAACACCTACGTCCTTTCTTTTTCTTCTTTTTCTTCTTTTTCTTTCCTGCTGCATTGTCACCATCTCCTTCACCATCTACACAAAACAAATAGATAAAATATTAAATATTGAAAATGTCCTAAGAAAACAATATTTAGCCATTATTCTATTATTGTAGTGGAAAAATAGAAACAATAATGAGTTGGCCAATAAGTACAGTCAAAACTATTTATCATGGTAAATGCTTTACAATGAGTGATATATCAATCACATCTTAACAGTATTTTCTTCCAGAAGATTAATTTGATGATAAAGTCATGGCAATGTTTTATCACAAATACTGCTGATATTGTACACTAGATCACACACAATCATAGTTTATTTTATTTATATCCTAACTTTCTTTGAACTAACTCAAAAAAAGGCACACCGAGTTCCCAATTCCCATTTTCCCCCATAAGAACAAGGATTTGTAAATTTTGATTAATTTTGTCCATTTTAACCTTTTTGTTTCCTTCCTAGATTTTTTTATCATCTCTTTTAAAGGAGTGTAAATGTGGTTTATGCTCATGTGTCTACCCATGGCTGATTTGGCTAAATGCCAAGCTTCCAGAAATTCCCTAGCATTTTTAGATTTGGCTTAGTCTAAGATTAGACACAGACAACATCATCTCCAACAGCCAATGCTCCAATAAGCAGGGATCAACACCAGAAAAACAATCAAGCAGAAAACAATGTTCTAAACAAGGAACTACCAAGAAGGAAACCACATTCTGAACAAAATTGGCAGGGCAAGATACTGCACATATAAACAGATAGCAAATCCCAGCCAATCGCACTGATTATGTTATCTAGTTTATTTACTTATTTATTCATTGCATTGCTATACTACCCATCTCTCCTAAATGACTCTGGGCAGCTAGTTGAATAATGAAATATGTGCAAACAACCAAGTTCAGGCAGCACAAAGAACTCCATAAAATAACATTAACTATATGCATATAAACTTACTGTGGATACCACAGTATTTGAATCAATGAAACTGTTTAAACTTACATGTCATCCACTTTTTCAGATAGTGTTTACATTGTACTTTAAACTAGTTAACATATTAATTGTTGTGCGCCACCCAGAGTCATTGGTAGCATATAAGTTTAATATATTATTGATATGCTCCATGTATCAGGCTGAAAACAAATCTGATATGTATATCAGTCTTTTTTCTAATTATCCGGGTTAATATTATATATATTGCGTACATAGCCTTTTAATCAAAGAGCAGATAGCACAGTTCATATATGCCCCTAAACCATAACATGGCTTGTTTGCTTTTGGTACTCTTCTATCAACCTACAAGGTTTGTAAATCAGAGTTAGTGTGACACATGGACCTATTTATTTTTGGCATTTCTAACCTACTGCAATCCAAAGATCTTTGGCAACTTATTATTCAGTAAACATATTTAAATATCCCATGGCTAAATACTATGTGAGCCAAACCATTTTTACAATAATCTATATAAGTTTCAACATGAATTTCAATTCTCCATTCTCATTCTTTATTTTAAAAATACTTCTAGCACAAAGTCACATAAATGGTATTTACCTTCATCATCATCATATTTTTCCTTTTCTTCCAGTGTTTGTTTATCTAGTTGGTTTGCTACCTCATCAAGTGTTGCTTCTAACTCTCTTTCAGTCTCTTGTTGCCCTACTTGCAAAATAAACAGATAAATTAACACTAATGTCAAACTCCCAGATATCAGTGATCTTATGTCTTTTTCTCAGGTCTATAATTCTTCACAATAAAAAACTATACATTTTAGAAAGTTAGCTATAAATTCAAATCTATCCACTCTTAAGATAAGTTAAACTTTTCTACTGAAAGAGTTTAAACCTATTTACACTTTCTACCTCTACAATCAGGTTATGTTCCTATATCTTATTTTTCTAAACTATGGCAATCAGTTTGATGCCATTTTGCAATAGTTAATTTCTTTTATCCCTACTGCTCAACCTATTTAGACTTTTTCTCATCTATAAGGTCATCAGTTACCTCTTTAAAAATATCATATTAAATAATGTATTGTGAACTGTTAACTTAAATACAATTTCTCATCTCTGTAAAGACTGTAGATCTCTCATTACAGTTCACAAACCCTGTTTCTTTACAGAGCAGCAGAAAGATGCCATTAAGACAAGATTTCTTATGCAAGAAATCCTCCTTAATACCACGCACTAAATTTAACTTTCATACATTATAGTATTCCACCATTAATAACGAAATGACTTATCTTCCCCGCCACCACTTTCTGAAAACATTTTCTAAATTCTCTAGCAGCAGCGGGTACGGCACCGGGGAATAACGAACAAGGGAGATCGTCCGGTATCATCCAAACGCCTTTCCATGGGAACCAAAGGGCTGGTTCCTGGCCAGCCATACCCACTGTTGCTCCGCTCCAATGCAAACTTAATATGGCCAACACCTTCGTTCCCTTCTCACGCTTCCCAGTGCTCAGATCCCATATTCAGGCGACTACTCGCTTGCTTTCGGAAAAGTTGCTTCCTCGGCCACTCCCCACCTTTCCCTTCCCCGTCGCGGCCGGGCCTCCCCAACCTAGCTTGCCTTGCCCGGCCCAGGTCCGCTCGTACCGACTGCGACTCCTTTGCTTTTCTTTTTCTTCTTGCGTTTCTTCTTGGCGTTTTCATCGGCGGCAGCCCCACCGGCGCTTTCTCTTTCCTCGGGATCCAAAAGCAGCTCTCCGTTCAGGTGTTTCTCCTCCACGGGGATGGCCTCTTGCTCCACACCCGCCATGTTGTGCGCTCGCCAACGTTCCCAAGACTGCCACTAACAGAGGTACAGAAGGGGGAGGACATCAGAAAGGGCTGCCGCTCGTGCTCCAGTTACTCTATGGTTCAGAACAGAGGCACGCCGGGAAAGCGGCAACAAGGCGGCGATAAGGAAAGGGGCGGTTGTACGCACGTGTGTCTGGAAGGTTCCGCGAGGCTAGAGATGCGAATTTCTCTATGGCTATTCGTGGGAATGTAATTGTTGTTTATATAGATTTACTAGGGCTCCGGCTTTCCCACTAAACTATAATATGGTTCTGACTTTACAGATTTATCTTGCAGAGAAAGAAAACGACGAGCGATTAAAGCCAGATACAGTTGGAAATAAGCCCCACTGAACTCAATGAAACTAGTTTCCAGTTAAGCAGCAGCGGAATCACAAGGCCAGTTACTGCAGCATACGTTTTCGTACTCAGTCTGCTTCATCCAGTACCCAGATGAAAACTCATGAAAACTTTGACAGCCTCTTGTGTGTTTAAAAGTTTACGATTACAACCTAGAGGGGGAAAAAGATTTTCTTTGGTGTAGTTACCTATAGAGCCAGTTTGGTGTAGCAGTAGGGTATCAAGCTAGAAGTAAGGAGTTTCTAGTTTCCTGTCTTAGACACAAAGTCATTGGGATGACCTTGGGACAGTCACCTTCTCTCAGCCTTAGGAAGGAGGCATTGGTACAGAATACAGCCTCCTGAACAGTTGTTGAGGTCTCAAGAGTGGATACACTGCTGTTCCATGAACTACACTGGTTGCCAGTTTGCTTCTGGTTCCAACTGAAGGTGTAAGTTATTGCCTTTAAAGCCCTCTATGACAGCAGCCCCCAACCTTTTGGGCACCAGGGACTGGTTCCATGGAGAGAGGTTTTTTTGCGGACTGGAGAAGGTGTGGCTACGCATGCTGCCTGCATCCCGTGAATGGGGCTTTGCTTGTTTTTGTGGCCCGGTTTCTGGCATGCCAGGGCTCGGTGCCGATCTACAGCCCAGGGATTGGGGCCCCCGTCCCTATGACATGGGTCCAGGTTATCTGAGGAAATACCTCACTCCAATGGGATTAGCCCCTTCCCCATCCATGACAGCAGAAGAGGCATGCTGAGGATCCTGTTGGTCAAGGAATTTCAGCTGGCAGAGTCCAGGAGAAGAGTATTTTGTGCTATGGCACCCATCCTCTGGAACATCATGCCTTCCAAAATGAGATCTGCACTCACCTTTTTGGCTTTCTGAAAGAGCTTTAAGACCTGGCTCTGCCAAATGGCCTGGGGGTCCATTGGGGAAGTAGCATCTTGGAGATGGTTAGTGGATTAGACACCTCCTCCCTGTGTGCACTTCGTTCCCTTCCTCTCCACCTTGATTAGTTGAATTTTAACTGAATTTTAAATGTGTGGTCTTCATTTACTGTTTTAATCCTTTATATGGTATTTTTATTGAATGACTATAAGCTACCTAGCATCGCCTTGGCAAAATAGGTGGCATAGAGGTTGAATAAATAAATAAAATGGCAAACCACTTCTGAAAAACTACCACAAGAGAAAGGAAGAAAAAAAGTCATCTATAGTACTGCACTATACGGTGGTACAGAATTCTGTGACTTTGTTTCAAGCATTTAAAAGAAATATGAAATTGGATCTCATGCCTGTATATAACGTGTCACAGTTCAACATATCCCTGAGAAATACAATTTACAATGCCTTGAAAAACAGTCTAGATTCATTTTTTACTCCCTAAGAATATAGAAAAAAGAAATGTGGGCAAGTGTAAGCTAGATCCTCATTGTTCTAAGCTACATTCTGTTTTGACCCTGGTCTGTTGAATAAGTTGTAAAGCATGAGTTAGCACATATAAAATCATAACCTATTGTTTTGTAAACTAAAACCAATTGGGTTTGCATCCAATTTTTGTAAAAAAAAAAGTGCAAAACGTTTAATGTGATGTATGACCATGAGTAATATATGGAGAAAGGCAAGAAAAAGGAGCTATTATTTTGTGCAAAAAGCAATTTTATATTTTATACATTGATTTTCCAATCCAATGAGGAATAGCTATAGATGCACATCTAAAATGCAGTTAATTTAATAAATGTTCACGGATTTTTCTATGAATAGAGATGTGACTAGTTAGACGTAGGATGCATCAGAGGACTTATTTAAGTTACAAAATGATTTTAATGTAATTTAATTTGAATAAAAGTAAAATATATGTGCCAAGTACCTACCAAGCTTTTCTCAAGCCAAGAAAATGTTATGTGCCCAGCAGTCAAGGGAATTAATGCCTTCACAGCCAGAGAAACAAATACAGCACAGAGGGAGGGCCTGTGACCCTAGCAAATTGGGGCAAGAAATATGGTTTGGAGAATGAAGCAGAATATGACTTTTTTTCCCTATTCAGAATATTAGATGAAAAATTTTCAGGCAGTTTATATTTCACAGAACACTGAAAAGATATAATTTAATGGGCGTGATGATGATGGAGTTTTAATAGTTGCTCAAAACTATTAATGTGTATGCACTTATATGAAAATCAAGTATTATTGTTTTCTAGACTAATAGAGTGCTTGGATTTAGTGGAGATTTTCTGTTTCAGAGATAAAAGCGGTGGGATTCAGCCAGTTCGGCAGAACCGTTACCTATTTTTTTTGTTGAGTTTCGAAACCGGTTGGCGTGACCAGTTCCTCTTTCGATGTGCAGCCACCGCGACCCAGTTCCAGAGAGCGCCCTCTGCGGCCAGCCGTTGTTCGACCTTTGTCTCACCTTCTTCCCACCAGAGCGTATCTTGCCTAAACCTGCAGGGGAGGACAGGGGAAAGGCCTCACTCGGGCTCCCTGCGCCATCATCAGCCTCCTGCCGTCCTAACCACCAAAGTCCCGCCACCAAGAAGACAGGCAGTACTGAGTTCCTCTGCCCAGAGAGGGGCTTCTGCAGGCTCCGCTTGTCCGCAGGGAGAAGTTTGCAGCTTTGAGTCCCTGGGGTGGTGGTGCTTTAGAAGGCTACCATGGCCCTCACCATTATGCTCCGCACGCCGTTGTCTCCTTGGTGGCAGAACTTTGGTAGTTAGGATGGTGTGATGAACCTCAAGGTCTGCAGCCATGAGCAGCGGCAGTGGCGTGATGCGCCATGTAGCATGCGGCCACAGAAGAACTCGGGCAGCAGCGCGACAGGTGTTGGGGCGTGGGAGGTCTGGCTGTAGCGGTCCTAAGGTAAGCGGGTGCTTGGGGCATCTCCACCCCCCCATCCCTGCCCTAGCTTGATTTTTACACGTGCGTCAGGTATTTAATATTTTTTCATTTTTTAAAACTTATAACATCTAGTTTTGTGTACCTCTTTTATTGTTCTTATTTAAGTATTAAATGCATGAAATAATAAACTTCCTTTCAATATATCTTTTTTTAATATACTTAAAACGGTCATTAATAGAGAACCGGTTGTTAAATTGTTTGCATCCCACCACTGGATAAAAGTTAGCAACAGCAATCTTTATTATAGTCTTTGACCAACACACACACACACACACACAAAATACATAAAATATATATTAAATGGCAAGTAAGAGAAGTTATATGAAAATGAACGAAAGGGAAAAATGGTATCAAAAAAATGCAATGTTATGGACTGTATTCATTGCCTCACTCTTAAAGCAGCGAGGCAAAATTTGGCAATGTTATGGGTAATTGTACTTTTACATTCTGCTAAAAGACTGGAGATGTACCATTGCAGCTGAATTAATACTTCATGCAGTTTCAAACACAAATTTCAATAAAAACAGGATATGCTGAACATCCTCTATGGTGTGAGAGTCCAGGGGCAAAGTCATTTCTGTGAGGGAATTTTGGTATTTACCACAGATAACTACTGAAGTGAGTGTGTTGAATCTAGGCTTTGGATGAATGGATGGATGAATGGATGAGAATATGTAAGAATTCTTCATCAAGCAAGATAGTAATGGGAAGGTCAGGGCTGAAAAAGTGGCTGATGCTCAAGCAGTGTTGGGACCATTTTTATCTGGAATGAAGGAGAGCCCCCCAAACTTGTAGTTTGGGTCTAGACTGAGATAGGGTCAGGAAATTCCTCATTATTTTCAGGTTGACTTTCCCTCTGATGAGCGTCCACCCATTGCTTCTTGTCCTGCCTTCACATGCTATGGAGAATAAATTGACACCCTCTTCCCTGTAACAGCCCTTCAAGTATTGAAAGACTGCTATTATGTCTTCCTCGAGCCTTCTCTTCATTAGGCTAAACATACCTAGTTCCCTTAGCCTTTCATTGTATCATTTAACCTTGAGATTCCTTTATCATCTTTGTTGCTCTTCTTTGCACTTTCTAGGGCCTCAGCATCTTTTTTGAATCGTGATGACCAGAACTGGACACAGTATTCCAATTGTGGTCTCACCAGTGCGGTATAAAATGGTACTATCACTTCCTGTGATTCTTATCCCTTTTTTTATGCAGCCCAGAACTGTCTTGGCTTTTTTGGCAGCTGCAGCACGCTGCTGACTCATCCTTAAGCGGTGATCCATCAGGACACCTAGATCCTTCTCACAGTTACTACTGTTGAGCCAGGTACTTCCTATTCTATACCTATGCATTTGGTTTTTCCTTCCTAGGTGCAGGACCTTACTTTTCTCACTACTGAACTGCATCTAGTTGGATAGGGCCCAATGCCCAAGTCTGTCAAGATCCTTCTGAGTCTATCTTCCAAAGTGTTGGCAATTCCCCCCAGCCTGGGGACATCTGCAAATTTGATGAGTTCCCCCTCTATCCCCTCATCTAGATCATTTATGAAGATGTTGAAGAGCATCAGGCCCAAGACAACCTTCCCTCCACATGGATGTAGCTCAATTTAGGACGGCATGTGTTGATTGCAGTTGATCAGACAACTGCGAATCCATCTGATGGTGGTACAGTCTACTACATATTATTTTATCTTACCAAGAAGTAGGTTTTGGTCTACTTTGTCAAATACCTTACTGAAGTCCAAGTGTACTATATCCACAGCATTGCCCTGATCCACAAATTTAGTCATTTTATCAAAGAAGGCAATAAGGTTAGTTTGGCAAACAACCTTAACAAACCCATGCTGGCTTCCAGTAATTACCTTGTTCATTTCTAGATGCTCAGAAATCTGCTGCTTGATTATTTTTTCCAAGATTTTCCCAGGTATTGATGTCATACTGATTGGTCTGTAGTTTCCTGGATCCACGTTTTTGCCCTTTTTGAAGATTTTTATGAACTATGTATTTTCATTTCTATGCTCTTTATCTACCAATTTCTTGGCAATATGGAAATAATGCACATTTTACAATTGATTTTTCATTGCCATCAAAACAAAGACAAAGAGATAGTATATGCTTGGGGTTATCAGTTTAAATTTTAGATCAGAACTAAGGCTATTAGGGAGATAAAACATTTTATAGCCCATTTTATTCTAGTATGTTACAACATATGTTCATGAAAAAGAAAATATGAAAGATAAATGATAACCTTGGTAAGACCACACTTGGAATACTACATCCAGTTTTGGTTGCCACAATGTAAAAAAGATGTTGAGATTCTAGAAATAGTGCAGAGAAGAGCAGCAAAGATGATTAGGGGACTGGAGGCTAAAACATAAATAATGGTTGCTGGAATTGAGTATGTCTAGTTTAATGAAGAGAAGGACTAGGGGTGACATGATAGAAGTGTTCCAATATCTAAGGCAGTGATGGCAAACCTTTTAGAGACTGAGTGCCCAAACTGCAACCCAAAACCCACTTGTGCACCGTCGAGTGCCGGGTGGGTGTGGCCAATTGGGTGGGTATGGCCCATTGGGTGGGCATGGCCCATTGGGTGGGCGTGGCTGCGGTGGTAACGGCAGACTGGGTGGGACTAAAAAGTTCAATCAATTCCAACTTTGCAAGATCTTTTTTTTTTCTCGTGAGAAGTTGAAATTGACTGATTGAACCTTTTTTTTTTTTTTGCACATGGCGGTGGAGGCCTAAAGCGAAAAGGTTTTATAAAACCCAGCTGAAGGCCTAGGACTGGGGCAACGGCGCGCGTGCCCACAGAGAGGGCTCTGAGTGCCGCCTCTGGCACCCGTGCCATAGGTTCGCCACCACTGATCTAAGGGGTTGCACAAAGAAGAGGCAGTCAAGCCATTCATCAAAGCACCTGAAGGCAGGACAAGAAGCAACGGATGGAAACTAATCAAGGAGAGAAACAACCTAGAACTAAAGAGAAATTTCCTGACAGAACAATTAATCAGTGGAACAACTTGCCTCCAGAAGTTGTAAATGCTCCAACACTGGAAATGTTTAGTATTTGGAGGTGAATGTGTATATTTGCCCCGCACAACATGTACAAAAGGCACATTTGTTATATTTGTGTCAAATTATCTGAATTTGATTATCAACTATTTGAATAGTCAACCATTAAACACTTTTTATTTGCTATTGTTTATAGCAGATGTGTGCATTGTATACATCATGTTCTCAAACTAGCTATAATTGCACAAAATATGCTGCATCCAAGGTGATGACTAAAGAGCTGCCTTATTCCATATCACAATGTAAACAGGGCTTTTGTTTTCCAGTTGTTAAGAGCTGGGAAACTCTTAAAATGATCCTGTTTGCACCCAGTGTCTCAGCCTGTAATCCTGGAAGATGAAGAACCAAGACTGAGAAATAAAATACTTGATTGAGGATTCCCAAGGGCAAATTTTACTTCAACCACAACTATGCTAATGTTAATGTGCTTGACTCTGTTATTAAGTCATATAATAAGAGAGTGAAATACTTTGGGCTCGAAGGGAAAAAGGAGTTTTTAAAAAACTTATCACCTCAGTTGGCACATATACCTGGCGCTAAAATCCTGATCTTCATTTTGTAATGTATTTGACTGATTATTGCCAAGTTTCTTTGCCAACACTATTGAGCTTGAGTCAGTATTATTAAGTGCCTGTTTTAATTTTGTCAGCAAAAAGGTGTCCTGTGTACTTCAGTCATAATGGCTTGCTATCAGAGCAAATTTCCTTAACTTTCTTAACTTCTTAAATTTCCTTCACTTAAATACTATAGGCATCTAGAATGATTTATTGCTACATTTTGGTGTATGGTTAATAGCCTGCATGTTTTACTTTGATTAATTTTATTATTTAATGTCTAACAGCTGCCCTGAGTTGTGCTTTAAGGTGACTGGCACCCATTTTAGTCTTTGAAATAAATATTGAAATAAAGCTGCTATATGCCATATTTTTCCACTAAATATGGTGACTTACAAGTTGAAATAAACCATTCCTGTATATCTCTCTTAAGTGAAATGGCATGTGTAGTGGCTTGTATAGATACTAGTCAAAAGTTGTGACCGTGAACGAAATTATTTCCATTGCTGCACGCCCTTCCCCCTTTATCCTTTCAATTGTCTGTTAGGAAGCTCTTTGTACAGCTGTTGCAGTATTCTTAAGTACGCTGTCATTGACAATGATGGGTGAATTCTTTTAGGAAGCAATTATTGACCTAATATTTATTTATTTATTTAAATGTATTGGTTGCCCAACAGTATTATTATAAAACAGATAGGGTTTCAGTAAAACTATTTTAGACTCATAAATAGAAGAATATTGTCTTGTAGGAGCTAATTACCGTTTTTTAATCTTTTTTATTTTTTAATCAAAAAGGCAATGGGGTAGTACTTAAGACTTCTATTTGCAAGAATTTGTTGCAGGAAATCTATAGTATAATATATCTTAATGCCCTTCAAATGTGCTGGGGCTAAAACTGTCAGAATATTCAGCTAATGTAATTACTGAGAGATGAAATGGCACATAACAAAAAGGCACCAGGTTGAGGAAAACATTTACAGAAAAAAGAAATGGTTCTAAAGTTACCAGGGTTATTTGTTTGCAAGAAGTTTGTTTTTATTGTTCATACAGACTCAAAGTTTGACCAAAAAAACCCATAATCACCTAAAATAAAACTGGGAAACTAGGCAAACTGGATATTTATGTTGGATATGTTCAATGCCTTGAGTTATTTGTAACAATAATAAAGGAAGGATACAAATAAATAAATAAAAGTTTCAAACTATTCATCAAAGAACACTCAATTTTCAGAGTGAGAAAAAACTAATTACAGTATGTCTGTACTCAGAATATTTCAAAAAGAAAACAAAAGTGAACGTTCTATTTGTTATCCTGGGATATTAGCCAGTAAAATTATTTATACAGAATTTACAGAATAACAGAGTTGGAAGGGACCTTGTAGGTCCTCTAGTCCAACACCCTGCTCAAGCAGGAGACACTATACCATTTCAGGCAAGTGGCTGTCCAGTCTCTTCTTGAAAGCTTCCAGTGATGAAGCACCCACAACTTCTGGAGGCAAGCTGTTCCATTGGTTGATTGTTGTTACTGTCAGAAAATTTCTCCTTATTTCTAGGTTGAATCTCTCCTTGATCAGTTTCCATCCATTGTTCCTTGTCTGGCCTTCGAGTGCTTTGGAAAATAGGTTGACCCCCTCCTCTCTGTGACAACCCCTGAAATATTGTTCAGTTGTGTAAATTGATTAAATTTAAATTGTTTAAATGATTAAATATATTGCTATACAGTATTGCAGAAGAGCAGAGCCGTCATGGCTGTGTTTTCATTTCTGTGCTTTTCATCTCCAAAATCTCAACAACATGGAAATGAGCCACATTTTTCAACTGGTTTCTCACAGCCATCAAAACAAAAAGGAGATAATATATGTTCAAGTTTTAACAAACCTGTTATTCTCTCCCATTAAAGTGACATTAGGAAGTAAATCTGTGCAATAAACATTAAAAGGTGTATCAGTCTGTCATCTCTATGGGCCTTCTTGAATAATCTTATTTACTAAAGAACAAGCAGACTCAGCCAGCCTTTTAAGAACTGTGCTGTGGATTGATTGATGGATGGATGATGTTTAATTTAATATCATTTGATTTAATCAAATAAAAGGAAGTCTGATTGTGCGATAATAGGAGGAAATGCTTTTAACATAAGGTAAGTAAAATGATAAATAATACATTTATCAGGAAGTAAGCCTAGTTGCATTAGCTTTGCTTTTGAATAAATGTTACCTTTTCAAGTAGTTAAATTCCAGATAACTTCAAAAAAAGCTTCCAAAGAGAATGCGTAGACTCTTTAAGCATTTTCCAAATAGCTTAGAATTACAAACTTTTATCTGAGGCTGTTTGGAGAAACAAGTACAGATTTGCTTTGTCTTGAATTTAAAAACTATGTGATCTATGAATATGGGTAAAGGAAAAAATTGCTAAAAGGTTTCAAACAGGAAAAACAATTATCTGAGCAAAGCAATTTTGGCAGATTATATCATCATTGCATAAACCACTGATTTTTGAATAATCCCATAATACAACCCAAATTTTTAGATCAGTTCTATATATATTAGTGTGAGCTTTTGTAGCCTATGTTCCTTTTTTATTAGATGCAGGAAGCATTATAGTGAGATAAGAGTTTATATAAATGATGACAGAAGGAGAGATTAGGCAAGAAAAAAATTATGTAACGAAGAAAGATTCAGCTGCGTAGCAGCTCTTCATGCAACAGTAGATGGCATAGTCTTTGATGAATTGACCTAACTGAATGAAGCTTGATATAAAAATATATTTTCTCTGTTCTCTGTTTATTCTGTAAGACGTGGTTGGACATCTTGATGAATTATAGCTTAGCTATTGCTTAGTGAAACAACTGTAGCTGTCACAGATACCTTTTGGTTTGTATGCTTGATATGTTACTGATATATGCCCGTTTAAAACAATGCTGTTTTGCAAACGTTTTCTCCCCCATTATGCAGAGATTGACTACAATTCATTTTGTATTTTGAGGCACGATAAAATATTGCATGAATTTTAGCCAAACAACTGCAAAGCTTCAACAAAAGGAATAAAATGTCAATCTATTTATTGAATTGTTTTTATTTTAAAAAAATTAAGTTTTTTTTTTAGTTTTCAATCTATTTTTTCCTTTTAGATATAGCAGTATATATTATACTATACTGTACTATACTGTACTATACTGTACAGGTAGTATTTTTCAAAGTTTCCTAACCAACTGAAAATACGGGCAAGACTAGGCACTATGACATAGGATAACTTTCTTGAAGTTGGTGAATTCCAAGTAAGCATGTCTATATTCCTACAAAGTAACACTAGTTCCTTTAAATCTGCAAGACAGCAGATTGAGAAGTGGAATGAAAACAACTATATACAGACATTTTAATGAACATTCAAAATTTTCAACATGCCCAACTTCATAGCGAATTATGAAAATGACTGAAATCTGTAGGCCAGATGATTGTGTGGCATAGAGTAATATAAATCTGATTAGTAAGAGTGATTGTGTCACAACTTGCTGTGTAAAGACACCACTATTTATCCTTTTTTTCTCTACATGTTTGTCCCTTGTAGAATTCAGGTATCACCAGTGCTAATGAAGAAAAACACTTGGGGAAAAAAGACTTTGCTGCATTGGTTCTAAGAGAAGATGCAGAATACAAAAACATAAGACTACCCTCGACCCTTTCTGTGACTCTGGAGACTGTGTAAGAGCACAGCCCTCTCACAGAACTTCTGAAGGGTCTGGAGGTGGTTTGAGAGCACATCCAATTCTCATGCAGCCTCTGCAACCTCCCCAAATCATGCAAGAATGGGGTATGCTTTTAGAGAATAGTTGTTTTCAGGTGTTGGAGAATGCTGATGTATCACCCAAAATGTTATGGTGTGTCACCTTTGACATGCGTGTTGTCAGTGTTGTAGAGCACGCAACAGCAAAAGTTTTTTTTTTTTTTTTTACATTCATCTTCTCTTGGGGAAAGGGAAAATACATTTACAATGAAAAAAATTAAAGTAACTATTCCCATGTATATTGTTTGTGGATTAAAGTCAAAGCAACTGAAATCTGGAATTTGCTTTGGATAAAAGTGCAAAAAAATATATACAGTAATGCACGTTAATGAAATGCACTTGGAATAAAGGCTTACAAAATCAGTCTTCTTGAACTTTTCAGACAATTGCACATTTTATAGTTACACTTTCCCACTATAAAACAATTGAATGATTCCACATTTATTTGCTTATCTCTGGGTAGATTATGCAGTCATATCTGTCATGCACACCTGTCTTGGATACTGTGTGAAGAAATATGATGAAATGATAAAAATATAAGTATGTTAATTAAAAGATCAAAACTGAATCCTGAATTACTATGCTTTTCTGAATTGTACCAAGAAAAACTGGTTTTGGATTCCTGCAAACACAGCATTGTTATTTAATCAGGAAGGAGGCATGGTACTAATGGAAGTGGAGCCATCCTTCACCAGTGTAAATGGCAAGGAGTAGGAAATCTTGATGACTCAGTTAATATGTAGGCACATTAATTTTTTTCCTCTGGGGAAAAATAATTGCAAAGTTATGATGTATCAGCTTGCTTTTGAAGTAATAGTTTGCGACTTGAAAGACAGACTGAATTTTGTTTTCTTCCTCTTTTCATGAAAGAAGAGAAGTGCTACTATAAATGTTTGAGTCCTGGAGTAAGAGGCTAACAGTTTGATACTTACTTGACTTTATGGTGAAAAGCTCCTTCCTATCATGCAAGATCTGAAGATAATTTTTATCCCATGAAATGGCAGCCACACCCATTCAGCCATGTCAGGTAAGGGAAAACTAGTAGTGTATAATTACTGCAATACCTGATACATGACACAGAATTACTGAAGCATGATTCTGTCGTATAGTTAAGTATTCCTTGCAGATAGTGAATATTTAAGGAAGTGGCAGAATATTGTGCTACCTGACCCACATAGAAAAGAATAAGAAGTTCTTCATGCTGGTATATAGTTGTGAAAGCCATATTCCCACTGGGCTATTGCAATGGGGCTGTACTTCTGCATTAAAAAACAATCCCAGCCAAGGACCTTCCGTGGTAATGTCTAATTATTTCTTGAAGATTGAGTTGCTTGTTTGTTCATACTTCAACATGAGACTGAGAAATAAAAAAAATGTGTAAGTTTCAAAACAAAAGATCTTGTAATTTTTCAAACAATTGTCAGAAATAATTTCATTGTTTTGTTTACTTATTCCTTTGGGATCTGTATCTGGCACTACTGTATCTATTTTATAATAATACTGGAGTTGGGCAGCCAATAATTTCTGATTCATTTGGCAGATGCACATATAGTTAATTTTCTTTGACTTAGCATGTTGGCCCATTCAGTATAAGTCAAAGTTAAGCCTATTTGTTTTAAACTTATTGATTACTGGGGAAATAAGTGTACTTGTCCTTTAGTTACAACAGAATTTCCACTGCTAACTAATGCAGTTGTAAAGCATAATGTCACATGACTGCATCATTTAGTAGTAGCAGCTTCCATTGCCATCATTAAATGAGGATTGTTACTGTGATTTTCAACCTCTTGGCAACTTCTTATAAGCAAAATCAATGGAGAAACCAGGAGGAAATAGGAAGCCCTGGTTAAGTTTTCCTTAGGCAGCTTCTAAGCAGGCCAGCCATATGCAAGTGCAAGTGGGTGGAAGGAAGGTGCTGCAGATTGTGGCCGGTGGGGGGGGGGCTGCTGTGACATGAGTGCAGCCAGTCATGTGGATGGGCGCTACTGCGCAAGTATGGAAGAGTGTACTGGTGGGTGTTATAGTATGGTATAAGTGTGGCTGGGATGGCGGGGTAGAGGTATAGTGCAGTGTGAGTGCAGATGGATACATGGGTGGATGCTGCAACATAGTGTGAATGTGGCTGAGTGGGCAGCTGCCCAGCCACCCAGAGCCCACATTCCCCAGACATCCAGGACTTTTGCGGAAGATAAAATGGCAAGAGCAGGAACGACTTACCAGAGCAACTTGCAACCTCCTGCTGGCTTCCCCACTGACTTTGCTTGTGGCAAGTCAGCAGGCAAGCTCACAAATGGAAGTCATGTGATATGGGGCTCTGCAACTATTGTAAGTTGTTGTTGTTGTTAGTCCAATGCAATTGCCCACCAGTTGAATTATTACATGACCGTGGGGATAGCGCGATAGCCACAACTTCAAGTACCAGTTGCAAGTCTCTCTCATTCAGCACTGTTGTAACTTTCAACAATGAGATATCATAACCCAAGGACTACTTGTAAACATTATTAGCAATAGGATCCTGTGTTTGTCTACAAGTCTTTACATGTTTGTATGTAAATTGTATCCTATTGATTGGACAGCTATTCTCAGGATTCTCATCACTTCCTTCATTCTCATTTCCATTTTTTTCTGACTGTAATCTCTATACTTCAGATACTTACCTGCTTATTCTCTTTCCATAATTATCCTTACATTATTTCCTAAATAAGTTTTACACACACACACCTGTTCCTGACTAATTCCTGTTTCCATAATTTATTTCCATTGTCTCATGCTTGTATAAAATGGATCTGATTTGATCATGGAGTCTGTGGCTGCCATCTAAGGTTTTTTTTTACCCCATTCTGCAAATCCCTGACTTCCAGCATGAGGTTCACTGTATAATATTCTCTTAGTGTTAGCTTTACAACAGCTCATGGTAATAAAACAGAAAATATTTGGAGATTGATGTGCAACTAATCTATCCCCACACTAGGAATAGTTAAAGTAGAAGGGGCGTTGTCTTACCTGAATGCCTTTTCTCAGCATGACGATGGAGACTCCACAAATGGGTTAACTTCATCCTCCTGCCCAAAGAGACTAAGTCAAACGATTGCCACGCCTCCTGCTGGGCTGGATCCTAACCCAGTTACGATGAGGCGAAGCACAGAACACATAGTTGGACGTGTTGGCTCCTCCTGCCCCCTACACAGGACCAGACAGCCCTTTGAGGGGATGGGGGTGGAGTCTCCATTGTCATGCTGAGAAAAGGCGTTCAGGTAAGACAACGCCCCTTCTCCAGCATGAGGATGGAGACTCCACAAATGGGACATACCAAAGCCAACTGTCCCTAAGGGAGGGAAGCAGTCTGGGCCTGTGTCCCGGTGGATGTCACCACCTGTTGCAAAACCCTCCGGCCAAAGGAGGCGTCTGCGGAGGCATATTTGTCCATCTTGTAATGCCTTATAAAGGGAGAAGGCAAGGACCAGGTTGCCGCCTTGCAGATTTCGGTGATGGAAGCTTGCGTGGCCCAAGCTGCCGATGTTGCGGCGCTGCGCGTGGAATGAGCCGTGATGCGGCCAGGTGTGGGCAATGAGTGTGCCTGATAAACCCGCGCAATGCAAGCTTTGATCCATCTGCCGATTGTTGAGGCAGACACTTTCTGTCCCATGGAAGAGGGTTGGAAAGAAATAAGCGCCTCCAACTTTCGAACAGCGGCTGTGCGCTTGATGTAATGTTTCAGCGCTCTGCGCACATCCAGAGTATGCCACTTACGTTCCAAATCTTGGGACGGATTGGGGCAAAAGTTAGGGAGGACCACCTCCTCTGCTCTGTGGAACAAGGTGTTAACCTTGGGGACAAATGATGGGTCTAGTCGAAGGATCACCCTATCGGTATGAAAGGTGCACCGATCTTCCCTTACCGAGAGAGCCGCCAGTTCCGATATGCGCCTGGCCGAAGTTACGGCTACCAGGAAGGCAACTTTCATAGACAAGAGGCGGAGAGTGCATGCTCCTATGGGTTCAAACGGCCCCGATGTGAGGGCCTGTAGAACCTTTGGCAGATCCCAAGAGGGATAACGGTGAACCACCGGTGGCCTGGTATTGGTCGCTCCTTTGAGAAAGGAGTGCACCATAGGGTGCTGGGATAGAGAGGTTGAGTCATCGCATTGCAAAACTGTGGACAGAGCTGCGACTTGTCGACGGATGGTGCTGGGCGATAGTCCCTTGTCCAGTCCTTCCAGTAGGTACTCTAAGACCGTCGGAATGGTGAGTGAGGAGAAATCTAATTGACTCCTAGCACACCAGAGGCTAAAATTTTTCCAGGTGGAGTCATATATCCTATTTGTGGAGGGGCGCCTGCAGGCCTGAATCATCTTTATGACCCTTGTTGAATAGGATCCGCTTGTTAGCAGTTGCCGCTCAAGTGCCAGGCGGCTAACTGAAGCCATTGAGGTTCTGGGTGCTGCAAGGCTCCCTGACTCAGGGCAATGCGGTTGGGGGGAATTTCCACGCGGGAGAGATGGAGAGATCCACGAGATCTGCGAACCAAGGACGTCTGGGCCAGTATGGGGCAATCAAGATTACTTCCGCCTGTTCCAGCAACACCTTGCGGATGACCGCCGGGATCAGTGGAAGGGGAGGGAAGGCGTATAACCGTTCCCTGGTCCAAGGGCTGCGGAGCGCATCCACCCCCTCCGCCCCCCGGGAAGGGAACCAAGAGAAGAATCTTGGGAGCTGAGCGTTCAGCGGCGAGGCGAACAGATCTATTACTGGTTGTCCGAATTGGTTCGAGACCTCCTTGAAAATGGAGGGATCCAGGCGCCACTCTGAGTGGTCTACCATCGATCTGCTCAAGGAGTCCGCCTGCTGGTTCGCTACCCCCGAGATGTGTTCCGCCCTGAGGGAGGAGAGGTTGGACTCTGCCCAAGAAGCTAGCAGTTGGGCCTCTGTCATGAGGTCTCTGGACCGGGTACCCCCCTGGCGATTCACGTGGGCCTTGGCTGCAACATTGTCCGTAAGGACCAGTACATGTTGCCCTGCTACTCTGCTCCTGAAGTGTCGGAGGGCAAGATGTATGGCCCTGAGCTCCAACCAGTTTATGTTGTGCTGCAGCTCCGGTTGAGACCACCGGCCCTGAGCCAACTGAGACTGGAGGTGAGCTCCCCAACCAAAGAGACTGGCGTCTGTGGTTAGGGTGATACGAGGTGGTTCCTTGAATAAGGACCCCTTTGCCAATGCCGGAGATATCCACCATTGAAGGGAGTGCAAGGTCTGAAGAGGGACCCTGACTTTCTGATTGGACGAGCTCGTGCCCAGCCTCTGAAATGGTAGAAGGAGCCATTGCAGGTGTCTGGAGTGCAACCTGGACCATGGAACGATTGACATGCACGAGACCATCTTCCCCAGGAGCTTGGAGAGTGTGGCCAATGAAACTACTCGATTTTTCTGTATCTGGAGCACCAGAGACCGAATGCTGTTTCGACGCTCCTGAGACAGGTAGACCATGCACTGCGTCGTGTCTATGATCGCCCCTAGGTGCAACAGACGGGTGGATGGAACAGTGTGGCTCTTCGGGAAATTTATGGAAAACCCGTGGGCCTGTAGTACCCCAATGGTGTGGTTGAGATCCCATTGGGCTGCCTGGACGGACGATGACTGAATTAGGATGTCGTCCAGGTAGCACTGGATCCGCATAGGTATTAGCCTCAGGTGGGCTGTCAACGCCCACCAAAGTCAAAGTGTTTGTATCTAAATTTGTGCAAATGTATCAAATTATTTACTATATTGTTACACATACGGTATATTTTTATCTTCAACTTTTTGTTAAAATATTGGATATATTTCTTTTTTGTCCTAAAGCTGTTTAGAATTTAATATTGGTATACCTCATAGCCTCATATCGTAACATAACTACTTTAAGCTAAAGTCCAAAGAAAATACTAATGATATGTTGCTATTTCTAATTATAAACTGATATCAATTATGAGTTATCAATTCATTTTATCAAAAGCAAAAAAAAGCACAGGTTCTCTGATTTTTAAACACTCAAGAGAGTTTGAAAAATATAAAGGTAGTACACAATATATACAGCAGTTTACCAAGTTTAATATAGGAATTAGTCTTGACTAATTTTACTATGCAAAAATGAGAACTAAGCACAATTTATCATAAGCCCATTTGATTTATTACTTTAATAAAAGTGGATATTTGGCAGTTGCTGACTACTCAGTATTGATACAAGCCTAATCTAACCTTACTTGCTTTTTAGGATGTGCAATCTAATTCATAAAGCATGTATTATTAGGCTCTAATCTTATGTTTAGCAAAATAGTCTAATGTTGTTTAACGACAATCAGTAGTGTTGAATAATTACTAATCATATGAAATATTCAGACTAAAAAGAAAAGAAATTGAGTTACCTGAAGAAACAAAATTGCTTTTATTCATCAAAGAAATTAAGAGAAAGAGCAAAGAGGAAGACTGGTTCAAAATTTGTTTAATTTTTCTCATGTACAAATAGGGAAGTGAATAGTTATCATAAGGAATAGGCTGGAAATTTAGTACAGAGAAATGTTGCAAATACATGATAAGTTCAAATTATTTTCTCCAGTCAGAAGTTAACATAGGCAAATGATTTAATCCCTTGCTATCATACATCAATAATGGATGTGATTTTTTTATTTTAATAGGATACATCTTAATATAGAACCACGATGACGTAATGGATCAACAAAACCTAGTGATATAAAGCAGAATCAATAGAAGAAAATAAAGCTGGTATGAGAAACACAAGAAATTGTTAAATAATGATTTCAAGTATTTTTATTTAAATTAATGTTGCTATTAAGGAAACAACAAATAGTTTTCTATTAGGAAAAAACCCTCATAATATAAATAAATAAAATATTAATAAAAACACTCAGTCACCTCTGGCAGCAGTAAGAATTGTACTGTACATCTTGAGTCTGGCTTGTATTTGCATTTGTATACATTTCAAAAGACTAGTAAAGGCCAACTATATAATATGACTTTAACAATAGATACACATACCCCTTGTCATCCATTGCTAAATTCTGATTTTCTTGTGCCCCTTATCTTGCTTTCAAGTCAGCAAAGCAAATTTAAAGTGAGCTTTACAATATGTCTTTTTCAGTCATGTATTTTCTGTTTTTTCAAAATTGTCCTCATTCTCCTGAATTTCCATTGCTTCCTCGTCTTCTCCAAACATCTGTTCTTTCATGGTTCTAAATGTGAGGGATTTGGCAGCAACCTGTGCTGCTAAACCTGATGTGAAATTAAAATCTGTGGATATATGGAGTTCAGCCAACCTTTGTTTGATGGAAGACTGTTTATTTTCGGATGGTTCTATCATACTTACTCTACCCACAGCACTTTGTTTAGATTCCTCACCTTCTCCATTGCACTGGGAACATGTTCTTTTTTCAACTTCTGGTGAGGCAGCAATGGCAACAACATCACTTTCGTTCACTCCAAGGCCATCAAATAAATATTCCACCTTTCCTTTTTCATTTTTGGGAACTTTCATTTTGTGGTCAGAAATGGTTTCTTCTAGATTTTCATTTTTGCTACAATCCTGCTTGTCTCTGTCTGAATTTTTAAGTAATTCCGAATTTGGTACACAGTTCTCTGAAGTAGAAGTGTTCACTGCAGCTTAGTAAAGAGAAAAATAAAATGAATACTCTAAGTAACCAATACACAAAGTTTTGCTTTAATTTTTTTTAAAGAATAAATAAAATTTGTATTTTACACAAGATGATGTAAGACTATAAATGCTGTAAATTATATTTCCTTTTAAGAAATAATAGAACACAATATGATAAATTGTATATAGATTTCTTGTATATAATCAGATTACATCACTCAGAAATCTCGTGAACAGAAATTAATTTACAAAATACAAATTCAGGTAAGTTGGAAAAATTGAAATAATTTGCTATATAAATGAAGACTGCAAATACATCATGATTTATCGTGATCTATATTAAAGATAGTTAAATATTGAAATTGTTATCATTATCATCCACCTTGATCACTAAATAGCAGCTGTTTCCACTTTTGTCTTTCTGCCTCTGAAGCTTTAAGTCCCAACACAGATTTCAGTTCCTGCAGCACTCTCTTAGATTCTTCCCTTTCACGTTTTTGTCTCTGTCTGTCTTCCAGAGAAAAGTAATAAAAATCATCTCTCTTACACTCGTCCATATCTGTATCATCAACATATGCTTCAAGTTCCTGAAGAAAAGTGAACAAATACTTGGTTTGAGTTAGATATTACCATATCCTACAAATTATTAACATTCTTGATCTATTAATTTATATTTTAAAGAAGCAGATTTCAAATGGACTTAAAATTCCAAAGAAATTTTCTGAAATACTTATTTCTAGAATTTATTTATCATCTTAATCCACAAGGAGTGTAGGCAATGTACACCATTTAGGTGATGAAAGAAATATAAGCAAATATCTAATATGTATTATTCTGGCATCAGTGGCTCCACTGTGATCAATCTTCAAAGACATTCTAGAAAAGCCAAGGGACTTAACCATGTAGGGTTTTATAGGAAATGATCAGCACTTTAAATTCCACTCAGAAATTCATCAGGAATAAATGGAATTTCTAAGAATGCCCAGTAAGCCATTGTATTTTTGAACCAACTGTAGTTTTCAGATAGTCTTTAAGAACACTTCATGTAGAGCAAGTTACCACCATCCAGTTGCAAGATGACAAGGGCATGAAAGTCTATCCTCAGTGCATCCTGTTCCCTGTAAGGCTGCAATTAGTGTACCATTTGAAGTTGGGCAAGGCCCCTTATTGTCATAGCTTCTATCTGCTCCTCTAGCAGGATCTGAGTCTAGAAGAATCTCCAAGTTAGTGACCTATCTCTCCAGGGGAGCACAACCTCACTGAGAGTCAAAATTGACATTACCTTATCTGGAATTAGGAGGCTTCTGAATTAAGAGTCACTCTGTCTGATTTGGGTTGAGTCCAAGTCTGAACCTGATCCTCATTCATTCATTCATTCAAGCTTCCATAAACCCTATTTAACCCAGGGTGAAATATATACCAGAGAATCATCTGTATCCTAATAATACCTTACCCCAAACTGGCATATTACTCAACCCAAGCAAGATGATAGTCAAGGCAAACTGAATTCAGTTCAGTTATCTGTGACCACATTCCTATATTGCAGATATACAGATGCAGACTACAGAATTTCCAATGACTGAAATCATAAAACAATCTACTCAAAAATTGTTCACTATTTTCATTTTTTTATATAAATTATGTTCCTGTTACTATCATAATTGACATTCAAAATTTTAAAAAAATGCCCAGTCTTAATTTTTACCTTCAATCCTGGGAATAAACACTTTTCAGCCAAGTACTAAGTTTAACTGGCATTAATATTATAATTTAAATTATAACATTATAATTCTTTTTAAACACTATTCAGTGATACTAGCAGGAACAATTATTTCTTTTGCTAATATATAGCAAACATAGCAGGGTATAAGATGGAATTCATAACAATTTCTATCCTGTTAATAGATACAGGTAGTCCTCAATTAGCAATCACAAATGTAACCAGCAACTTTGTTGTTAAGCAAAGCAGTCAATAAGTGAAACTGCAATTGTGCTTATGATCTTACTTTAGCTTTTCTTTACTGTGTGAACATGTGGAGTGCTCCATGAAGTGGCACCACTGAAACACATATTTGAGGAGTGTAATTTTGCATATTTGAAGTGCAATATATCTTTTAAATTCCATAATAGACAACTAGCAATACTTGCTGAACATATTCATAAATAGTGCAAAATAAAACATTAAGCAAGATTTGTCTCTTTTCCACACAGAATATGATATTTTTCTCTGCACTACCATCCAAATAGGAAGTTATTTGTTAAACAAAAGATGGGAAATTCTGGGAGTTGATATGTTACACAATACTGTTTCTGAATTGAATAGAAAGGCAGGATGCAAGCTGACAAATATGCACTTCATTGATAACACACGTAATCCCTCCTCCCCTAAAGAAACAAAAAAATTGTTGCAAAAATTGTAGTAGTTATTAACCGTGATTTTCCTATCTGTATGCATAAAGAATAATCTCTACATTTTATTTTGTGAATAAAACCTTTATAGAGTTCTATACTTTGATTACCTGTTCTTCAGGAACAGGGTCTTTGTCTTCTATATGCACCGTTGGCTGCGTTAAAGGTACCGTAGTGCAATGGTTGTTTTCACAAGATGGTTCAGATTTACCTGGAGGTAAAAAGGTGTATCACAAGATTGGAATATTTGGAATAATAATGTAGAAAGATTTTCTTGAGATATTATGATCTGTTCTGTTCACAATCATCAGTTTTGTTTATTACGATCTATACTTCTTCCTGTTTTATTCCTGTTTTTCAATGTAATCAGAATTAGAATATTTTAATTAGACTTGGTTCAGACACTGTACCTAAAGTCAGGAGAGCTAATATTCCAGTTTGTTTTTAAATTGGTCTTCTTGGCTGACTTGTGATTCGAGTGAAGAGAATAATGGGCTGTATACATGATCTAAGACTTTTGAGTATTATGTCTTAATAACTTTCAGTTAAGAACAGCTTAATACAGCACATCTATTACTGCAGGAGGTATGGTAAATGCTAGATTCTTATTTATTTATAAATACAGAAATATTAATAAATTACTTTGGAAAGTAGTAAAATACTATTCAAGTTGACTTCTGCAGCAGATGTCAATTTAACTTCATCATCTGAGCTGACTGGAGTACAACTATTCAATTGAATTTAAAATTAATGAATCAGAACTCTATACATTCCCTCAGATTAAGCCTTCTTATTGAATTATAACCCAATTGCCACAAAACAAATTTTAGCTAGGATTAGATTATTAGTAGATGACTACTACTATTTTAAAATTTTAACTGCACAGAAAATTTACTATGAATGCCTTTAATTATAACCTAATGTCAGATGATACATTTTGTGCACATGCATGTGTGCACACACATTCATCAGAAGTGAGGACATTTCCTTTTAGACCTAACCCAAAGAACGTGGCTTTACAGATTCCTCTGTCCTAAATTTTCAATTTTTGTTATATGCATTTTCATACCTATGAATATGGCATACCTTTTTTATCTGAATTTCTTCGAATCATTTTTTCCACCTGAGAAATAGCTTCTTCCCAACAATTATTGCTAGCATGCATGTGAGGCTGAATCAGTTTCAATTTCTGATCTGCAATTTGGTAGGCCTCCCAAATTAATTCTGGACTTTCCTTGGAATTCATAACCTTCTCAAGTTCATCCTCAAGAATTATCATTCTGTAAAAACAAAAAAGAAAATCTCAGACAACACTTAGTGGATGCCTAATAGTTTTGATTAGGAAACAAAGGTTATTAGTCTATTAAGACAAAAAAGGTATATAACTTTGTGTACAAATACCATGGGAAATTGCATATGTAAGATGATCACAAAATCAACTTTTATGGTAAATAAGATGTTAATATACAAAAAACTAAATCATGAACAGTAAGGAACAAGCAGTAAAGAAATACACATACTAGTACTTGGTAGAGCAGCCATGAAGGCATTGGAAAAAATATTCAGATTTGTCTATACCGACAAATATATGAACAGTACAATGGTATTCCTTGTGACACTCTATGAAAGTGAAAGTTAAACTTTGAAGAAACAGGATAGGACATGTATGGACACTTTGAACTTTGCTGTTAGAGAAGATTCCTGAGAATCTTCTGTGTACAGCCATGAACACTAAACAATGGGTCGTCAAACAAATCAACCCAAAGTTTTCACTTGAGGCACAAATAATGAAGCTATCCTAACCTATTAAGTAAACACCTAGATCTCTGGAGAAGCTCTAATAGTGGCAAAGGTGGAAGGAAAAAGTAGAACAACCAGCAGCAAGGTGGATGGACTTAATTAAAGTGGCAATGGGTGCATTATTGGAAGACATGAAAGGCAAAGCTAGGGACAGATTGTCATGAATAAAATTTATCTATAGGGTTGCTAAGAATTGACGCCAACATGATGGAACATAATCAACAACAAAAGCACTCGGAAGGGCTCAAAAACTGAAAATTAATGCAAGCATTGGAAGTAGCAAGTTTTGCTCCTTATTCTGATTATGAGCTAGGTTTCCCAGAAAGGTTAGAGATAAGTCCTTAAATTCCTAACAAAATGAAGAACTATATACATACATGCTTTCCTTTATACATAAGGGGTTCATCTCATGTCATTAGATCTCTTTAAATTGTTAGGCAAGTCTTATGTGAATTATGAGAGTGTTCAACAAAGTGGTCAGCAATGTAACACCTGCCATACATAAAGTCTGTTTTTATTTTAAAAATAAATAACTAAAAAGTGAAGCTATATAATCAAATCAGATTTTTATGCCTTTGAATCAGGTCTTGTCTCATGATGACAACCTGGACAAGTCTATAAAGTTTTCTTGGCAATATTTTTGTAAGTGGTTTATCAGTGCTTTCTTCTTAGGGCTGAGAAAGAGTGACTGGCTTTGTGCCTAAAAAAGGCAGGACTAGAACCCATGATCTCTGGGTTCCTAGTCTGGTAGGCTCTCATTATATATGTTACATATAAGTAATTGTTGATACCTGTATAAGTGCATGATATAGAATTATTTCAGAAAAAGATTTATTAAAGTCAGTGAACTGACCTATAAGTAGGCTGGCAGAAAGTTGCATTGTCAGTTCCCTCTAAACAAGTGAATTAAAATGGCTGGCAATAATAATTCTGAAGGGTTAATATGACCTATACTGTTGATGTATCTGACCACAGAAAAGTGGTTGAACAAAAATAGTACTACATTTGTATTTCTTTAGTGGAGCTCCAATTTATGGTGAAATTGACTGTCAGTAGTAATCCATCAAGCATTTTACACACAAGTCTCACACATAGAAGAAAAAATATTAATTAGATTAATTTAGAATAACAAGAATAAGGAAATAACAGTAATAACTATCTCCACCAATCATGGTAAAAATTGATATTATTTTTTAAAAGTACTACTACTAAAACTAAAATTATAACTATGAGAAATTATTCGTATGTTTAACTTACTCATTCAATAAGGCTTTTAGATGGAGTTGCAAACTGCGCACAGCAGTGTGGAGATGGCTTAGGGATCCTGATTTTGGTTTAGCTTTGACTGGACGTTCCAAGTAAGATTGATGATGTGTTTCAAAATACCGGTAAAATTCATAACTCCGTTTAAGTTCTTCTAAACAAGCAGCATGAGCATGTGGCAGACCTTGAATTATATCAGAAAAGATATAAAGAGGCAAACTTTCTGGTGTAATCAGGCTCTTGAGAGATGCATTAGAGGGAGATAACAGAAGAAGTAGTCGCCTAAAGAATTCAGAACTTTGACCGACCCAAAGCTGAAATAAAACCTAAGAAACAAAAGGAATCAATCATTATCTATTTTTCCTATTTGCCCACGAACAGTATATTTAAGCAAAGCAATGACAGTCTGACTATCTTGAATGGGAGAGGTGGAGCAAAAATATTTTAAATAATTTAAATTAAATAAATTATCCTGAATTAAATATTGATCTAGCCATTAGAACTATGCTGATCACTTTACTCTATCCCCCCCCCCAAGGCTAATTCTTTTGGGGCAGAGATTTAACACCTGTATATACAGGTAGTCATTGCCTTATGATGGCAATTGGGTTCAGAACTGCTGTTGCTAAGTGTTATGGTCATTTAACACATCAAATGATGCCACTTAGTGAAAGCAATTCTGGCAGTCCTGGTTGTTGTCATTTAATAAGGACAACATATTAAATGACAGTACAGGTTTGTAAGCCTCACATGACTATGGTTTCTTACTTCCTGCTGGCTTCCCCAATGACTTTGCCTGTGGGAAGCTGGATGGAATCGTCAGGCATAGTGATCATGTGATCACAATTCTCTGTGATGTAATCACAGGGTGGGTACCAAGCACCCAGACTGTGATCATGTGATCCCAAGGATGGTGACAACTGAAATTACAGTGACCTGTCATAAGTACCATTTGTTCAATGCTGCCATGACGTTGAATGGTTGCTGAATGAATAGTCCTACCATAAGGACTAGTTGTACAAACATAATAAAAAATGAGGTAATCTTACATACATTATAAATTATCTGTAATTTATTTCGCATGCTGAGTTTCTTTAGTACAATAGTAGAAATAACATGGGGAAAATTATTTTTTTGTTATCAACTTATACTGAAAATTAAAATACTCTTTCATAATAAAATCATGCAAAATATTACTTATCCACTAAAATGCATAATGTTATAATGGCTTAATTGTGAACAGAGTACATCCAAAGGTTCTTCTTGTAAATTGGCATGGATAACAAATTATAAACATTCCTACATGACTTATTCAGAATGTTATGAAAATCAGGAACTTGTAAAAAGCTAAAGAAAGAAATGAATGGATTGGTTCCATGGTTTGATTCAAAAGACCAGGCTTGCCAAGTTATAATGGCAAGTACAAGCATGAATGCCTGCTCATAGTATAGCTATGAGTCATGATTAGGGTTATTCAGATCCGAACCATACTATGTCTTAACATGAACTGCAAACGCATTCAAAGGAAGTTACAAAAATCATATAAACCTAATGCACTTCAAACTTTAAAATAATAATATAATTCAGGATGATTTTGTTTTGTTTAGCTTCTGCAGGCTGAAAGCAAAGACAGAATAGTTGATGTATGATCAGTGAAATGATACTAGATTACCTTTAGTGCAGGCAAGCTGAAGCCATCTGTGAGGTTGTGTGCTTCTTCTTCAGACACTTGCTCTTCATTTAATCCCAAACCAAGCTCCTTAAAAGGCACCACACATATGTAGTTTGTGACATTGTCACTCTCAGAATTCAGTGGGTAAGTTTACTTAGTGTTAAGGTTGTTAAAGAACCTTTTGCATCACATGCAATATTGACAAATATTATGTGGAAAGAAATAATTTATCTGCTTTATAAAATTAAACAGCCAACCATATAGTTGCAGATGAAACAATTTTAGCTTTAGTTCAAACAAGTTGCTGGAGCAAAAACAAACTGGGCATAAGATTGTGAAATAAGATAATTTGAGTGATTCTACAGATTTAATCGACTGAACATTTGAATGATTAATTATAATCATGTTACAGTCACACCAAACTCAGGGATTTCAGCTTGAAAATCCATTAGCAGAGAATCAGGATCTCAGAATTTCTAGTTTAAAAACTGAACAAGTTTATTAGTTACCTAAGTCCAATTATATGCATACTAAGACTAATAGTCTAGGCCCATGAATCTTATATGTGACATAAAATGCCCAGTCAACAAAGATAGATGAACTTTCTTTTTGAAAAAGATGTATGGATAATTTGTCAGTGAAAATAGACTGATTATAAAACAGCAAGATGATCAAATTGAAAGGAACTTTTAAGAGAAAGGGTAGAATATAGAACTGTTAAGTAAAAACGTGGCAGTTAACCAAATTCTTCTTACACAGCAGCCAGTCATTGTGATATGCTAATTTCCTCCTCCATAATATATTATTTTTAAAAGGATATTGTTTAAGCATATACAAGGTAGCAAGTCTTGAAGCTCTGAGGTTGGCTCTTAGTGATCGATACACAGCTTTTCGAAGACCAATCAGATGCTGACAGGGATGTTGTCCAGCTTTATTATATGGGCAAGCGGCACTAACCCTGTCAAGCAAACTTGAAAAGTAAAATGTGATACAACTGTACAGGTGTCCTAAAGAATGCTAAAAATATAAATATAAAACAATAATTTATCTAAATCTATAGAATATATCTTCATATATCTTGACATACTATTTCAATTTACAAATAAGCCATTTACTAAAATATTGACAAAGGTTAAAATTTAAATGAAAATGCACTGAGGACTGGATTTCTACTTTTTTCTTTTCAATTCTGTAAAATCAACAGTTCTGAAATTCTTAATTTAAGACCTATTAATTTGGATTTAAACTGCAAAATGGCTTTTAAATTTATTTGGCAATGCTTAAAATAATAAAATTAACTATACAATTAAACAAAAAATGGATTTACTTTTAAAACAGGCACACTGTTTCTATCTGAAAATAATTCCTAAGGGATTCAGATTAATAAAAGCTTTTGGGGGCAGGCATGAAAATTTATTCAATTTCCTTTCTATATGTATAAAAACAAAATGTTTTGGATTTTTGTATATATTTTTATACCTCTGTATCATAGTCATTCATCCTGAAATATCTCTGCTTTTTGTTCACCTTCAAGGATTACTTTTTACATAAGTATGGATAAATATGTTTGCCTTTTTAGACCATTCTCGAAATGGGAAGAATATACTTTCACATTAAGCCTATTAGTACCATTTATTGGAAGTGGTATATATTACTCTTTTTTTTTAATGGAATGTGAAATATATATGAAATTATAAGGTAATATTGTCCCATTATTTTAAAATTCAAATGTCTAACAAGAAATAGTGAGTTTATTCTACAATATCATCAGGAATGCCATGTTAAAACTAACTGCAACAATTTTAAAAAATATTGTTTCATAGACTTGTGAAATATTTACCTTGCGGTGTTTATATATTGTATGGAAGTGTAAGAAGCGTATACAACATTGTTCTATAACAATTGCTTGCAATCTGTTTCTCTGAAACGATTGTGTGCAATATTACTTTCTAGACTTTTATATGAAATGAAATAGGTTTCTATTGCTTAAATTTTATGATGTTTGATTCTTAAAATTAAAACATATGCACCATCACTTTATGACATTTTTTTCCTCCTTGCATTTTCTTTAAAGTGCAGGGTCCACTTTTTTTTCAGATCAAACAAGTGTTGAACCATTGGTTGCAACAGGAACTGACTAACTTGGCTTGTCGCCCTAATCTGACATCGTGGGCTGAGAGAAAATCATCGGCCCAAAGTCATCCTGCTGGCTTACATACCTAAGGCGGGACTAGAACTCAGTCTTCTAGTTTCTATCTTGGTGCCTCAAGCACCAAACTGTCTTTCAATTTTACTCAGGTTAACATACATGCCCTTCTTATGGTATTCTCACAATAATGTCCAATGACAACAGAGAAGAATCTCTTTCATATTGCAGCTATACTTTTAAAAACTGTTAACAATAGGATTAACATTCTTAACTGTATATTTATTTTATCAAGAATGGACTTGGGCAACCTTATAATAAGCCTGAATATTTAAAAAGAAAATGCAATGCAGATTTATTATCCATGGTTAAGAGAACTGAAGGCAGCTACAGTTTTTAAACAGTTATTTGAATTGGCAAACAACAGTTTATTATCTACATGCAATTCAAAATAAGTGGTCAATGTGTATGGAAATGTATAAGAAAAAGTTGAAAAATTAGAACTCTTGTTTTGAACCATTCAATTTAAACTTGAATTTTACAGGTAATTTTTTTCCATTTAATTAGAATGCATACTTGAGAAAAACCTGTTGTAAAAATGAATTCCAAAAAATGGGGGGGGGGGGGAGAGAGAAATATTCTCATGGATGGTTCAATCTGTCAAATAATCTATAATAATAATTATTACACTGGAAAGTCAATGTGCTCATATTTGTGAAATGAGAAACGAACCTTAAAAATGTACATTTTTTTGTACATGGCATATTTGTATGTTAATATAAAAATATTTTAGTGTGTATTCATACATGGAAAACATCTGTAGTGAAGGCCTAGTCTATTAAAACTCAATAATAGGTAGCTAGAAGCTTTACTATAAATTTTAGGAAGAGGCATACACATAATCTTATGTGCGTATTGCATTTGGTATTCACATTTCAGTAGTCAAGAGAGTTTACTCATCCTTGTCTCTCTTAGATTCGATCCCCAAGACTCCTTGACTGAAATGTTTACACCGTTTAGAAATTCTGTCAAAAGTTAAGATGGCAAATAATAAATTTGCCCTTGTTACAATAATGTATCACCTTTCTACACATACAGTATGCTTGATTTGAGGGCCAGGAATTCACTTGTTATATCTGATAAAACTGAATAAATTTAAAAAATCTGAGTTTGAATTTGAAAGGAAAATTTTCTTCACCATTCATTAACTTAAGATTTAACAATTGGGTGCAAATCAATTCAGACTCACAGAGTAAATCCCCTGGAAATTACTTCAGTTTCTTGAATGAGTCGCAATGCTTTCCTCACAAGGTTAGTGAAGGCGCGGCAATTAACCATTACATCTTCTAGTTGGAGATGACATTTTTTAAGAGACATTTGTAATTTTGCAATCCGTGTTATGTCCAAACCTCGCATAGTTATGTAAACCAAGAAAACTACTCCTAAAATTAATCCAAGGAATCCACTCCATAAAGAAGGAATCATCACCAATGTGCTGATGAAGAGAAATAATAATGAAATATCCCTGCAAAAAAAATAATAATACACATCTAAGTATGGCTTGATTTTCAAAGTTACAATTAATGATCCAAGATTCTATTTTTTATTTAAAAGCAAATTAACACACATACTTCATTTCTTCCTTTTCAAAATCTTTAAAATTTGTTTCCTGAATACCAATCCATTCCATCAGTCAGATAGATTGGTAGAGCTATTGATTAAGTGTGAGCAGCTATTAACAGCCTTGAAATGGAATCTTTTAATATTTCAGCTTAAAAGGAGGTTTTGAAATTGGTTGGATTTCAGCCTAAGATTGCCACATAGAATATTTTTCAAGTGCAAATATAACTCTCATTTTAAATTGAAGCAAAATCAACTGGGCTTATTTGCAAGTAGATGTATTTCAATGTTAATAATTAAAATTGAAAACATCCATACGAAATAAAAGTTGAATTTAAGTGATTACATTTTAATTTTCATATGTGAAATATGTTGTCTTGGCTTATAGTACTGCAGTACAATTCAACTACCTCTAGCCATTTCTATCACTAGCACAAACTGAAAAATTTAACTGCAAATTTCTACTAACATTCACATACAGGGAAATGCACTTTGTTCTGGATTTGATTTGTATTTTTTTCAGTAGATTTCTCAACTAATTAATCATCTCCAGCATATTTTCTTGTTTTTAAATTGTCTTAATTTATTAACCAAAGCTTTTTCTAATAACACTACTGATTAATGTTAACAATAACAAGATATAGACTATTTAAAATGTATTTAAAATACATTTACTGGTCAAATACATACTTTTAAATGTATGATATACAAAGTATTGTTCAGAAAAGAAAGCTAGTAAAGGGGCATTGTTTTACCTGAATGCCTTTTCTCAGCATGATGATGGAGAATCCACAGATGGGTTATAAACCGTACTCCCTGCCCAGAGACTAAGTCAATTAGAATAGCCACGCCTCCTGCTATCCTGACCCAGATACGACGAAGGCGAAGCTACGGACGAACGTCCCGCATGTTGGTTCTCCTACCCCTGACACAGGGCCTGACTAACCACAAGGGGCGGGAGTGGATTCTCCATCATCATGCTGAGAAAAGGCGTTCAGGTAAGACAACGCCCCTTCTCCAGCATGAAGATGGAGAATCCACAGATGGGACATACCCAAGCTGTCCTGTCCCTAAGGGAGGGAACTAGTCTGGGCCTGTGTCCCGCTAGCTGAAATCACCTGCTGGAGCACCCTCCTCCCAAAGGAAGCCTCCGCGGAGGCAAACTTATCTATCCTGTAGTGCCTCACAAAAGGAGAAGGCGACGACCAGGTCGCCGCCCTGCAGATATCCTCAATGGACGCCTGCATCGCCCATGCCGCAGAAGTCGCTGCACTTCACGTGGAATGAGCGGTGAGGTGGCCTGGCACCGACAGGGAATGAGATTGGTATGCCTTTGCAATACAGGCCTTAATCCACCTGCCTATGGTGGATGAAGAAACTCTTTGTCTCAAGGCAGAAGGCTGGAAAGAGACAAAGAGAGCCTCCGATTTACGGAAGGCTGAGGTCCTCGAAATATAACAATGCAACGCCCTTCGAACGTCCAGCTTATGCCACTGACGCTCCGATGAGTGCGTTGGATTGGGACAAAAATCCGGGAGGACAAGCTCCTGTGACCTATGAAACAAGGAATTCACCTTGGGAACAAATTACGGATCAAGGCGAAGGACCACTCTGTCAGCATGAAAAATGCACAGGTTGTCTCTGACAGAAAGAACAGCCAACTCCGAGATGCGTCTGGCCGAAGTAATAGCAATAAGAAAAGCCAATTTCATGGATAAAAACTGTAAGGAACAGTGCTTGATGGGCTCAAAAGGTGGTAAGGTAAGGGCCTATAAGACCCGAGGCAAGTCCCAAGAGGGATAACGGTGTACAACAGGTGGTCTGACATTAGTTGCCCCTTTAATGAAGGAGCGTACCATAGGGTGGTGTGCCAATGGCACTGCATTATCGCAAGTCAAAACCGTAGAGAGAGCAGCCACCTGTCTACGGATAGTGCTTGTAGACAAGCCCTTGCAAAGCCCCTCTAATAAATAGTCCAGTATATTTGGAATTGTGATAGCAGACAAGGCAAGGTTATTGGCCGTACACCATCGACAAAAATTCCTCCAGGAGGAATCGTAGATTCGATTGGTGGAAGGACGTCTGGAGGCCTGTATCACGGAAATGACCCCTGCCGAATAGGACTCTCATGTTAGGAGACGCCTCTCAAGTGCCAAACGGCTAACTGGAGCCATTGAGGATCCGGGTGGCGAAGGGTGCCCTGAATGAGCACCACGCGCTCCGGAGGAATCCTCCAACATAGGGAGATGGAAAGGCTCACGAGGTCAGCAAACCACGGATGTCCCGGCCAGTGTGGAGCAACCAACAGAACCTCTGCCTGTTCTTGTAAAATCTTCCTGATTACGGCTGGAAGAAGGGGAAGCGGAGGGAAGGTGTAGAGCAGACCCTTGGGCCACTGACTCCGTAGAGCATCTGTCCATTCCACCCCTCGAGAGGGGAACCGGGAGTAAAACCTCAGAAGCTGGGCGTTCGCAGGAGATGCGAACAGATCCAGAATCGGAGGTGCGAACCTCTCTGAGATCTCCCTGAATAGGCTGGGAAGCAGGCTCCACTCGGAGGGATCCAAAGTGGCTCGGCTTAAGGAGTCTGCCTGTTGATTGGCTTCCCCCGAAATATGTTCCGCCCTCAAGGAGGCCAGATGGCCTTCCGCCCAAGATATCAGCAACTGGGCTTCGGTCATCAGGGACTTGGACCGAGTGCCCCCTTGCCGATTTATGTGGGCCTTTGCCGTCACATTGTCGGTCAGCACCAGAATGTGCTGACCCAACACTGTCTCCTTGAAGTGGAGGAGAGCAAGGTAAATGGCACGGAGCTCCAGCCAGCTGATATTGTGTTTGAGGTCCGATAGGGACCAGCGACCCTGAGCTAGTTGGGGTCCCAAGTGCGCCCCCCAGCCCAAAAGGCTGGCATTGGTTGTCAGGGTCATCCTGACCGATTCCTTGAACAGGGAACCTTTGGACAAGGCTGGGGACACCCACCACCTAAGGGAGATCAATACTGGGCGAGGGATCCGCACCCTCTAATGAGATGAACCTGTGCCCAGCCGCTGGAATGGCAGCAGGAACCACTGTAGAGCTCTGGAATGGAATCCGGCCCATGGCACTATTCCCAGACAGGAAATCATCTTTCCCAGAAGCTGGGAGAGAACCGCCAGGGTCATCACTGGCCTTCCTTGCAATTGCCTCATTAGGGCCCGAATGCTCTCCTGACGGTCCCGTGAAAGATACACCCTGCAAAGGTGGGTATCTATGATCGCGCCTAGATGGAGCAGACAGGTGGATGGAGCCGTCTGGCTTTTCTGAAAATTTATAGAAAACCCCAGGTTCTGGAGGGTTCTGATCGATAAGGCCAAATCGGACCGGGCCTTCCTCAAGGAGGTGGACTGAATGAGGATGTCGTCCAGATAACACTGGACTCTTACTGGGATCAACCTCAGGTGTGCAGCCAGAGCAGTCAAAATCTTTGTGAATGCCCTTGGGGCGGATGAGAGACCGAATGGAAGAGCTCGGTATTGGTAATGGTGATGGTTGTAACAAAACTTGAGGTACCTGCGATGACTGGGAAGGATTGGAATATGCAGGTATGCCTCCGTGAGGTCTATGGAGGCCAGGAAATCGTGCCGTCTGATGCTGGCCAGAATGGATCGAAGAGTCTGCATCTTGAATTTTTTGTAAACCAGATGCCTGTTGAGACTCTTCAGATCGAGGATCGCCCTCCATCCTCCTGAAGTCTTTGGGACTACAAAGAGAATGGAGTAAAAACCTCGACAGATCTGACCAGCTGGCACGGGCTCTATGGCTCTGATCTCTAAGAGATGCTGGATAGCCTCGGACATGAGTCGGGTCTTGCTCGGGTCCCTGGAAACCGGGCAAGAGACGAAACACTCCGGAGGGAGGGATAGAAATTCAAGGGGGAGACCGTCCCTGATGGTGTTGAGGACCCACACATCTGAAGTGACTGCTTCCCATTCGGGAAGAAAAAAGGTGAGCCTGCCCCCAATCGGAAGGTACCTTCGAGTCACTTGTGCCTTCTAAAAGGACGGCCTCCCGCGCCCCGAACGGGCCATTTGGAATGGGGCTGTTGACGGGATCTGGGGGCAGGTCGATCCGTCTGGCGATCAGACCTGGGAAAAAATGGCCGGAAGGGCTGAGACCAATCTGACCCCGCACCTGGGCGATAGGATGGCCTGCGGGGGTAAGGGTTTGGACGTCTGTCCACCCTCCTATGTAGGTGAGGCAAGATCTTGCGCTTGTCCTTGTCCTCCACCAGGAAGGGGCCTAGGGCGTCTCCAAACAGCCGGCCACTCTCATAGGGGGCAGAAGCCAGGCGCCATTTTGACCTTAGGTCTGCCTTCCAGTGTTTGAGCCAAAACAACCTGCGGGTAGTTACATTGGAGGCCAAGGCTCTAGCTGAAAAACGAGCCGCGTGTAGCGAAGCGTCAGCTAGATATTCTGAAGCAGCTAATATGATAGAGGCCCTAGCGAAAAAGGAGGCTGTGGTGGAGGCTCTGATTGACCAAGCCGAAGCCTGATGAGACCTGCGTAGAGAAAATTCAGATTTTTCAGGACCTCTACCATGTCAGCCGGGGCCATAGATGAAGAGAGGATAGGGGCCATGGCCTCATCTACTGTTGGGACCTCCAGGAGATCTGCTAGGAAAGGAGCTACACAAAATAACTTTTTATCTAAATTCCCAGGGGAAGGTAAAGTAGCTGGGGCTCCCCATTGTTTCCTGATGGTATCCAGGAAAAAAGGGGGACAGGGGATGTGTCTCTCATCCACCTGAGGCTCAGAGAAGAGAGGCTTAGGATCCCTGCTAGTAGAGGGCTCTGTTTGAGGTTCCTGACCTGGGTCAATATTGGCCGAGGCAGTGGCCTTCATCAGTAAGGACTTGAACAAGCCCAGATCAAAAAGACCAACAAAGGGAGGCGGATCCGGAGCGGTTTCCTCATCCTCAGACAACTGTATGTCCGGAGCCCCATACTCCTCAGAGCCAGAGTCCCTGGCCCTGGGCGAAGGGGCTGAGTAAACTGACTCCGGATATTGAGGGGAGACCCGGTGCCAACTAGGCTCATCCCTGGGAGCTAATGACTCTGGCCTGGGCGTGTGCTGAAAGGACGATGCCATGCCCTGAGCAAAGGCCTGGGCAATCAAGGCTTGAAGCTGATCTGGACGCATCCCTAGTTCTGGAGGGCGAAGCCCGGCTGCAGTGGGGGTAAATGTGGCCTCAGGGACTGACATGGATGGAGTTGCAGGGGAGATCCATTGCGATCCCTGCAGTTGAACAATTGGAGAAGCTATGCGCTGACCTGGGTCGCCCACAGGAGACCAAGCTCTAGGTGTTAGGGAGCTGGGTGGGACCGGTTGGGGATTGAATAGTGATGCCTCCTGAGAGGAAGGGATAGGAGGCCCAGTAGTCAGAGATTGTTGAGCCTTGGAGAATTGCTTTTCCAGGGCTAAATGTCTCCTATCTGCCGCTTTCTCAGCTGCTTTGGAACCCTTCCTATCAGAACTGGACTTGTCCTTAGCCTTCAGGCTCCCTGCTGCTCTTGATGGAGCAGATTTGTCCGTCTCTGGAATAGATTGGGCACCAAGAGAGGTTTCTTGGACCTCCTTATCCGCCATTGTAATGAGAAAAAAAAGTTCCTGAACTGCGGATTAAACGTGCAGCAGGCCTCAGATGGCTGGTGCCAGCGCCCGCTTGTCATAAGAGACAGGTGATCTGTCTAGGGAACCAGGTGTGCTATGTAAGTGCCTGCAGGTGGCACGTGAATTGGTGGGTGTCAGCCCACGCGCGCTCCTGTCTGCTTTTTTCTCAGCAACTTCGGCAATCTCAGAGGGGCACCGGAACCCAGGACAGGTAAAAGTCAATCAAAGTAATACACAGGCCTGAATCAGACCGTGGAGGAATCAATGGCTACGGGCCTCAATTGGCTGAGCCAGAACCTCTGCGCGCTAAGCATACCTGGTAGTGAAGCACAATAAATATCAAAAGCTAAAGTAAGCCTGCACAGGGGAGAAAAATGGCTGCCACTGTAAAGCGTGTTAGAAACTGACCATAAAATGACGGATGGAGAGCCTGTGAGAGATTTGATCCAAATAACAAGGCCAACAAATAAAGGGCCACTCTCAAGTGCTCTAATTAACACACGCTAATCAGAAAAAGAGGCCAAAAGCCTCAAACTCCCCAAAAATCAGAAAGCCAGGTTTGAATCTGGCTCCAAATGAAACTGCGCCGGGATCGTGGCACTCAAAATGGCCACACTTAAATTGCGCGCTTAAAACAAGGCCAGGAAGGATCTCTAAATGATCCCAAAACAGCAACTGCACAAGCAAAATTACAAGGAATGAAGGGGGGGACGGACAATCCTAGCACCCCCACCTTCTACAACCAAAAAGAAAAAGAACGCTTGATAGCAGCGTTCGTGAGGCCGACGCCCAGCTGACTAGCGGCCGAAAAAAACAAACCGCGTGCTGCAGCTGATCGTCGGCAAGAGAAAGGGAAAAAAGGCAGCAGGGAATGAAATTCGTGTCCCTGCAGCTTAAAGGCAAACTTTTAAGGGAAAAATCCACAGATGGGAAAGAAATCTACAACCTGCCTAGGAGAACCAATGCCATGTGACTTCACTGGGCTGAAGACTAAGTCATATCTGGGTCAGGATAGCAGGAGGCGTGGCTATTCTAATTGACAGTCTCTGGGCAGGGAGTACGGTCTATAACCCATCTGTGGATTCTCCATCTTCATGCTGGAGAATGTACAAGTTCTATATACAGGAGAAAAGTGGGACTATATGTAGAGAGCTCTCTTTCTCTTTATCCATAGAATCTCTGTTAACAAATGAGGAGTCTGCAGAATCAGGATCCCCATTCACATAAAGAGATAAGCCACTTATCCCCACAGAGAGAAACTAAAGTAGGATGAAACAGCATTCTCAGCAAAAGGACTTACTCTGAAGAATTTACCTGAGAGTAAGATATAACTCAGTAACTGTCTGGTTTGGCGCTGCAACCAAACAGGACAGATACAGACTTCAATGGATAGTTAGACTGCAGAAAAAATAATTGCAACCAGTCTACCTTCCATTGAGGATCTGTATATATGGCATGAACCAGAAAGAGGGCTGAGAAAATATCTACCCCTCACATCCTAGACATAATCTATTTCAACTTCTCCTCTCAGGATGCTGCTATAGGGCATTGCATGCCAAAACAGCCAGACATATAGTTTTTTCCTCCGTGCCATCACTCTGCTGAACACTGTTTCATTTCTCATCTTTTCTCATCATCTCATCTTTCCTACTATCTTCTTCCTACTGGTTTCTTATGATTTATCAATTGTTGTTTATTATGATCTATGACCTATTACTTGCTGTTTATATGTCTACTCTGAGCTTATGCACCGGAAACAAATTTCTTGTGTGTCCAATCACTCTTGGCCAATAAATAATTCTATGATTCTATGACATATTTAAATAGTAAGCAATCATAGATTTCCTTGTGTTTCCAGCTAAATAGCAATGTCTTTTATGATCAATTTTATAAGCAAAAGCTAAAAAACTGTTCAGCACACCAAGGATTTCTTCCCAAGTTTCTATTTCATTTTACATTTGATAAGTAGTGCTAAATAATCCCTCACCAGCACAGCAGCAATTTATTCACTTTTACCTAAGAACAAGAGCTATCTAACTCAATGTGCCTTATTAAAAAGCATAAATAGTTTGATGCTTACTTATATCAGATTTATTCATTGTTTATTTCTGTGAATATACACATGCTTACATATATGCAAAAATATAAGTTTCTGTGTGAGAATCTTAATCTTCATTCATTTAATAGTAAGTTTTTGCTTAACTTTTCTTTGGAATGAAACCTTTGGGTAGAACACATATAAACATACATGCTGTCACATACATGTGTCATATACACGCTGCTGGGAGAAAAATGTTCCCCAGGAACTGATAATCCTAACAAAAATAGAAAAGATAGGTAGTGATTGGAATTTTAATGTTTCTAATATTTTTTTTAGGGAAGGATGTCATAAACTCAGGCTCATTTGCCTGTTGGGAAAATATGGTAAAGCAAAACATACTCCTGCAAATTAGCAAGGAATACATAGAGATGTAGCCAATACCAAAATCATGACATAGGATATAAAACAAAAAGAGAAAACAAACTAAATAATATGTCTATTCGCTGGGAGGCTATGTGTGCAAATACACTTCCTCTAACAATATACATCATACATTCACATAACATGCATGTGGCTTAAGTCAATACCAAATATTAGGAGTTGCTAGGGAGCATAGTGTTGGAAGATGTCCATATTCCTGCTGCTTGAGCTGTCCTGCAGACAGGATACTAGGATCAAATAGTTCAATCAGTTCAACATCCTCCTGTAGCAGAACTTCCTGTTGCAGGATGGTGCAGAGTGCATCTGAACGAAAACCAACATCCTTAAAGCAGAGGGAAGTAAAAAACAGCATCAACCGATCACGTTCATGCACAAAAGCAAGCATTAAATTTAAATCATTTTTAATTCTGTGTTTATTGCATACATAGTGCTACAAAATATATATTTAATTTAGCCATCTCTCATAATCTTCTCTTAGAGTGCTTATAACTTTAAATTTGCACAAAAGAATGGGAGGAAAGAAGAAAAAGTAAATAATATGCAGCTGTCTGTGTTGAGGAAAATTGAGAGGCCCATGAGTTCCTGAAGCAAATATTTAAAGTCTCCGACTGACTAGTTAGAGAATTTGGGTGCTAGAAAGAAAAATGCCAGCTTTGTACACCTCCTGTTTTTAGGCTCTGCCCCTAGTGTAGCAGGAGTGTAGTGTAGCAGGAGTGTAGTGTAGCAGGAGCCACAAATATTTGTGCCAAAAATTATAGCAGCTCTGGACCTACTCAGCCTGTCTGATGGGTTTTCATTTGTTCAAACACAGCCTTTTACTTTCAAGGATCTAGACTTCAAAAGAGATACACGGGCTATATACCCAGCAGTAACCCTATAGCATTTTCTCTTAACAGTGCTTGCCTCATCAATTGGTAACATTCCACAGTGGAAATGAATAACTGAGGCCGGAGACAGGAATATGTGATTATTTGAAATAGGACTGAAAACTAATTGCCAGCAAACTGCTCTTTTAACATCAATTTTTGGATGAAATATGATTTGCAAGATTTTTACATGTATAGAAAGATCTGTTTTAGTATTAATACCATATTTATTTTGAAAACAAAAATAAAAGCTACAAAAACTAAAAGATATACTTATTAGCAACTTCATAAAAGAGTACTTATGTTCCTAACACATATAAAAATGATTCTTAAACAGTTAAGACTGTTTTAGTTCCTTCTATTCAGATTTAAACACCAAATATTTTAGTTTGCAAACTACAGTATGTAATATGGTCAACAAATGCTTAATAATAATAAAAATAATAAGGAATTATATATAAAAATATTAAGGAAAATGGGTGAATTGCTTGAAAGTAAGGTGAGCTGGTAATAACAGGTGCTTACCAATTGATGAAGCATATCATGTCTTTTCTTATATAGGGAAAAAGGAAGCCAGCTTTTTAATATCTCAACTAGGTTTGACAGGATGTCTTTCTGTAAAGAATTAAAAACTGTTTGAAGCCTTAAATATATAAACAGTCTTCATTACTTTCATCTGAAGATTATTTGCATTTTAACCAAGTTCAAAGAAACCATACTGTAAAGCAGGCATGTCAAACTGCCGGCCCGCAGGCCGTATGCGTCACACCGAAACCGCACCCATCCCATTGCCGGCAATGGGGGAAAAGTCATGATACATCGCGTGACATCACGTAACGTCGCGAGTTTGATATGCCTACTGTAAAGCAAGCAGGCCATTACATATTAGAGATCAGTGTATGGATTTTTGGCAGCACACCACATTAATGTAGTAGTTTTTAAAATCATAAACAGAGCACTGAAAGTGCTTTTTTATAAAATATTACATTAAAAAAAATAATATATTATCTGCTTTACAATTCAATAAGACCTCAGCATCTTTAAAATAAAACCTTATTTTAGAATGGTGTTTAAATGTCAATTAGTTAGCAGTTGAAAATACGGCAAGCCAATATTCTCTCAATATATACCAATAATAATTATCTCCTTATTATGTTATTTATGTATCTTGGAATGAAATCTTTAGATGTAATTCAAACTGAAAGGATAATGACAAGTATTCTATTTATGCACACACAAAAATACAAGCTGGATCATGTCTCCCAAATAATACTCTCTTTGGAAGAGAATACCTCTTGTCTTCTGCCTGAGACAAGTTGCACTAATGCACATAAATTGTATGTCTATTTTATGGAGAGCTTGTCCACACTGTACATAAATGTCCTTGTAAGACCCACTACCACCCATCACAGAGTATTCCAAACCTTTATAATCATCAGAAATCATGAAAGTTTGTGCAATTTTGTATTTTGTAATGGTCTTTAGAAAAGATTGACTACTGACTCACAATCTTCATCATTACAGGGGCCAAGTGACGAGTCCCCAAGATGCAACACTCAGTCTGCAGTGCCTCAAATCTTCATCATCTCTGTGCATTATTCAATTTTGCATGCTAAATGCGTATGTACCGTAGATATACTGCTGTATTTGAAAAGGGGGAAGCAAGCCCTGCTTCCTGTCATCAGTTCTGTGACTCCACTATCCTAGAGCCTAGATTCCCCAAATACCATTTGTCAGATACAAAATGAGCCCATCTAAAGGAACTTATCAATGAGAACTTACAGAAAAGTTTCATCTGTCCTACTACTTCCCCTGCTAGTGTTTTTATCTTTTTTGTTAATGAACAGGATGGCTTATGTATAATGTATGATTTATTAGATCTAATAAATCGAATTTTCTCAAGAGCTCATGGCAGCACACATATCATTCTTAATCTATTTTTTCCTCATAACAAATCTGTGAGTTATATTGGGCTATGAGATAGTATCTAGCTCAAAATCATTCTGTAAGCATTTATGCCAGAAGGTGAATTAAATTTGGATCTCCCTGGTGCTAATCCAACAGGTAGAATCCATTTCTCTTTAGCCATCTCCCATTAGGAGGCTTTAACAAATTGTTTTTAAAAACAGTTCCTAACTTTGCTAAACTAACCATAACCAACATATTTTACAAAGAAGGGATGTGATCACATGCAGTTGCCCATGACTTTTCCTATCCTGTCACTTATCCAACCAGCCAGAAATATCGTTCTTTCTACTGTTAATAAATCCTAAGACCAGACAGATAGTAAAGATTTTTATAACTTCACACAGGAAGTTAAGTCATTTGTAATTTAAAGAAAAGTTTTCTGTAAAGAAAATAGAAGAGAAAAAGAGATTAATGACTACCAGACCAATAAAGCTGTTGAAGGTTTACTGTTTCCAGGGGAAATCAGGGGAAGCTCTCTTTAAGCAATTGTGAGTGGGAAGAGGGCTAAAATCCCACTGAAGAAAGAAAAGTACAGCCATGGGAAAAATCTACCCAATGCAAGTAATTTTGTAAAAAGCTAAAGAAAAGGAAGGAAAATGATCATATATGGCTAGCCCACAGGAGAAAATCCCACTTTGAGAATGTCAGTCAACCAGCTTAACTAACCCTCTTATCTCTAATTAGGAACTGAATGTAAAGGTAGCATTATTCATATTTAGTTAAACTACTTGAATGAAACACTGTATTAGAGCATATATCAAGACCTCTTTTTTGCCATACAATTCTATAAGCAGCAAACCATTTAGGGAGAAGAGGCCTAAAAAAAAGAGGGGGGGGGAGTGATATGTAGTGATAGTTTCAGCTAAGAAAAGAAGAGAATCAACAGCGGGGCAAATCTAGCAATCACCAAGAAAAATGAGGGTGGGGAAAAGAACTTGATGCTTTTAGATCAAAAGGGAGAGGAAACTGAAAATAGAGAGAAAATATAAGGAATGAAGCTGACTGTAAGAACCAGTGGTTCCCAAATTGAGGAGAACAGTTATGTCAACAAAGGTCACATCCTTTCTAAGGCAACTGAAAGAAAGGTAAGATTCTGTTCACCTATTAAGGTCAGAGAAAAAAGCCTAGAATGTGTAATTAATGTGTTTATGGATGCTACAGCACACAAGTCTATGTGTATATGAGCTTAGACCTGCTTTCAATAAACTCATCTTGCTGAGCCATATCGGGAAATGTTCTGATAAGTAGGCCTAATCCTGAATGAGAGTTAAATGTCTGCGAGCTGAGATCTGTCTTGAGGAGCATTATGACAAAGAATTAAATCTAAAAATATAATGTTGGAAAGTTTTTGAACTACTTTGGAGCAAAGAGATACAGATAGTCTTCAACTTACAATTATTCATTCAACAGTCTTTCAAAGTTGTGACGGTGCTGAATGAAGGGACTTACAATCAGTTCCTAAAGTTATGGTTGTTGCGATGCCCCTGCAGTCACCATCTGGGTGCTTGGGAACCCATTTGCACTTAGAATTGGTTGCCAAATGCTCTATGATCATATATTTGCAATCTTCCCTGCTGGCTTTTCCAAAAAGCCAGTGGGGAAGCTGGCAGGGACTACACAAGTTGTCGCCTGGTGAGAAGGACTCCCTTTTGCCTCTGGGGACTGACTGAAAATGCTCCATGCTGAAATCCAAGCAGCTCTGTATCTTTTTAAATTTGTATTTGTATTAAGTCTTTATATTTTCTCTTCAAAAGTATAAGAAATAAATTCATTGGAAAAAAGTTTTAGAAGAATAAGAAAAAGAAATAAAAACAGACCATTAGACCAATTGGTAGGTAGCAATATTTGTCATATGCCGACTATATTTTCCATTTTTGCTTTTTAAGAATGGGGGGGCAGGTGATGCAGGGTGGTAGTACGGTGCCATCATTTCCAGAATGATTGGCTTATTTTCAAAGTTTGGATAAAAGATATATTTATTTGTTTTTCTGGCATATTAAAAACAAATGAGGGTTTACACATTTGTTCACAGTTGTCTATCATTGAAAAACAAAAGGAAACTGCAGCTTCAATTTTCAGCAATACAGGAAAAAAAGGTATCAGTTTGACAATACACGTATTAAGGAGATACAAAAATGGTACGGTATGTTATTTTTAGCTAATATATTATGTTCTCCACAGAAGAATTTGGAAATTATGCAAAAATGAAATGTGATACTTACTGTGCTTATCACATTGCAAGCAAACAATCAGTAAGATTGTTACTGTGCCTGTTAGCCTAATTTTATTGACACTGCCTCCCACTCAGACTCTTCCAATGAAGGAGAATATTTGTAGCACAGGGTTGAAATGAGGGGTCCTTGGTGCTCTCTGAGCTTGCTTGTTTTCTTGCCAACGTTTCATTATCCTCACTAGGTATCATCACTAGCACTGATGATGTTACCTAGTTAGGCTAATGAAACATCTGCAAGAAAACAGGCAAGCTCAAAGAGCACCAAGGACCCCCCACTCAGACTCTTCAATCTATTATTACAGATTGTACATGATATGGATGTCACCAATCCAAAACCCAAGTTCAAGCCCAGACCTTATTGAACTGGGTATGCTGCAGATCTTTCATTTTCAAGATATAGTCACAGTGGCAACTTTTTAAACTTATTTCTGTATTTTTTTAGATTTAGATTTTTTTTATCCTGCCTTAATTATTTTTATAAATAACTCAAGGAACATAACCTAATACTCCTTCCACCTCCTATTTTCCTCACAACCACCACCACCACCTGAGGTGAATTGGGTTGGGACAGAGTGACTGACCCAAAGTTACCCAACTGGCTTTCATGCCTAAGGTGAGATCAGACTTCACTTTCTACTTGGTACCTTAACCACTAAACTAAATTGATTCTCTTATTTTTCTTGCAATCCATCGGAGTTTTCATCATCTCATCTTATCTCTGCTACAATGAACAGACCTAGTTTTTACTCCAAATATATAGTTTAAATTAAAAACCTTCAGACTGAACTTAATGTAAACAATAAGCTTATTTTTAACTACAGGAAAATGACAGGGAATTAGATTCCAGATTTCTGATCTATAGTCTCACATGATAAGTATAGTTGCTATTTTGCTTAAAACAAAAACAGCAACCTGCAGGGGTTGTATTATCCATGGGAAATTCTGTTTTAGAACTGTAATGCTAGAACCCAGGAAAAAATACCTGAAATTAAGAACCAGTAATTTTGTGGGTAATTTTGTACCATGTAAATACCTTGGCCATGTGGCAAACCCATGTGAACTCCATTTCTGCCTGCACTGTACTGTATCACCAACCAGAGAATAAATAGACACATTGCAAACAAAGCTTAGGATCCATACATTCCAATAGAAATATATTTGTGACTAGCACTGATCAATCATTCTCAAAAAAGCAATTACATAAAGGGATCAAGAGTTCTTTAGAACCTTTGGAGTTTCTACGTTTTTTTCTTTTCCAGAAATATCCTTTCCTTTTCCTGAATTCTACATACATACATACATACATACAAACATATTTTCCAGTCTAATTAATGATTCCAATCTAATTAATCATGGCCATTTCAATAAGACTTTAATACCTGAGATTTCTTCTTTCCTTTCCTTTCCTTTCCTTTTATTTTTGGACTGTGGGCCTTAAGGCAATGAAAACAGTACTTTGGTAATAGTTGAATTGGAATAGAAAAATATGAAAACTGATATATATCTTTTCATAATATTTCTCTTTCTCTCACAAAATGCATCCTTTGGGGTTCAAATCACTGATCTCTTCTGCTTTGGCTGCTGCTAGATGAGACTGAGCTCTTTTGGAACAACTGAAAACCCTGCAACACTATATTAAGGTCTAATAACATGGATAAAACAAGAAAAAGTAGCAAGTGTCTTCCCAATTACCACAACTACCCCCAAACACAACAGGCAAAGATACAATTTCTATTACTTGACTTTAGTAGCTCCTTAAATCCTAAAATTCTGAACAACTGGCATAAAAGGTCCAAAAGCAATGGCATTAGCCAACAAATAAACAAAATTGCCAACAGCATTCACATGCAAACAGGGAAAGTTTCATGAAGACAATGCATTTTTAAACAGATACCTGTTATCAAAATTTTCACAGATTATATAGTGCATAACGCTATCTACCTACCTCCTGAATAACACTTACATCCATATCTTTTGGTCCCTCTTTGGATGTGCATTCTTCTGACTTCTGCAACAATGGTGAGCATATTTCAAAATCAGTGTGTCCCAGATCCTGTAAGTACTGATAAAGTGGTGAATTCTAAAATGAAATGAAAAAAGCTACTTATTTCTGTTTTGTTTGTAAACAAGAGCTGGAATTAATGATTATAGTTTACTGAAATATTACAAAACATTAGATGAAAACAATGCATCTCGGAAACAAAAATCTCAAGAAATGACACTGGTGAGGCTACTTAAAAGCCAACTGCATGTTTTGCTATACAACGGCAGCCTTGCGAAAACATAAAGGGCATCTAGTTTATGCAGAAGAAAACTTGTTTTCTATTGGAACTAACTACAGGTAGTCCACAACTTATGACCCCAATTGGGACCAGAACATCCATTACTAAGCAATGCAGTCATTAAGTGAGTTGCACCCAATTTTATGATCTTTTTTTCAAAAGTCATTAAGCAACCCACGTGGATATTAAGTGGATATAAAGATCCTGGAGCATTGGGGAACTACCAGAGGACTGGAAAAGAGCTGATGTAGTTCCCATCTTTAAAAAAGGGGGAAAAATGGATCCAGGAAACTACACACCAATCAGCCTGACCTCAATACCTGGGAAGATTCTGGAAAAAATAATCAAGCAACGAATCAGCAAACACCTAGAGGCAAACAAAGTCATTACCAAAAGCCAACTTGGGTTTGTCAAAAACAGATCATGCCAGACAAATCTTATTGCATTCTTTGACCAGGTGACAAAATTAGTGGACCAGAGGAATGCTGTGGATATAATTTACTTGGACTTCACTAAGGCATTTGATGAAGTAGACCACAACCTACTACTTGATAAGATAGAAAAATGTAGGTTAGACAGCATCACCACCAGATGGATTCGTAGCTGGCTGACCGGCCGTACTCAGCGTGTGGTCCTCAATGGAACTGCATCTACATGGAGGGAAGTGTGTCGTGGGGTGCCCCAGGGCTCTGTTCTGGGCCCAGTGCTCTTCAACATCACCAATGATTTGGCAGGAATAGCCAATACTCCAGAAGATAGGCTTAAAATACAGAAGGATCTTGACAGACTTGAACATTGGGCGCTCTCTAACAAAATGAAATTCAATGGTGAGAAAAGTAAGGTTCTACATTTGGGCAAGAAAAATGAAATGCACAGGTATAGTATAGGTGGTACCTTGCTCAATAGTAGCAACTGTGAGAGGGATCTTGGAGTCCTAGTGGACAATCACTTAAATATGAGCCAGCAGTGTGCTGCAGCTGCCAAAAAAGCCAACACAGTGCTAGGCTGCATTAACAGAGGGATAGAATCAAGATTACGTGAAGTATTAATACCATTTTACAATGCTTTGGTAAGGCCACACTTGGAATACTGCATCCAGTTTTGGTCACCACGATGTAAAAAAGATGTTGAGACGCTAGAAAGAGTACAGAGAAGAGCAACAAAGATGATTAGGGGACTGGAGGCTAAAACATATAAAAAACGGTTGCTGGAATTGGGTATGTCTAGTTTATTGAAGAGAAGGACGAGGGGTGACATGATAGCAGTGTTCCAATATCTCAAGGGTTGCCACAAAGAAGAGGGAGTCAAGCTATTCTCCAAAGCACCTGAAGGCAGGACAAGAAGCAACGGATGGAAACTAATCAAGGAGAGAAGCAACCTAGAACTAAGGAGAAATTTCCTGACAGTTAGAACAATTAATCAGTGGAACAACCTGCCTCCAGAAGCGGTGAATGCTCCAACACTGGAAGTTTTTAAAAAGAGACTGGACAGCCATTTGTCTGAAATGGTATAGGGTTTCCTGCCTGAGCAGGGGGCTGGACTAGATGACTTCAAGGTCCCTTCCAACTTTGTTGTTGTTGTTGCTGTTATTGTTATTATTATTATGTGAATCTGGTTTCTCCTATGACTTTTTTTGTGAGAAGCCTCTGGAAAAGTCGCAAATGGCAATCACATGATCCTGGGATGCTGCAACTGTTGTACATATTATTATGATTGCCAAGTGCCTGAATTTTGATGATGTGACTGTGGGAATCCTGCAATGGACTAGTTATAACTTTTGAATGGTCATAAGTTGAGGACTTACCTGTAGATCTATTTCTGAAAGGAGGAGTCCCTCCAATGAGATTTACAAGTGCATAAAAGCCTTTGGAAAGGCTTTCTTAAGCACAAAAGTGAAAAAAATTAGGTAGGACATTTATGATAGCCTTTCCGGATAAATCAAACATGACTAGATGAGCTAGATCTACTTTATTGTAAAGCTACATTAATAGAATCTTGCAAAAAGTACAAAATTTCCCACTGTCATTTTTAACTGTGTGATCCATTAGGGCAGGTCCTTCCTATTTTTTTCTCTCTAATCATTAAGCCTTGGGGGGGGGGCTTATGCTTTCTTGACTGCTTTCTAGAAAGCATCTTCTGCCTCCTTTCCCCAAATTCATCCCATAGTCCATTACAGACTCATAGGAAGGGATGTTTCTAGCTACTATTTTTAGATGATCTTAAAAATACAACCATACAACATATACTTAATTTTTATACTAGTAACTGCCTTTCATATATTTTACCATTGGAACAGGATAATGGATAACTGCCAAATCTCTGTTAGCATTTCATATTATGCTTTACTGAATTAGTTTAACAATGGAAAAGTCATTAAATATACAAGATAAAAAGCTATAAAAATATTTTTATAGTAAGATGCTGTAGCCAATTGTTCTTTTGTTATACTATAATACCATGAGTAAAGAATAAATGCTTCCTAAATAAACTGAAATAATCATTCAACTGCATTGCAGAAATAAAAGTTAGCAGGTAGGAAAGAATAAGCACACAAAAGGTTATGAAAAAAGCATTTAAAGAAAAGCATGATAAAGTTTACTAATTGTTTTTTTCACATTAACATCCCTTTATTTAACATACAGAATGCATTCCATAAAAAAGAATAAACTTTTTTTTTTAAAAAACAATTGAAACTATAAATATGAATAGTGATTGAATGCATTATCATAATTGCCTTTATGTTGTAAGGCATACCAAGAACATTTTTGCTGATGCAAGGTAAAGGAAATGACTAAGACGTTCTCCATTAGATCCTCCCTACTCCACCCTAATTTATCTCCTGCATATCTAACCTTTTCATTCATGCTTAATTACATAAATTTACAAACTGCTACATATTAAAAGACCATTCTATCCTTGTTTAAAGCTAAAGATGGATCAAAAGTTAGAAGTTAAAGAACACTCTTCAAGAATTACCTTCAACTGTCTTGTGAAGACATATGTAATTGCTAAAATAAATGCAGCTGAAATTTTAAGTTTATGCTGAAACATAGATGCCCACAAGACTTACAGGCAAAATGAATCTTGTCTCCTGGAAAATGTGATTCCACCTTTCTCTTAAATACACTTCCAGTGCATCCGAGATAATTTCTTCCACCTCCCCATTTCTTTCTACTTGTCTCTCCAGGGTGTCTGGAGCAGAAAATCTGAAGTACAAATCAGAGAAACTGCACCTGTACTTTCATCCAGATACATTTTTGTGGCATAGAAGCAGAAGAAGCCAGAAGCAACTCACTAAGCTGTTTCTTCTGTTCTGTGCAATAGGAGGAACCCAACATCAGCTGATAAGATATAAAAGGCTTTTAGAAAGCTGATGCTTAAACGAAATGATGCACATCAATAAAATGTTTTGCAGATCTTGCCAAGCAATTCTATTTAAAAGTCTTAGTCATAGGTTCTTGGAGCATAATCATCTTGGTTTACTTATCAGCTAACAAATTACTCAAATCTCATTTCAGATAAGTATGGGAGAGTGACACTGGAAATGTACATGTTACCATCAATGTGTGAAATTAAGCATCTTATAGAATGCCTAGAAAACCTATAAAATGACAAAAATGGGAAAGTATCAAAGTATAAAATGCTTAATATTTCACACATTTCCTAGGCATTCTATGCAATGCCAAAGGCAAACCAAAAGAGTGTAAAATACTCCCAATAAAATGCGATTCTAGCCTTCCTTGTTGCAACAAGGTCAATCATTTATTTTTTTTTAGTAAGAAGGTCCTGTACATTATTTTGCATTTCTTCTTTCATTTTCATATATGTCTTTTCAAGAAAGGGTTAGAAATTCTAACCCTTTTCATGACTCTCTTTCCATTACTTTGCCTAAATAGATCTTGTCATTCTGCATAATGTCTAGGTATTATCTGCCTAGGGCAGGGGTAGGCAACCTTGGCTCTTTTATGACTCATGGACTTCAACTCCCAGAATTCCTGAGCCAGCATGGCTCAGCTTGGAAACCTCTCCCTTTCCCCTCAGCATGGCTGGCTCAGGAATTCTGGGAGTTGAAGTCCATGAGTCACAAAAGAGCCAAGGTTGCCTACCCCTGGCCTAGGGGGAAAGTATATAGTATATTAAAATAACACAGACATTCATATTTTGCCTAAAATGTTACACATTTTATAGATTTCCTAGGCATTCTATACAATGCCAGCTTTTCACACATTGCCACTAACATATATATGATCTAGGCAGTTCTAAATATCAACATTTTTCTATCTATGTTACAAGTTCTGATGTTTTTATATAAGAGCCTTTCTCATAAGATTCACATGAAGAAACTTTCAAAATCTCATTTTCAGAGTCAATACAACAATATAAGACTTCAAGAACAAAAACCACACTAATCTCCCCTCAAAACTGCTTAATAACTGTGCTCTAAGAAATTATCTTGGAATTTAAAATTATCCTCAACAAATGAACAGAATCATAGAGATACTGAAAACACACACAAAGAATAATAAATACTGTCACAAGGACTTCCGGGTTTGGTCGCAGCGCAGGCGGTCGCACAAAGATTTTGCTCTCTTTGCCGGCCGGTTTTCCCCCGCCGGTAGACCCTGGATAGGATCGAAAGTCGCCCTGGAGGGGCGACCACCATTGAGGAGGCCACTCGTCGATGGCAGAGGGAGTGGCAGCTCCCTCTGCGATCCGAGACAGCTCCTTTGGGCCGACGGGGAAAAAGATTGGCCATTAACATGGCCGATCATCTAGCTGCTTCAGCTGAAAGTCACAGCAACATCTAAGCGAAAAGAACCACCGTGGGTGATCCGGGTGAGACCTTTCCTTCCCTCTTGATACCCTATTTACCTTCCTGAGAAAAGCTTCTAGAATTATTTCCCTATTTTCAAAAAGCAGCGTCCGGATACTTGGGAAAACGAGCTTTGAGAAAAATAATTAATTTTTACTGACTATTTGAGCTGTTGGATTTCGGGGATCCTGAAAAAAATCTTTATTGTGAAGGTGGATTTTCTTTCTCTTTGCCTGCTTGTTTTTAGCCTAAGTGGAAGCCTTTAGGGAGGGGGGTGGAGTGTTTTTCTTCCTCTCCCCCCTTCTGAACATTACTGTTTCTTTTAAAAAAATCTTCGGCTGTCTGGGCGGTTTTTTGTGGATTGAAGTGGCAAGAAAGTATCCATTTTAAGCTGATAACTTTCACTTTGCTTTGTCGGATGAGTATTCAGCCTAAACGTGGCGTGACGCCCAGATATTCCTATCTGTATTGAAACCAGCTGAAGGGCTTCATTCATTTTTCTTTCCTTTTCTTTCTCCTAGTAGTTTACTTTGACTTTACAATACAAAATATATCTCCTAGAAAAATGGATTTTTCTTTTTTTGGATTACAAGATAATAATTGACTTTTAAGGCACCTTTTTCTATTACTATTTTGGAATATAAATTGGATACTCATAACACTGACTTTTGATTTTTTCTGCCTTTATCTTTTTGTTTGGCTTGACTTTTTTATTTTTTCTTATTTCTGTTTGGATATTACATTTTATAATTTTGCTACTATAGAATTCCTATTTGGCCTGACTTTTTTGCTTTTTTCTATTTCTGTTTGGATCCTATACCTTATACTATTTCTACTACAGAATTTTTATTGTTGTAATTACCTTCTAAGCTGAACTTTTACTAAAAAATTAAGACTACTTTATTACTGAAATGGAATCTTACCCACAGCTTGACTATGGACTTTTACTAGAAAAATTTTTGGAACTGAAAGAACAATTCAGAAGGGATATGGAAGATGATGCTCCAGAGTTAAAAACTGACACTCAAACTTTGACTGACCAATTTATAGACCAAGGAACAACAGAGGAAGAACAGATTAACCCTAAAGAGGCCGATATGCAACATTTACAACTTAACGAGATGGAGGAAATATATCTACAATCTATGGAAGAGGAACCAATCAATACAGAGGAAGAGATTATATCGCATATGCAAATTATGGAGAATCTTGATGACCAAAGGTGGATTCCAACCAAAACACCTATAATCCTAAAAGCAACAGGAATTGATTTTCAAATACGAGACATCGAAAACGCTGAAAACATGGACAAACAACGAATAACTACCATACTGATCAAGACTGACTATATTGTGCAGATAACACTGGAAAAAAGAGAAGAGGACTACGATCAGACTCAATTGTGGAGAAATATGTATAACCAAACATTAAGATTTGATGAGTCAGAGGCTCTTTTGTGGAAACCTGCTTGGCAGAAAAAGAAAGCTAGAATTAGGTTTAAAAATGAGAGTTAAAACTTTATTTGACGGGTTAAAAAGGCTTTTAGAGATTTTGACTGAGTTAATACTATCGAGATGAAAACTATGGATTTGACTATGGTTGGGATCTAATTTGACTATGGTTGGGAAATTTAAGATGGAAAAGGTGGTAAACAAAAAGTTAATAGATGAAGAAATAGAATACAGATTGGAAATGAAATAAGGTGTCTGGTGGAATAATATGTTTTCTTTTTATAAGTATAATGATTTTGATAGGATTTAAATTTTAGGTAAGGAGTTAAAAAGGGGTTTTAAAGGTATGGATTGATTTATAAAATATATATTTGAAATAGAGTAGAATAAGAGATAGAATTTAATTGGGAAGTACAAATAGAATGGTTGGAATAACATGTATATTTTAGAAACAATTTATATTTTATGAAATAAGGTTAAAAAGGCTTAAGATTTTGGTTTGAGATAATGCTACTGAGATGAAGATTGTTGATTCGAATATGGTCTGAAATATAACTGATATTTTTTCTTTTATAATGATTGAATGTTAATTAGAAATGTATTAATTTATGTTAAAGCAATTGAGGAATTTATAGAGATATGGATTGATTTATAAAATATATACTTGATAGAGTACAGGAAAGAGAATATAGTTGGGAAGTATTAAAATATAATAGTTGATATAATATGTATATTCTAGAAATAATTATTGTTTGATGGGAAATTGGGAGACCCGAAATGTAACTTATGTGTTCATTTTAGGCTAAAGTGGAAAATGGTAATTGAAAATAGTTAAACTTAAAAACAGGATTTTGATTGATATAAGTTAATTACTATTGATACTCTTTTTACAATGATTGAATTTTATTTAGAAATGTATTAATACTAGGTTATAGCTTGAGGGAAATAGAGAAGGAACTTTTAAGGAATTATTGAATTACTTATGTTTGATTATATTGTTTTTTTTGGATGATTGATCACCCTATCTCCACGTGGATTCTTAAAGCACTTTGATGTAAAACCAAAAAATACTAATAAAACTTGTTTTACAAAAAAATAAAAAAAAATACTGTCACAAACCAAATTCTATTCTGAAGACTTAAGCATTTCAATTACGGGGTTGTCTTGAATGGAGGATGATAAGGACTGAGATACGAGCTAGCTTCTCAGGTATCCACTAGCATTACAAGAGACCAAAAACTTAACTTAGCTGCAAGACCTCAAGTTAGTTGTCAAGAGAGACAGCCATGTAAAGTCGAATATAAATAAATAAATATTAATGATGTTGGCATATATTGCTCCAGTATGAGAATCAGGCCAGATGATGAACCAACTATCCCAACAGGTGGGTCCCCATATGTTGCAGTCCTGTTGCTGGAGCAGCCACAGGCTTCAGAATCCACATATTCATTGATGCCACAATGAAATCACTTTTGATTGTCCAGAATGCAAAACTCAGTCTGCAGGGGCTTACATTTCCACCATTTATCACTTGTCTGCAAGTATAACTTTCAACCTTGCCTGCCAAGTACACAGAAAGGAAAAAGCCTAGACTTTACCTGCCCATCAGATCTGTGATTGCAGCCTTGGGGATAAATCAAAATGACCCATTTTTTTTCTGGAACTTTTGGCAGCCTTGCATTAGAGATGTCAAGGCCGGTATCTTTTTCTTGTCATGCTCTTTTCATGCCAATTTCTCACCAGCAAACTATCTGGATTGTTCTATCCTCTCCCCTTGGGATGTTTTTCTTGGACATTACATCTGACTTTCACAATGCTATTTTGTTGGCAGATGGTCTTTTCTGCTTTCTCCTATGTTTCTGAAACAGCTTGTTGGTCATTAGGCAAATTTTTCAAAATCAGAGTTTGGTCAATCCAATCTTCATGGAAGTTTGTAAAGCTGTATTTCTACAACTGGATGTAAAGCTTTACTTGTCCTCTACCCATCCCCCATAGTCAGATATAGAGGTAAGGAGGACAAATGCAAATTCAGAATACTTTCACTGCTTCATTGTAATCTAGCAGCAAGACAATGGGCATGATCCTTTCTCTATGGATGAGTTAGTTATATAATAACTCAGTTCATTCTCCACTTGGATGAAGTCATTTCAGGCCAACTATGATTGCCACCTGCACTTTTTAATGAACAGTTCCAAGCTTTCTCTTCTTTCAGAGAATTTGTTTTGTCTAAGAATTATCAGATTTCTCTGTCCCTCCTTAAAGATCAACCAAATCATGCCAAGGACTTCTACAATTCTTCTTCTGATGTCATATCAGAAAGACCCTCCCCGATTATTGCTGGGCATAATGTCTCTCTTTTTACTGGATTTCAGCTTTCTATCCAACTAAGAAGCTGAATGTCCAGTTTATTGCACCCCTCTCTCTAACAGAACAGATCATGTACAGCTATCAACAAATCTAAAATATATCCAGTTCTTTACTGTTCTCTCCTGGTCCTGGAATATAATCTTCCATTCAAATGGGCAGGGGGAAAAGAATTGAGTGTAGCAGGCATTTTGACTGTCAACAAAGGAGAGGTGGATTTGAATACTTGATCCACTGTAAAAATTATCCAGAAACTGAATGTACTTCGAGATATGGCAGATGACATTCAAGTACCACATCTCCTTTAACAGTTCAGTTTGTAACATCTTTATAAGCCCAAATTATCTGACTGGCAATCAAGTTTTTTGTACCTGCCAGAAGTTTTTAATTCTAAGGAATTAAAAGATAGAAACATCCCCTTCGGTGTCATAAAATGAAGGGATTGAGAGGCCTGAAAGGGAGTAAATCTTTCCAGCTCTAGCCAAATGAGAAATGAAAATAGAAGAGGTGGCATAGTACCCACCAGCTACCCATTACCAGAAGTAGGGAGGTGAAAAACAGGTGACATATCCAGGCTCATAGAGGGAAGGAAAGAGAAAATAGCAAAAGTATTAGTGCTGAAGCTCACAAAGAGCTACTAAACTAGAGAGAACTATTATACAAACATATCTCAATTGCCTCTCAAATCCATTAAGAGACCTGCCAGAATATTTATTCACTCAGAAGGGCAGGAGGAAAGGATTAGAATATTTTAATCTAGCCAAGTTGTATCTGAGAGTCTTCAGCAGTGAAGCTGAATGCCGAATAAAATTTGGAGAATGATTATTTACTATCAACAGCTGGTGTGAAGCTTGACAGGTAGTTTACATAAACCTAATTTGCTAATTTTACACTTAATTTTTTTCTGTGTTAACACTAATCAGAAGCATAAAACAGTTAAAATATTATAACAATTAGGATAATAAGAAAAATGCCCAATAAATTACATTACAGTGTAATAAAATGTATAACCTCAGAATCTTGAGTATATATACAGTGAAGACCTGTTCATTAGCAATGTTATAAGCAACATTCCTAACAATGATATTCTTCAAAAAGAAAAAATATGTATGTTGGAGAAAATCCTACAACACTGAGAATAGTTTGAAAAACCATCAAATATATTTTGCTTTTTATTCTACATGTCATTTGGGACAATTTCAAGCTTGGACATTTTTGCTCTCATCCTCAATAATTCCCTTCATACTTTCATAATTCTATTTTGAATGCTGGGACCATATCTTCTGAGGGCGATATTCTTATCAGAGAAGTTTTTCCAGAATGAAACTAAGCAATTATAGTTGAATATGCAATAGTTGAATATGTAATTTCCCATAGTAGGCAATTAGGTCCTCTGGATATTTGGGCTGTATAAATACACTATGCACTTAAAAAAAAAAACCCATTAGTTTTAGATTACTAGCAGTTTAATATCTGAATAATATTATAAAATAATAATGGCTTGTTAAATCCATAAACCATTCAAACTGACATTAGAAGTTTCCAATGCCTTCCTTATGGCCACTTCTTCATGAACATGGGAAGAGCAAAGAAGAAAGCTAGGTAACAATACTGTACAGTGGATACCTTGGTATTAAGTATTCAATTTAAGACAGAAACCTTTGTTGTACAAAAATATTTTGATGTTATTTGCAATTGTTTATGAACACTATATTTAGTTTTGGATGCAAAATTTAAACATGTTCTTACATCCACATTTCAAATCATAGTTAACACTGATATAAATCTTTTTTTCTCCTTAAAAGTCTAAGTTATCTAAACATGTTAATAGTCTCTAATCAATACTGTATAACTACCACTATCAAAATAATATGATACAATATATAATACATTACTTATGCCTTAAGCTACATTCATTATCATAAACTACTTAACAGCAGCCATTTTAACATGCTGCAGACTTGTGCTTCATCCAACTGTAGTCCAGCCAGCAGCCACTCTATTACACCTTATTTTTATTGCAGCTGATCACTGTACAGTAATGCTGCCCCCTCCTTCCATTGCATTATGTTTTTTGAATTGTAAAGTTGAGGAAGGGATCATCTCACTAATAACTGAAAGTCAACCTAGGCTTCTGCAGCATTAGTATATATCAAGACTGATCACATGCCTATATTGTACTTGTTGCCTGAATACTAATACAGAGGTGATGTTTACATTTTTGCTTATTCTGTTCACATGCAATTTACAATTGGTAATATTTCCAAAGCAGAATTCAGTTACATTCCTCTAGTGAGCCCTATGATTATAGAGCGAATGTGGCAGACGTTAGAAAAACTTTTGACATGATTACTAACATTTTCCCAAATCAACAGCCTCATATGACATTATCACAGGGAGCTTTTATATACAGAGATTACAACTGATAAACTAGCTTAATTCAAATAATCATGTTTGCTTTTATCAATTCTATCACTTCTATCCCATTGATTGGATTTGGGTAGATCAGGCTAAAGATTCGCTTAATGTTTTCTAGCAAACCAATTAATATCGTTAGTTTTTGTTAATATAGTTGCATGTTTGTTGTGTTTTTATTTTGGTTCCAGGTTACAAACTATCTAGTCCCAGATAGTAGATAATAAACAAAGTTTTACACAAATAAAGGGTTATTAACATGGTAATTCAAACATCTGGAAGCAATGCCAGTTCACTAAAATGTGTTGTAATAAAATGCTTAGCACTTATGGTTCCAGAGGATACTGTATTGCTGAAAACAATATTACCTCGCTGCAAATACGCTTTATTTCTGGGACATCTAGTGTGTAACCTTTCCTCCACTTATTCTTAGGTTGCGATGTAAGTTCGTACTGTATTCAGTGGGACTTACTTCGAACTAGACATGAATATGAATAATCTGTTAGTCACTCTTTGGTTCACACCAAACTTCTCCAACTCCATTAATAGCACGGCTCCTTCCCTTCAGAGGCCAGGTTTCACGACCAGAGACATGGCTGGATTCAACCGCCCTGGGAAATCCTCCTCCTCCGAGGGCCCTGCAAAGAGCTCCACCTGCCCTGGCCACGCATCCGTTCTACGACGCCACCTCGTTTCGCCCACGACAGCGTGAGGAAAAAAAGTAGCCTCGCCATCTCTACCAACAGGCACCCAAAACCTCCCCACCGGCCCCTTTTGCTACGCTACGCACCTCAAACACCACTTCGTCGTCAAACTCCGGTGTCATCCTTCTCCGCCATCCGTTCCCGTCTCCTCAGGCACCATGGGAAAGCGAGTCCGCCGAGCCCGGCGTTATAATCCCCCACACACACAATACCCCACCGCGGCGGCCCAACAACTATGCCTACCCAATAGCCACTGCGGGAAGAAAGGGAGGAGAAGAATCTGTGGTGTTGCTGCGCAGATTGAACGGCAGAGGAGGTCTAGCGAAGCAAGGGGGGCGTCTGTATTGATGGCATTTGGCCTGTAGAGGTCTCTGTGTTGCAAACCAGGGAACTTTGCTAAGACTGCAACGACCGTCGGCGCCCGTTCGGTCAGTCAGTTGCGCTCTTCCTCTCTTCGCTGCGGGAATGTTATGCAGGAACCGGAGCGACGGGCTGCGCTTTTCGGTGGACTTTACCCTTGTATGCAGCCACTCTGAGAAGAATTGTTATGCTTTAAAAAGGGAGAAGGAGCGGAGCAAGGCAAAACGCATGGAAGGGAGGCACCATGAGTTCAGCGGGTGAGTGCTCGATATAATGAGCGGGGCGCGAAGAAAAGTGCTGGGAACTTTTCTGGGTACTGGCGACCGCCACCGCGACAGATGTGGAGGATCCAAGGGCTGATTTTAAAAATGCCCCACAGCCAGCTGAGCAAGAGGGACATAATAGGAGGAAATGGCTTCTCCTCCTCAGCCCTCTCCGCTCCTTGCTCCTGTTCCTTAAAGTCCCAACAGAGATGGGGGGTGGCTTAAGGGTCTACTTGTGAGAAACTCCTCAGGATTGAAAATGCAACTCTTTTTCCTTGTCTCGCGTTTGTCTTCAGTTCTGAGTTCTTTGTTTCATTTCCCAAAATAGGTAACTTCAACAGTGCTAGTTAGTTTGTTATCTAGTTTGAGTAATAAAACGTCTGCAGGAAAACAACCAAGCTCAGAGAGCACCAAGGACCCCCCGAGTTCTTTGTTTTCTTATCTTTCCTGAGTGAGTGAAAAGCGGGGTGAGTGAGTGAAAAGATCAACTGCCCTAGAAAGAAAAAGTCTCCATGACTTGCATGCCCTCATCCACATTTACTTTACTTCGCAGCCCCTGTTCTTATCTGTTTGTGAGATCTATGTTATTAAGTTTTCCTAGTCTTGTTCTTCTGAATGACAGCAGAGAGTAAAAAACTAACTCTTCCTGAACTCTCTGATATTGTCTAATAAAGTTTATTTTTCCCCCTTGCGATCTTATTAATTGGGAGAACGATCCTTCGGCTGAACTACACTTTCCTTCGTTGTTGCCGGGATTGATAAGACCGGTAGGCTAACACATCTGGAGGAAAGCTGAAATAAACAAAGCCCCAATTTCCTGCCTTCTGTAGTTGGAAAAGAATCCATTTTTTTCTGTTTTCTTTTCCCATCCTTTTTAGGTATACGGAGATCACCTTAAATAGACCCAACAAGTAGTGTATGGGGAAAAAAGAGACTTTCAGCTTTTTCCAGGCAAGAAGACTTAAAGATTAAAACATTTATAGGATTTGTGTTTTATGTCTAAGAATTTAGATCAGTCTTGTTTGTAGCTGTATTTTTGAAGATGTGTAAGGGAATGATTTAAGGGATCCTTTGTTGAAAAGTTACATAAATACGCTGGGGCAATTGTTAAGGGCATTTTGATATTAATACTCTTTGTTGACATTTTGAATAGTGAATATGTAAGTAACTCTAAAGCTGTTAACTGCAAATAAAAGAGTTCAGGAATGGATTTGTAATAAGAATTTTCTGATTTAAACTTTGTTGTGCCAATCAAAAAAGGAAGTTGTTTATAATTGTTTTCTTATCTCTGCCTAAGTTATTGGCATAATTTTTGCTGTTACTTTAATGTGAATGCCATTGCTCCTCAGAGAAAACATACATTGTTTCTTTTTCAAATGTGGGAATTCACACATTAATTGGTCTGCAATGTGTTTTTAAATAGTGTATTTTGAGAATAACCTGACCTGAAGATTACCTATTCATTTACTATAGAACAATGGTATACATGTTTATTCAAAAGTAAATTCCAGGGGAATCAGTGCAGTTTAAAATGCCTTCACTTGACACACTAAATAGCAGACTACCCAATGACATTTAAATAGCATATTTTAACAAATATGGCCCTCAAAATTAGTTTATGATCACTGTGTTGTGAAAACAGCTATTTTTGGGGAGCATGTAAAATTGAACTTAATCATAAAATCAGGCACTGGTAGACATATAATTATGATAGAGTTTCATTTTGGATACTACTTTTGGCCAGTATTTTGTTTACATCATACTTAATTGCAAATAATTGCATTTACAGTTTTCTTCTTGAAGTTAACTTTGGAATTCATTATTTTCTTGTAAATATATATAGAATTGAAGCCATGGCTAAAAACTTATAGTAATAAATATAATTGTGATATTTTGTTCTTTGGGTTTAGGAGCTGTCAGTACTAAAGTGCTCTGAATAATAGTGCTTTACTGGGAATCATACTGCATTTTCATTAGCAGTGAAGTAAACAATTGGATAAAAATAATTGTTAAGCAATTTCATTGTAAAGTGTGTAGATGTATCTATAATTACCTCTTCATATTGTTTTACTGTGATGAAGAAATGGAACATGAGATGGTTTATCTGGATACAGATATTTTAGTCTGTTTCTGTAAACATGTATACACTCTTCTCATATTTGTATGCTGTATTTTATTAGTATATAAAGTTGTGCATTAGTATTTATGAACTCATTTTTGTATGAACTAACCAGAATTGCATGATTATGCAGCTTCCTTTTTTTCTATGCAGGAATAAATAATATTTCTATATCAGGAATGAGCACAGTCATACTAGCTAATGATAGACGTGAAAAGTGGCATGGAAAAGTCATAGAATCAATATAGCCGTGGTAATCTAGAAATTTATGGGCCTTTGGAATTTAAATGCATACTGAAAGCACCACTAGATTTTTGATAGTGATTGTTGTCTATGGGATTAAGTCTATATAGGAGTAAAGCTCAAACTCTTATCTGTTATCCTGACAAATAGTTTATATTCTGAGTGAGCTCTGGACTTTGTAAACTATCATTAGGTCTAATTGCTACTTTTTGTTTTGAGAACTACACTTGTGTGAGATGCAATGCTAAATACATACATTTACCATTAATGGTAAATGTTAATGCTATTTTGCTTTAGGTGCCTTAATATTTAATGCAACTTTCATTGTGATATTTCTTATTTTTTAAGTATATAACATACCTTCATCAAGATCAGGAGGGCCAAGGCATTAGATCTGAATTTCTTTCAAGATATCTAATGATTTGTAATAAATTGATAAATTTACTACAAATCATTTGATATCTTGAAGAAATTGTGGTTAAAAACATCACCTTCCTTCTAAATTAGGCTGCTCTAATGAAGCTGATTTGGAGCTTATCAGAAGTGTCTTTTTGCTTACTGGGGCCTGATAGGTCAGTCCAGTTTCTGATAAAATTTTGATTCAGCCTTGTATTTGAAGGCATTCAGTTCCGTAGTTGTAGTAATGTCTGCCCATTGGCTTTAATTATTGGATTTTGAATTTCCAGGAAAATGAACTACCATTTTACCCATTAGTTTAAAATAAGATTGGAAACATTCATGAATAATACTGTGTTTGAACTGACCAACACTAATGATTTAGCTTCCCCAATAACTGTCAGTTTAGAAAACTAAAGGAAAGCCATACTTTTTTTTCAAAAAAAGTCAGTGTTAATGGTTTCAGTTATTTTTTCAGATTCATCCATTTTCTTTTAATTTTCTCTAGTAGTCATGTTTTGTCTATATGAATAACATTGAAAATAAATTCTTCATTGAATCAAAGCCTGGTGATAAACTATATAATTACCTCCTTTGAGGTGGCTTTGAAGAAGCAATACAGAACTGACTTTTAAAATAGTAGAGTATTACTGTAAAGGACTAATTAGTAATTGTATTGTTCGATCAAGCCCATATCACTTTTATTCCTTGCCATATAGTTGTTGCATAGTTGTCTGTAGGTATATTTTGGAATATTTTTAAGTTTCTTCATTTTTGTTTAATTTTTTTTTACAGATTCATAACTGTCATATGAATTATAGAAATAATTGTTTTTGCTTTTAGTAATGTTATATATTTTCCTAAAGCAATATTGGCGATAGAAGTAAAAAGGAAGTGCAACGAACATTACGTTGCTACTAAACAGCTATTTTTAATAAATAGAGGTAGTCGTCAATTTGCAATCATTGGTTTGGTGACCTTTTGAAGTTACAATAGTTACACTGGAAAACTGATGATACTCGCACTTACAACCATCACAGCATCCCTATGGTCATATGATCAAAATTTGTGTGGTTAACATTTGGAATGTATTTATGATGATTGCAGCATCCCAGAGTCATATGATTACCATTTGTGACATTCCCAGCCTGCTTCCAACAAGCAAAATCAATGGGGAAAGTCAGATACCAACCTTGGAAGGATGGAAGGCTGAATCAACCGTGAGCCAATTGAACTCCTGCAGTGTGCAGAATTAGCCTGCAGTACTGCATTCTAACCACTGTACCGCCATGGCTCCTGGTAGAAGCCAGTAGAGAAGTAGAGAAGCCAGTCAAGACAAAACTAGCATTGTTCTGGACTTGAAAATCAGCTTCAGGTCTTGATTTTAAAGTTGTTTGAAAGCTAGGCAGAGGTAACTTTGTGTCATAGTTACTTCTGACATTGCAAGAGATAGAGCGTATGAGTTAAGATCTGCTTCTACTTTTAATTCTCATTAATTGAAGAAAAGTTGTTTTCAGTGTTCTTTTTGCGGAGTGTTGACATCTTCTAAACTAAAATGTTCATTGAGAGGCAAAATACATGATTATGAAGAGAGAAGATTAAAAGTCTATCCAAATTTCTTTTTTTTAAAAGCTACTCTTGGTTGAGCACTACAACTCATATTACTGTTTGCAGGTACATTAAATTGGAAGAAACCTTATTTAAATGCAGTTGGCTTAATTCTTGTAGACATTGCATAAGGTTGCACTCTCATAATTTTGATGCTTATAGAATTTCTATTTCTTTTCAGATTGTGTTAAGTTAGTGTTAGTTCCTGTTAGTTTTGGCTTTAGGTTAACCATATGTTTTCTAGGATTTGCGGAGCCACCTGAAAAGATTTATTTATTTTTTGAAAATGGCAGTTAGTAGTTTTAGCAATGATGCAGTTTGTATGAACCAGTGGAGGTTTTTTTCCTAACTGAAACTCAATAAATGTTCTGTTTAGAATAAATATTAGTGCTGAAGTATTAAAGTATTAAGGTAGGCTTTATTAGAATAGAATAGAGCTGGAAGGGATCTTGGAGGTCTTCTAGCCCAGCCACCTGCTCAAGCAGGAGAACCTATACATTTCAGATAAGTGACTGTCTAGTCCAGGGGTTCCCAACCGGGGGTGCTCATCCCCTGGGGGTACGAGATGATATTCCAGGGGTTGCGAAAACTTGGGTTTAGAAGTTTCAAAATTATAGTGTATATGCATAATTCATTTTGAACTTTTGTAAGGGGTGCGAGAATATATCAGAAGCGTTCTAGGGGAGCGGGGTATAGAAAAGGTTGGGAACCACTGGTCTAGTCTCTTCTTAAAAACCTCCAGTGATGGACCGCCCACGATTTCTGAAGGCAAGCTGTTCCACTGGTTAATTGTCCTCACTGTTAGGCTTCAACATTTATTTAATTTAAACCTACTTTTCTGCTCAGAAAGGCATTCAAGATTGTTTGTCCTTTTTTATTATTTAATTTATACTCTTTTGGGGTTTTGAATATATTTTGTATTTTTGTTGTGCGTAATGCTAATACCTATTATGGGAGAGCAGTGGTTAGGAAACATTTAAATAAGAATTTAAGAAAGAAAATAAAGTTATGACTAAATAAAAGGAATATTTTATAATGAAGATTGAAGAATACTGCTTCACTGGCAAAAGTCTTAGGGAAGTATTTGTTGAAATTCTCTTTGTGTATAAGAAACTGCTTTTATTCTGAGATTTTACAGATAGTTTTTACATTTGAAAGCAACCACTGAGAGATTATTTACTATCATGATTGAGCAAAGAAGTCTGAAGCATTTTGAAGGAGAAATGAATTGTTAAACCCCGCTGACTGTGATTCATAATTGATAAACTTTTTTTAGAATATATACTTGATTATGAAAATCAAAAGGCAAGTTTCAACCTGGGCTAAATTGAACAATATAGGAGTCCTGCATTAATCAGAACTGTATGTGGCTGCTAAACAATTTGGGGACTTTCCTGTGAAAAATATTCTTTTATGACATGACTCTTCACCTTAATTTGTAGAATCGAAATTGACATAGGGTAAGATTGAGAGAATAAATATTTATTGGAAATGGAACTTGAGACAATGAAAGCATTAAGCTAGAATTTCTCAGTATGCAAATTTTCATTTTGAATGCTTGCATAAAATGGTTTCAATAAAGTAGGTATATTTAGGATTAGGGTTAAAAGGCTATTTTCGCTTTTAAATAAGATGGTTTGCTTGAGGGAAGGAAATTTTTAGTTATCAGCTTAGAGTAGTTATTAATATTTGCAGAAAAGATAGCAGGATCTCTGTTTTGGGTATTGTAAAAAATGATCTAAATTTAGTTTTAAAGGTTACATATGGATTGATAAACCAATTGTTTATAATATCTTGTAGTCACTGACATTGGACAGAATCTATCTTGCATCAGAGAGTATACTATCCAGATACTACAATATGTGACAAACTTAGAGAAAGGAGGGTTTGTTTATCTTTGAAAGCAGATGTAAAGGCAAAAATGCTATTGGTATGACAGGATTATTCCAAAATAACTTAATTTTCTCTTTCTGCAATTACTGTGTGATACCAGGAAAACATGTGTTTGGTGTAAGGAATTGCAGACAGATGCTATAATTAAAACACCATATATTTCAGAACACTTCTTTGCTTTTGAATATAAAATGCTATAGTCGATTTGATATATGTGGGTGCTACTGCTTAAGTTTCACTAAAGTGGATAAACCCAGGAAAAGTATAAAAGCTTCTGAATGAAATGTACTCTCTTGCTCTCAGCTACTAAGAGACTTGGGTTTTTTAGACTTTAAATGTATGTATTCCTTCTGTAAAACTACACATAGGCCAAAATGATAAAGCTGTGTAGGATATTTTTTCTTGTTACATTCCAGCTTTCTTCTGAAAATTTGAAATGGTATACATGAAGGTCTGTCCTTATTCTCACTACAATTTTCTGGGGTAATTTGAGGTGGGAGGTGGTGATGACTTAAAAGTAATCTTATGAGCATTCCATGGTCAAATAGTAATGAATCCAACTCTTCCCACTGCAGTATTGGTTAAATTGGAAAGTTCTCTGAAAGAACTATCTACAAATAGGTCTGTGGTCCATTAGTGTTGATTGTTTCTTAAATTGTTATAAATTACATTATTTATATCAGTGTTTTATGATTAAGAAAGAATAAGCTTGGAAGTTAAAACATAGTGTGTGATTATTATGACAAAACTTGTTTGTCCTGAATATTAAGAAAAATGAGACTGATGTTGAAAATTGGAGATGATGCATTGTCTTCAGGTTTGCTCAGTAGCCTAGATTTTTTAGTTTCAGAAGAAGGAAGAAATCTTCAGTTGCCAACTGGAGGATATAGTATTGGTTTATGCACGTAGCTTTCTACAGAAAGGTGGGATTTTGATTTCTAACAAATTAAAAGCCTAACAACAATTTTTTAAACTTCTTTTATTGTGGCCAAATTGAAATAACCTTTTAGACATGGCTAGTGCATTAAAAATAAAATATGATCGAAAATACTGTAGAAGCTTCAAAAATGGGAGCATCTCTTTGCCAATTGTGTAGGGTAAGCTGTTAGGATTTGTAATTCAACAACATCTGATAGGTCACAGATTCCTTAAACTGAATGACAATCTTTAGAGAAGTTAAGCAAACCATTTGGCAAATTCACATATTAGCTGAGCTTGCATATCACAATAAGTTATGCTATGGCCTGTCTCATGTATTTTTAGCAATTTGGTTTCTTCAGTATAGTTGAGAACTTAGCGTATTGTATGAACCTATTGTGGTACATATGCTCCCCCCCCCAACAACTTCTATGTGAAATCGCATGGGGAGGTCATCTACCTGTTTGAGCTTTGGTGTCACCACTATGCTGATGATACCTGATTATATCTTTCATATCTGGACTGGCTAAGTGAGGTTGTCAGGATTCTATCCCAGGGCCTGGAAGCTGTGCAGGTTTGGATGGGGAGGAACCATCTCTGACTCAATCCTACCAAGACCAAGTGGTTGTGGATAATTGGGTCATCCAGATCTGGGTATATTCCATCTTTGGTCTTGGATGAAGTAGCACTTCCCCCTTCAAGGTTGGTGCACAATCTAAAGGTCTTCCTAGACTGGCAGCTCTTGCTTGAAGAACAGGTGACAGCTGTGGCCAGGAAGGCCTTTGTACAATTTCATCTGATGCTCCAATTGTACCCTTTTTTAGATTGTGCCCTTTAGACCCATGGTCCCCAACCCCTGAGTTGCGGCCCATTATTGGGCCATGAGCCGTTTGGAACCAGGCTGCAGAAGCAGCAGATGAGCGCATGCGTGCATCCCTACTTGTGCGAGCAGCAGGCAAGCACCTGTGCGCACAACTTCATTTGCACGAGCAGTATGCATTGCGCAAATGGAGCTGCACACATACGCGCGCTTGCCAGCCGCTCACACATAATCATTCCCTCTTGGCAAACAAACATTTAGAGTCACTCAGGACAGTGAGATAGGTGGCATATCAAATAAACAAACAAACAAACAAACATAATTAAATCATGACTCCTTAGCACTAATGTTCCTTATCAGTTGTTGAAGTTTTTCATTACAGAGATCTATTTCCATAAAGTACGAAGGCTTGCATTTTATAACTTACACAATATTATTCTGACCAACCTAATATTTTTCTTTTTTTCTTTTTCCCTCCTTTCTAGAAACTAAGAAGCCACCAGTTGCCCCAAAACCAAGACTGGTGATAGGACACAAAATAGTACCACCTCCTGTAGCACCAAAACCAGAAGTTGTGGTGGTGGATGTTTTGCAGTCCTCAAGAAAAACAAAGCCAGTGATAGCACCAAAACCAAAGGTGCTTAAATGCTCGACTGTTCCTGAAGTTAAAACTGTCCCCGCTTCCATAAGGAGAAATTTAAAGACTTTAGAAGATCACAAAAAAGACTCTTCTGAGTACTTGGTTCATCTGAATTATAAAAATGGGATTCCAACAGACAATGCGGCTTATATTATATCTCTGTGTTCTTGCAGCTTTGAATGCATTCATAAATGTGGAAATCGGGAGGATACAAACAAAAATGCAACCATTTTTGAACAGTTAGAAAACCTAGAGAACATTGATATAGATGAACAACCATCATCATCATCTCTAAAATGTGGGACAATATTTGAAAGCAATAATGAAAACAATTTAAATAACTACAAGATCGTCTTAAAGGCTAATGATCTAGAGGAAAAACTTGAAGATGTTATGATACAAAATGTTTTCCCTAATAATGGCCATTTGAGGCAAAAACATTTAAGCGAACTTGAAACAGTTAATACTGTTAATTCTAACAAAAATGTTAAAATAGAATTTACAGACTTTTCTCCACCTATATTCAATATTGAAGAACTTAAGGACAGATCAAATAATGATGCAAAGTTAGCTGCTGTTGAATCTGAAATGTTAGAAGTTCCTCTTTTGACTGAAAACAACAATAATTGTTTCTCTTTGAGTAACCCAGCACATATGGAAAAAATGGATGTGGATAATACATCTATGATATCTTGCAAAAAAGACAGTGACAAACTTTCATTTGGAACCAACTCTGTAGTAGCAACTAAACCTTTTCCAATTCCAAAACCAAGAAAGCTACACACTCCCTGTCTAGTTCGTCAAGATGGCGTAGATGTTTCAGGAGAGGATGAATGTGATAGTTCTGGGATTCATGAGTTTGCCATTAAGAATACAACAAAAATTAATATTCTAGTTCAAAGTGTTTCCTATAAAAATCAGGAACATAAAAGTGCAGTGGATAAATCTGAAGTACCTTCATATTCTGTAAGAAAAGTACATCCAACATCAGAATCTACTGATTCCAAAGAACTGATTCCACCAAGCCAGTCATCTGAAATTGTACATGAACACTGTCAATTCTTACAAAATATTGGGCATTCTTCAGACCTTAATTCAATAAACTCTTCCATTAACATAATGGAAGATAACAGTAGGTTAACAACTGATGCTGAAGAGACTGGCTTTGTAAGGTGTAGTAACCTATCAATGAGTTTGCCTAAACAAATAAAATTTTCATGCAATCAACCTTTACCTGCCTTGGTGACCCTCGATAACTCTGCACAAAAAAAGGAAGCTAAAGATGCTTACTTAAAAGGTGAACGTTCATCTCGAATCATTCCTCAGAAACCTCAAAGACATGGCATTGCTGTAGCTGGGCTATTGAAAAAATCTGCATCAGAGGAACTGTTAGACACAAGTGCTTACTTTTCTAGTGAAAATAAAACTTTGGCTCCTTTGGGAGGGGCTTGGATAAGGCATTTCTCAGGCAGAGAAGAAAATGCAGTCCTATTGTCTGATACTCTAACACCATCTTTGGAAAAACCAGTTTGGAAATTACCTCATCCTATTCTTCCATTTTCAGGAAACCCAGAAACCTTAAAAAACACAAAAAATGCAAAAAAAGTGGAAAACCTCAGCACTGTAACAAAACCTCGAGCCAAATCCTTGTCTTCTGTAGATATGGACAGAATACACAAGCCTCCAAAAGAACCTCAAAAGAAAAGCTCACTAAAAAAATTCCTAAACATGAAATGGTCTGTTTGGATGTTGAAAAGTGACTTCCAGAAATTTCTGTCAAAGGGCACACAATCTGCAGATAATGCCAATGGGAATATTCTTAGCGGAGAAGGGCCTGGCAAAAATGGGAATGCAACTACCGTGGCAAATGGAAGGAAAACTAAACCGGCAAAGGCACATTCAGCAGAACTAGGCAGCTTTTTCTCACAAAAGGGAAAACAAAAAATCAGAGGTCGGAATGAAATTGAAATTAATCAAAGATCAAAGTCTTTAGATGAACAGACTTTTTCATTACAAGGACACTTGAGTTCTGTTACTCAAGACAACATACATGAATATGAAAATGTGAGCCATTACGAAGAAATCCCAGAATATGAGAATTTGCCTTTTGCAGCTACTGATAAAAAAATATGTTTTGATAGGCAAAATTCTAGCGGTGTTGAAAACCAGGATGCTAATATGTATGAGGTGGAAGAGCTATATGAACCTACAGGGAATTGTTTGGAGTTTGGCAGGTAAGGTGCTAAAATGGAAAATTTATAGGTGTAAGTACAGGTGTGATTTTTCCATTGCATCAATCCATATTGATTGATGTGTACATTCACCTATTGTGGTTTGTAAATTGTTTATGGCATAACATGCATGAAAGCCTACTTTTTAAAACTACAATTAGAATGATGTGTGAAACATTTTAGTATTGCTGCCATCTCTATGCTCTAAATAGTTTTTAACTTACCCAGAAGCATAGTTACATAGTTATATCTCTATATATGTCTTAATCACTTGTTATTTTACTGATATATGGTTAGCAAGAGAACTTTTATTGGTTGCTGTTTTAGAACAGGTTACTTTTCCATTTTTATATTTCGTTTAAATACACACTTTTCTTTGGGCATTTTTGATGGATCACTGGCTTGATTTTGTCTGAAGGCAGTTTATGGCATAAGCAATTTGACTTTTTGAACAATAGTTAACTTTTATCCTAGTCCACGAGCAAATGTCCTTAAGCAGCTGAATGTGGAAGTATGATGATTGGACATCCATATGAACAACTACAAACCTGAACTAAATTTGGTGAAATGATTGCAAACTTGCATACAAATCTCACTGATGACTTCACTGGAGTTTGAAGATGATAGATATACATATTATTGAGTGATTGATTTAATTAATTTATATGTCTTCCCCCAATCACAGGTTACTTCAGATAGCTTACAACATTAAAAATCCACACCATAAAAACCTATACTTGTTAGAATTATAAAATTGTCTAGTTTTACATATGTCTCAAAATAGAAATTGCTATATTCATTTGGTAGATGTTGAACTTTTTTCCTCTTTAATTTTCTGCTTTAAACATGGTACCTGATGAAATGTATAATAAATTGCACTGTTTGTATTGGCTCGTTATATGGTACCATGTTAAAATTATTGTTTTTTAAAAAAACATAACTGACATAGCCTCAACCTTTTTGACAACTTAAGAACTGTTTGTCAACTGGAAATGTATATAGCCTGTGAGAACTGATGTTTGAAAATGAGATGTTGCTTGACTGTAAATTTGAGGTCAGCTCTCAAAGTAAATGTTTTTTTATTATAAACTATTGGCAAAATATAACCAGAAATCTATTTATTTGCTGGATACAGCTAGAATAAAACTGTTACTACTTTAAAGGTATAATTAAGAAAAAGTGCTAAAATCAAATATTCTCTTAAAGAGGACTTGTATTCTACTTAAGTATTTTGTATATCTCTAGAAATGAATAAACTGTGATACTTTTGAGAGAATATGTAGATCAATCCAAATCTCATAGAGACATAGCATATAGTAAAAAAGATCAGTTAAATTCAAATTGTGTAAACTATTTAGTGAAGACAGGAAATAGTTCTTCAAATAACAGAAAATGTGTAGTGATGCAGAAATCTTCTTCTCCCTGTATGGCATAGAATTTGTAGCTGAATGACTAAATTTTAAACTTTAACTGATCTAAAGAAGGTATTGTTTCTAGAGAGTGTTTGCTTTTGGACAATAGAACTGCTATTGCTCTTTACAGATAAATTGAATTAATTCTAGAAAACATAAATTGTTTAATAATACTAATCTGATATTTATAAAATATTACCTTGAACATATCCAGTTCAGTCAAAAATGATCAAGGTCAGTTTTTTATCTCTCTCTCTCTGTATATATATACAGAGAGAGAGAGAGAGAGACATATATTTCCATAGTCTTTGTTTCTGAATTTATAATCTAATACAGGGGTGTCAAACTTGCGACGTCACGTGACGTCGCACAACGTATCGGGACGGTTTTGCCATTGCCGGCAATGGGGTGGGCGCGGCTTCTGGATGACGCGTCAGTTTGACACCCCTGATCTAATAGACTTGATGCAAAAAATGGATTTGAAAGGAAGAAGGAAAAACTATTTGTTTTAATGAACTTACCATGATTTTTTCCATTATTTGCCATGATCAGTCTCCAAACTATCTATGATTTTGTAATTATGTGCCCTTAAATATTGAAGAACGAAATCTGTAAAAAGTAGATTTAGCCCATGTTTCAAAACAATGTATTGCCTGAATAATGTTTGAATTTAAATACCTGGAATTAGCTACAGTTGACAGCAAAGAAGACAATGATAGTTTTATTTTCTTCTGTTCTGGAACAGATAAAGATGGGGAAATAAAGAGAAAATTAATTCTAGGGAGTAAATTAATAACAAAAGCATATAACATCTTGGAGGAGGATGACATACCACGATGAGAAAGGTCATAATATTGAAAAACATTATCTTCCAGTGGTAAGACATAGTTGCGATAATTGGACAGTAAGAAAAAGTAAAAGAAATTAGACTACAGGTAGTCCTCAACTTATGACCACAATTGAGCTCCAGATTTCCATTGCTAGGCGAGACAGTTGTTAAGTGAGTTTTGCCCCATTTTACAATCTTTCTTGCCACAGTTGTTAAGTGAATCACTGCAGTTGTTAAGTTAGTAACATGATTGTTAAGTGAATGTGGCTTTCCCATTGAGTTCGCTTGCCAGAGATTTGCAAAAGGTGATCCCATGACCCTCGGACATTGCAACCGTCATAAATACAAGTCAGTTGCCAAGCATCTGAATTTTGATCATGTGACCAGGGGGATGCTGCAACAATCATAAGTGTGAAAAATGATCATGTCGCTTTTTCAATACCATTGTAACTTTGAATGGCCACTAAATTAATTTTTATTATTATTATTATTATTATTATTATTATTATTATTATTATTATTATTATTATTATTATTATTATTATTATTATTATTATTATTATTATTATTATTATTATTATTATTATTATTATTATGTTGTTGGAAGGGACCTTGGAGGTCATCTAGTCCAGCCCCCTGCTCAGGCAGGAAACCTTATACCATTTCAGACAAATGGCTGTCCAGTCTCTTCTTAAAAACTTCCAGTGTTGGAACATTCACAGCTTCTGGAGGCAGGTTGTTCCACTGATTAATTGTTCTAATTGTTGTAAGTCGAGGACTACCTGTACTGTCAGTCCTTTGAAGAAGGCAAGGACAAATAGAACAGCAAGAATTTCAGGAATCTCTTCTTTGTTGTAAGGTAGCATAACAAAATCTTCAAAGATAACAGTTTCACTCTACCACATTTTATGAGAAACAAAATAAAGGCGGGGCTATTATGAGTTTCTCTCCCAGGCTTTTCTTTTTTCCCAGGGCTGACTAATTTTTCTTCTTCTCCCTTATTGGCTCATAGCTCCCTTCTTCCTACTCAAGCCAGGTCTACATACTTTAACATCTGTTTTGAATTATTGATTTTGAAATAGAATCAAGAGTATCATGGACTGCAAGAACAAACAACCAAATATGCAAGACAAAACTTGTATATTTGGAGCACCTGGCTGGATAATAAATAATGGATTAGCAAAAAAATTATGTGAGCCAGGTTGAGGGAATAGAAGAAAGGGAATACAACAGATAAATTTGGATAGATGGAATCAAAAAGATTATTGGAATGTCTGTGGAAATGCTATACATTATTACTAGAAGCAGGTCAAGACATAGCATCTGTCTCTACAGTCACTAGAATAAAACTCTTCTGAAGTTAGCATGACAAAAATCTAATGCAGTATTCTTTTATTTAATTGAGTTAATTTGCTGTAAAAGTAAAATCAAGTAATTACATTCAGCAAATTAGAATGCTTTCTCTAGGTATATGAGAAGACGTGTTGGTTTATAGGCTGTGACAAGCTATTTTTCATCAAAGAACAGTGTAATGACTCAGTGGTGATTTATTTCACATGACTGCTTATGCAGAAGTTTCTCTTTCCAAAAAGAAAAAAGAAAGAAACCTTACTGTGTGGTAATCCTTAACCTGACAGCGTGGGAGATTGTTTTAATTGAGCCTAGTATGCTATATTTTTAGCTTACCTATTGAAATACATTGATATTCAGAATTAACCTTTTTTGATGGGTCTCTCTTGAAATCAGTATGTGAGAAATTGAGTGAACACAAAATCTGGCCTTTCTGGGTGTTTGACATTTGCACCTTCTGCTCTGCTTTCCAATATAGCTTCATGTGTCCAATATCTTTATTTTAAGGCAGGGGTTCTCAGACTTTGGGATATCACAATTCTTTAAAATGAATTTTACAACCCTTTATGAATAAAACTAATGGTTTTACTACGGAAATATACTACTTTGATTATATTTATGTGTATGCATATGCCAAAAATAATCTTTTATAATATGAATAATAATTTTAAAAGTACAAATTGTTGATTTACCATTTCTTTATGCAGGAAGCAGTATAAAATTCATTTATAATTTAGTAATTCTCAGAAACCTAAGCTCAATTATGGTGCCTGAGGCACTTTTTAAAAGAATTGTAATACTTTAAGTTGCTTATGATATTAGCTGTTTGAGCTGTTGCTTGGGGCCACACCTCAGGCAAATAACCCTCATTTGTCTCAGTTCACACAACATCCTAAATTAGAATGAAACCACATTTTAATTTAGTGAGAACCTCTTATGGTCTACATAATGTGTCCCAGAATCATAATGCCAGATAACACATCCATTCTTTACCCAAATATTCTAGAGCTTGGAATATTAGAGCCTTGTTTAATTTTAAAATATTTTCAGGCAATTATTTCAATTTTCATATTTTATTTGCAGCAGCATAGCTATGAATTGCACAAGGCAAAAGTAAACACTTTCTACTAGGGGTGTTGATGTGGATAAATGAGTTTATACAATTTTATGCTTAACTCAAAATACAATGCCGTGCCATATTTTTGATGCTAACGTAATGTGCTTACTAGTATGCTACTGCAAAATATTTGGTAAGGTTCTTATTAGGCAACATTTAAAACATTTCATTATTTAATATTATTACAGGAGATCAGTATATAAGATAATCCAATTAAGATAATTACAGCTAATGAACAATTATGATATTTTGGGTTATTTTTATTTATTAAGAAAGTATATCCTAAGTTCTGAGCTGGCTGATACTTATATAATACAGCAGATAACATTAATATTTGGATAACATATATTTTAACTGTGCCTTCAGAAACCTTTGAATATCAGTATGCTTTTGATTGAAAGTGAGTATGGGTAAAAATGATTTTGAAGTCATTAGAAAACAATAAAAAGCACATCTGTCATTATTGTGGGGCAGAAAAATGAATGATATAAGACATTTTGACATTTTTACCAGTAAGACAAAATTTTTAAGACATCCACCAAACAAGGTAATTTATAAAGAGACTTGGATGATCACATTAACAATTGTGATTGAACAAGATTTGTTTTCCTTTGTGAAACTGTTACTTCTTTGTGGATAGTATTACATAATTTATAGTTCTGTTAATAGTTAATAGATTTCTACAGTGAACAGCATTATGTGCTTCAGCCAACAATTAGATGGAACTTTGCTCATGTTACACAATGTTGTAGGTCATCAGCAGAACGTGATGGATCAGAACTGATGTTAGAAGATATACATTCAGATGATGAAATAATGCCAAGACATATGAACAGTTCTGATGATGATGATGATGATGATGATAGCAATTCAGATTCCAGTAAAGGGGAATCTGATGCACAAGAAAACAAGCAGGTAAGACTAACATTTAGTTACATAATCTATTTTGTCATGAGTTTTTAGAGAATATCGTAGCAGTTGGAAAAAATAAAAGCAATAGAAAAACGGAGTATGCCATGACTTCTTTTATTAGAGAAAGGACAATATTTATATTTATTGATGCCTGGAAACATCTTTTCCCAAGTTTTTATGAAACCCCAATATTTTTATAAAAAAATGAAAAAAATTAACTTATATTTTATGGTTTTGATGATTAGACAGGATAGATAGTAGAAAGAAGGAAGTCATGAAGTAAGTTTAAAGAGTGAGGCTAAAATATATTTCTAACTGCTGTAAAGAATAGCAGAAGCCACTTCTTTATTTTTTTCCTTTATCTCTTTCTTTATCTCTTGCTCTTTCTTCTACAGGTAGTCCTCGACATATGACCACAATTGAGCCCAAAATTTCCATTGCTAAGCAAGACAGTTGTTAAGTGAGTTTTGCCCCATTTTATGACCTTTCTTGTCATGGTTGTTAAATGAATCACTGCAGTTATTAAGTTAGTAACGCAGTTATTAAGTGAATCTGGCTTCCCCATTGACTTCGCTTGTCAAAGATCACAAAAGGTGATCACATGACCCAGGATATTGCAACCGTCATAAATACATGCCAGTTGCCAAGCATCTGAATTTTTATCATGTGACTACAAGGATGTTCCAACAGTTGTAAGGGTGAAAAACAGTCATAAATCACTTTTTTCAGTGCCACTGTAAAATTGAACAGTTACTAAATGAATAGTTATGAGTTGAGGACTACCTGTATTTTCTTATTGCACTTTTTTGTTCATTCTTTGTTTTACTTTTTTTTATTCTAAATTAGTTTGCTGCAATACTTATTATTGTTCTTAACGTGTGTGTGCGTGTAAAAATAAAATCAGCTGTCAGTTAATTGAATAGTCATCTGCATATGGAACATTATGCAGTTGAATATAGAAAAGAGAGCTGCATGCAATAAAACTATAGGAGAAATTTTATGTATAAAAATGTTGTCTAAAATACACATAATCCAGTTTTTTTACCCTTCCTATGTTGCTTTTATTTTTAGTTTAGGGCAGCTGGGAAGAAAACAAAGGTTTATCATATCGCTAAGGAAATCATGAGCTCGGAGAAAGTGTAAGTTATCTGTGTGGTATTTAATTAAATCTACTTTGCTTTTCCTTTCCCTTTCCTTTTCCCCTGAGATGTTTTTGTTCTTTTGTCAATAGGTTTGTAGACGTTCTAAAGCTTCTGCACATTGTAAGTATTTAATTTTGCTTTTATAAACATATGTTTAGTTTATAAACTTATCTTAGCTTAATCATCTCTGTAAAGTCTTTAGATTCAGAGCTAACAATGCTGAAAATGAACACATGATAGAAAAGAATTCATATACATTCCCAGAAAGGTCAAAATGTAGTAGAACCAGAGGTTTGTTTTTGACATCTCAACATTCTTCATGTGTGTGTACAAAGGTGAACCATCACATAATAAGGAAATATAATGTAACTATACTGTATAATGTTATTATATTAATTTAATCATAGTTGTGATCCATAAGCCATGAAGTCCTATAAATGTGGGACTATATGGAAGCTTAGTTTATGATAATTTATGCAATTAAATGAGAACAGAATACAATGTTTTATAAGGTGCATTAGGAGCACATGTTGCATACTACTATTTAACAGTGGAAAATAGTAAAATGATATCTTGTTATTTATTTCATTCTTAGAATGTTTAGGCTTTATTTGCATGTGTTTAAAACCCCAGTCAAACTAGTGATGGAGAAATATACAATAAGACTTGAATAATCTGGTTGTATTATTTTAATTAAGCTTTTAAGTAACTCCCCCCTCCCCCCCCCGAGCTTATTTGAGTATTGCCAAAAGTATGTGAGCTTGACTTGCTAGGCACCTACATTTAAAGTTGACTGTTGAGATTTTCTTTTCCTTTGGCAATCAAAAGTTCAGAGGCCAAGGCTGCTTGATAGTTCAGAATTTCTTAATTTTGTAGCCTGTCACCTATGAAATCCAACAAATCTCCACAAAATTTAAAACAAAGATTTTAACCTCCTATATTCCTTTATATTTTGAGCAGTAAGGCTAAAAGCGTGAAGTTGGATGCATATTTAAAGAGCTTAATCTAACTTTTTGTTTGTGCAGGAAATTAAACTTCATTGTATGATTGCTATTAAAACTGATGGATTAGGAATTTAGAGCTTTACAGAACATGCTATTAAAAATGTACATTCCAAAGTGAGAGCTCTACACAGTTCTTTTTTAAAAAGATATTTTGAATTTTCAGATAGCACTTTTTAAAAAATCCTTTATCTTTCTTATTGTGTCATCCTATAAATTGCTTACTATTCATCTTTAGATATATAATTTTAGCTGCATTGGAAGCTTTGGCAAAATGTTTGATTTCGCAAGCAGCAAGTACAAATGAAAATTTAGAATTTGGGCAAATAGACACTGGTTAAAATGGGATTTCTTTGGAAACCACTTTGCGCTTGTTAATTCCCCTAATGGCTATTATCTAGGCAGCCTGGCAAGTATATGGGTGAGGAACATATGATAAATATGTCAGAAAAATTCAGTGCTTAATTTATCTACCAAATTTAAAAAGCTGCCCAAATTCTGGATAGCATACAACATACAACAAACCTAGGCAATGGACATGAATGCACAATATACAATGTACATTGTACAATGATATGTACAATGTACATATGTATGTACAATGAATGTACAATGATATCTGCATATAATGTTGAAGTGATAATCTGCATATTAGAAATTAGTGTGATAAGGCAGTGAACACAAGTGCATTATAATTTCAAAGAAGAACGTTTAAGATTTCCTTTCACGAAAAGTACTGATACAAACATCTTGTTTTAATATTGTCATTATTTTTCAGTGTTGTTTCAGTGTTACAGAAATAGAGTTTACTGAGTGCCACATGAACTAAATTTAGGAGGTCATCAGAGCATTACAAGTCATTTTTGAAATTGTTCCAAACTCAGATTACAACAGACAGCAGAATGTGTGTATGCTGATGAATAGCAGAAATACAGCTTCAGTGTATGAATAAATATATTTGAGGGTAGCAATAAATATTCTAGTGTTAGCAAAAAAATGACCATCAAAAAGATTAATTTATTTAACACAAAGGGCTGCATATTGCACTATGTAATGAATGAGTTATTATGTATTTAGCAGCTGCATTTTAAAGTTGAGAAGCATTATAATTCAACATTATAGTTTTGCTCAGCATAACCATATAGTAAAATAACTTCTTGCATTTTTTCTGTGTCATTTTATTTGTACGAGAATGAATTTGGATTTCATATACTGAGAAGAATTTATGATTGCTTTTTATCTGTCTTTCTGAAAAGCTATTTTTCTTCTAATCTTGTATAGCACAAGATTATATATCCATTAATATTTGTATCAGTGAATCAACAGATGCTGAGATATAATTTTGAGTGTTCAGGGTTCCCCCCCCTCCTTTTTCTTAACTGGAGCATTTGTGGAAGTATACATCAGTTTTTTTTTCTTTGAGGGGTTAAGTGGAGAGGAGGAGTAATTATTGTGGGATTGGAGCCAAAAAGAGCTACATCTCAGTGTTGTCTTTGATTGATCCATGTTCATGAATAGGTGTATTCAAGATTGAAGCATAAGTATATTCAAGAATGGGGTATAATAAATGGAAAGTGCATACATTCCCAGCATTTTTCCTCTAGCATTCCTGTTAATATTAGGAAAAGTTGCTTATGGTATTGAGTTCCATATGGGTTCTATTAGCAATAGCAGTTATTTGGCTTATTTCTTTGTATGTGAAGATCATAAACCCCTAAGGATGCAAGAGGTTAGTTGCCAGTTGGCTCCCATGATATGAAAACACTTTTATTTCCATATGGCTGAAGCCATCTGTTTTACCTTGGAATTTAATGTACAAGAGGCATCCCTCCCATTTCAGTTTTAGGTCATGCAATGTTAAAGGAGGTTACAATAAACTAAAAAAAAGCGGAAAAGCCTACTAATATCCATTCCTCTGATGCACTGTTTTTTTAAATTGTGTACAAGCCAATGTTTCAAACAGCTGTGCATCTGTTTATATAATTGCTGTACCTTATTTGCATTGAAAAAGCATGCAGTTATGAACACGTGGAACACATCTATTCTGATTTGATTATTCTGATGTCTCCAATATAGATGTTGAATTGTTTAGGGGATATGGAAGTCGTAATGAGAAGGAAGCAAAAGCACAAGCAGTGAAATTCCATTTCAAGCTGGCAGATGTGGGGCATGTATTTAGATTTGTATTTAGATTTGCACAAGAATCAGAGCTGGTTTGTAGATGGTGTGTTTTACTAATTGTGATAGAATACTGTACAAGTGATGTATACATTTTAATAATAAATATAGATTAGTGTGTAATTTAGTCAGATATAATCAGGAGAGCATACCATGCAATTTAAACATAACAGAACTAAACATTTTATAAAACATAGCTCCTATCACTAGGAGATCTGCATAAAAACAATAATAGTAGGATTGATAGACTGATTATGTGCCATCAAGTTAATTTTCAACTCAAAATGATCATATATGTAAATAGATTTTTTCTCCATAAAATAGCAACAGTAGTAATTTTATTCATCATGTGTTTATAAGTAAGAAAAATATAAACACAATATAAAACAACAATATTGTAACACATTACAATAAATCATAACATTGTGATATAAAATAAAATCCATGACAGATACTATACTAATATAACATCTATATATTCAAATTAATAGCTGCACTTTTAATAATTTAAATGACCTAATTCCCAATGTTATTCAAGTGGGAGTCAATTCCAAGTACCAAGCCAGCTGACAAGAGAATCCCAACTATGATGTGGCTGTTTTAGTATCTACGAGAACCAATTGACCCTAGTCCAATAATTAGATCAGAAGCACAGATACAGGAACTACCAGCAAGTCTTTCAAATAACTAAACATGTCTATATGCAGGACACAACATGTCATCATTTTACACTAGATATTTCCCTAATTCACATCTAGTGCAATATTTGGCAGTTAAAAGAACTACGGGTAAAATGTATAGAGTCCAGAATAGTACAAACAGCAGCATTTTAGACAAAAAAAGTGGAGTGAAGCTTTGAATAATGCATATTTATTTATTTATTAAATTTTTATGCTGCCATTTCACTGACACAGTGACTCTGGATGGCTTACAATATAATAAAAGGGTTAAAAATACTAGCAAATTAAAATTAAAATTAGAAAAAATGAATAGAAAAGATTGAATAGAAAAGCTAAAATCAAGATGATGGACGGCCTGGAGGTGGAGTTCTTCTCTACTCAGCCACGCCCAATGTAGCAAATCTCTGTCAGGGCTGCAGGCCAAGCAGCAGAGCCAAGTTATCAGGCTTTTCTGGAAGGCGAGGAGTGTGGGGTATGTCAACGCTGTAAACATTGGATGTTCCCGCTCTGACAACCAATGAAAATTGCAGCCATTTCCGCTTTGCTTTTAACATGCTTTTTCTTCTATTTAGAAATCAGGTAGAAGGGGGGTTCCGGATGAATGCTTGAGGTCAGCTAGCCATAATAATAATGCTGCTCTGTGGGAACTCAAGGACGAACTGATAACGGTTTGGTGGGCTGAGGAGCCCGGAGAGAAAGCCCGTGTTTCAGGCTAATTGGAGAATGCTTATTGGGGGTGGGAATTGCAATTTGTTAGTTTGTATCCGGGGGAAGGGAATTTAGTTTTGGGTTCAACTATGTAGTGCCGATACTTTGTTTCCTGAATAAAATGTTCTTTAAGGAAGAATTCTTGCCTTGAAGTTCTTTTGATGGATTTCATCTATCGGAACCATGACAGGGTGGACCTCTGATGGGAGAATATTTCAGAGGGCGCGGGGCCACCACAGAAAAAGCTCTTTTCCTGAACTCTGCCAACCAAAGTTCTTTGGCCAATGGGATCTGAAGTAGGTCCTTTCTACTGGAATGAGTGGGGTGGGCTAATCCATCAGAATAAGGCAATTCCTCAGATTTCCTGGACCCACCTCATAAAGGGCTTTAAAGACAATTAACACCTTGAATTGAAGCTGGAAGCAAACTGACAGTCAGTACAGCTCGTACTGTGTCACATATGCCATCCAAGGGGCCTCCGGAACTGTCCACACTTCTGCATTCTGTACCAGTTGTAGCTTCCAAATACTCTTTAAGGGTAGCTCCATGTAGAGCATGTTACAGTAATCCAATCAAGAGATGATAAGGGCATGGGTGACATAACTCTTTGTGGTCCTGTTCTAGTGTTCTAGAGTGGGAAAGTGGAGGTCAGTTTTTCTGGTACATGCTCTAGGATCAGAAATTACTGGCTACTGGATTGATCTTTTTTTAAAAAAAACAGTAGTCTAGTTCTTAAACTGAATGGTCCTTGCACAACTCTAATATGGAGCATCAGGAGTTATGTATGTTACAGCTGCTACCTGTTATATAATTCTTCTGAAACCTACAATCCTGGACAAACCAAGGTATCTCAAAATTTCAGCCTGATTGATAGCAACCTACTTTTATTATACTTTCCTGAGAAAGTTTTGGAAGAAACAATCCACCAGTAGGACAGAAGAAATAATCAGTGCTATAATTCATATATTCCTTATCACATCAGTCCTATAAAATTGTGTTCTAATTTTATAAGTGAATCAAATAATTCAAACATATCCATAGTATATTATAAACCCTCTCACTAACAACTTTTTGGAAAAGGTGTTCCAAAGGTGTTCTATAAAAGAAGAAGATAATTTTTCCTGCCAAACTACAATTTCCTGCTTTCTTTGCAGGAAACTGAGAGTTAAAGTGGTGTAAATAAGATAGGAGTTTACTAAGTCAGAGAAATGGTTTATAGATTTAGTCATGTCTTTTCAAAGGAAACTTTCCAAGAGACTGAATCTATATTTTGTTCAGGCTTGTCTGAGCTTGTCTTCCTTTCCAAAGTCTGTTTTACCTTGGATTGCTTATCTGATCCTAGAAATTTGGATAAATGGATAATCTATGTCTTTACAAAAGAAATCATGTAACCTGCATTGTTGTTTGGAGGCTGGTTTCTCAAAGTATGTGTATATGTTTCTCACTTGCCCTGTAATAGGATTTTCGGGATTCAGTGGCACATGCTTCTAGGCAGTTTGGAAAGCCAGTAATTGAAGATAAGATCCTGAATCAGATCTTGTACTATCTACCTCAGCTATATGAGCTTAATCGGGACCTCCTGAGAGAACTAGAAGAACGGCTTTCTCATTGGTAACATTTTCTTTCTCATTCTTTCTGTATCTTTTGCTTGTCATGGAGATTGATAGAATGTCTATCTTGATGAGTACCAGACTTCCAATAACGTTTAGGGCACGGGTCGGCAACCCGCGGCTCCGGAGCCGCATGCGGCTCTTTGAGGCCTTACCTGCGGCTCCGGAGCCGCCTCCGCCATTTTGGCGAGCGCATGTGCGCGGGCGGGTGCGGGGGGTGCGCGCACGCATGCGCGCATGCGCGGACGGGTGCGGGGGGTGCGCGCACGCAGGTGCGCATGCGCGAACGGCGCGCGGGTGCGCATGCGCGCATGCGCGGGTGCGCGGGGCGCGCGCGCATGCGCGAACGGGGTCGCGCGCATGCGCGGGTGCGTGCGCATGCGCGAACGCGCGGCTCCCAGCGTTTTTTTTTTTTAAGCTAAATGGGTCCGTGCGGCTCATCCGACGTTTCGGATGGCCGACCCATGGTTTAGGGTAAAGAATAAAGTGATTGTCGAAAGCCTAAATTTAGTTACACAAGCTACTGGGAGCCCTTTGAATTTAGGTAGCTACTTGAAATATATTCTGGAATATGTTGAAAGTAAATCCCCTTTTGTTCTGAGCTAGTTACAACGACTCGACTAAATTTTCAAAGAAACTTAACTATGAATACCTAGATCTCAGTGTGGCCTCTTTTGAGATTCCTTGACCTCTGGATGCAGAATATATAAGGTCAGAAAGGGATAGAAAGAGAAAATACCCCCCCCACACACACAGATAGTCCTTGACTTACAACCATTCATTTAATGATCATACAAAGTTACAACTGCATTGAAAAAAGTACTCACCAATACCAGTACTCACACTTACAACCATCACAGCATCTCCAGTCAGGTGACCAAAATTTGGGCACTTGGCAACTGGCATGTGTTTAGAATGGCTGCAGCATCCCGGAATCATTTGATCGCCATTTGCGACCTTCCCCGCCAACTTCTGACAAGCAAAGTTGGAAAGTGGGGGAAGTCAGATTTACTTAATGACTATGTGATTCAATTTAACAGTCATGGCAAAAAGGTCATAAAATTTGATGTGACTCACTTAACAGCTGTCTTGTTTAAGTAATGGAAATTCTGGTCTCAATTGTGATCATAAGTTGAGGACTACCTGTACTACATTCTTCAGCTGCAAATTCTAATTGTTTGCTGTGTTGAATTCTAGGATTGACCATCAGAGAATTGCTGATATATTTGTGAAAAAGGGGCCTTACTTAAAGATGTATTCAACATACATAAAAGAATTTGATAGGAATATAGCCCTCCTTGATGAACATTGTAAAAAGAACCCTGGGTTTGCTGCTGTTGTTCGAGAATTTGAGGTAATTTAATCTTTTCAAATATGTTGGTTTCCACTTTGTCTACTGATTCTGGGTTTAAGGATAGTTTTATGTAAGTTCAGGATATAAAATGCATTTATTTCTTTTCAGATATAATATATATATGAATGAAGGTTTTGTGAGGGTTAGATTGCATATACGTTAAGGGGTTAATTATCAAAGTATTACTGTCTTAAAAAGATGCTTATAAGGTCCATGATAGCCTTGATTCATATAATATGATCAGAAAATCCCATCACCTTGTTAATAAATGTTAGCATAAGCCAAAGCTTTTGGTAAAATCATTTCTCACTTCAGATGAAATCTTTTGCCAAAATGCACATTTAAAGCACCACATTTAAAGCACTAAACCTCCATGTTTAGTTTCTTTGTATATTTGAACATGAATCTATATGAAGGCATAATGCCTCAGCTTCAGTAGGGAGAAAAATATCCATTTTCTTCAGTGTTTTACAGTTGGGCATCTGCCTAGCATGGATGAATTATATTTGGCTCATTCAGGAATGGACAAAGACAAAACAGTGAAGCTTTTACAATCATAGCAAAGTGACATGTTATTTATTGTTAGAGGACATTTCTAAAGTGAAGCTAGCCCACTTTAGTTCTCTGGTGATATAAAAATCAGCATATAGCGACAAGGATGATAGCTGTTTAATTTGGTTCAGATCAGCTCACTTTGCAAGTTTTAAAGTAGGTTGCTTTAAATGAAGTTAGTTGGTGTGAAAATTCTAGAATTTTATTTTTCAGATGAGTCCCCGCTGTGCTAACTTGGCACTCAAACACTATTTGCTGAAGCCAGTTCAGAGGATTCCTCAATACAGGCTTCTTTTAACAGGTAAGGCTAAACTTTACAAGCTAAAAATATTTGTGTGGATGTGTATAACAGAGGGATAGCAATATTTCATAAAGGCCATTAGATTTTTTTTCTAAATTAAATGTTTTAAAATATCACTTTGTTCTTTATTTTAATGAGTAAATTTTGCATGTGTAACAATTGGGTAAGCAATAATAGAAAATTATGTAACAAAAGTGGGAACTTCCAGTCTATGATCATTCTTTTGCATAAGCCATTTCTGGTGTGTTTTTATTCTGTAAAACACTCCATCCCCAAATACTGCTATTTCAGTTCCTTCAGAGCCGAATTTATGGGATTACAGTGGCTGAACCATTCATGTCCCATTGATGAAGTTTTGAAGGTGCTCTAGATCCTCCTGTCCACCTAACAGATTACTTTGATGTCCACTGCTGCATAATGGCTAACCATTTTTATACGTGCAGTAAATCTTTCTCTGGCTAATAGTTGTGATTAGAATTAATAACTGTGTTTTAAAATTATTTAAACAAAAGTTCAGAGTTGATGCTTTCAATAAAAAAAATGAAAAGAAACAGCACTTCAATAATAACCTGGATATTATTTTTGTATGCCACTGACATGGAAAAGAGTAATTTGGAGGGGAAGGTTGTTTTGTTTTCAGTATTTTGAATTGTGGGAATGGGTTGAAACTCTCTTTTGTGATCAGTGAGAGGCAAAAGTTTTGTTTTTAATGAAATGAAACTTTTTTTTTATTTTTACAGATTTGTTGTAGAAATGTTGCCTCTGTTACTAAAGGTGCAGAGAATGGTATTTTTGCTGAGTTAATGAATTCCATGCTATTCAGGTTTCCTCACTCCCCCCCCCCCCGTAGTATGTTAGTGCAAGTGGCAGATCAGGAGATATAAATGTTGATTAACAAGGGACTTAAAGCCTTGTTGTTCATACTATAGTTTTTGGAAAAGTTTGAAACTTCTGGGTGAAATAGGAAAAAAAGTAACTTAGCAAGTTGTCTTTCTTGATTGACAGAAGTTCTTCCATCCTCATTATTTAGTTGATTGCGCAGTCTAAATGATAATTCTGTTAGTCTCTATTTAATCATTTACATATGAACAAATAAGTGATTTGTCTACTTTCTTGGATTTGTTTACCTGAATTGCTAAATATGAAATATGCTTGTTCTAAGGAAATATTGTCCTTTCTATAAATCTCTAAAAACATACAAGCTACATGTGCAGATATACGCATGTCTTTGCTTCCATTATTTGATATGAGTAACAGATCTTATGGTAGACAATGCATAATCCCTGTAACTAGTTCCTAGATCAAAAGGAAACCCTTTGTTTGCCTGGGGCTTTAAAATAGAACCATGAAATGCTTCCAGTTACTTTAGCTCTCTTTAGAGGGAAGTCAGTGAAACTTAATAGATTTAGCTGGATGAATTATTGTGGCCTACATTCAGTGGCTCAGTAATCCCAGTACCATTGTTACAGTCCTGAACTTTTCAGTTACTAATTCAATGAAAGAAATTAGGAGATATAGTTCCTGTAGCTGAAACTATTTACAAGAGAAAATGAGCCTTGGTATTTAAAAAAGAACTGTAGTATAGTGGAATAGTCTCTTATTAGGACAAAACAATCCATTTGATTTGGATCGTGAAATTGTTACGTCTGGGTTTTTTTTAAAGAAATGACCATGATACTTGGGAAAGGTGCTATCAGATTTTGTGCCATCATAAACTAATATAGCTCTATTCCTATGATATAGAGCAAGGGTCCCCAATCTGGGCCGCAGCCCACTACTGGGCTGTGGCCTATTCACAACTGGACTACGTGAGTGATGGGCCAGTGCGCACATGCGCACAGCCTCATTCACATGAGCGGCAGGCACCAGCGCTCGCAGCCCCACTCGGCTTCTCTTCTCTGTGCCAAAAGCTTTTCCAAATGCACGAAAGGCTTCAGGGGAGCGATCTCGCGCTGCTTCAGGCTTACGTCCCTTTGCAAAAGCTTTTGATATGGAGAAGCCTGAAGGAGTCGAGACTGCACCCCAAAGGCTTCTTTTCTTTCTTGCTGAGTGGAGCTGTGTGCGCCGGCCCACCGCTTGCATGGCCCACTTCCCCTTGCCCCCCCAGCCAGGCTGCCAGCCACAAAGGTTGGGGACTGCTGATATAGAGACCCTGTGTTTTGCTTTTTGTTACATTTTTGAGAATTAATTGCAGGTAGTTAATGAAATAGAAGTGAACTTCTGCAGTAGGCCGGAGAAAGGGAGCTTGGATCGTGAAGATCCATGTTCCCTTTCTCCATTCCAGCACAATTATTCCCTTCTGCTTACAGAAGGGAGGTGAACCAACAGGCTTGGCCAGAGAAAGGAAGCTTGGATCCTGAGGATCCAAACTTTCTTTCTCCAGCCCAGCCCAGCAACCCTATTTTGCAAATGGAGGGGAGGAGAAGATCTGGGGTAGGCCAGGGAAATTAAACTTGGATCTTTGGGATTTGAGCTTCCTTTCTCCAGCCCAATGCAGGAGTTCCCTTCCCACACGTAGAGGAGCTGTCTGCCCTCCTTTGGCAGACAGCTCTTTTACTCTGTCTGCTTAACAACTTGCATGTTGGACAAGTCAAACTGAAAAAATAGCTGCACAATGTACAATTTACATATTGTATAATTGTTCAACTGCATCAGCTTATATTAACCCTGCTTCATGTGTCCTCCAGCTGAAGAAAAAACTTAATGATTTGTTCTCCTTTGCATATGCCACTTTCTAATGGAATGTAGTGGTAGAAATGGTAGAATTTTAAGTAAGATGTGATACAACTTTGGGTTGTATTATTGTAACCATAATAATTAAGATAGTTACCCATGGTTGTAGGTTTATAGCAGGGTGTCAAACTCGCAACGTCACGTGATGTGTCGCGACTTTTTTGCCATTGCCGGCAATGGGGTGGGCGCGGTTTTGCTATGATGCATCTGGCCCACGGGCCGGCAGTTTGACACCCTGGTTTATAGCATGTGAGCTTAAGCTAATTATGCATTAAATTAGCAAATTTTCCTTCTAATCTCACATAAACAGGCTAGGCCAGACATGTCAAACTTGCGACGTCACGTGACGTTGCGCAACGTATCGGGACAGTTTTGCCATTGCTGGCAATGGGGTGGGTGCAGTTTCCGGATGATGCACCCGGCCCGCGGGCCGGCAGTTTGACACCCCTGGGCTAGGCTATGTTGCAGGTTTCACTTAGTACAGTGATGGCAAACCTTTTAGAGACCGAATGCCCAAACTGTAACCCAAACCCCACTTATTTATTGTCGGGTGCCGGGTGGGCATGGCCCAGTAGGTGGGCGTGACCATTGGGTGGGCGTGGCCGGGGTGGACGTGGCCACCTCGATGTTGCTCATGGGGAGGGATGCCTGTGGGGGCCGGGCAGGGTTGGGGGAGATCCAGGGGGTCTGGCGGGTGGGACGGTGGGCAGGAAGCTCGTCCTGCGGGGTGAGGCGAGACCAGGCAGGGGGCAGGGCAAGGGTGCCATTGCCGCAAGGCAAGGCAGGGACCGGGGCGGCTGCTGCCTGACACCATTGGCCCCCGCACACAGCGAGCGCATGGGGGCCAACTGTGTCCGTCAGCAGCCACAGCCTGCCGGTCCCTCGACCAGTGCACTCTGAAGCTCCGCAGCCTGCTGCGAATACTGGGCCAGCCCTACAGCAGCAGGCAGAGTAGAGGAGGGGGGATCCGGTATACCGGTTCCTTACCTCCGCCTAGCTTGTTCCGTGGCCTTATGGCAGCGGCATTGGGCGCAAGGCACGAGGCGGCAAACGGCCAGTTTCAGTGCAATGTGTCTGTTTGCTGCCGGCCGTGGCCATTTGCCACCTTGCGCGTCGCACCCAATGCCACTGCCATGAGGCCACGGAACAAGCCGGGCGGAGGTAAGGAACCGGTATACCGGTTTCTTACCGCTGCCTGGCTTGTTCCGCGGCCTCATGGCAGTGGCATTGCGCAGAAGGCGGCAAACAGCCGGTTTTGGAGTGGCGTGGCTGTTTGCCGCCTCACGTATTGCGCCCAATGCTGCTGCAATGCGGCTCGGCCGAAAGCAGCTGTAGAACAAGTGGGGCAGGTTCCCCCCTCACCTGCCCATTCAGCTACAGCTTTGGTGGCTCTGTAGGCAGAGCTGCGAAGTTCTCTTCTCTTCCCCCACCCCCATGCGGCACCTTCTTTCCAGCTCCGCCGCGTCACTTCCTCCGCCGCTGTGTGGGACTAAAAATAAAGTTCAATCAATCAATTCCAACTTTGCGAGATCTTTTTTTTCCTGTGAGAAGTTGAAATTGATTGATTGATTGAACTTTTATTTTTTGCACACGGCGGTGGAGGCCTAAAGCGAAAAGGTTTTATAAAACCCAGCTTAAAAAGCAACTTGCCCGGGGAGATTTTGATGCAGGTTTCTTATGGACGGGACTTAAAGCCTTGGACTGGGGCGACGGCGCGCGTGCCCACAGAGAGGGCTCTGCATGCCACCTGTGCCATAGGTTCGCCACCACGGACCTAGTATATACTTTGGAAGCAATTGTATACTTTTATATATTCCAGGGCTCCTTGTTCTATAGAAAAGGACAACTGGTTCTAGAACATTTCTGGCTCAGATTAATCTGTGATAGAAAAGTTCCAGTAGAACTACTTTAATAGAGGAGCAAAATATTCCTCCGGGTCTTTTCTGACTCAAAAGGATCATTTATTTCCCTTCCTTCCGTTTACTCATATCCTTCTGCTCTTCCTCTTCTTTCTGTGGACTATTATTACTTGCAACATCCTCTTTTTGATAATACTTGTTTGCTAGAATAGCACTGTTGTATATCCCTTAACTTTTGCATTAATTAGAAGTTCAAATACTTGAGATAAATATTCCAAAAATGCTGAGTTTCTGTAGAAATAAAAAGGTGGCTTTTCCCCCCTAACATCTTTGTCACGCTAAAATTGAATATAGAAAAAAATCTTTATGTGGAAAAAAGAATTAGGTGGATTCAGAAGATGGATGTTGAATATTATACAGTGAATTTTAAAGAAATCTCATGGAAATAATAAATATTTTTGTATGAGAGATCTGCAGAGATAATCAGGCAGAAAGAGGGAAAGGAAGTTTGGGCATAAATCTATTACATAAAAATAAAAAATGTATCAGTTCCAGTTCTTTGTCAGAGTCTTGAGTGTCTTACCATTTAGATAAGACAATGCCATTTTAAGCATTTAGCTCAATTTCAATTCCAAATAATGGTAAGGTATTGTAATTGTAAACCGGCCCATCATATTTTTTGTTTTGATTTTGTTTTAGCAACAACCTAAAATGGGTGAAAAGCATTTCAGAAAATTAGATCAATTCATTAAATGATCTACCACTCCACACTCTTGAACCAGCACACTGAGATGCATATACTGCATCCACCTTCCTTCCTTCCTTCCTTCCTTCCTTCCTTCCTTCCTTCCTTCCTTCCTTCCTTCCTTCCTTCCTTCCTTCCTTCCTTCCTTCCTTCCTTCCTTCCTTCCTTCCTTTCTTTCTTTTTCTTTCTCTCTCCCTTCCCTTCATTTTCTTTCTGCAATTTTCTTGAGTGAATGCAAACACTTTAAAATCAGGGTTTTCCGGTTTTCAGAGATTTGAGGGCTGGAATTATTTTATATTCAACTCAGCCACCTAGTGGCCAAGAGCAAAATAATTACTAAGAAACTGTAGTTTTACCAGTATTGAAAACTATTGTTTGAGGGCTATCACTGCAGTCCAATTTATTAGTGGAAAAGCCTCACTGAACACCATGATAAAAGTCTGCAGTTAGAATTTTCAATAATTTCTTTCTCCCTTGAAACTAAAGGTTTCTGATTCTCTCATAGCAAAAAGAGAAATGTTCCTTGTATACAATATGCCACTATTTTGTATCTCAATTTGTCAGAACCCTTAAATATTTAAAATCCTTAATACTGTATGGTTTAGCTTATACAAAACTTTTTCTTCATAATTTGGACTTCAGGTCAATAATTTTTATTGATCCCATGGCTGGTTTTGATAATAACATCATTCTGTTCCCCTTGCAGATTATCTAAAGAACCTTTTAGATGATTCAGCTGACTTCAAAGATACTCAGGGTAATTATTTTGTAGTTAGTTGGCGGTTAACTGAATGGGGAAATCCGCTTTTTTATGCATTGTAACATATGATATTTGGCTAATAATATAGTTATGGAAGAGGATAGGATCCTAAGCTCTGTATGGTGTGTCCTGTTCTTGGGTATTGACTCCCTCTTTTATGTAGCTGTTTAGAATTGAAATCCATTTTGTAAATAAAGACTTATTCTACAACTAAAATACCTTTTCCATAAAAGAGAAGTCATTTTTGCATCCATTTCGTCTATTCTTTTTTAAAAAAAAAAAAGCCTGTGTTTGCGTTTAGCTTTTCATACAATTACTACTTATTGAAATAAAAATCTTTGCAGAATCAAGGAATGTGAAATCTTCTGAGATCAGGAATGGGTTTATCAGTATAACACTGCAGAGTTTCCAAAAACAAACAAACTTTGCTTTTAGTTGAAAAAGGTGTTCTGGTAATTGCCTAAAAAGCAATCTTAAAAGAAATCCTAAAGCTATATAAATGGTTTAATTTTTGTCAAGCAGCTGGGAAGATTTCTGTACCCCTTTGGGCAACTGAAGTGAGAGTTTGGAACTTCCCCTTCTAACATGATGCTATCATTGGATTGTGATATGACATAAGAGGGGAGAAAAGATAACTTTTTGGGTTGTGCACAGTCCAAAAAGGATTATAAAGAAATGCCTTAGACCAGAGGTCCCCAACCTTTTGGGCACCGGGGACCGGTTACGTGAAGAGGGTTTTTTCCGCGGACCGGAGGGGGCGTGGTTTTGTGTGCTGCCTGCATCCCGCAGATGGGGTTTTGCTTGTTTGTGTGGCCCAGTTGCTGGCATGCCACGGCCTGGTACCGGTCCACAGACCGGGGGTTGGGGACCCCTGCCTTAGACTTCACTTAAGGACAGGTTCTCTCTACTATTCTTTCAAAGAGTTTGACTTTCTAGATTTTTATGTTTGAAAATGACTGGGCTTCCATAATGAATAGCAGAGAAATGCTGTGCCCAGCTTGGTATCCTCCCAGATGTGTAAGGAGTTTAAATGATTTAAATAAACTCTGGAAGAGAATATCTAAGTGTTTCCATATATGTAGTGTTTGAACTTAAGCATATAGCTGATTTTATACTGATTGTAACTGCAGGTATTTAGAGAAATTCATAGGTCTCCAGGGCAAGCTAAAAACATTTGCTGAAATATATTTATTAAATATTTCATTTTATTCCTTCTAAAATTATACTGTTTAATGCTAAGATTTTTGGTAGATATAGAATACTATATAAAATAGCATAAGGTAATCCAGTAGTCTCACTTAATACAATTAAACTCCAGATTACAGTGAAAGAACCAACTGCCTCCTAGCACCGCTTAGGCTAAGAAAGCCTAAGGAGGGCCAAGTGCATCCTTGGGCACAGTATGCTGCATTGTATAGGGCAACCCATTGAGAAACCCCTTTTGTGATACTGCTTCCTTTTTACTGCATGCCTGGATGAAATCTTGAGCAGGTACACTCTGGAAGTTCTACATGATGGGCAGGCTCCAGCTGCATCAGGCATTGCCGTATGCATTCAAATTTAAAACCCAGTATTTTAATTGGGCCTAGAACAGTGATGGCGAAACTTTTAGAGACCAAGTGCCCAAAAACCGGCCCTACCTGTCCCCGCTCCACTCCCACTCTGCCCCATCCCACCCTCTCTGCCCCGCTCCGCCCCCAGCCCAGCCCTGCCCACCCGCAGGGCCACCCACTGCCTCCACAGCCCGCCGCAGATTGCCCAGGTGGCCCAGCAGCACCATGGCGCCATGCCCTCCGCCCACACCCCGTAGCATCATCTGCGTGTGATGGGGCACAAGGGCGGAGTCTTGTCCCTGCTGCCCGGCTGCCATGTCCTTGGCTGCGCTGCTCTGCGCTGGCTGTGCTCAGGGGTGACTCTCCTCTGGGGGGGCTGCTGGTGAGGAGGGGGCCACGGGGGGAGGTAGGGCTGGGCCGATGGCGTGAGTGCCCACAGAGAGGGCTCTGAGTGCCGCCTTTGGCACTCATGCCATAGGTTCGCCACCACTGGCCTAGAAGTTAATTTGTAATGGGTGCAGCAACTCTATATGGGTGATATTCTGCCAAATCTGACTTCCCTTGTTAGTAGTCTGGTTACCGATTTTGTACCATTTGTCACCTCTGAATCATCTTCATAGACAGCCACAGATATACCATGCTGCAGTAATTACGTTCCATGAGCTACCAACACTAAGGTTTTCTTGATAGGTTTGGAGGTCCTTAACAAGTTTATTGTGGTTTGATTGCTTCTAAAGTGTCTTATTAAAAAGGGTACCAATTTTCTGTAAGGAAATTTCTTCCAGTTAGAATAATCTCTTTCTGATACGTTTCACGCAGTGCCCATATAGGAGAATTCGAATGTAGGTGTTGAATACATAATAAAGAAATATAGAATATATGAGAATAATTCTCTCTTTTTTTTAAGATGCTCTTGCTGTTGTCATAGAAGTGGCCAATCATGCAAATGACATTATGAAACAGGGGGTAAGTGGTGTTCCAGTTGTGAAAACATAGATAAAATTTTAAAATGGCAGACACCAATTTTTGCTATAATAAATTTGAATTATTGCTTTGTCACAAAGTTCAAAGGTATACAAATGAAATATCATATTTTTAATATGCTGTTGATAATTTATTTCTACTGAAACATATTTAATCCATTGAAATATATGTAAGCATTGCTGTTTTATTTATTGATTAATTTTGTTTGCCACCTATCTCGCTGCAAGGCAACTCTAGGCGGCTTATAACATTAAAACGAAACCATAAACATACATATAAATGTATAAAATCACATTAAAATTAAAATAAATTATGAATGTTTAAATTAGTATTTTTTTAAAGTTCTTAAAATATGCTATGGTTGTATTGTATTTTTAATACGTATGGCCACAAGAATTGTTTAAAAAGATAGAATATATTTTGTAGATATTATTAAATATATATATTATAGATATTATCATTTAAAAAAAAATGTGTTATCTCCAGTTGTTGCAAAAAGGAATGGTAAGGTTGAGAGGATATTATTAGCTGATTGCATGTGAGCAATTTCTGACATCTATATCATGTGAGTTATTTTGGGTTATTATTAAATGCTGAACTCCCAACAACTCTGGGCAGTTCATAAATAAAAGAATATAGTAATGAACAAAAATAAAACAATAAAAGATGTTGAAAACTAGACAGTAACATTTCTACTTTCACCTTCTAGGATAATTTTCAGAAGCTTATGCAAATACAATACAGTTTAACTGGTCATCATGAGATTGTGCAGCCTGGGAGGGTAAGTTCATTTAGGTATCACAAAACTATAGATTGAAGTCTTTCCCCTCATTCCCTTTGCAGATTAACAGCTCTGAAAGGGGAAAAAAACCCTATAATTATTCATCTCTAGCTGGGATGTTAACTTTTGTTCCTTTTGAAAAGTAAGAGAGGTACTACCATTACAAGAGACAAGACAAAGCAAAGTATGATGTCACAAGTACAGTCTACTGTTTCATAGTGCTTGTTGGCGCTCCAAGGAGGTCTATATAGACTGACTCAGCCTTGTCTTTTTCTAGCTTCTGTATTCCTCTCCTCCCATGCAAAAATTGCTTCCCTGTCCCATAAACTTTGCCTATTTTTTAGGTCTGTCTTCTGTGGCCTTCTTTACTTGTTAGAAGGGTCATACACATACTCTCAGTGACCTGGCTCTAAGCTGTAACTGCTGAGAGAGACTGAAGCTGGATCAAGGAGAAAAGCGGTATTTTTTTCACCAGAAAATGCAATAGCATCTCCTACAGAAACATTCTGTGTTGCACAAGGAGCCTGAAGGAACTCTGGGACCCTCAAGGTCTGATCTCCTTGCACGAAAGCCATTGTAGGACTGCCCTCTCCCATCAGAGAAGGTACCTCCGTGGCTATTTATACTGTTGCTGTAAGAGACACCTGATGTGTCTACTACAGTTCCTTTTGGGGGAGGGTTATCCAGAGAGTAAGGCCCCCCCACCTCAAAAATCCAGATACAAAATACATTCAAAGATACCAGTAGAGCTCTGAAAGCACAGGCTTTTTCATTGATCTTGGAACAGCCTTTTAAAGAACCTTCCAATGTTCTAAAAAAAGGTTGGGTGGAGCCATTGTCGACACAATCAAAGATTTGACAGAATAGGTAACAATTTTCAAATAGGGCTCCATGTAGTAGTCCCAAAGTTTCCAATCACAGGAGCCCATGCAAAAGCTCCCTAAAATACCGCAAGCAAAAGTAAGTGGCACCCTTTCTTTTCCCGCATGAAAGCTAAATCAATAGAATTTTCCTGCAACTTCCTCATCAAGTGTCCAAGCAACTTCCTTTCTTCTGCACCCAATGTCTAATGCTTTTCCTAAACTTGACTCCTTTTGTTTTCTAGAGAAGAAAATGACTTAGAGTAAATTATTCACAAAATTCAATATTTTTAAAGAAACAGTCATGAAAAAAAGCTTCAAAATTGTTTTTTCTGGGCTTGAAAAAAGCAACACAAAATGTTCTACCCAGCTGCAAACACTGGCTTTTTTCTGCCCAAGAAGAACCAATCATTGCATGGAAAGTAAGGCTTGTTACTTTTTGTGTAAGAAGCAACTTTACTGTCTTGCTGCAGAGGTAGGTCAGAAGGAAAGGATATTCACAAGGGCGTATCAAAGAGTCTGGAGTTTAGTATATTACTACTAGATAGGAGATTTATATGATCTTGACTGATTTTCTGTGTATATTTGTTGACCAGGTTTTTTTGAAAGAAGGAACATTGATGAAACTGTCCCGAAAAGTAATGCAGCCAAGAATGTTTTTTTTGGTAAGATGCACACCCTAATGCTAAAGTAATTTTTAATGGAGAACTAAATACCAACAGCTAGCAATTTCAGCTAATGGGTTTGAATAATTTACATTGCAATTTGTGGTACTGTTTTTCTTTTATTGTGGCTTCATTAATATTCCATAAGTAAATTACGGTAAACATTCCTCCATAGTTGGTGGTCTTCATGGTCTTTTTATTTTTGAGAAAGATTCCCCTCAAAGTTCAAACAAGCAACTCACTTCTTGGGATGTGAAAATTACTTTTTATCTATAACATATTTGAATTGTACTTGGTATATGATTAAGTACAATTCAGATATGTATTTCATAATCACATAATTCTTTTAACAATATGTTAAATATCTGACTTAAGATGCAATCTCCAACTTAAGATGCAAAACAATTGCCATATATAACGAATGCAGAAAGCTGGAGTATGTTTCAACAATGAACTGATTAGGTTCATACATTTCACTAAGCCATAAATCATTTACCAACAATACTGACTGAATGTGCATAGCTGACTTAGCTGAAACCAAACAAAATGAAATCATAGCTTCTTGTGATTTATGAGCCAATCATATTGATCTGCAGAAAAAACAAAGATTCTAGTTACAATACAACAAATTCCATATTGGTGCAATTCATTTCCTGGGCCAGCTTAAAGACCAGCAAGTAATGTAGGATTTCATAGAACTTTTTTGTGGCATAGAATAGAAGGATCACCTAGTGACCTGCTTTCTATCTTTGTTCTGCTTAAGACTGGAATAACCAAAGTCCACTCGCTTTGGACTGACCATGATAATTTCTCACAATACTGTTTGCAGTGACTCTAAAATCTGCCCTTTTAATACAGACATATATAGGTAATGTAAATGCTTGCCTGACTTCATGAGTCTCTCCCTGATTATGGCTGCCTTTCATCCTCTTTTTTTGCCAGTTAAAAGTTTTTGATCTTTGCTAATTTTTAATAAATAAACATCAACTGGATTTTTCCAGCTGTTTTGTATATTCTGTCTGCTTGCTCAGATCTGGAAGTAGGAATTGACTGGAGTGTGTTGGCTGCAAACTAAACTGGAAATGATCCATAGGAGGAATATAATTGAGGTGTATGGAAGCCAGCATGGCATGGAGAAAGTAAACAGAGGGAAGATTTTCTTTCTCTCAAAACACTAGGACACGCTTCATCCAGTGAAGCTAATTAGAAGTTTTAAGACAGACAGAAGAAATAGTGTCTTCCCACAGCATGTTATTAACTTGAGCAATTCATTCCTATAAGAAGTAGGGGTGACTGCTAGCTTGAATAGCTTTAAAAGAGCAATTAGATATATTTATAGAGGTAGGTCTATTAGTTTTAAGCTTAGTGTGACCTTTGTATTTTGGGGCAAAATACCTCCCCAGTTGCAGGGGAAAATTAGCAATGGAGGGGATATGTTTGTTACTCAAGAATGTGTTGCAAGATTTGCATTGTTTCATACAAAGCAAATAATTTAAGTGGATTTTGCAAAAGGCTATTTCTACTGCTTTCTCCAATATATTGCTGTAAAAAATCCAGAAGATGACTTTGAGGTACAAATATATTTGGAGCAACTGAGACAAATGCTTCTCTAATTAGAAGGAGGGGAGGCAACACATATTTTGGGTTTCCAAGATTCTGTTATAACCAATTTCAATAAAGTATATAATTCTAATTTTCTTGTGGAGTATGTATTTCCTGTTCGGTTCTAAAGAATTGACAGTTACTCATTAATATTAATGTTTTTATGTTTATCAGTGCAATTTTTGTATCCTTCATAAATATGAAAAGTACTCTTGAAAAATGGGCCAGGAAAAGCCCTAAGGAAGAAGACAAATGTCATGTCTATTCACAACACCACACCAGACTTGTATAGTTGTAAGTTGATATGTAAGTGTATCAGCTACATTAAAAAAAAATAATTTACTTTGCAGTTTAACGACACCCTGTTGTATACAACTCCTGTGCAGTCTGGAATGTATAAACTCAACAACATGCTATCACTGGCTGGAATGAAAGTGAGTGATTATTATTATTTTTTGTACAGTAGCTTGTCTTATAAAGCATAGTTTGAACTTGTGCACCAAAATTACAGTCTGAAATTTCTGTTTGAGAAATCAGTTGCTCTGAACATTCTGCCAAATGTAGGTAGCTGTTAGCTGTCTCATTTTCAGAAAAGGTTGGTAGTAATAAAAAAGCAGTGCAGGGAAACAGCAGAGATGGCAAGTTCTTTCCACAGCTTGCCAGATTTTCTGGCTGTACGTTAGACTGTTGCCAGTTCTATAATTTGAGCCAGTTCACATCATACAGCCTTATCAGGTCTCACTAACAAATAAGCACCATGCTCCAGCTTATTTCAGGAGAACTCATCTGCTGGCTGTTCCAAAGGTAGGCATGTCCTATGACTGACCTTGTGTATGGCTTATTGGCTTATTCCTTTCAGGTTTTTTTTAAAGTCAGTTCTAGTTCATGGTTTTGTTTCTATAGCATCTTAGGCTTGACCATTTGCAAATGTTGCCAGCAGACACAATCAGAACAGTGGCACAAATTAATTAGTGAACCATAGCATGGCTAGTCCTGCCATGCAAACCAGCTTTATACGTGAGGTTGCATGTCATTCTCTCATTTGTTTAATTTTTCAACATGACAAGTGGTAGAACATTTCTCTTTTTATACTTTCTAATATCTTGTCAGGTTAAGAAGCCAACCCATGAAGCTTATCAAAATGAACTGAACATAGAAAGTGTAGAACGATCCTTCATCCTCTCAGCAAAGTAAGTGTTGCGAAAACAAACAAAACCAACCCAATAGTTGGTTGGCCTCATAAAGTCAAAGGAAAATCTACTTAGTGATGTTTTATGAAAGAAGTTGCTTAACTAGTGTGTGTATTTAACCCCAACAGTTCTGCTACAGAGAGAGATGAATGGTTAGAAACTATCTCTCGGTCAATTGAAGACTACACCAAAAAAAGAATAACTTTTAACCCTACTAAAAGTCTAGAAGAGGTAGGCTTTCTTTCTAGAGGGAGTACATTTTTTATGTGAAATTATAAACCGTGAAACCATGTCATGCTCAACACTCATGAGGCCTTATCATTCTTTCTGTACATTGGGATCCAAGAGAAGGCTGAGCAATCAATTGTTGGGTATATTCTAACTTTGCATTTCCTGTACTGTAGTTGTAGTGAATGCTCCTAATACGTGTTGCTTTGAATTTTAGTTTTATAATATTCAAGAGGGCCTTCTTTACCTTGCTGAGAATGTTTATCCTTCAAATAAAAAAATGATTTCCCATTCTAATATACATTGAAATCTAAAATGGTGTCCCAAGCACCATAGCTTTAAAAAAGAAATTGTGCTGATATTGATAATGAGCCTGTAATATATAGTTTTCTACATGAGAAATAGAAAAATATATTTTTCTATTTCTGTAAATATATTTTTCTGACTACATTGTTTCTCATTCTTCCTTAGGCAGACCAAGAAAAAGAAGAAGAAAGACCTATAGGATCCAAAGCTCCAATCTGGATTCCTGATACCAGAGCTACGATGTGTATGATTTGTACCAGTGAATTCACACTGACATGGAGAAGGCACCACTGCAGAGCTTGTGGGAAGGTTGTAAAAAATTAATATTGTTAGCTTTAAAAAAAGAAGAAAAAATTGGACACAAATGCATTTGAAAAAGATGTATATGCATATATTACCTTTTTCTTTTTTCAGATAATCTGCCAAGCTTGTTCGTCAAATAAACATGGATTAGACTACATGAAAAATCACCCTGCAAGAGTGTGTGATCATTGCTTTAAAGAGCTGCAGAAACAGGGTAAAATTAAATGTTTACCTGTTTTTCACTTTTGCTCATGTATTTACTTTAGATATTTTTTCAGGGATTAGAATTTTTAGAATTACAATAGTAATCTTTCATTTAAAGTGACATACATATTAATTTCTTCAAGAGTTAGATACAAAAAAATTCTAAATATAAAATTTATACATTATTTAGCAACATTTTTAGTTTATAGCACTGTGGTTTTTCAAGCATGAAAATATATCTCTTGATTAAACCTATCTTGTTTATTCTTTTGAATTATTTGCAGTCAATCATATTGAGTTACAATGCCTGTTACTTTAAAAAAAACAAAACTTGCATCTGTCTGAGATGAAACTTGTTACCTGCAAATCTTTGATCACCAATATTCCACCTCTCAGAATTAATGAGAAAGCAAAACATTCAGAATAGCTATATAATCACTTGTACATTAAGACATTTTAAAAAGCTACAAACTGTTTTTGAAGTATTGTATACAAATACCAGAGATGGATGTATAGCGTATAAAATTAATAAATGATAAATTAAAAACTCCTTTAGTTCTCTGAATCAGAAATAACTGTAACTGTTACCTTAATTTCAGATAATATGTACACTTCTAAAAATGGATCTCCACTAAATCACCGATCGCCAACTAATGCTTTGTCTACAGTATTGCACAGTATTCCATCTGGCAGGAAGCAGAAAAAAATCCCAGCTGCACTGAAGGAAGTATGTCAGATCTTCTCAGCACTATTTTTTTTTTTGTATTTACTAATAAAGACCTGTTGCTTAATGGAGACCAAATGTACTGACATCTACCTGTTACTCTTTTCAAAGATTGTAGCTGTAGAATCACAGTGCTTATTTTTATTCTGTTCTTTCTGCTTTCTGATTCCCCTTTTTCTCCCTCAATATTCTTTCTGGGGACTGCAGGCAAGATTACCTGCCTTATTCTCAGCTAATGAAAGTGGAACAGTGATTAGATCTATACCGTGAAAAGCCATTATTTGTCTTAATTTGAAAATGTTGATAAGCCACAATGGCAGACAGGAAACCTTGAAGTGGCACCCTTTAAAGTTTTATACAATGCACTGAACTGGTGCATTTTGTATCTGGTGTTTGTTACAAAACTGAAAACCATAGTTGGGCAACATTAGGCCCAGTTAAAATGCGCTCCCAAAGTATGTAAGCTTTTGATCACTTTTGTTCCCATCTAATTCAGAGATCTACCAAGATGGTGAAAGGTCTAAAACTGATCTGTCAATCTGTCAATTTTTCAGAACTCATCTGTCTTTGCCTCCTTCTTAGGGTTCAGAGGGAGTGGTAATAGTAATAGTTTATTGATTTATTAGTCTTATGACCTTACAAATCAAATCAAATATAGTACATACCGGTAGTCTAATTTTGGAATAAACTGGGAAGAAATAAAGTGATAAAATATACATGTGTTCATACAAAGAGACAGTAATCAGATAAATGAATCTCCTTTACAGAATACCCCAATTTGTTCAATGTATCGGGTTCATAAAACCACTTCCCTAGTTATAAACTTAGCAGTTCTATGTACATTTGAGCCCAGAAGGAAATATGACAATTTGTGGTTAGGATCCCAGTGGACTGTTCTTTCCAAAAGTATTTCAGACTAATTGGGGCATATAATTGGCAGTCAAACAAAATATGAGAAATATTTTCAATGGCTGGGATACCACATATGCAGGTTCCCTAAAGGCAAGTGGAGGAAATGCCTATATTTCGCCATGGAGACCAATAACTTTTGCTCTAGAATAGATCCTTCTTAAAGATTGTGTCAGATTCAATGACAGGCATTTCTCAGGTTAAAAAAAAATGTTAGCCAACATTTTATTGTTAGCCAATTCTGGGATCTATTTTTAACCCTTTAATTCCATGTTGATTTGAGTGCTAATATCCAGGACTTATCTCTTTAAAAATGTCCTTTGCCTGGAAGGCCATTAAGAGTAGATGCTGGGTAGAAAAGCCATGTTGTGAAATAAGTTTGGAAAGTTGGTTGACCCAGGAATTGGGCTGGGCCATACTTATCTGTTCTGTTAGGCATATTTTGGAAAGTCCGTCAGGTTTATTGAATGGATCCTCTGCCAGTATGTGAATATTTTAGTTATTAAATGACTGTGCAAGGAATGCGTACCTGACCACAGGGGAAGATGTGTTCTTATCGGTTCCCAGTATGCATCTTAAAAAACAAGTCTAAACTTCTTCAAGTGAGGTACCTTTATTAAGGCCCCACAATTCTGTACATAGGTCAGCATTTGACTATTTTTGCTTTGAATACTTTCAGTATAGGGGTCAAGATACCCAAGAGGTTGTAGTTAAATTTGTATAATCTTTGAGTACTTACCTCTGCCCTTGCTGAGTTTCTTTTAAAATGATTTAACCATGACCCAATTCTGGTAAAAACCACCTCTAAACATGTAGAAAAAATCATTTGTTCATTAGGCTTCCGATATATTACCCAGATATATTTCACACTTTTTCCGCTAAATACCCTTAATTTAGATATGGTTTATTGATGTTTAAAGAATTAGGAGCACAGTAGTTATTTAGCTTTTGCAGCAGTCTTTTCAGGCCTATTTGGAAATGTACCATTAGAACTATGTTATCAACATATAAGAGGATAAAATTGTCATGGGTCTTTGGCATATGAGTATCTGCAGCATACAGGAATCCTGGTAAATCACTGACTGAGAAATTAAAAAGCATTGGGGCTAGAATACAACCCTATCTTGACATCATTATGGGTGGGTATACTGTTCATTAGAGAACCATTAATACCTGTACGGACTTTGAAATAGGTTTCTGAGTAAAAAAACTTAACCAAGAATAAAGGCTTTGGGTTCCATATTTAAGCCAGTCAATTTCATCCATAGAATATTTCTGTTTGTAGAATCAAAAGCCGCACTAAGATTCATAAATACGGTAAACAGTTTCTTGCCATTTGTTAATTGTTATGAGATGGTGTAAGGTCAAACAATTAATTGTCTATTGTGGAGCACTCTGGTCTGAATCCAGCTCGTTCCTCCATTAAGAGATTTATTTCCATTACCCAGTTTTTTGTTTTGCTCAACAGATGTTTCACATACACTTTAGCCACAATTCCAATAAGGCTTATCAGTGTAGGTTTTTGGGTCACGTTTGTCTCCCTTTTTATATAGGGGGAGTATAATGGCGATTTCCTATCTGACTGGAATTCAATCTATATTATTTATATGGATGAACACCCTGCTAACATTGGGACCCACCAATCAATATGAGTCTTAAAAAGTTCTGGGAGTAGAAAATCTACAGATTTTAGAGATAAAATTATCAATTTGTTTTCTGATACTGAGATTGGAGGCCAGGGAGGAAGGTTTTCAAAAGCTACGGTATCAGTAATTTGTTTGTGTGCAAGACCATGGTTAGCATTAGGGGAAAAAACTGAAAAGAAAAAAAAAAGTTCTCCGAAATTGAGGCTGCAATAGGAATATCAAATTGCAATTTATAGTATGTTCAATAAACCTGATATAGCTTTCCAGAAGAAAATTTTCTTTTTTGCTAAAACTTCCAGATCTCACCATATTTTAACTCTATGGGAGACTTTTTTAAAAGATTAATGATTTCTTGTAGTCATGCCTAATTTTTAGCATTTTAGCATGGTTTTTTTTCTGGTAGGGTGTCCCAGGGTCTGACTCATTGCTGCACTCAATAGCTTTCTGCTACATAAACAGAATCAAATCAATTTTAACTTACTTGCTGACAGTTTCTAATAGGAAGTTTGGCTATTAAAATTTTTCTCAGCGAATGACATAATTTGCATATTGGGTCAGAATTTTATCTGAATCTTGGGTAGAGGAGAAAATGGAGCTTCTCTAAGGCTGGGCCTGTTCTGAGTTCAGAAAGCTAAATAATGCCTTGATATCAACTTTGATCCAATTAAATTTTCTATTCTTCTTGACTTCAAGATTAGCTCTCTTATCATGGGGCTTGTATAAGCTAGTATCAGATCTGCCTTGGAGATGGATTGTGATTGGTTAATGATCGCTATCCTCCCTCACATGGGCTTAGAGCTGAAAGTGAGTGACTGGCCCAAGATCAGCTGCTTTGTTCTTCAGGCAGGACTAGAACTGATAGTGCCTCGGTTTCTAGCCTGAAGCCTTTAATCACTCCACCAGACTGGCTCCCTCATACTATTTACTGAACACAAATTATTTATATGATTTAAGTATGTTTATATTCTAGTCTTGCTGTCTGAAACCTTTTAGCATCTGCTGTAATTCTTTTGCTTTAATTTTTAATTTATCTTGGGAAGAATGTTATGCGATTTTATGTGAAATACAAAATACCACTTGGAGAACGTTGAAATTTGAGTTTTGCCTGTGTTCAACTTTTCTTTGGGATTTTTAATATGAGTTAATTTTTCATTAAAACATGCCTTTATAGAAAAGTAAATACTAGTAATTTTTTTAGTTTTAATAGGAATCTGATGCTTTTATCCACCATCTGATCAAGCTGAATTGCGTTTAACAATAGCATCAAAATAATGAATTATAGTGTGCTTCATTTTTAGATACTTAATATGTCCATACTGGCTGTGGAGGTGAAAGAGATTATAGCTGAACACTTCCAGAAGGCATCAACAACCATTTTATGCAACCTGTATATGTATAATTGAAAATAAAAATGTTGAAAAAAGGATCTTAAAAATGACAAATTGCCCACAGGTATTCTTAGATGCAAAAGGAATGATAGCAAAATATCCTTTATAGCACATTCTTGTTTACCCAGGAATAAGTCCCATTGTGTGAAATGGGTTTGATCTTAGTTGAATATAGAAGTGCCGCATCAGTCAACTATAGAGAAAAATACTGTCTTACTTGTGAGGAAAAACAATAATGAGAAGACGACTAACTAGAAAGTGGAGTATAGTAAACCAAGTAACACAACCTCTGGTATCTCTAGAGAGGCTAGAAAATATCTTTTCTGAAATTCTCATTCAGTTTAATTCCTCTGGGTTCAATGACTTCTTACTGAGATTCTGGTTCAGAGAGTGCAAGCTAAAATATGTATCTGATTGATCTAATTTAATCAGATTTTAATATAAGACCTAATTGTAAATTGTTTTCATTCATTCATTCATTCTAAAGGCCCTTAGGAATATAACATGAAATAAGAGTCCAAGAAATAAGCAAAGAAATAAAACTCTTAAAGACTTTTCATAGCTTTGTTATAGTATATTTGAATCAAACATTATTTTCTATATTGCATTTGTAAAATATTTGTTTTAAAAATAGTTCTCTACTTCAGCAGTCCCCAACCTTTCTGGCTTGGTAGACCAGTGGTGGGGGGGGAAGGGGATGGTTCCGTGTGAGCAGCAGGCGTGAGCATTCCACTTGCGCAAATGAAACTTTGCACGTGAGCACCTGCTGCGTGCACAAATGGAGCTTCACGTGTGAGTGCCCGTTGCTCATGCAAGTGGAGCTGCACACACACACAGAAGTGCCCGCCACTTGCGCGGCCCAGTTTCAAAAGGGTCACTGCCAAGTAGTGGCCTGTGGCCCCCTTCTCTACTTGACTGAAGGAGGACTAATTAGCAGGAGAGAAAGACTGATTCCTAGTTTTTTTTTGAAATGCTGAAAGTGTCATAGAGCACTAAAGTTGCTGAAAGGCCAGTTTACTAACAGAACTTGGGCATTTGGACAGTAAATTAACAAAATATATAAATGTAGCAAGCAGTTATACTTAACTCAAACTATGTTTTCAGCAGATTATAATGAAGATAATAATCAGTACACCAGGGAGAGGAGCAATTATACTACACTCTCTTGTAATTAAACTACATACTTGTGTTCATTGTAGGTATCGGCTAATACAGAAGATTCTTCAATAAGTGGCTACTTGTACAGATCAAAGGGCACCAAAAAACCATGGAAACACCTGTGGTTTGTGATAAAAAATAAAGTGCTATACACATATGCTGCTAGTGAGGTAAGAAATGAAAAGCTGAAAAAACATTTCATGAGCAGAATGTTGGGACTGCACTCCTATAGACTCTGTTTAGAGATAGTTCTCGACTTATGACCACAATTGACACCGGAATCCTCAGTCATTGAGGAAGTGGTCATTAAGTGCGAGGTCACATGACTGTTTCTCTCAATAACCACAATCCCAGCACTCCTCATTATGGTATTAAGTGATCATGTTGTCAAGCTATCATTTTTGGATGAACCTTTGTCAACCAGCCACCAGAAACCAGAGGGAGTCCTCTCAGCAGGTGACAGTAGTTTGGGACCTTCCCTGCTGATTTTCTGGGGAAGCTGGTAGGCAAGATTGCAAATGGTAATCACATGAATGCAGAACACTAGGTAACCTGTTATAAATGTGAACAGATTGTGAACACAAAATATTGAGCACTATATAGTTGGAATTCACTGTTCTCAGATATAGCAATAGCCAGCAATTCTGATAGATTTAAAGGGAACTGGGTGACTTCATGAAGCCTAAAAAAGACAACTAGTCTTGATGAGTGATTACATTCTAAATTAATGATAGTGAAGCATATATACCAGGCTAACCACATTAGTGGAAGAGAGTTATCACCGTTCTATTCATGCTTCTAGGTTTGGAAGGAAGTGTAGGGTAGAAATGCTGTGTATTCAGTCATTAGCTAAATAATAATAATAATAATAATAATAATAATAATAATAATAATAATAAAGTTGGAAGGGACCTTGGAGGTCATCTAGTCCAACCCCCTGCTCAGGCAGGAAACCCCATACCATTTCGGACAAATGGCTGTCCAGTCTCTTCTTAAAAACTTCCAGTGTTGGAGCATTCACCGCTTCTGGAAGGATCTGAACCAAAATATTTCCTTTTACTCACAATTGGGACATTTAGAATCAAACTCAGGATTTAGTATTGGGGCTAGAGTTGCAAGAAACATTCTTATATGGCATTTTCACTGTTTCAAAAATGAAAAATCACATCTAATTCTGGGTTTCCTTTTAATATTAGGATGTAGCTGCTTTAGAGAGCCAACCTTTACTGGGTTTTACAGTTGCTGAAGTTAAAGATGAACACTTAGAATCTAAAGTTTTCCATTTATTGCACAAAAATACTTTATTTTACATATTCAAATCAGATGATTCCCAGTCAGCACAAAAGTAAGTGGCCAGTTATATATATCTGTTAAGTTATAAATTAAGGATATTCTGAGACAGTTTCAAAATATAGTATTGACTGTGATCCTATTGATTATTCCCTGATTGTACAGAAATTATTTTGCCAACATATATCTTTTTAATATTCCCAGTGAAGTACCTAAAAACTAGAGTAAATGAAGTTTGTTTTTATTAGATTTTAGCAGAAAAAAAGCAGGCGTTTGTTATTTGTACATAAGTTGAGCAAAAATACAGAAAAAAAACCATCTCTTTTTTCAAAAGCCGATTCCAAAAGTAGAGTGCTATTTAAGAATTGGATTCAAACCTGTTGACCATTTTTCATTTAGAATTATGCATGGTTTTTATTTATGAAATTTTTAGACCTCCCATCTTACCTCAAGGTTACTAACTTTAACATCCTCTAGTGTGGCTTTGATTGTAATTACGTTAAATCAGGATAAATGAGTCAATTACTTAAATATTCCAATTTGCTGAATATATCCAATTATATATATATATATACTCTGAAAACCATTATACTTGATGTAGCAACACAGCTTTAAGTTTAGAAATCTTGTACTCCCAGATGTCTGAGTTTACATATCTTAGCTCCCTTTCCTGACTTAGTGTGGCAGCATAATAGTTATTACTGTTCTCATCTCTCTTCAAAAGGAATCCCTCTATCCAGCATCTTCTTCCAACCCTGGCACATGAGAAAATATGGCACCCATAGTCTGTGTGCCTTACTGACAAGTAAAATAAACAAAATAAAATGGCAAATGGAAATAAATTTTGTAACAGTAAGTCGTAATATCTGCTAGCCTTCTGTGTGGAGGTAGCTGACTAGGAAAAAAATCAACCCCACCTTACAGAGACAGAACAATCATTCAGAATTTAAAATGCAACCAAAACTTTTATTAAAAAGAAATAAAATGAAAAGGGATTTTTTTCCTGTTTTAAATAGACACGTATAAAACATTCAGTAGCAGATAAGATAAAAATAAAGAGCAACTAACATTACAGATAACATGTTTCCCATAGAAAATATATAGATTAGAACAATGATGGCGAACCTTTTAGAGACCGAGTGCCCAAAAACTGGCCCCGCCCCCACCCTGTCCACCCCCACTCCGCCCCAGCCCAGCCAGCCAGCCACCCGCCGCCGCCTCCATGGCCCACCGCAGATCGCCCAGGCAGCCCAGCAGTGCCATGGCAGCCACACCTTCCGTCCGCACCCCACAGCATCATCTGCGTGCGATGGGGCACAAGGGTGGAGTCTTGTCCCCGCTGCCCGGCTGCCAGGTCCTTGGCTGCGCTGCTCCGTGCGGGCCGCGCTTGGCGCGAATCTCCTCCAGGGGAGCTGCTGGTGGGGCCGCGGGGGGAGGCGGGGCTGGGGCAATGGCGCACGTGCCCACAGAGAGGGCTCTGAGTGCCGCCTCTGGCACGCATGCCATAGGTTCGCCACCACTGGATTAGAACATGAAATAGAGAGCCTAATTATCTGAAACAAAGCATTAACCAGTAGATACAGCAGAGAAATTAAATATCAATTCCTAGCTTTTCCTATTTTCCTAGAGAATAGATAATCCTCAGAACAGATACTCTCTTTGTTTATAAAGTACTTATTCTTAGCAAATGCTTTTTTCTGCAAATTATAGTTTAAGTCTAAAGGTTGATCTTAAATCTTAGTTGTTTCCAGCCTTTTGCCTAGCAACTTCTGAGTGATTTAAAAAAAAAAGATTCCTAATGAGCAGGAAAGAAGTGTTTGAAAGAAGCTGCTTGTTTCATATGTACCAAAACCATGTGCTTCTCTTTACAACAGAAAGAGATGCCTCAACTAGCAGCTTACCATCTCAGTGAAGAGGCTTGTGGGCAGATTAATGAGTGTGTACATGGGGATGGGGATGTGGTTTTGTTATTAAAATAATGTTTTCTCTTTTTCCAATAGGTGGATAGAAGCTTTTCAAGAAGCCACAATATTGTAGCACATTCTGGGTTTAAAGAAAATGCAGATGACAACGATATTACAGTTCTGTACATTATACTCAATGAATTGGCCTAGGCAATGCCTTTTTTTTAAATAGTGGTCTGAACCTAGTCTCTGGTTCAGGCATAATGATTTTTAAAGAAATGTGAATACTTGTTGTCATACAAAATACGTTATTTATTAAACTCTGTCACTGTTTTACATTTGGTAATGGTCAGAATCATTCTGAAACTCAAGCTGAATTTTAAAGTTTCCTTCATTGCAGAACCTTATAAACCACGGTATCATTTGACAGAAACAAGATATTTCTCTGGTCTGTTCCAACGACAATTTTCACATATGCAAAATGCAAGACTTTTCAGTAGGCTTTTAGGATTTCTTGCTTTAATTTTTGGTAAATCTACTGAACTATTGTGCATTCTACTACACATATACATTTCATATTTGAAACAACTATGTTTAAGTTTATTAATTGGCCTACATGAGGCAATGTACAAGTCACTTTATAATGATCAATTGCACATTAATCTCCTACAATGTTATTCATCTTTTTAGTATTCCATAATGCTGCATCTGATCAATCTCTGGTGCTATATATGGAAGATTTTGTGTGAAACTTTTTTCACTAAAGCCTGAACTTGACTCTTTCCTGGAAAATTAATGAAATATCTTAGCAGGAAAAGCCTAAATATTTGGAATGGAAGGGTAAGAATATACCAATCTTTCTAGATCTATCCCTTTGGATAGTCAAGCAACATTAGCTATTCAGTTAGGTAGCAAGCCATAAGATGATGATATTTTTATCTATATGCCTGATTCAGGTATAAATATTTTTTATCCAGAAATCACAGCAAAATGTATAATTAGAATCAAAAGAAAAAATGAAATAGCTGCCAATTGTGTTTCTAAAAACTATTTTTTAAAGCTGAAGATAGTCCTTCCAAGTTCACAGAAGTTTCTTCACTATCACATGACTTTTGCAGGAGTTCATGTGGGTTCAGTTCTTTTCTTTGTATTTTTGTTTTATCCTCAGTACATTACAATAATTACAAAAACTATTAGGACATGAGACACAGAAACTAGCTTAGTAGGGCTGATGCTAGCAATCAAAACTAGCCACCGGCTTTCCTGGCCACCAAGAACACTGTAATTTCCAGGGATAGAAACGAACCGTTGAGCTGTGCACAATGGGAGTGCTATGTTGTCTAATACTGGCTACCACTTTACTGTCAGATTTGGCAATAATCTAACCATCATCTGGACTGAGCTTCAGATTTTTAGCCATTATCCACTTCATCACAACCTCAAAACATTTGTCAAGCACCAGCTTTCCTGATGACAATTTTATATTTCTGAGTCACTATTCTCAACAGGCCACCACTTTGTGTTCCGGAAGAACAGAACCTTCTGGAGCCTCATAATTCAAATGCCATGGGGACAAATAAATCTCCAGTTGCAACTTTCTAGCAAATACTCAACCCATTCCAGCAATATCCCAAGATCAGTTCGTTAGTATTATTAAAAGTGGCTTAGAGATACAGGAATATGAGCACAGTGGTATGAATTTTCTGTGCTATATCTGGTTGAAGCCAGAGTATAAAAGATCTAAATAATCTTTCAATCATACTTGTAGTTAAATGGCTGAAATCTTTCCCAAGACATTATTTTGGGGTGCTTGTTGTTTAGAATCTATGGGTTTAGTTTTTTCAAGGCAGTAAATAATGTCCTCAATAAAGAGGCACTGACCACTAACTGGATTTACCTTTTAGATTCTACCTGAAAACTACTGGGAAGCTATACCTGATCCATAATATGGCTGTACAGGCAGTAATGGCGATATGTGCCTATGTAATAACTCTGTTATATGAATTGTACCAGTTGTAAATGAGTTTCCAGATAACAATAAAGTGCTGATTATGACCTGTAAAGCCTGTGTTTACAAAGGCCTGGGTATTTGAGACTTTCTGTCCATTCAATAAGATGTGACACAACCAGAATGCTTCAGATTTCAATTTTAAAACATTGCCAGTTGATAAGATGTAGGCTGCGAGTCTTCTCTCTTAAAGCACCTGGCTTCTGGAATAGTATATCCCAAAGTTCAACAGGCCTTTAAGACTTGGTTCTTTCACCAGCTGCTGGGTAAGAACTATGCACTTTTGGGGAATTTTTATTTGTTATATTCTTGGTTTATTGCCCCTTTCATTTGCATATTGTATTGGACATATGATTGTACACCCTCCACCATCACCCTATCAAGGTGCTTATAAATATGATTTATAATTTTTATGATCCTATAGTCCCTTACTTAGGGGTAGAGTTGGGGCAACTGAGTGGATCTGGCCGGATGCCCTTCCTGACACCTCTGTGGAGTTTGCAGCAGGTATTTTTCCTTTGTGCCCTAAGAAAGAAACATCTGCCGCTACCTAGGATTGAACTCTTAACTTTCCAAGTGTGAGGCAAGTATCTTCACCACTAGGTCACCATGCCAATAAAACATAAAAATATGGATCTGAATAGCCATCATGAAATGAGTCCCATATCAATATCTTGTTGAATTCTAGGTCACAATAATTGAAGCTGACTTCTTAAATTCTGATCAGATGGCAATCTCTTAAACTCAGTAAAACTGGCAAAAACTGTGACACATCATTTGCAGCAGGTGTATCCTCCAACATATTGCAACCTTTTGCAAGGGATACAGAGACAGATTAGCCTTGGAACAGTCCAGCCACCATCTGAACATTTTTTACAGAGCATTTCACTAAGAGGATATTGAGAAGTAAGTTCTCTGTGCAATCATTTGGAGTGGTACTTTGCCAGGTAGAGAAAGATACATGAGATCTGAGTCCTTGCTAGGTCAGAGTGATGTAAAACCAGATAGCCTTTTTCCTCAGTGATGAGGACTGTTCATGTTCCAAATTAAACTAAACTGATTAACACTCAACGTGGAGAGGGGGAGATCTCTATGCTCTCCCCAAGACCATTGGGAAACCAGCACAGGAGCAGTCACTAGTCATCTTCTGACTTCCCCGATCTCTTCACCTTTCCTTCCTACTGATGACTGATGACACTGATCTTTATTTCCCTTTACCCAAGCACATACGGTCCTTAAAACCAAGAACCTAACAAAACAAATCATATTCTTAACCCAGTAATTTTTCATCTTTCCCTCCTTCCAATTAAAGGAACAAGGGTGGGTTCAAGCCTTTTCACAAAACAAAGGGGTAAGCAAAAAGAAGCAGCCCCCTTTAGTGATAATGTGCTACCAATAGTAAGCTCTGATAGTTTCTAACTTTGACAGCAAAGATTTTCAGGAGGTATCTGGAAAATTTGCCTGCAGTTCCTTCTATTCTGATATCTCAAGTTTAAACGTAAGTAAAAAGGGATCACTCATAAAGGACAAAAACAACTTTCTAAACTAAAATATGCTAAATAACGTGCCAGATAAAGATGCTTTCCAATCTTGACCCCAAGGACTTATACGGATCCAAGTGTACAGTTTCCTGGCAACAAAGGAAAGTGCTTCCTCGATTTCCCAGTAAAGCCTACAGTAATGGTGGCCTCCCATCCGAGTACTAACTAGATCAAATCCTTCTAGATAAGTCCTCCAGGGGCTTCCAAGTGATAAAACGTCTTCCTAATATGTGTCTCTGAAAAATGCACGGAATACTGAATGGACATTCCAATAGGTCTCTCCACTTGCCTCCTTAATAAACCTGATCGACAGGAAAACCCGCGAGAAAATGCTTAGCTAGTTCTCATACTGTTTCTCCGCCCCCCTCCCCTCATTGTTACGGCTACCAAAGGCAAAACGCTTCCTTCCTTCCCTTTCCTCGCCGGCACGGTGACGTTCGTTCTTCCCTTGCTACGGGCTTACTTTGCGCATGCGCAGCCGTTCTGCGGGTGGCGGAGGCTACTGCGGAGGGGGAGGGGAAACAGAACGTTATGCCACGCCACACGACGGGACAGGACCGAACGTAGAAGGCGGGGTCACGAACTCTGACCTCCCAGATCCGGAGCCGCCACCGACAAATAAACCCTAAAGAGCTGCAGCTGCGCCTGACAGGTAAGAGGAGGAGAGGGCGGGGATAGAGAAGTGAAGCGCCGCTGGTGGTATCCCAGTTCCGAGAGGCCTTCCCTTCCTTCGGAGGTTTGGCTGGCCAGGCGGCTTCGTCGTGTTTCCTAATTGCGGCCTCTTCCGTGCCCTGTAGTGGCAGGATGCCGTTATGCATGTGCTGGGCGGTAGAAGTAGTAGTAGTTCCTCCTGGTGCCGCCGCCGCCGCCCCTCTGACCTTTCACCCACAGGAAAGGCTTGTATCTCCCCTCCCCGGATCCTAGCCGCGCCCCGGGGCCTTTTCTTGTGGACCTCGCCCTCTGGTTTATGGGAATTTGAACGCGATGGAGTTAGAGTCGGCCCGGTCGTTACTTAGGCTGCCGCTTTGCTGTGTGGAAAGGTTTCGGAGCGTTGCGGTCTTGCCCCGCAGCAGCCATTTTGTGTCCGCGAGTGACAGCGGGCTGGTGCCTCCCTCCGACTGGTTGACGGACGGGTCTCCTGCTGGGCTAAATATTTGAGGCCTGTTACTCAAAACTGCAGAGGAAGTGGGCTGACTAGGCTAATTCCTTCCTGTATCATTGAACGTTGGTAGATACAACAGCAACAACACCCACCAACAACGTGCCTTCAGTGACTGTGTTAGATGTTACTGAAAGGGATTCCTTTTATAATTTTTCCTGATAACGTTGATTTTACACGCAGTTATGTAGCTCTCTGTGAGTGCATTCAAATGCAAGAATTACTCTTAGTCTGTAGGGGTGTGGTAATCTGTTCTTAATTTTAAAAGATTACGCTTAATTTTCTAGTTCTTTTGTCCCATAATTTTGAATAATAGTGTGAAAGATTACTTTCTGATTCATTCCTCCTGTGCATCTATTTTTATGCACAGTGTGGGTCGTAATTACGGCAAAACGCTTTCAGTATGATTTAATTAAATTCTCAGGCAGATGAGAATTTACTGCGGGCTAATCTTTGGTAAGGATTTTAAGCTGTCATCAATAACTGATCTAGCAATGTTGCCTGTTTCTGCTCTGGAAAATACTGTACTGTCTAATTATTTTACATTTCTTTTTAGCGTGGTATATACAGTCCACTTTTTCTTAAGTTTCAGACCAGAGACATGTGCAGATGTTACATTATATCATGCCCTCTAATGATTCTACATATCCCTCCCTGCAATAGCATTGACCACTGGGACTGAATATCTCCTAAAGCTAATGAATAGTACAACTTGTAAATGAGAAAGGATCATATTGATAAATTAAAAATAATTACTAGTTGCAAAGCAATAGTAATTGCTGACATGCTGGTCAGCTGTTTGGAGCTAGCAGAGTGCCAGCAGAACTGGAGTTAGGTCTGGAGATGTTGGAGGCAATCAAGAATATATTTTTGGAGGCAGTGATAATAGTAATGGGGCATTTATTTTGTTTTTTTAAATGTTGCTGAACTGCTGTTTCGCTGACTTCATTTTGAGGAAATATATAATCTTATAAATGCAATTGCCCACAAATTCAATTCCTGATAAACCCAATGGAAAAGATCTGTAATTAGATATACCTGATGAGTCCCAACCATGATGAAACCAGACACATACTGCCTCCTGGTGCTCAGAATACTTTTCATTAATGACATCTAAAAGTATCTGGCTTTGAAGTCTGGGATGTAGCATTTTGATTCAATAAAAGGGATAGATATAGGGTTTTCTTCGAAAATGACATTAAAAGTGTTCCCTTGCCTGTTCCCTTACTTATTCTTAATATGCATTTATTAGATTGCATTGGTTGACTGAAACTATTTCTCTTCCTTGCCCTGTATAAAACTCTTTGTTTCTGCTTCTATTTCCTTATTCTCTTATGTACTTTTAATTGTGTGTATTAAAGCAGCCATTGAGTTTTCTTGAAAATTGTGGTCTAGAAAATTGTTCACATATTTCAACTGATATAGTAATTAGAATTAGAATATTTTCACTATGTAATGTGCCTACAATTGTATATCATACAGATTACTCAGAGATAACCTTTCTGTTCTGTTCTTTTTGAAATTGGCTTTGTGGTATTTGATAATAATTGCCATCTATTTAAAAACTATTATTAGAAATCAGAAACAATACTTACTGCTCTTTTCTATTTTCCCAGAATTTAGTTTCAGTATTTGAAAAATAATGTAGATTCTTAAAATGTACAAAATATAAAGTACATTTGGTAATTCTGTATGTAAGCAAGCATTACTATATAGAACCTTTCAATCCAGTTTGATAGTTCTGTTACTTTAAATCCATTATGGGGAAGTGTGCAAAATGATGCATAAATATCTCTTTGATAATCTGAAATCATCTTATTTAACATATGGTTAGACTAAAATTGACGCCATTTTTCCATTTTTATGAGTAATATGTTCAAAATATCCATATGTATAGATTTTGCATTACATACTTTTAGTGTGAATATTATAGTTCTGGTATAAATTTTAAAATTCAATTTTGTTAGTTTCAAAAATGATAGTGAAGTAATGTGATTTCTGAAACTTCTACTTAGCTGAACTTACATTCATATTGTCTCTAAATTTAAAAAGTAAATTGGATCAATTATACTGTTGCAAAGAACTTACTGAAGCACTGAAGATTAATAGATTTTTCGGTTGCTTGTTTTTTTTAAAAATTATATAGGTATTAATTTTTGCTGTTCTTATTATCAAAAAAAAGTGAGGGTGGGTCAAATACCCATAGAAAACTTTAGGCTTCAAGCAGTTATCAATTAGCCCTTTCAACTGAACATTGCAGAAGGTAAAGTTGTGATTATTTTATTCTGCTATAGGCTTTTTCCAAATAATTGTCATGATCTTAATTATTTCAGATTAATTAGAAGTATCACTTGTATTTTTCTTGATTGTTCAGAGAAACAATTATATTTGATCTATAAAATTAGAATGCATAAGCATCTAGTGATCGTGTTCACAGTTCTTTGTTTCAGAACAAACTGTAGTTATAAACAAATTAATCTGGAAATTAGGTAAAAGTTTACCTAGGTGACAATACTGTAATACATACTGAATGTAATTTGTTATTTACTGTACAGCAGTACATAAATTGTTGCAAGATGTATGTAACTTAAAATCTTAAAAAAATATTTTTATTGTAATGAAGTAAACTGTGAAGTTGCTATTTAAAATAATTCATCCAGTTTGTGGTCTTTCTAGGGTAGCATTTGCAACAGGTTAGAGCAGTGGCCCCCAACCTTTTGGGCACCAGTGACCAGTTCCATGGAGACAGGTTTTTCTATGGACCGGAGGGGGTGTGGTTTTGTCTACTGCCTAAATCCCACAAATGGGGCTTCACTTGTTTGAGTGGACCAGTTTCTGGCATGCCGCGGACCGGGAGTTGAGGACCCCTGGGTTAGAGTCTATCTTCTGCAGTTACATCTGAGTCATGGATAAGTAACTTACAGTGAGGAGAAAAATATTTGATCCCCTGCTGATTTTGTACGTTTGCCCACTGACAAAGAAATGATCAGTCTATAATTTTAATGGTAGGTTTATTTTAACAGTGAGAGACAGAATAACAACAACAAAAATCCAGAAAAACGCATTTCAAAAAAGTTATAAATTGATTTGCATTTTAATGACTGAAATAAGTATTTGATCCCCTATCAATCAGCAAGATTTCTGGCTCCCAGGTGTCTTTTATACAGGTAACGAGCTGAGATTAGGAGCACTCTCTTAAAGGGAGTGCTCCTAATCTCAGCTTGTTACCTGTATAAAAGTCACCTGTCCACAGAAGCAATCAATCAGATTCCAAACTCTCCACCATGGCCAGGACCAAAGAGCTGTCCAAGGAGGTCAGAGACAAGATTGTAGACCTACACAAGGCTGGAATGGGCTACAAGACTATCGCCAAGCAGCTTGGTGAGAAGGTGACAACAGTTGGTGCGATTATTCGCAAATGGAAGACACACAAAATAACTGTTAATCTCCCTCGGTCTGGGGCTCCATGCAAGATCTCACCTTGTGGAGTTTCAATGATCATGAGAAAGGTGAGGAATCAGCCCAGAACTACACAGGAGGATCTTGTCAATGATCTCAAGGCAGCTGGGACCATAGTCACCAAGAAAACAATTAGTAACACACTATGCCATGAAGGACTGAAATCCTGCAGTGCCCGCAAGGTCCCCCTGCTCAAAAAAGCACATGTAAAGGCCCATCGAAAGTTTGCCAGTGAACAACCGAATGATTCAGAGGAGAACGGTGAAAGTGTTGTGGTCAGATGAGACCAAAATCAAGCTCTTTGGCATCAACTCAACACCATGTTTGGAGGAGCAGAAATGCTGCCCATGACCCCAAGAACACCCCCCCCCCAGACACACACCATCAAACATGGAGGTAAAAACATGCTTTGGGGGTATTTTTCAAGGGACAATGGATGGGGCCATGTACCATCAAATCTTGGGTGAGAACCTCCTTCCCTCAAGTCAGGGCATTGAAAATAGGTTGTGGATGGGTATTCCAGCATGGCAATGACCCAAAACACACGGCCAAGGCAACAAAGGAGTGGCTCAAGAAGAAGCACATTAAGGTCCTGAGTGGCCTAGCCAGTCTCCAAACCTTAATCCCATGGAAAATCTGTGGAGGGAGCTGAAGGTTCGAGCTGCCAAACGTCAGCCTCGAAACCTTAATGACTTGGAGAGGATCTGCAAAGTTCCTGAGATGTGTGCAAACTTGGTGGCCAACTACAAGAAATGTCTGACCTCTGTGATTGCCAACAAGGGTTTTGCCACCAAGTACTAAGTTATGTTTTGCGGAAGGTGTCAAATACTTATTTCAGTCATTAAAATGCAAATCAATTTATAACTTTTTTGAAATGCGTTTTTCTGGATTTTTTTGTTGTTGTTCTGTCTCTCACTGTTAAAATAAATCTACCATTAAAATTATAGACTGATCATTTCTTTGTCAGTGGGCAAACATACAAAATCAGCAGGGGATCAAATATTTTTCCCCTCGTTGTATGGTCCACCATATGTTGTATAATTCTAAATCTTGTCAGGCATAGGCTGTAAGAATAGCCAAAAAAAATCACAACTGTACTTAAACACTTCTTGATAAGTATACATTCCCTGTTTTTCTGATATAAATTAATTACTCTGATACTTTCTGTAGATTTACCTGGGAATAAACAATCCAGACTTACAAGTAATTTTTAGATGTGATTTGTACACTTGCCAAAAATAGAAACATAAGCTATAACATGATTAAGGTGTCTGTGATGCTTAGGGTGTTATGGAATAACTCTTAGCAACTTTAGTCCGCATAGCTAATGGTGAAAAAATAATTACAACAAAAATTCAGTATCTGAAGATTTTGTAATACAATATGACTAGGCTATTTTTTGTAATGACAGTGGTTACCTGTTTCCCATAATAAAATGAAGATACTATCATGCCAGATTGGTAATGTGTAAAGATCTGCCTTTTAAGACCACCAAGAAGCTGCAATTAATGCTGACTACTGTGGGCCTGGTTTTCCATAGATCTCCAAGTGCAATTCAGAGTACTGGTTTTCACCTTAAAATCCTATGTGATTTGGCTTCTAGCTCTTTTTTAAGATTGCCTTCTGTGTGTGAAACTGATATATGCATTCCAACACATCTCTCAATGGTGTTTCATTACCAACATCTCACTGTCAGATCAGTGCTCATACTAATGATCCTCTGAAAAATAGTAAAAATAACTTTTTTAGGAAGCATTTGGAGGATGATGAATGTTAGCTACCTATACTATTATAATGTATTATTACTGTATTGTTACATTAGTTTTTGGACCATGAAAAAAGCTATTAAAGGAGGAAAATCAACTTGTTTGAGCTGTGGAGTTGGAGAAGACTCCTGTGTGTTTCTTGGACAGCAAAGATGGAAAGTACAAGAGTGTATACAACCAGACATTTCACTGGAAGTCATAAAATTCTGCCTTACTTATTTTGGCCATGTCATGTGATTAACTGGAAAAGGCAGATATACTCAGAATTTTGTTGTTAGTTGCGAAGTCGTGTCCGACCCATCGCAACCCAATGAACAACGTTCCTCCAGGCCTTCCTGTCCTCTACCATCTTCTGGAGTCCATTTAAGCTCACGCCTACTGCTTCAGTGACTCCATCCAGCCACCTCATTCTCTGTCGTCCCCTTCTTCTATTGCCCTCAATCTTTCCCAGCATTAGGCTCTTTCTCCAGTGAGTCCTTCCTTCTCATTAGATGGCCAAAATACTTGAGTTTCAACTTCAGGATCTGGCCTTCTAAAGAGCAGTCAGGGTTGATCTCCTCTAGGACTGACTGGTTTGATCGCCTTGCAGTCCAAGGAACTCGCAGGAGTCTTCTCCAGCACCATAGTTCAAAGGCCTCAATTCTTTGGCGCTCAGCCTTTCTTATGGTCCAACTTTCACAGCCATACAACTGGGAAAACCATGTCCTTGACTATACGTACTTTTGTTGGCAGGGTGATGTCTCTGCTTTTTAGTATGCTGTCTACATTCGCCATAGCTTTCCTCCCCAGGAGCAAGCGTCTTTTAATTTCTTGGCTGCAGTCCCCATCTGTGGTGATCTTGGAGCCCAGGAAGATAAAATCTGTCACTACCTCCATTTCTTTCCCATCTATTTGCCAGGAATTAAGAAGGCCGGATGCCATGATCTTGGTTTTCTTAATGTTGAGTTTCAAGCCAACTTTTGCACTCTCCTTCACCCGCATCAAGAAGCTCTTTAGTTCCTCTTTACTTTCTGCCATTAGAGTGGTATCATCTGCATATCTTAGGTCAGTGGTGGCGAACCTATGGCACGCGTGCCAGAGGCGGCACTCAGAGCCCTCTCTGTGGGCACGCACACCATGCCCCGGAGATGGCAACTGTCCCTCTTCAACCAGCTGCCTGCTAACTCGCTGAGGTCCCACGTGGCTGGATGCATCGCGGCACGGCTGGTTTCCCTCCCCCCGTCCCATCCCTCCTGGCTTCGCATGCTCTCCTTTTCCTGGGCATGACCCACTGCATCGCCTCCTCAGCTATTGACCGGCCATCCAGCTCAGAGGTGGCTTCTTTGAACTGCTGGCGGCGGGCTGTGGAGCCCCAGAGTGCGCCGGTCGAGGGGCCGGCAGGCTGTGGCTGCTGACACCGTCGGCCCCCATGCGCTCGCTGGCCTCTGTGCGGGGGCCGATGGTGTCAGGCAGCAGCCGCCCCGGCCCTGGCCTTGCCCCATGGCAATGGCACCCCCGCCCTACCTCGCCTCACCCCGCAGGATGAGCCTCCTGCCTACCGCCCCACCTGCCAGAGATCCCCTGGATGTCCCCCAACCCTGCCCACCCCCACAGGTGTCGCTCCCCAAGAACAACATTGAGGTGACCACGCCTACCTTGGCCACACCCACCCAATCTACCATGACCACCACAGCCACGCCCACCCAGTGGGCCACGCCCACCTGGCACCCAGCGATAAATCAGTGGGGTTTAGGTTGCAGTTTGGGCACTCAGTCTCTAAAAGGTTCGCCATCACTTTCTTAGGTTGTTGATATTTCTCCCGGCAATCTTAATTCCAACTTTTGATTCATCTAGCCCTGCCTTTCTCATGATGTGCTCTGCATATAAGTTAAGTAGGCAGGGCGACAGAATACAGCCTTGCCGGACTCCTTTCCCAATTTTGAACCAATCAGTGGTTCCGTGCCCAGTTCTCACTGTTGCTTCTTGACCCGCATATAGGTTTCTCAAGAGACAAATAAGATGGTCTGGTACTCCCATCTCTTTAAGAACTTGCCACAATTTGTTGTGATCCACACAATCAAAGGCTTTAGCATACTCAATGAAGCAGAAGTAGATGTTTTTCTGGAACTCCCTAGCTTTCTCCATGATCCAGCATATGTTGGCTATTTGATCTCTAGTTCCTCTGCCTCTTCGAAATCCTGCCTGTACTTCTGGAAGTTCTCGATCCACATACTGCTGGAGTCTAGCTTGTAGGATTTTAAGCATAACTTTACTTGCATGTGAAATGAGTGCAATGGTGCGATAGTTTGAACATTCTTTGGCACTGCCTTTCTTTGGAATTGGAATGTAAACTGACCATTTCCAATCCTGTGGCCACTGTTGAGTTTTCCAAATTTGCTGGCAAATTGAGTGTAGCACTTTTACTGCATCGTCTGTTAAGATTTTGAATAGCTCAGCTGGAATACTGGCTCCTTCACTAGCTTTGTTGTTGCTTAGCTTCTTGTATAGTTCTGTGTAATTTTGCCATCTCTTCTTAATCTCTTCTGCCTTTGTTAGGTCCCTGCCATTTTGGTCCTTTATCATGCCCATCTTCGCATGAAACATTCCCTTCATATCTCCAATTTTCTTGGAAGAGATCTCTGGTTCTCCCTATTCTATTGTTTTCTTCTATTTCTTTGCACTGTTCATTTAAGAGGGCATTCTTTTCTAGCTCTTCTCTGGAATTCTGCATTCAGTTGAGTGTATCTTTCTTTTTCTCCTTTGCCTTTCGCTTCCCTTCTTTCCTCAGCTATTTGCAAAGCTTTCTCAAACAGCCATTTTGCTTTCTTGCATTTCTTTTTCTTTGGGATGGTTTTAGTTGCTACCTCTTGTACAATGTTGCGAACCTCTGTCCATAGTTCTTCAGGCACTCTGTCTATCAGATCTAATTCCTTAAATCTATTTGTCACCTCTACCGTATATTCATCAGGGATATGATTTAGTTCATACCTGAGTGGCCTAGTGTTTTTCCCTACTTTCTTCAATTTAAGCCTAAATTTTGCAACGAGAAGCTCATGATCTGAGCCACAGTCAGCTCCTGGTCTTGTTTTTACTGACTGTATAGAGCTTCTCCATCTTTGGCTGCAGAGCACATGGTCAATCTGATTTCTGTGTTGACCGTCTGGTGATGTCCATGTGTAGAGCCGTCTCTTGGGTTGTTGGAAAAGAGTGTTTGCTATGACCATTGTATTGTCTTGACAAAATTCTGTGCCCTGTTTAATTTTGTACTCCAAGGCCAAACTTGCCTGTTATTCCGTTGATCTTTTGGCTTCCTACTTTAGCATTCCAATCCCCCATGATGATAAGGACATCATTTTTTGGTGTTGATTCTATAAGGTGCTGTAGGGCTTCATAGAACCGGTCAATTTCATCCTCTTCAGCAACAGTGGTTGGGGCATAGACTTGGACTACTGTGATATTGAATGGTTTGCCTTGGATTCGGACTGAGATCATTCTGTCATTTTGGGGATTGTATCCCAGTATTGCTTTTCCTACTCTTTTATTGACTATGAAGGCTACTCCATTTCTTCTGAGGGATTCTTGCCCGCAGTAGTATACCTGATGGTCCTCTGAATTAAATTCACCCATTCCTGTCCATTTTAGTTCGCTGATTCCTAAGATGTCGATGTTCAGTCTTGTCATCTCTTGTTTGACCACGTCCAGTTTGCCTTGATTCATGGATCTTACATTCCAGGTTCCTATGGAGAAAAAATCTTTACAGCATCAGACTTTCCTTTCACCACCAGATGCATCCACAGCTGAGCGTCCTTTCGGCTTTGGCCCAATCGTTTCACTCTTTCTGGCGCTACTAGTACTAGCCCTCTGCTCTTCCCCAGTAGCATATTGGACACCTTCCGACCTGAGGGGCTCATCTTCCAGCGTCATATCTTTTTGCCTTTTGGTACTGTCCATGGGGTTTTCATGGCAAAGATACTGGAGTGGGTTGCCATTTCCTTCTCCAGTGGATCACATTTTGTCAGAACTCCCTGCTATGACCTGTCCATCTTGGGTGGCCCTGCACGGCATAGCTCATAGCTTCATTGAGTTACGCAAGCCCCTTCGCCACGACAAGGCAGTAATCCATGAAGGAGATACTCAGAATGGTCAGTGATAAAAGAAAGTGAGGCTGCTAAAAAGCATGTTGGCTAAGCCAACCCCAGCCAGAGCATAAAACAACTGAAAGAAACCATACAAGATAGGAAAATATGGAGAGAGGTCCATACAATCATTGAGAATCTGACACAATTGAACAGATAGCATCATCATCATCTTAGTTTTAATATTTATTTCCAGTATTTATATTCTCCCTCGGTCCTAAAAGATTCTGGGCATATAACAGCATGATAAAACATACAATACAAAAATCCAAGCATAACGGAAACAAATAACAAGGTACTGTAAAACACTAAGGCAGGGGTAGGCAACCTTGACTCCTTTATGACTCATGGGCTTCAACTCCCAGAATTCCTGAGCCAGCATGGCTGGCTCAGGAATTCTGAGAGTTGAATTCCACGAGTCATAAAAGAGCCAAGGTTGCCTGCCCCTGCACTAAGGTCTAAACACATGCTCAAGAAGATGGTTTTGGTTGGGATCTGGTTTTCTCCTTGGTAGTTCCTTGATTAATATATTTGTTTGCCTGCTTTATTGTTAGCCTGCTTTCTCTTCTATTGGAATTTTTATACTTCTCTTTTTTTCCAAATAATTTTATTGAAGAGTATAAGTAGAAGAAAATGTATACAAACTACAAAATATAAAAAAGAAAAATGTGAAGAAAAACAAGTAACTTATTTACTTACATATCAAATTTGTATGGCCATCTCACAGTTGTGACTTTTCATTCCAACTCCCCTCTTCATCCCAACAAGTGCTAAACAATTTAAGTAATTTATCACCTTACTTAAGAAGTTCCAAGAAGGTTCTGCATCCATTTGCGCTACTCAGGTGACCTTGAGGATACAGACAAACCTCCAAGTGGCCTCAACGGCTCCCCAAAAGAATGCAAATGACCAGCTGTCTGCAAGGAATATAAATCCTTCCATTCCCCACCATCCAGTCAGAGCTGAAGCAGCTTCTTGGATGAGAAGCAAAACGTCTTCAAAGAAAAACAAGAAAGTCCAGTTGCCTCTTGAAAATGCACCTTTGGGACAACCATGACCTGGATGACTGAGAATCTCTGTAGACACCTCTCTTAAGAAGATACAGGGTGTATTCTGTTCACCTCTTATCTATGTTTCTTCCTTATCAGCAAAAGTCCACTGAGGGATGCCAGATATAATTAATTATCTTTCTTAACCTTGATTGAATAAGCCACCCTTATATTCCTTCCCTATAATTTTAACATTCTTAATTCTTAACTCCTTGCAATAGAGTCCCAGAGCTTAATTTCTTGTCAACATTTTTGTCCTTTCCCAAAAAAAATCTTCCAAAACGTTTGTAGGTATTTTTTGTGCATCCAGTAAGAGGACATTTTTTTGGGTCACTTTTCAAAAGATGGTTCAAGACTTTAACAGATCATCTCTTTTCTGGATTATTGCTTGGATGAAGCATCATCCTGTTTCATTTGTAAGTCAACTACATTCTTTTCTGTATTCTGTTTGCTTGCTACATTTATATCTACACTCAAGATTAATTTCAAATTTATCCAGAGTAATTTGTCTGAAAATTTCAAGACCATTTTTCATAAATTTTCATCAGAACACTGTTAAAATATTTTTCCATTCTTTATTCAATTGTCCTCTTTCTTATCCTCCAGCTACCTCTAGTGTCCATTATCTTGTTTAACCTAAGAAAACGCAAGAAGTCCCACTTTCCCATGGGGTTATTCTAATAATTTAAAATTACAATTCCATCTGAATCCTAAATCTGTTGCTAATTTTCCACAATCAATAGTCTCAGCATTCTTTTTGCTTTTGTTTTATCCAAAAACTTAACATTTTAAAATATTTAAAATTGAATTTAAAAAATATTTCTAAGGAAAAGGCAATTCACCAACTAAATAAAGTATAACTTGCTGTTCCAAAAGGTCTCAAACATCCCAGGTTATGTGATAACCACTTGTGTCTTTTCCACTCAATTTCCAATTATCTTTAATGAAGCGTGCAAAACCAGGGTCTGCATTTCCTGCCTCGGATGAGGAGACCAATCTTTCTCCTTCTGTCCTGGCCACTTTTTATAGAGGCAAAATTGAAAGCATTTTAACAAATTGCATCACTGTTTGGTTTGGTGGTAGCAGAGCCTCAGATAGAAGGTACATACAGAGAGTGGTAAGGACAGCTGAGAAGATTATAGGAAGCTCGCTTCCCGTTATTCAGGATACTGCCTATAAGTGCTATGTGCTTAAAGCTCGAAGCATTATTAAGAGACCCCCACACACCCACTTCACGGTCTATTTCTGTTACTCCCCTCTGGGAGGAGGTTTCAAAGTATTTCTAGCAGGACTACTAGATTCTGCAACAGCTTTGTTCCTTATGCCATCCGTCCTGTAAATTCTCAGGATTCTTTTTTCTCACCATGTATATGTATACATCCGAATTAGACTGTGTTGTTTCTCTTGTGTCATATATGTGTATATATGTGGGTATATGCATAATTTTTTGCATGTTTATGTCGAGTATATTGGAGGTGGTTACCCTTTGAGAGCAACGAAATTTCATTTTAATGTATGCTAATTAAAGTGACAATAAAGTTATTCTATTCTATTCAAGCAAAATCAATGGGGGAAGCTGGACTCGCTTAATGACCGCATGATGCAGTTTACAAGTGCAGTAATTCACCTACCAACCATACAAAAAGGTCATAAAATTGGGTGCGACTCAATAACCGCCTTGCTTAGCAATGGAAATTCTGATCCCAATTTTGGTTATAAGTTGAGGATTATCCGTACAAAATTAACATGTTGTGCAAATTTAGTATGTATTTATGCAATCACATAAGTCCAAAGCCTACATAGAAATGCAAGCCCAGGATATGGGGTTAATGAATAACCTTATGTAAACAATATAGGTAGTCCTCGACTTATGACACAATTGAGCCCAAAATTTCTGTTGCTAAGCGAGAAAGTTGTTAAGTGAGTTTTGCCTCATTTTATGACCATTCTTGCCACATTTGTTAAGTGAATCTGAGTTCCCTATTGGCTTTGCTTATCAGAAGGTTGCAAAAAGTGATCACATGACACTGGGACACTGCAACTGCCATAAATATGAGTCAGTTGCCAAGTGTTTCAATTTTGATTATGTGACCAGAGGATGCTGCAATGGTTGTAAGTGTGAAAAGCAGTCATAAGTCACCTTTTTCAGTGCCATTATAATTTTGAACATTCACCAAATAAGTTGATGGCTACACGTATATGCAGAGACATAACATTCTCAAGAAAGTTAGAATAATATTGTCAAGATTATAGTTTTCTGAGCTGTAAAATATGTCTTTGAAAACATTCAAAAAGGCTGAATGAAGAAAAATTGATACCTTTGAATTTTGGTGCTCAAGAAATTCACTGACAGCTTTATAGAGTATAAGAATAAAGCAGTCAATACTACATGGAGAAAAAATAGTCTGAAAATGCTAATAAAAAAACCTAAAGCTTAAATATTTTGGACATATAGTTTGAAAGTAAGGATCATCCAAGAAGATTATCTTGCTTGGAAAAATCAAAGGCAATTGAAGACCAACAGACGATATGGTAGCTAGAAGTATCATTAATGACTTAACGTGAATCTATAAAATCTCCAGGAAGCAAGATTCCAACCAAATAATGTCCATTCAGTCACAAAAAATCAAACAAGTTTAAGTATGGCATAACATATGCTTTAACAGTTTAAACTCTAATTTTCAGAATTTGTGAAGAACACCCTTTTTAACTACACAAATTATGATCGTTTCAAATACTTCATGGATAGAAAACTATTTTTATGAAGCTTAAATTTTCAATCTACTCATAGTGAACTAGAATTCTCTAAATAGATGCAGTGAAAGTTAACATTGTAGAAATATTTAAGGAATTGAGAATATGTGGTACCTAGAGAACCAGTTTGGGGTAGTGGTTAAGGCATCAGGCTAGGAACTGGGAGATCATTAGTTCTGGAGCTGTCTTAGTCATGAAGTCAGTTTGGATGATCTTAGGCCAGTCACTCTCGGGCATAAGGCAATAACAAACCACTTCCAAAAACCCTCGCCAAGAATACTGCAAGGACTTCTCCAGGCAGTCATCAGGAGCCAACAAGACACAAAAAAGAAAAAATGGCATTAATCAAGAAGTGTAGTTTATAATACATCTAGCTTTTTCTCAAGGTTGGAAAATAATGGCTAGAAGTATGCATTCTGAGGAAGCAAACAATTATTGCTATAATTTGAACAAATGCTGGTTTGCAGTATACATAATAGTACCATATAGTTGGCATGTATTCTTAATGTGCTATTTATTATAGTAAGAAAACAATATTAATTGCCATTAAAAAGTATCTCACATAGTGTATGTGTGTGTGTTAGGGTTAGGCAGTGATAAAGTTTCAAATGAGCAAAGTAGTTTAGAGAATAATGTATGTAGGCACTGTTGGTAAGGTATCTGACCTCTGACAATGGCCGCCTTAGCATGCCTAAGTTTCAGATTTTGAAGTAAAGCTTAGATCTTTTTGTAAATCTAGGTCAAGAAACTTACGTTTATTTTTCCAATAGACTTTTATCATAGCCAATTAAGAAGGGCCAAGAATTCTTTATTGTCCATTGTAGGTGGGTGGTGTTTCTTTTTTGATAGTTTGCCTAATATAGAGGAGTTGAATTTAGTTGGGACAAATCTACATCCCTGTTTCACCATCTTCTGAGTGGATATTGTTGGAGAGAGGACAGATGGTCTGAATAGCTGCTTGGGACTTGTATGATGTTATACTGTATAATTAATATGGGAACATGATAATCAGGAGATGAAACTTGGTTTCTTCCATATCCTGCTTCTTGGGATCAAATTAATGCTGTCTAATGAGTTTACCATGGAGTCATGCAGTGTATTCAATCAAAAGTTAGAGCAGGGCTTTTCAACCTGTGGTACGCGTACCACTTGTGGTACATTAACAAGTGGCAGGTGGTACGCAGCCCTGCCTAGCCAAGTGTAGTGGGGAAGGGAAAGAGCCAGCACAGGCAAGGACTTACAGTGAGAGAGTCCTCTGGAGCTGCAGAGTGGCTGGGCAAGACAAAGGCCCCAGGCTCACTTCTAGCTCACCCTCCCCCATGAGAAAAGAGGAGGAGGGGGGTGGAGATCTATAAAAGGAGGCAGTTTGGGCGGGAGAGGGAGAGAGAAAAAAGCAGCAGCCTTGGGAGGAGGCGGAGTCAGCTCTAGCTGCACCGGAGGAGGAGGAGGGTGGGGGGGAGAGGAGAGGCGATCAAATCAAGCAGGCCGGCCATGAGCTGATTTGCAACTGCTGTGACAGCCACCTGTGCTGGCAGCAGCAAACGCAAGAAATCCAATGGGGGAGGGGTCGCCCTCCAAGAGGAATGAAAAGCAGCAATGGCTGGAGGTGAGGCACGGAGAAGGGAGGGAGGG